>JAWNMV010000145.1:10685000-11423683 GCA_035043635.1 Drosophila rellima | reverse complement strand
TGAATTAAAAGCAAATTTGAAATATCTTCTCTATTTAATAGTCAATCGCTTTGAAACTTTCAGGGTCATTAAATTGGCTTACTTCTTATCTTCCTGTTTAATAAGAAGTGTTTTTATTAAAGATCGCGTCTGATAATCGTTTTTTGCGATTGGCAGGCGAAAGAGGCGTGGCATCTAAAATTTAAAACAAACTTGATCTGCGCCCGCTATCCAGCAACCTTCATACCAAATTTGAAGTCTCTAGCTTTTATAGTTTCTGAGATCCTTTGACTCAAACAGACGGACGGACAGACAGACGGACATGGCCTGTTACATACATTGCACAAAACCATTATACCCTTTTGACCATTTTCAATGGGCACGGGTATAAAAACGGATGAGAGATGAATATTCTCATTCTGTATTCTCATTTCGTGACGCAATTTACGCATACAAACAGATCGTCCAATCGCTTTTGTTTCGTCATTTTCGCCTTGAGTCGACTTTGGGCAAAGCCTTACCCTTCCACAACCGGATACTATATTTGTTAAAATTATACTGCAAATACAGACTGATATGTCTTATTTAATTTAAATATATATTTTGGTTATTACTAATAGTATTTATTTCTGTTTTAATTTAAGCATTTTATCTAATCTTGTATACAATTTAAAAAAATTGTTCTCAATATTAAACCTATCAAGTGTACAAAAATTTGTGTTGTTTTATTTTTAAAAAAACATGAACTAAACAATATTGTAATAGTGTTTTATTTACATTAATATACGGGTGTTTTTTTCAATTTGATACAAAATAGTGGCAAGTGTGACCGTATGATGTAGAGCTGGGAAAACATCGATGGTGGAGATATTCGATATTTTCGAGGTTTTCTATACAAAAATTCGATATTATCGATAGTATCGTTTTTCACCAACATCTATTTATTCAAATAACAAAAGTGCTAATTTAAAAGTAGTTCAGTCTTTCAAGACAATATTAAAAAATTAAAATCTGATAGTTCACAGTACAAATAGAAACCAAAACAAATATTTTAAGAACTTCTTCATAATTTGACAATTTCCAGCCGCCAACAACAATTAATTTTGCTCTTGCGCCATAAACAGGGATCAAAAAATTCAGTCAAATATCGTTAGCTATCGAAGTCGAAACATCGATAGTCTAAAAATAAATTAAAAATTCGATATATCGATTCTATCGTGAGTGGTCGACCCAGCTCTAGTATGATGTGAGAACCAAAAAAATACCGATGGAATTTTGGTGAAAAAAAGCTTATTGTGTTTGGGCACACTAAACGTTATTCACAACTAACAAGTAATTGGTATTCAGCTAATTTTAACAAATATGGGAAAACTAGAAGGTACAATCGATAATGATACCATAACCCAAAGCAACTTTGTATTAAATGTGTGTTTATTTGGTTTAAGATCGTCGTTCTAAGCGCAGCAAACGACAGAAACCAGCAAGATTTGCCTCGCCTGCGGCATCTGCGCCATCGCCATCGCCAACCCAAGCAAATGCTATATCAGAATCCGTTGAAGTTGTTACGACTCAGCCGACGAACACACCATTGACAACTCCATCTGCTGAGAATAATAAAATCATTGAAATTTCCAGCCAAAGGCCTCGAACAGTGGTCGGCACAAAGTCATCGCCGCCAGCATCGACGCTGCCCGTAAATGGCGCAAAAAAGCAAAGAAAACGTCGAAGTAGCGACACCTCCAGTGATGAAGAACGCTGGCTTAACGCTATCGAAACTGGTAAGCTGGAGGATGTAGATGACGAGCTAAAGAAAATAAAGGATCCGAAGCTAATGACAGCACGCCAAAGAGCCATGTATGAACGAACGCAGGATGCGGAGCCAACATTGGCTGGATTTGTTGAGGAACTAATCGCACTTCCTAGTGGCTACAGGGAGAAGGAAAAGCCCCAGACGGCCGAGGATATTCAAAAGGCAGCATTAAAGTCTCAGAAACGCAAGCAACAAGCTGACGAGCGCCGAGAAAAGGACAAACAGAAGACCATGGAGCGATTGCTGAAGAAACAAGAAAGCGGAAAACAAAGATCAGCAGCTCGTAACAAGAATAACCAAAAGCTAACGCACCCATCCCTTACATATATAAATACCTTGGAAGGCGCTTACATTATAGTGCCACCAGGTCAGGAGTTTCCATTGCAAGCTCAATCTGCGATCAACTCGCCACAAATTCAGATGTGCGGCGTCGCCGGCTGCTCCAACCGCAAAGTCTATAACTGTTCCAAAACAAAGATTCCGCTGTGTAGCTTGGCGTGTTATCGCAAGAATCTTGCCGTTGTCTAGAGGGAAGTGTTGCTACCATTTAACTATAATTAAAATAAATGCATTTTATTGATTCATTAAGAAATTGTTGATGATGTCTTGCTGTTCGGACTCAATGCGCTGCAAGTATTGATACTCGCTCTTCAGTCGCTCCAGCTCGACGGTCTGCTCGAGAATCTGACTCTGATATACTTGCTGTTCGCTCTGGCGTTGTTTGGACATTGTTTTGAGCTGGTTTTGTGTTCCAATTGCTCGCAATTTTTCCTTCTCGACATCTTTAGCGAAGTTGTTTGAAATCTTGTAGAAGTCCTCACCAAATTTCTTGAGTTCCTGCAAGTTTCTTGAATATTCAAGACATTCCTGTCGCAGTTCGATTGTCTGATTGGCAATCCTAGGATCCTGAACACGCAGTCTATAGATTTCATCTATATAAAGTCCCGCTTTCTGTAGTTCCTCCATTTTACTAGATTTTCAACGAATCTACTAGGCCTTAATGTTATTGTATCGTTGCCATGGCTGCCATTTTCTCCCCACTTTATATTTGCGAGGTAAAGAATAACATGTCACCGACTAAATGTCCTATGGATTTGTCAATTGATGTATATTATATATTGTATATTTGTGTCTGTGAGTTATCAACAATTTCATATATCATTTAATAATGTAAACGTAATTTAACATATGAGACCTAATACTTTGTTTACACTTTGCTTGGGATCTACTATTATATTAGTTGGCTAGGGTTAATTGTAGATGTATAGGTAGATGTAAAAAGTTGCGATTAATTTCATGATGCAGCTGTGATTGATATATCTAACTAAAATGCGATACTCGGGCCAAAGATCATGAGGTGAACCAACAGAGGCTGCAAGCACCGCAATTTTGCCATCAAATCTGAGGGAGCTCTAGCTTCGGTATACATCAAGTGGGATTGTTACGTTTGTTCGATCGCAGTCGTGCGAGTCCTGTGCGCTCCTCCTCTTCGTCGCTTGTATACTGATGCATACTGGCTCCACTGACGCCACCTGCTCGCACCGATGATGTTGCTTGGAGAAGCTCCTGGTCGGGGGCATTGCGATTCTCATAGAGCAGTACTTGAAGAGTCTCTTCGTAGATGCGCGCCTCTGGGAACTCAACTTTTGTGTGCTTGCGATCTGTCGCATAAACTATAGATGTACAACAGACCTCAGCTACCTTTTTCCCATGTCCATAAAAGGACCAGCAGCAAATTTCACTTGGCCCAATGACATCCTTGATAAAGAGTATGCGTTCGTTGAAACGCAGGGACAGCTTATCAAATAGTTCGATATTCTTGAGCAGATTATCATCTGATGTACTTGTGTACGAGTATTTGTTGTTCTGTCGCTGTACCACAAGTATCACGGCTGGCTTCAAGGACGAACTTATGAGTAGCTGTTCCTCCTTTTGGGAAGTTATCAATGGTATGCGGCAGATCGGTTTTGGCTCCTGGTGCGTATATAGTGCACGCTCACACGACATTGCCAACTCAGTAATGCAGTAATATTTGGCTTCCGCGAGTAGCTCGGCTATCTCCTTGTTTGTCTCTGGCAGCGGAACACTGCCATCCCGCAGGAAGTTAAGAATAATGCCAAAATGATTGCCACAACGGTCTATCAAAATCCAACCTATTTAAGCATTGAAATCGACAGATTAATTGTGCATAGAAAAAAACATTACTCATTAATAAAAATGTTCAAACCTTCTGAGTCAGTTAACACTTCCATACGGCCACTGAACATTGCACTTAGCATCGTATCATTATGTTTTGTTAGAGTTCCAATTGTCGTATAGTACAAGCGACCACCCACATTCAGTTTAACGTACTGTGAGGCGTGTCCCTTTAGTAACACTTTCTGATCACCGGACATTGTTTCGGGCTCTTTGGCATGGAGCACAAGCTGGTTGCTGACTGCTGGTGTTAATTGGACTTTACCATTAAAAGCACGACTCAAATCGTCAACTTCAATGCTGCTGGATGTCGATGTTGTTGTTTTTGTATTCGACGCACCAGCCACCGCACCGACAATTCCACACACTACGTCCACGCCCTTTTGACTGGAGCCTTTGCAAACGCCTTCTTTTGCGTTGCTTACGCTCGCCGAGAGCGCTAACGGATCAATTTTGGCGAATATTTTAATCTCTCAATCGGAATAGCGAATTTAAGATAACTTTATTCTTTACGCTGTCAGTCTTTTCCTTAGAATTACACACTCACACAAGTGTATATTATTTATTAGTAGAGCTGTGTCGTTTCGTTCAGAACAAGTTCAAATAAACGAGTCACTTAGCTAAATTGGCGAACTTAATCAGACATTCATGAACTTAATCGTTCAGTTGGTCAGCTTAGATTCAATTTACTGTAATATATTTTAAGAATTGCATTTTTTATTATTTATACATATTTATGTAACATTTTATTATATTTTATGTAATTAAATGCATTGTTTAAGTTTTCTCAAACCAGAAATAAAAATAAAACAAGAAAAAGCATGTAATGCAATCCTAAAGCGCTTGTCATCTGTCATGAACAACTAGCTCAAAATAAATGAATTAATGAACCATTAAACTTATTCACCAAACTTAAATTAAAATGCAAAACTATCGATATTATTAATAGTCTATCGCCCGACTACTACAATCGACGACACTTTGGAGCCAAAAATTTTCCCCGGCGGATATTTAAAAAACAAATTTAATTTAATTGCTAAATTTTGCAACAGAATTCTAATTAGCTCAATGGTTCTTATTATACAATATAATAAATGGGTCTGTTACTCCCAATTATCCACCCATAATAATATTCACTGTATGTGCATTTTTATGTGTTTATTATCCGTTAAGTAATGTTCTACCAAACTCATACTTTTATCTCAATATATAAAATATTTAATTGATGTGCATACTATGTATGTATGTACACACACACTGAAATGCTCGATCTTACAGGGTTTCATTTATTAACTCGTGCCATTATTCATTAATTTTAAATATACGAGTATGAAAACATTTTTCGTGTGCATTCATCGAACAAAATATGAAATTAAATATATATGTATGCATATGTAGTACAGTTTGACGATGATTTTGTAGATCTAAAAACCAGGGAAAAATTAACTGATTATAGTTTGAAAATAGGCCGAAATTAAAAGAAAAGTATTTATGAATTATAAAAAATTCGTATATGAACTGGCCTGGTATTAAATCATTGGAAAATTTCTTTTCGATTTTATTTGTTTAGCTCTAAGAGCTCAATTTGAAATAATGATCAGAAAAGTGTTCAGAATGCCTAAGCACTTGCAACCGTCGTTTTTGTTAGTTCAATATGAGAATTTACGTGGATGACACAACTACACTTTCCTTCTGCTCATCAACTGATGCTGGCGTGTTACTTTTAACATCGGTGGAATTCTTGTCCTTTTCGCCCATAGACTCCAATGAGTGACTCTCAATCTTCGCTCGTTTTGATTTACTAGTGTTCTCAGCTGGATCATCGGCTCCATCGACTGGCGTATCAGGAGATGCGCTACGTTTGAGAGCAATTTGTTCCGCTGATACATTGGCTGTTTTCTTCTTCAACTGGGCAGCTGCAAGGAGTGAATCCTCCGTTTTTGATGGATCAAGTGTGGCTGGCAGTTCCTGAAGTTTTTGCTCGAATTTCACAATCACGGCTGTCATATTGTCGCATCCAGTGCCATCGCCCATTGTGTTCGGTGCCAAACAATTATCAAAAAGCTATTTGAGAGAAAACTTGGTAAATTCCTTACACATACACATATAAAATCAATTTTACTTGCCTCCTCACAAATTTGCGATAGTTTCTTATTTTCATCCTTCAAGCGAAGACGTACAAACTCGACAACCTCATGGCTAGACATGTAATTCCAAATACCATCGCAGGCCAGGACCATAAAATCATCCTCTGGGGTAATGATGAGTTTTTTGACATCCGGCAGAGCGGAAATCATCTGTGCTTCAGCTGATAATTCAGCGTTCGCTTTGTATGCGTGGTCACCCAAAGCCCTTGACAAATTTAATCCACCGTTAACGCGTCCATCGAGAGTGACACGACCCCCAGCCTTGACAATGCGAGTAGACTCCTCATCGTCTTCGGGCTTGTGATCCAGACTCATTTCAATAGCCTTTCCATTACGCGATATAACACATCGGGAATCTCCAGCATTCGCTACGTACAAATCACGGCCGTGGAGCAAGCAGACAACGGCAGTACATCCACTATCTTTGCCAGGTTCTTCAATCATATTGGCGCAGAACTGATCATTTGCCAACTGATCCTCATCCTCTTCACTGGCATTGTCATCCTGCAAATGGTTTGTATTAGAATTAAGTCCGACTAATAATAAGTTACGCTACTTACTTCATCGTCCTCATCATCGTCATCATCATCGTCTTCATCATCGAGACTATCATCATCTTCTTCCATGTCTTCATCAGAAGAACTATCCGGCGACGCGATGTTTTGGGCTTTAGCCAAAGCTTTCTCATCGTAGTCGGCATCATCGTCAGTGGAGTCATCGTCTTGTGCAGTGGTAGCCTTTTTCAGAACTTTTTCCGATTCCTTGCTAGTTGATGAAATATCAGCGAGCTCGGCTTTACTAGTTGTCAACTTTTCAATGCTGCCATTCGACTTTGCATCACCAATATCACTAGAGCCCGATACAGTGGCGTCCTCCGAAGTATTGGCAGTCTCATTGCCAGTCTTGACAACGGCTTTGGCCTCTGAAGACGTGACATTACCGTTTTGCTCAGTAGGTGCAACGACAACGCTATTGCTTGTTGAATCCTTGTCAGTAACGCATTCGTCCTTATTAGGAGTATTACTGGCGTTCGAGGAAGTGGTACCTTTGCTAGCACTTGAGCTGCTGCTGCTCACTGTGGATTCATCTTCCTGATCCAGTTTGCCACTCTTTGAACGACTGAGACCCGGCCCGTCGGTCTCACTGATAGCTGCAGCGGCCGCAGCAGCTGCGGCTGACGTAGAGGAGCCAGCTGGCTTAGCTGTTGGGTCCATTACAGCTTTATTGACGGCCTCGGCAGCAACAGCTGCGGCCCGACGGCCACGCAGGGACGTTGTCATCAGCTTTGCAGCAGCGGAATCCGATTTAAGCTGCGACAAGTCATGCGTCTGCGGGAGACCTTTGTATTTCTCCAAAACCTCATTCAATGGCAAATGGCTCTCTTCATGTAGCTCAGCAAGATCTTCTTCATCGTCTTCCTCATCATAACTTTCGGCGCCTTCGTCGAACGTTGGTTCGACGAAAATATTGTGTTCGCCAGCTAGTATCTTTAGTGTGTTGACCACTGTAGGCTCGAGGAGAGTTTTGTCGAAGCCCAGGAAGGCAGCCTTGAGCGCCTGCTCCAACTCACCGCTTTTGTAGGCTTCTAGACTTTTGAGGAACTCTGGCAATTTATCAGCGCAGTATTGGGCCACTTCTGCACCGCCGTGACCATCGTAAACAGCGAAAAGCGATGTGTTATCATCAAAATTTAGTATCGCATTGTGTGCATCCTATAAAAACAAACATATTTTGAGCAAAACATAATGTAATCGCATACTTTACGGACTAACCTCTTGACTGTTGCGCCAACCTTGCATCGAGCTGGCACCCACGACGAGTAACTCGTTGAACTCATCTGTGGACGCCTTCTCGGTTTTTGGATGCGACAGATAAGCACCCATTATATCGAATTATATGTAAATGTCCAGCGCTTCCACTCGAGTATCCAACCGAACTGTACTGTCGATCCGTTGTAATAAAATGCCTGCTACTAATACAATTTAATGCACTCTGCAGTTGCGGAAAATCGATGCTTGGCCAACGCACGCGCGCAGTGTGTACTTTTCGCGCCACCGGCTAAAATAAAGCCGGAGTCAAAGGTTGCTTTGCTTTGTTTATTCTGGTTAAATGATATCAAAGGAAACGTGTATCGTTTAGCTCAACCAACAAACGCCATTAATTATTTAACATATAGACCGTATTTATTTCATTTAGGTTTTTTCACGCTCTGTCTGTGGTAGCGTCTCTAAATCGTGTGTATCTCACCACGCCGCTTTGTTCGACTAATTTTGACAAAGCGTCAAAGAACCCTTATTTTGTTATTCAATTCAAACCTTTATTAAGTTGTACAGTGCCAAACTTAGCTTTCGCGTGAAAGTATTAGTATATTTCAAATATATTTTTTGCAAAATTTTCTACGATCGCAAAAAAAAATTCTGCACTGCCGACAGTGTTGCAATGCATCGATACGTTCTTGTCGTGAATAAAGCCCCAATATATCGATATACTCATCTTGAATCAATTGACTCTAATTTATCAGCGATGGCAATCTCTCAGACGTGTTATATCGATGATGTTATCGAAATTGTTTCCCATCTTTTTGTCTCTAATTTATTCAATTTATTAACTTTTTTTAATTTTAAAATATTAGTTAAAGGACAAGTCACTAAACCAAAAACATTATAACTTTTATAAAATTATTAAGATCATTTTAAAATTAAAATGTTAAAAAGAAAATTTTTTTAAATCGACAAAAATATAACATTATGAAATTTAAAAAATTAAAATTTGTGTTATGGTTTTGGGGTCGTCGGGCGATAGACAGTATTAGTAAATGGCCATAGTATAAACAAACCATAGGTGGTGTATCTTTTGTATACAGACAAAAGGTGGCGCTTTGTGTAATACTCAAAAAATTTTTTTAATTCTATATATTTTAAAGTTACTCTTGTATACACCCAGTACTCAAAAGACAAAAAAAAATTAATTTTAATAAATTTATTACAAATTAAATGCAGAATGAATTTAGATGCTAAATGATATTCCGTTTAAAAATATGTTCAGTTTTATCGTTAGGATATTTATGTATATATCCGGATAAGTTGGCAGGACCAAGTGACTGAAGCCCCGTCAACCCATAGTGTCACCAACTCGAGAAGACGCGCGCTAGACTGGGACGCGTGGAGACATATCGTGCATGAGGCCATGCCCTAATAGGGGATACAGGTCATACAAAATAAAAAATAGTCTGAGATTCAATCCAAGCAACTTTTAAGCATTTCTTAATCTATAGAGACTAATATTTACCATTATAATTATCTATAGAGGAAAACTCGACTAATTAAAAGATTCAAATTATACTCAGTAATGAAAACGCAATGTGAAAGAGGGAGACACAGGCATACAAGACACACATATGTATATCGGGGACGTTGAGTTTGCAAACATCTTATTCGTTCTTGGTTTCGTCTATTAGATAGCAAATATTAAGAGCTGTGGGTGGCTTTTTATAACTTTTTAATTGTTTCAATAAATTTGTTTGGGTTGACATCGTCAAGGATGTCCGTCCGTGCGAGGTACTAAGATCTTAAGTGATTTTTTCGTGACACTTGAAAAGAATCTTTGTAGTACGCTAAATTATTTATCCATATGTGCAATTAGTCATGGCGGCAGACTTCGGTATGGCACATGATATGTATAAGTGAACCAGCATTATATGCTTTGCGGATATTAAAATGGATTTTTGCTGTTTTATCTCTAATTGGCACTTGAAATTTCAGACTTACTGAATAAATATAATATATCTATGTAAATGCACATTCACAAATACGTACGAAGTATTTCCCAAATTTTGAGGAAACAGGTGCGACCGTTGATTAGATAACAGCTCATTTTAATGGATTACTATAAGTTTTCCTGTACATTTTAATAGGTTAACCATTTCGCCATTCTACGAAACGTCATTGATAGAAATATCGTGCCAATTATTTAATTGATCATTTAGAAATAATCGATAACAATTGAAAATGAGAACTGAGATAAATGCGTTGTTTCGCTCACAGCATGTCCGACTTAATTTTAAAATAAAATACTAACGAGTTCGCCAGTGTATACATACTTCAAATAAGCTATATCGTGCTATCTTAAGTGGACATTTCTTAACTTTCATTATGGACACACTTAAAAGCGATCTCTATGCATTAATAATTGATAGGCAGCGGTAAATCTGTGGGCCTTTTGCCAGTGCCGTGCAACATGTTGCTGCCCCGCATAAGCCTCTGGCTAAAGGCAACAAAAGCAACCGCAACACAACAAAACAGAGCAAAAGTCACCTGTCCCGTCGACCCCTAACGGCTGCAACACCAACAGCAGCGGCGTCAGGGGGTGTTGCGCAGCTCATACGCACACAGTGCGTGTTAGTGTTATCTCACACCCACGTTGGACAGACTCCAATAGCAGTGCATGTATTTCACCGTTACTTCGCTGTCGCTGCCACGACGCGACGTCACCCGTTCCGTTTACCGTTAGGTATAAAAGCCAAGGCGGCCAAAGGACTTGCGCTCATTCACTTCGGTTGAGTTGTGTGCAAACGTTCGTGTCAATATCAAAACTCGGCATCATACAAAACTGAGCTACCTGTGGCAGCGGCAGCAGGCGATAGTGCAGTGCGGGGCAATACAAAATTCCAAGATTATCAAATGTGAGTTTTATTTTCAAATTGAATACTAAACATTTTGGTTTTACAATATTTCAACCGGAAAACAAGTCATGCAACCAGAATAAGATTTTAAATGTTTTCAAAATTCGTATTAATTTTTAAAGTTTTAAACTTCAGATCACGTAATTGGATGACTTAGCTACTAAACTTATACTCAAAATTCTTTAATGTTTTATTTTTATGATAAACTATCACAAAATATTTGTGAATACTTAATGAACTATAATCAAGCTATGAGCTCGTTTAACAAAATTTATTCGATATCGTGTTTATATTTTAAAGTGTATTTATGTTCCAATTTCTTAAAAATTGTATTGAAAAACGCTAGGCCGTAGTTTCAAATAGCTATCATATAAGCAGGGCGGGCATCAATATAATTCGAATTTCAGCTTTAGTAACAGTTTCGGATAGGTAATCCTTTTTTCGATTATAGGTTATTCATAATTTTTTAAGATTGGTTTTGTAACGGCGTCTGGTTTTTGGTAGAAGTTTCAGTTACAATTGTGCTCCCTGCCTATAACCGATTCGCCCGATTTGTTTGTGGTACAAGGCAGGAAATAATTTCTTAATTTTATATTAACTACACTACAGTTAAATGAGCAACAAATAATATGGATGTTATTTATACAAGTTGGTTGAGCAATCTTTAAATAAAAAAAAGACTAGGTCTGCAAAAAAAAGCAAACACCGGGAAATCGAAGATACAGTCAATTGCAGCAAAAGATTTTCTTTATTCATAAATTTGTATTGCTTTATTAGCAACTTTCCATTTATAAACTGTTGCAATGTTTTGCCATGCAAAAGCTCAATTTCTCGAAACAGTTTTACAATTGTGTGGACAAAAACACACAACAATGACTAAAGACAAGTTGTCAAATATACAGGTCAGAGCTAACGTTTTTATTACAAAACTTTTTACTCCTCTTTTAGCAACTTTAATTCAATTCCTAAAAGTTAGATAACAATTATAAAAAATCAGATGCATTTTTAAAGTTATAAAAGTAATATATCTATTTTATCTAATCAGGGTATCAAAATATTTAAACTTTTAAGTTCTATGCGAAAAGTTTGGGTTCAAACGCACAATGCCAAAAATCAATGTTTAATATATGCAATAACTTAAAAAACTTAACATTTTTTTAGCTAAAAGATACAAAAATTATTGCCAATAAATAAAATGGTGTATAAGAAAGTTTTAGACTTCTTGCCAACTTCGGGCTAGTTGACTTTTCCGAGATACATTATTAATTTTTTGAATGACTTATTTGAGCATTAAACTAGAACTCTGTCGCCCAATGAATACTCAATAGTTACACAAGATATCCCTTCTATGGAATGTCATTGAGTACTTGAACAACATAACAATTTCCTATAAATATGAATACTTTAAGTATGACTTGGGTTAATGCCATACTGCATAAGTTACGAGGCATAATTGTCCATTCAAAATTCAATCGCAACTTTTTCAAGCGCTACTTTACCTTACATATAAAATTCAGGAAGGGACTTGAACTTATTAAGACAAATTACTTAACGGCATAAGTTAAACATAAGCCAAAATTTACTTGTTCCTTCAAGTTGAAGTGATGAAATTGCTAATTAAATAAATGGCTATCTAATACTTTAACAAACTTTTTGCTGAGATGGCCTTCGTTCTGGTCCATGGCCTGGTTTTGGCCTAATGAGCAACGCATTGTATCGACAACTCATACCTGGCAATCTAATGAATAAATATAAAGTTCGAGTACGTGGGACATCGTCTGATGGGGCTAAATGAGTGTTGAGTTCTGAGTGAATGAGTAGCTGTTACACATAATAAATATGCACAAATTATAACCGCATTTTGTTTTTCGCTTTACGAAGAGAATAAGCAGAAAAGTTGCCTACACAATTTCCTTCAATCAATATTTATGAATTGCGAACCATTCGAGCCACGAACAGCTTGAGGGCCAAGAAGTTCTTGGCTCTGTAGCTTGCTGCCAACTTGTACACAATGCTTCTTGCACTTTATCCAGTGTCGCAGCTTTCATCTCGATAATAGTTTTTGTTACAATTTTGCGGAAAATATGAATTGAAGTCGCTAAGCAGCTTCTTCCTCTCATTTTCCACTCCAGCAGCAGCGACTCCATCCCAAGGTGTCAGCTTAGCCATGCAAATGTTGCACGCTCCCTTTGGGAGTGACAAAAGGTATAGATGTTCCTGTTCCTTCCCTGTCCAGCTCCCCGCTTGACTGAAACAGAAAATGTATTGTGTTTGATTAGGATCCACAATGATATTGACATTTCATTTGTTGTCGATACACAATGGTCAAAGTAAAAATGCATTGTTATCTCAGCGAAATTCGACTTAAAAATAAAAATAACGATTGAAAAACGTATTTGAAATTTTCAATTTCGCGTACCACAAACCAAATTCCATCATGCTAAATATACACAAACAAGGAGCCACTAACCGTGTTTGTTATATTTACATAATCCCATATCCATATTTTCATATCTAGAATATGTACATTTTACATGCATGAAGACGTTCCTAGAAAACTATGGAAAGGGTTTATATTTGTTTTATTACAATTTCCTATTGCTGTCTGTTGCGTTGTTGTCCTTGGCTTGTCAATATATTCAACATTTACATCAGCGTTGAGCTAGTATTACCTCAGTTACCCACCGTCTTGTCAGTTGTCCATTTAAACGGACAAAAATAGGTTCAAATATTCCCATACCTGGTGAATGACGTTGACAAACATCGCATATGTATGTGTGTATACAGATTCTAATAATGAAGAAATGTTTGTCAAGCTAATTCTTACAAAAGGGTGTCGTCAATGTCACACTTCATCTCTGACGTACTGATTGTTCTGAAAAGCTTAATAATTGCTGAAATTATGTCTTGATTTTCGACTGATGGCAACTACGAAGGTGGGCTGATAAGTCTTTGACCTATGACAGAATATGCGACTCGTTTTATCAATGAACTGATGGTTGTTCGAGTATTCTCAAATAAGTTTAGAACATAAAGTAGGGAACTACTTTGAAAACTATAACATATTTTGATATAATAAACATTTTCAAGCTTTGAAAATAGCTTGAAGGAAACAGATTTCACTCAAAAAATAAAAGATGGTGATTTTGACTTTCTTTGGAAAGTATAAAGAGGTTAAACGTCAGTCATATAACGTGAATTGTTGTAAAAAAAGATGTTGATGAGTAATTAATTTTTTTAAAAATATAATTGTATTTTTCAATTAGGCTAATAACTTTTCAGTCCAGCCTCGTATGTGTTATAGTTAGTTAATTTAACTGATTGAACTTGGTAGCTTTAAGGCAGGCTGAAATATTTATTTTATGGCCCTTTTTTAATATAATTTGAAAATCATCGGTTAATGTACAAACCGATAAGTGTGTGTACAATTATTGCGACAACTGTATCAGGTAACTCGTGACCACAAGCACGCCTGGCTAAATACATTTAATGAGATGCCACGCTCAACACAGAATGAGACCAGGATGTGCCACAAATTCCAAACCTGTCAGAGAATTGAGGTAAAAGTCAGCATCAGTCGTCACTGTGCACTTGAGACCTTAATTGAACTTCAAGCCAAAATAATAAAAAGTAAATATTCATAATCACAATTAATGAAAGGAGAAAGTGGAGAGTTGGCAGATACAACATGGCTAACAACATGGTTAGCTGCTTGGTTGTTTTTGGTTGGTCTTTTAAAATTCTATCAGGTTAATGTTCAACTTTTTGTTCATCCTTTTTACAAGAGCCGCCAAAATCAGCCATCGTCTCTTAATTAAGTCAATGCCGCACTTGCCACCTACCCAGTGGGAAAGAGAGTGAGGGGTGGTGGGTGATTTAGGTGGCGATTGGGCCATCTGCTTTCTTGCTGACGCACAAATCAGTCGACAAAAAATTCAAATCAAATTTCGTACGTGTTTTGGGCCCGTGTATTTACCTGATTTTTGTGGCCTTGTTAAACGATTTTGGCTCTGGCAATCAAATGGAAAGTTGCCCTTATTTTGAACATGATACGAGTATCAAGGGTACGTTCTCGATTGGCAAGTAGTCGAATCGTTTGGGACGTATGTAATAACAGTATTTACGATAAATGCCGAACAAGCCGAAAACCATAAATTGTGATTTAAAAAACATTCGCAATGCCCGCATCAAAATATTGGGCCAACAAAGCGTTAAAAGGACAGCAAATTTATGATTGCCTGCAATTAAATGCCATTAGCCCCATTTGGCCAGTAGCATATCGAAAACATATCGTGTAATCAACTATCAGCCATGACGAGACCTGAAACTGATAAGAAAAGTAGGCGGACAATCAAATTCGCAGCCAATTGGCCCATTATCATCCAGTTTGATTCGCTTGAGTTTGTCATCAGTTTCTTATCAGTTGCGATACGATACCATCTAACTGGAATATCCACGTGTAATCTGATGGACTTTGTCATGACTGAGGATAAGGCATTTCAGCCATCCATCCTGGCCAAGTCAGTGGGATTTGGCCAAAGCCAGCGGGCAAATGACTCTTTTTTTCTGGAATACGCCCGCGCGGCAATTACCAAATTACCAAATATTCCCTAATTGCAATTTAGTGCCAGCTAATGCGGCGTTTGTCACCTGGCGACGTCTATTAAAATTTATTTGTTTGTCTTTGTTGAAACTCAATGTAGCACAGCATTAATATACATAGGAAACAGCACACGCACCAACACACACACACACACACACACAGACAGCTTCTTCTCGGTGAGAATTGTGGGGGACTCCCATAAACCGGCTTGCTATACAGATTACTCACCGCCCCCTTTGGACGAAGCAGCCGAGAAACATGCCAGATTTGACACCTCATCAGGGCCACATCATTTGGCAGACACAGACAACGAGCATATAGACCCCTTGTGGGGAAAGAGTATTGACAATTAGCTGCACAATTTGATTTATTTGCCAGCCAGGTAAAAGATATTATTCCCTGTATATTTTGAAATAGGGTAACTATAAATTTAAAAAGCGTTTGTCTTGACAAACTGACCAACATATGACAAATCAGTTCCGAATTGGAACTTACAATTTTTATTTTGATGTTTAACGAGTAGTTTTAAAATTTTAATTTTTTTTAATTACAAAATAATTGTTAAAACATTTAATTGTCTTAAAAGTTGCCAATAACACTCTTGAACAAAAAACACGCCTCTTTCTGTCTGTCATATTTCACAGAACCAATATACCCTTTTTCCGTTTTTAATGGGTTTAGGGGTTATAAAAAGTTATGGAATAAGAGTTTTATTATCGTGAAGTAAAAAAATTTTAGCGAAACCCCTAATTGTGGAGGAGAGCGTTTTATGTGTTTCTCTATGGTTTGGCACAGCTTTATTTTTAACTTTTCTAAAGTAGGACAAATAATTTTCTGAATGTTTTGGAATCTAGAGAGTAATTAGACTGCACGTAAACTATTTTTTCTTATTTCAAAAATATTACATACTTTACAAAATGATACGATAATTTCTATCATCAGAAAAGTTAAGACATGTAATTGCACTCACGATAAAAAGCATTTTGTATTATTTCCAAGAAGAGCTCTAATTTTTTACCAGCTGGTTACTTTCGAAAAAATTTGCATCATAAAATCAATTTCAATTTAGCGGAAAGGTATGTACTATATTCAGGTGTTAGGAATATACCCCTTTTCAGCATCTCCCAGAGGAAAAGTGGCAGCAACTGACACTGACGTTAAAATCCACTCTGAAGCGGAATCCCTGGCGCTGGCGTGGATCTAATTACGTCTCATTAGCTGTCGCGGTGCATATTTGCATTAAATGCATACCCAAAGTGGTAGAAACTGGGGAAAATATTGGATGACAGGGGAAAAGTCGTAATGCAACAGCTGCAACCACAATGACAATAAACCACACGAGTGGCCTTTGAAACCGCATGCCTTGGAGCTTACTTATAGTTGCTTACCTGCTCACACCTTCTGGTCAGCAACAAATTAGAGTCAAAAGTTGCCCTAGTAAATAAATAGGACAACACCTTTAGGGTTAAGTGCGGAAAAACTTGTCCCAAAAGTGCGAAAATTTCTGTGAAACAGACACAGACAGCAAAGTATCAGGTTGTGTGTGTGTGTGGGTGTGGGGAGTGACTACGCCCTTTTGAGACCCAAACATGTTGGCTTGAACAAAAAAAGTAGCCTCTACAAAACGGGAACAGGTGACAGACAAAGAGCCAGGAAGTCGGCAAACCGTTCACAGCCAGTCTCTAATTAATTTGTTTGAAGCCAGCCCACGAGAAGAAAAATGATCAAAAAAAAACGTGTCAAAAGCTTTTCCAACTGCACACCGCGCAATTATTTATTTAAAACACAAAGCTAATCCTTACAAATGCTGTGTGGTTCCTCTCCTAGCCCAATTATAAGTAGTTTGACAGTCTTAAATGGAAATGTTGAAGTCGACAAAACAAAAATCGAGTTGTGGATATATCTTCGAAAACTATCGAGGTAAAGTACTTAAATATCGAGTTTTCGCTTTGTCAACGTATTTTTACATCACATGTACAAATAAATATGCGGATCAGCATATAAAAGTTGTAAATCCATTTTACGAAGCAAACGTTTTTTTTTATATTTTCTATAAAGTGAATTCGGTCGTTCATCGCTTACTTATCAATTTGTTCAGAAAAGTTTCGATTGTAGATCATTTAGTTCAGACGGTCATCAAAGATTGAACTTAAATTCTGTAAATGAACTACGATGAACAAACTAAAATGAGCTGTCGATATTTTTTGAAAATCGATTTAATTAACTTGATATAATTCAAAAAAATGATCGAGTTACTTAAAAATCGTTTTTGCTACAATAAAACCAAGAAACAAAAGTCGGATATTTTAATGCGCTTATTATATTTGTGCTAATCGTATTCATGTGTTACTGCAGATTTACAGGGTATATCAGGGGTGTATCAGCTCGCCTCACAACCAACTGTGGGCAGCGGCAGCCGCTTTGCCCACAGTGCTGCCACTCAGCCAGGGTCCAAGACCGAGCGACTCCAGGTTGGTCACGTGATTCGTGCCCGCCGTGATGGGCGAGAGAGCCGTGTCCTTGATGATGGTCAGATGGTGGGCGGCGCCTGCGTTGCCATTGCGCGTGAATTGGCCAAATTTGGTTGCCTCGTATTCCGATTTCTGGATCTCCGCGGCAGCCGCATGCGCCGATCGCTGGAGGGCGGAAGCCGCCTCAGCTTCGCGAGCGGCGGCGATGCGTTGTTGATAGGCCACCGCCGCCTTGGAGGCAGCGAGTCTCTGCTGGGCCAGCACCACAGCCGAGGCAGCGGATGCCGCCTCGGAACGTTGAATGGCCGCGGCTGCCTCGGATTTCTGTGTGAGAATTGCCGCATGCGTCTCCTTCTCCATGGCGATGCGCTGCTGGTTCAACACGTTCTCCTTGGCCGCCTGCATTTGCTGCTGGGCAATGAGAACGTTGGCCGATGCCTGTTTGGCGGCCGAAATGGCGTTCGCCACCTCGTTGGGCGACGGTGCCGCCTTGAGCGGATTGTGTCCGCCACTCCACCCACCACTTGACCAGCCACCACCTGAATGCCCGGCATTCCAAGCTCCAACGGCACCCAGTTGTCCGCTGCTCGTCGAGGCCCATGGAATGCCGCCATCTCCCAAACTGCGCTTTGGCAGCGTCTTATCGCTGGCCGCAATGCAGCCGGTTGTGGCAACTGCTGCCACCAGCAGCAGGAGCTGCATCAAGTTGCAAGTTGGTTTGGAATGCATTTTGATTAGTTCAATTGTTGTCTTTCACTGAACTCTTCTGCTGAGTACCCAACTATTTATAGTCTATTGCTGTGGCAGATGATGGTGCCACTACCACCTGCCCCATGCTACCTGCCGCTTGCCTTGATAATCACTCACGTAGGCATTGGCGGTGCCAGCAATTTGGCCTCTTTCTCTCAGTTGCAACTGATTTCCAAACCGCATCGCAAGTGCCTCGTTTTCATTAATATTTCTAGGAAATGAAAGGTGGCCCACTTAGAGAAACTATTAATATAGCTCCAATTCGTTGGGCCTCTCGTCAACCAATTAGCTATCGTAACCTAATTTGATTTGTTGAATTGGAAATTCATTGGAAATACCCCAAACAAGGACATGCTGATACTCGCATGCCGCAGATATCCGATAAACATATGTAATCTCATTGCAGATACTCCTACACTCGTGCTGCCTTTGTGTCAGTCACATTATTAATTTTATAAAAAACAGAAAAAATGAAATTTAATTACAACGCCAGAGCCGCGCAATTTACGTGTCCAAAAGGTATTACTCCTGGGAAAGACAACGACCAACGACCAATACAAATTGTGCAGCTCCCTTGCAGAGCCGAAACAATTGTAATTACCATTAATGCACGTCCGCAAACGACGGACAAACTCGAATTTTACTCTTTACTCGTATTAATGAATACAAATTGAATAAGACAAGCTGAATCTGGAGCTGATGCTGATGTGGCCCATTGGTGGCCCAATGATACTCGTATGGGAGGCGGTAGATAAAGCTGGACAGAACATGGTCAAATTATTAACAAGTTGACATACTCGCTCTACATCACTTATTTGTTAAAAAAAGTAACTAGAAAATTTCAAAAATTATTAAACCGTTTTAAACAACTTTCCTATGTTAACATAGGCATATTTAATATTTAGTTGAATTACATACAGCTATAATTCGATGTGCAAATATGCGAATTTCTAAAAGATTTTAAAAATCTAATTAGTTAAAAAAGTAACTAGACATATTTAAAAAAATATTAAATTATTAATATTTAGTTGAATTACATACAGCTATAATTCGATGTGCAAATGCGAATTTTTAAACGATTTCATAAACCTAATTTGTTAAAAAAGTAACTTGGATATTTCAAAAATTATTAAATCGTTTTAAATAATTATTTCAATATGCATGTTAATTTTTTGGAATTTTTTTTAAATTCACCTAACATAGGTATATATACAGCTTTAATTCGATTTGCAAATATGCGAATTTCTGAACGATTTTTAAAACCTAATTTGTTAAAATACTAACTAGAAATTTTTAAATTATTAAACCCTTTAAAATAGTTAATTTTTTTTTAAAATTGGCATATTTAATATTTAGTTGAATTACATACAGCTTTAATTCGATGTGCAAATATGCGAATTTTTAAACGAATTCACCTTTAGTTGTCTGCTTACTGAAGGTTTACGTTTTGCTTTATTGCAGAGCGACAATCTTAAAATCAGAATGTCGCAGTCGAAGTCCTTTGGAGCGCAATCTCGCAAATCTTATGTAGGTCTTTTATTGCTCACCGCGTGTGCATTCTTGACGCAAGGTGTCCTGGCAGCCGCAACGGACACAGCCTACGGCGACAACGACGTGCAGAAGGACAATGGTAAGAGTTCGGGGTTAATGGCTGCTGGTTGCGGCGTGCCAAGATTATCTGCCGACTTTTCAGAGTTTCCCGCATTGGCCAAGCGACCGGCATTTTTTGTGGGCAGTCGTTATGGACGCTCGAGCGTGAATAGCGGTGCTGGAGGAGGCGCTGTCAATTCTGGAGTTGGCACCTCGAAGTCGCGACGTCTAATCATTGTGCCCCGCAATGATCGCTTCTTTCTCGGCTCTCGTTATGGTAAACGCAGCGACGAATATCTGTCGCCCTATGAGCAAAGTAGCCTGAGCTTGGGCCTCAATAAGGCCGAGCGGTCTGTGGAGACCGGCGGAGACAACGAGAAAGGCGGCAGCAGGACAAGGACAGCACAGGCAATGTCTATGACCATGTCCTGTGTGTACACAGGACTCAGAGACTTTTATCGCTGCAGCAATGTTAACACGTAAGTTTCCCTTTTCCCGCTTCCTTTTGCTCGGTAGTATATAGTTACCTTTATTCCCATTCCCCATTGCCGACACAGAGACGAGCTCAACAATATTATGAACCGCAACGATGGAATGTCATTGGATTCCAACAGCATAGCCTCGGAGGATACCAACACCAAGTAGGATGCCGGACATCCTTGGTTTTAAGTGACAAGCGGCAAACCCGGCGATTGATTGACCATCCTCTTGTGGCACCTGATCCTCTGGCAGTTAATACATACACATACTTGTTATCGTTATCCTTTCGCTTCTTATTTCTCAATAAGCAAATGGTATTAAGATTTTTAACGGGGCTGGAAAAGTTTTAATACCCAACAATAAGTTGTAAATATACATTCATCTATATCGAATAATACCTGCAGACCTTAATTAACTATTTATTATTGCAAATTAATGCAAGCGCACAGTGGCCGACAGAAGTCACCGCACGACCCCGACTGTGCTCTAATTGGCGACACTAAAAAAAAAGTATTTGCAGCTTTGAAGTTAAACTTAGTGGCAAAAGTAAGCGTACAAGTGAATAACTAATAGTCATTTAACGCATATTAGGCAATAAAATTATCCTTAATGTTATTAAAAATCATACAGTATACTGCTGAATTTTCGAATGCTGTGGAAGGAAGTTATTCGTAGTCAAGATTTTTAAAGAGTGCTCTTGACATCCAATTGGGATTTATCCCAACCTGAACCGAATGCCCTTCTTAAATTACTGGCTTGAAAACAAATATAGCTACAACTTTTTAAATTTGTATTATCTATTAATTTTTTTTCATTTAGTCTGAATTAGTGAAAAAAATTATAATAAAATATTCTCTTAATTGGAAAATTCTGGGAAAATTGGAAAACAATTGAGAAAATAAAAGCATTGCATAAAATTGAATCAAGCTTCAAATCAAATACTTTAGCTCAAGGATTCCTAAATATTTAGTATTTTTGATTTTTCATTTAGCTTGAATTAGTAAACAAAAAAATATAATAAAATATTTTCTTAATTTAAAAATTCTAGGAAATTGGAAAAACAATTGAGAAAATAAAAGCATTGCCTAAAATTGATCAAGACTCATATCAAATACTTTAGCTCAAGGATTCCTAAAATCGAACCTTTTCCAAAATTTTGAAACTTTATTTTCGCAGTCCTTTTTTTTTTGTTATTACTTAATTTTATTTAATTATGTATGTATAAATAAGTACATCCAATGCGGCAATGCTTAAAGCAATTAACTTTTTGCTGATGTATTTCATTTAACTGCGGGCTGGCACAATTGTTTATGTGCTATTATACAGATATATATGTACATATACATACAGCGGGAAATGTAATTACTAGAACAAGGCCTGCAACTGTTGTAATAAGCAAAAAGGCCGAGACGCACTTACTCCTGGAATGCTTTCTTTCTTTATGAGAAAATGGAGAATGTAAAAAAAAATTGAGTGTGCGCTTATAAAGTTTTCCCCTTAGCTGGCATTGATTTTAATTGATGGCAACAGATAGCGGTAGCGGATGCCTTGGAGCACCTTGGCTATTAATGGTAACAACATTTTCAGTTAGCGGCAAAGTGCCCGCTAATTGTATTAAGAGGCGCATGCATAGAAAGACACCCGGGATCACGATTCCGACTCCAAGATGGGGACACAGTGGGAGGCGGCGTCTTCTTCCCGGTGCTGCCCGCATCACAACTTTTTGGCAATCAGCAGGTGACAGCGCGGCGAGAGTTGTTCATCAAACAGCTTTTCGTAGCGCATCTCCAGTTGGAGCTGCTCTGCTGCTGCCGAGTCCTTGAGAAAACACAGACGGTCGTACAGCACCAAGTTCTCGCAGAGTTTCTGTGTGGGAAAGAGAGACAGTGAGAGAAAGAGAGAGGGAGATAGGAAGCGGCTAACACTTGTTAACAATTTGGGTAAACAATAAGAAATTACCTGCATGCTCGTCTGCAGGCAGCACAATGCCTCAGCTAGACGACAGCCCCTTCCATTGGAATACCTCTGGGCAAACTGCTTGAAGCGGGTCTCATGCACATGACTCCAGTTTAGGGGCATCCCCGTCTGTTGTGAGTACAGTTGAAATTGCTGCCGCAAACTGTCAAAACTGTCTCGATCTTCGGCAGAGTTGAAAGCGGACTTTGACTGAACTTTGACCAGCTCATCGTCATCACATAGGGCAGTCGCCAGAGCACGCAGGTACATCTGTCGTCCATGCTGCTCATGTGCGAGGGAATCCATGCGCCAGCGTGCATTTGTCTGCTGACAGGCCAGACGCATAAATGGGCGATTGAAGCAACCCACGACAATCGCTGACATAGCATTGCTTAGCCCTTTGCTCAGTGGAAAGTTCACAAAGGGGGATCCCCGCGTGCTGTCTTGGTCTGTGTGCAGCGCTAGCTTGTGGTAGCAGCAGGGCATGATGTGAAGCGACCGCACTTGCGGCATTGTCAGGAACAATATCATGGCACTGATGCTTAAATCAGCACAGGCATGCAAACCAATTAACGCCGTGCTCAATCCCGGCAACAATCCGTGACTTTGGGCCAACTCGTGTGAGCAGCTTTCGATGCGAGCACGGCAATCGGCGTCTGCTTTGATGAATTCCGTCTTGTAGCTAATTGACTTGAGTGCCTCTTGTGGCAGAAACTTTTGACAACGCTTCCGCGCCGATTCCACCCTCCTCTCATCCGCCTCCAGGCCAAGTATTAAATAGTTATGCTGCAGTTTAAAGAGCGCCTCGCTTAGGTAACCCAATCCGGAGCCCAAGTCGATTATCAATTGCGTCTGTGTCTCGGCACAGTGCTCGTGAATCTTGTCCGCCAGTTGCTCAATCTCATGCAGCTTTTTGGCGCCTATCTTGCGATTCTGATTGCTGCACTTCATCTTTGCTTGAGGCACAGATGATACAGTTTGTTGAGGTGTCATATTAGCAATCTGTTGACGAAAACGTTGCACCTCCTCTGGGCAACCCTCTAAGGATTCTTGAACAAATGGAAATGTATTCATATTCTCATTTGATAGTTCTAGAAAATAATCCTTGAACACTTGTGGCATACAGTCGAGAGCTTTAAGGCAGTTTGTGTTGGCCTCACTGTATACCCAAGAATAACTATGCAAGAAGTCCACCGCTGCTCTAAAATAGGCATGGTCACTGGAAAAGGTTTTTGGCAGGGACATAACTGGAAAGAAAATACGAGAATCTTTATCTTTTAGCAGGAAAAACCAATCAAATATAGGTATAAACTCTGAAAAATCTCTCAATTGAAATCGATAATAATAATTCAATTAAAAAAGAAAACTTGGATATTTACGAATGTTTTATCTAATCTACAAATCTCCATAATTCGAAATAGGCAAAGCAGTTCACATAGCGGACCTCAACTCCGTTTTTTTTCGATAATGAACCGTACACTCAAATTTGTTTGTTCCATTAAATATCCTTTAATAACAAGTAATCAACGTTTGCGGTAGGAAAACAAAAACAATCGTAAGAGAGCAAACATTAAAAGGAAACAGCACAAATATTGAATGTGGGTGTGAGAATATGCACATAAGTATTTACAGTCTTATTTTTTAGTACAAAATGCTACACTTAGGATATGACATTCCATTTAAGATTAGAGTCCTCTTCCAATTTATCGTTGGCCGGTCCCAAAATACATTTGCCAAAATGCTTTGGTTCCTCCTTGAAGTACTTGTCAATTACGGTGCGTAGCTCGTCGACTGTTACGGATAGGACGCGGGATCGGTATCTGACGAACATCTCTTGTGACACCTCATAGAGGAAGTAATCGATGCCAATGTTGCCAGGTGCAATTGGCGAGTCCAGCTGCTGCAGCACGCCCAGTTTAGCCTCGAAAAGTGTTTGTTGATCCAATTTCTTGCTTTCGGTTTTCAGCCACTCGTACGTCTTGTCGAAAGCCTTAAGAGTCTTCGTTGAGTGAGGATCACGGTAGCTGAAGAAGCTAAAGATGCCATCAGAGCCGATCTTGGCGCCAGCGCCATAAGCTCCATTCTGTTCCCGCACCACTGGCAACAGATACTTGGCAGTTATGAGCTTAGCCAAGACCCGCAACACGGGATGATCCTCATGCAAATATGGCACAGCGAAGAAAGTCTTTGCACAGTAGTTGACGGGAATATTCATAACGTAGTGTTGCAGACTGGGTTCGAGCATATTTAATTTGGTATCATTCTGCATCTCCTCGAGAACTGGCAACTTCACCACGAATTTTGTGTACTTCTCCAATGCTGTAGATTGGTAAGCATCCGAGCTATTGATGGCAGCCCGCATGTTACTCTTGCTGAACACCTTTGATCCAATATTCTTCAACATGTCGCGAATGTCTTCAGTGCTATTTTGCTGAACGTACTTCTTCATAAAATCTATATGATCGACGCCCGATAGCAACGACTTTAATTGGGCAGCATCGGTTACCAATCCCGCAGAGCTTAACATTGCATACAAGTGTCCAGAACTGGCAATTCCCACAGATATATTGGAGATGTAGTTCTCAATAAGCATCTTGAGGCGACTCGTGTCTTCCAACTGAAAGTTAAGCAACAATTCTTCGCTCAGGCAGAACATGTCCGTGACATTCTTATCGAGGGCATGCGTCGTCATCATCAATCCCAGGCGATATGTCTTGGCATCCTTCACATTCTCCACAAAATTCAGTTTAAAGTCAATTCCCGCTGTTTTTGAAAGAACCAGCTTGTCGAACTCGCGAAAGTCGTGGTTGGAGGTGCCCATTTCGTTGATCACATTGCTGAATAGAGGTACGAGCATCACCTCATCTCTGCTCAGTCCTGTAATGTTAAATAAACACTTCAAGTATGTTATTTCGTTGGTGGGCACCTTACACAGCTGCGTATGAACATTTTGAATAGTTTTCATTGAGATTTTGGGTAACTTTGGCGGTTCCTTGACATCGGTCAGCGACAGGCACGGCAAAATATCTGAACTTTCTGTGGACTTTTGAGAGGTTTCCAGCTTGATGCCATTCTCATAAATCAGATCTAACTTTTTGCTATCGAGCGCGCTTACTTTCTGTTTTAGCATCTCAGCCTCAGCCTGCTTGAAGTTCTCCTCGTACAACTCGTCAGGCGACATTGTGAGTGTGAGCTTATGTGTGTTATTTGTAAAGTATTGTTTAACTTTCTCCTGAAGATAGTTTTTATTCTCTGCCAATCGATGTCTTAGCGTTGCAATCATTTCCGAGACTCGCAGATTGGAGACAACGTCACCATCATGATTCCACAGTGCTGTCGAGTTGAACAATAGAGCATTGCCAAAATGAGGACTCTGATGTTTCAATGATAATTCCAGATTGTGCAGAACGCTCTTGATGTGCTGCGACTCAAAGCCTTCTTCGATAGTTTTGTGCACCGTCTGATCAAATAGCTCGTTGAACTTTTTGAAGTCTTCCACCTTCAGGTCCTGTAAGCCCACTACGAAATATGTATCCTTACAGTCTGCTGAGAAGCCCGTACTTTGGTTGTAGCCGCCGGAGAAATTGGGCTCTATCATGCTCTTATAGAAGGCTGAATTGGGACCACGAATCATCACTTCGGATAGTACATTCAATTCAAAGCTCTCCTGTATATCGGTTATATCGCACATTAGCAATCCAATAGCAATCTGGTTCTGTCGGTCAAAGGTGGCACCCATGGAATCCAGTCTACTCGGAATGTGGACATTACGAGGATGGGACCAACGCTCCTGCGGTGGAATGCAACTGTAGGCATTGTCAATGCACTCATGGTGGGATAGGTATTCCTTATCGACAAAGGCGAGTGTTTTCTCCAGGTCGAAAGAGCCGTAGCAGAATATGCGCGCATTACTTGGATGGTAGTATTTGCGATGGAACTCGACCAAATCCGTGTGTGTGAGCTTGGGAATCTCCAGTGGGTTGCCTCCCGAGACATAGCCGTATGTGTGGCTAGGGAGCATATTGTTCAACAGGTTTTGTGTAAAAACTTGCGAGTTTTCTGAGAAGACTCCTTTCATTTCATTATAGACAACCCCTTTAATTATGATTTCAGAGTCGCGATTCTGGACATCCTTGTGCTCAAGACGCCAACCTTCTTGTAGAAAGTCCAAGTGCGCCAAGTTTGGTCTGCAAATATGAAATTATTGAATATTGGCATTGGCAATAAATTCACTGATACTTACCTAAATACGGCATCCAAGTAAATCTTCTGCAGGTTTCTAAAATCCACCTCGTTCATGGTTGAAAATGGATACAATGTGTAATCTGGTCCAGTCATTGCATTCATAAACGTGGCAACCGATCTATTGAGCATTTTGAAGAAGGGATCTCGTACAGGAAAGTTTTTAGAACCGCACAAGGCGAGATGCTCCAATATGTGTGGTAGACCCGTCGAGTCGAATGGCGTCGTGCGGAAATTGATGGAAAATACATTGTTGGTATCCTTGCGGTCGATATACCAGAACTCAGTGCCCGTGCCAATATGCCGAAGACTACAGGACATTAACTCAAAGTCTGGGATATACTCGATACGCTCGCATTTGAACCCGTGATATATCTGGCCCTCACTATATTTGTATTTATGATCTGTCATTATATGGGGCATTCTCTCACTTCCTTGAATTGAAGACTTGGGCTTAGGCTTGGCCACGCCCATCACCTCCTTGCCTCTGAACGACTTCAAATTTCGACTGGTGAAATTGCTGTGCAGCACGCTGATTGGGCGCGGCACCGCCTTTAACCATTGCAAGCGTGTTAGCATTTCTGTGAGTGCGAGTCTATGAACGATAAGTACACAATACAAGTTGCAGTTGATTTCCAAATAAAAGCAACGGGCTACATGAATTAAGAGCGACCAATATAAAACACGACCCAAAACTTAGTTACATCAGCCGGCATTCATATATGCATGTGTTTGTATGGATGTATGAGTGCCTCGATAAATTTAGTTTATTCTATGTAGAAACTGATTAAAATTCGACATACTGAGTTTTAAAATTGATTTGGATTCAATTGACACGCATTTAATTATGAATATACCGCAATACCAACCAGTTATTTATTTATTGTCCAGATGTTTTATGACGAAAAGTCACCGACTAGGGTTGTTGATATACTATTGATATATCGATAGATATTTCTTGGCGATGAAATATTTTTAATTGATATTTTTTAAAACGATATCAATATTGATAGGGTGGCAGCCCTATAACCACAATAAAGTGTCGATAGGCACATGTGGCAGCATTCAAATTAAATTTTTATCTATTGCTTAAAAAATGTAATAAGTTCGTCGAAAAATTACACCACCTCATCATCACTCTGCTCTGTTTTCGCTAAAAACAATAAAACAGCTTAAATACGTTACTCTTTATCTGTTCAATTCACTTTTATTGGAAAATCAAAATTCATTCAAGACATTAAATTTATGCTGGTAATACTTTTTACAGTTATGATATGAGCTGAACGCTTTCACTGGTTTCTTTTTCGATTTCTTCAATTTCCGGTCCTAAAATGCATTTTCCAAAGTGCTTTGGTTCCTCCTTGAAGTACTTTTCAATCACAGCTCGGACTTCGTCCACTGTTACACTCAGCATTTGAGTGCGATATTTTGAATATATATCATACGAGGCGCCCAGGACAAAGTTATCCATGCCGATGTCTCCGGGTCCATTTGGCCAGTCTAAGAGCTGCAGCACGCCCAGCTTAGCCTCGAAAAGTGCTTGGTGGTCGAGCTTATCGCTTTCGACTTGTAGCCACTCGTAAGTGTTGTCAAATATTTCGATAGTTCTGTCTGCATGTGGATCACGATAACTGTAGAAGCTAAAGATACCGTCGAATCCTATCCTGGCACCCGAACCATAAGCTCCGTTCTGTTCTCGCACCATATGC
This sequence comes from Drosophila rellima, assembly GCA_035043635.1. Taxonomy (NCBI): domain Eukaryota; kingdom Metazoa; phylum Arthropoda; class Insecta; order Diptera; family Drosophilidae; genus Drosophila; species Drosophila rellima. Next base: position 11,395,069 of record JAWNMV010000145.1, on the reverse strand, counting down.
AACAGATACTTGGCAGCCAAGAACTTGGACAAAACCCGCAATGCGGGATGATCCTTGTGCACATACGGCACTGCTGAGAAAGACTTGCCACAGTAGCTCAAGGGCATATTCGTAATGTAGTGCTGAGTCTTGATGGGTTCCAGCAAATGCACTTTGGCGTTATCTATTGTCTTTTCAAGGTTTGGCAAGTTCTTGAGGAATCCTTCATAGTGTCTCAAGACAGTAGATTGATAGGCTTCCGAGCCATTAATGGCAACCCGCAAGTTGCTCTTGCTAAAGACCTTAGAGCCAATGTTCCTCAACCTGTCCTGAATGTCCTCAATACTATTTTGCTGAACATACTCTTTCATAAAGTCGATATGATCGACACCTGCTAACTGGGACTTTAACCGGGCCGCATTCGTTACCAAGCCTGAAGATTTAAGCATGGCAAACAAGTGTCCAGAACTTCCGATTTGTAATGAAAGCGTTGAGATGTAGTTCTCAATCAGCATGTTTAGGTGACTCGTATCTTCCAGTTTGAAATTGAGCATCAATTCTTCGCATAGCCCAAACATATCGGAAACATTCTTGTCCAGGGCATGCGTAGTCATTATTAATCCCACACTGTATGTCTTGCCATCCAACACATTCTCAACTACCTTGGTTGTACAGGTAAATCGAGCCATCTTTGATTGAATAAGTTTATCAAATTGTCGAATGTCGTGATTAGAAGTGCCGATTTCGCCAATCACATGACAGAATAAAGGTACTAGCAAAGCATCTTCTTGACTTAGTCCTGTGATATTGAACAGGCATTTGAGGTAGGTGACTCCATTGCAGGGCACCTTACAGAGCTGCGTGGGAACTCCTTGAACAGTTGTCTCTTCAATTTGCGGACGCTTTATAGGTTCCCTAACATCACTTATTGATAAACACGGCAAGACCTCAAGGTTTTGCTTCTTCTTTTGTGCCGCCTCCAACTCGATTCCATTTTTATATATATTATCATATTCCTCATCGCTGATTTCATTTAATTTCTGTACGAGCAACTTCGCCTCGGATAACTTCAGGTTGATGTCGTACGCTTCGTCCGGCGACGTTGTGAATGTGAGCTTATGTTTATTATTTATAAAGTATTTCTCTATCTTCTGTTGTAAATAATTGGAGTTCTCTTTTAGTCTAAATCGAAGTGTTTCAATCATTTTCGAGACTTGCAGACCGGCGACAACGTCACCGTCATGATTCCACAGTACCGTCGATTTATATAGTAGACCTTTACCAAAATGTTCGCTTTCATGCTTCAGAGACAACTCCAAATTGCAGAGAATGCTTTCAATGTGCTCAGACTCAAAACCATCCTGGCTGGCTTTATGCACAGTCTGATCGAAGAGCTCGTTGAACCTTTTAAAATCTTCAACCGTGAGATTCTGCAAGCCTACTACAAAATACGTATCTTTGCAATCTGGTAAATACCCAGTCCCCTTGCAGAAGCCGCCAGAGAAATTGGGCTCTATCAAGCTCTTATAGAAGGCCGAGTTTGGGCCACGAATCATCAGTTCAGAAAGTACGCTCAATTCAAAGTTCTCCTGTATATCGGTTATATCGCACATTAGCAATCCAATTGCAATCTGGTTCTGTCGGTCGTAACTGGCGCCCATGGAATTCAGTCTGCTCGGAATGTGAACAGCACGAGGCTCGGACCATCGCTCCTGCAGGGGAATGCTACTGAAGGAATTGTCAACATATTCATAGTGGGATAGGTATTCCTTATCGACGAAGGCGAGTGTTTTCTCCAGGTCAAAGCAGCCGGAGCAGAACATGCGCGCATTACTTGGATGGTAGTATTTGCGATGGAACTCGACCAAGTCCGTGTGTGTGAGCTTGGGAATCTCTTGGGGATCGCCTCCCGCGCTGTTTGCGTACGCGTGACTGGGGAGAATGTAATTTCGCAGCTTTTGTTTAAATAATTGGGCGTTGTCTGAAAAGGCACCTATCATTTCATTATAGACGACACCTCTAATTGTAAGGTCAGAGTCTCGATCGTGCAAATCCTTGTGCTCAAGACGCCATCCTTCTTGCAGAAAGTCTATATGCAATAAGCTTGGCCTGTAACACTTTTAATTAGAGATTTTACTGGCGATTAATTCTGTATATAATACCTAAATACGGCATCCAAGTAAACCTTCTGCAGGTTTCTGAAATCCACCTCGTTCATGGATGAAACTGGATAGAGGGTGTAATCCGGTCCAGTCATTGCATTCATAAACGTTGCCACTGATCGATTGAGCATTTTAAAGAAGGGATCTCGAACTGGATACTTTTCAGAACTGCATAGTGTAAGATGCTCCAATATGTGCGGTAGACCCGAAGAGTCAAATGGCGTCGTGCGGAAAAGGATGGAAAATACATTATGGATATCATTGCGATCGAGATACCAGAACTCGGTTCCTGTGCGTAGATGTCGCAAGGTGCACGACATGAGTCCATAGTCGGGAATAGATTCGATACGCTCGCACTGGAATCCTTGATAAGTCCTGCCTTCTTTATACCTACAATTCTGATCTTGTATTACATATGGCACACTTCTGCGGATTTCAACTTCAGGCTCCAACTTGGCTTTGTTAACAAATTTCTGGGCTTGGAATGACTTGGCATTTTGTGATGGGGATTGGATGTGCAAAATCCTCTTAAAAGGCGGCTGCACAACCTTTAAATATTTCAAGCGCTTGAGCATTTTGAATATGGAAAGCGACTACGAAATGCGCACAATTAATGAATATCAAATGAATATGGCAATTATGCTTACATTAACCAGAAATCATGGAAATCTACGAAGAACCGAAAAATTTATAATAATTTTTTTTTTTTTAAGCTTTAGAAGTATACTAAATATCTGACACACTACGAATGATAAATATGAAAAAATCAACTTTCATTATAACAAATATGACATCTATCAAACGCCAACTGCTCTCCATAAAAACATGAAAAACCGGACAGAAATTAAATAAGAGAACTTTAGTCGAGATTGCTAGAATGTGGAATACCCTGGTCCAGTCTCTTATAGGGACGAAACTTTAATTATTTGACTTAAGTAGTTTTGAAATGGTTAAATCGCCAGCACTGATTTTATGCCAACTTTAGACTGCTTTTAGGAAATTTACAAACTCTGCTACCTTAATAAAATTTAAATATTAATTTGTTTTCAAAATTCGTAATAGAAGTAGCAACAAAAAACTTGTTCCCAAACAAATGTCGTGTACTGTTTGAAAAGTAGGCACATATGTACTTTTGTATTTGCATATGATTAATACTATATAAAAATTATAGTATAAAGAGATTAGTGCATGACGGATCTCTGAGAACCGTAATCTACATATTTTAGTCGAATGAAAACGGTTGAGTGACTTTGACGTGCTATCCGCACATTCAGTGTATAAAACAAGTGATAATAATTGAAATTCGGCTTTTCAATGTTATTTTTTATTTTAATAATATTGGCACTACTAGCCATTTATGTTTTTAGCCTTAGAAAAGACTATGAACTATTATCAATGTGTCGACGTTTTAAAACCGTTGATGGTAGACCTTTGGAAAATACGGTAGCCAGGGGAAAAGGCACAACAATTTTTGGCAATACTTTTGATACCATTGGGATGAACTCCGGTGAGAAGTTGCAGTGGAAACTCTTTCGATCAACTCATGAATGACTTTCAAATTTGTACAGAGCAATTGTTTTATTATTCTCGTGATTATGCTGCGGAACTGAAGCAAAGCTACATTCAATATGTTTTCGGATTTCCAATATATAACATTATTGATGCCAACGATGCTGAGTTAGTGCTGAACGACAATAACTTGATTTCCAAAGGAGATATGTATCGATTTCTACACCCTTTTCTGAAATCGGGCTTGTTAACGAGTACAGGTATTCCAATGTTTTTAGTTGAATTTAAATTTAAATATGTTGCAATAATAGAATTCTTAATAATATTAATTTTCAGGCCAACATTGGCATGGCAGACGTAAATTACTGACACCAGCTTTTCATTTTAAAATACTGGAACAGTTCTTAGAGGTATTTAAGTAAGTGACTACATAGAACTTTTATCATATTTATATCTAACTCTTTCTTTTTTCGCTTGAGCAGACAGGAAAGCGTTAAGGTCATAGATCTTCTACAAAGATTCGTAAATAATACTGTCGGGCCTTGTGAGATAAATTTAAATGACGTAATTCCACGATTCACACTTAACAGCATATGCGGTAATATAACTTCAATTATTTATATTACTACTACTACTTTAAATATTAGTTTTATAACTTTTACGGCAATTTTCTGCATCTAATTTTACTTTTTAATCAGAAGTAGTTATAGTAAAATTTGAAAAATTAGTAGTAAGTTCTAATGCCACCAATACGACTACTTCAAATCTTTTAGAAACTGCCCTTGGCGTGAAACTTGACGATTGCTCGGATGGTGACGAATACCGAAATAACATCACAATTGCTGAGCACAGCTTTATAAAGCGTGTTATAAATCCACTAATGTCCAGCGATGCCCTTTATAACCGTTATGGGGATGGCCTTAAGGATATACCGACCCTAAATAAACTGCATTCATTCTCAAGCAGAATCATAGAAAAGCGAAGACATAACTTTATTGAGTACAGTTTAAATGACTTGGAATCAAGGTTGGTATTCGCCATTTATATTCATATCCATATAGCCATATATAGTCATATTCTGTTAAGGGAATTGAATACCAAGCAACGTTATGCAATGCTAGACACAATGTTGCTAGCGGAGAAGGAGGGTCTCATCGATCACGCGGGAATTTGCGAAGAAGTGGATACTTTTATGTTTGAGGGATTTGATACGACATCTATGAACATCATACTCACTCTCGCCTATTTGGCTAACCATCCGCAAAAGCAGCAGCGATGCCTTGAGGAGATTACGGGGCTAATACCCAACAAAGGTAAGACTTTCACTTAAATTCTAATGATTTGACTTTTCGATCAAATTAATTATAAATTAATTACTAAACTTGAAAAACAGTTGAACTGTGATAGATGAGGCGAGATTTATTTAGCTTGATAAGATGAACTCAGCTTTAACTTTTTAATTTTTTTAGACAGTCTCAAGGACTTGGACAACCGTACTCTGGCCCAGCTAAAATATTTGGAATGCGTTATTAAGGAAACGCAGAGACTTTGCCCTTCGGTGCCAGGGATTATGCGGGAGTGTCATGAGGATACGCAACTGGCGAACAATTTGATTTTGCCAAAAGGCACACAGATCATTGTGCATATTTTCGATATACATCGCAATCCACGTTACTTTGATCAACCAAATGAATTTATCCCAGAACGATTCCTGCCTGAAAATTCCGATCAGAGGCATCCCTTTGCCTTTATACCTTTTAGCGCCGGCCGACGAAATTGTATTGGTCAAAAGTTTGCTATGCTTGAAGTGAAAACTTTATTGGTGCACATTCTAACAAATTTTAAAATATTGCCTGTAAGTAATGCGAAGGAATACAGATTCTTAGCCGGAATTTTGATTAGAACCAAATCTGAAGTGTTTGTTAAGCTTGTGAATCGAAACAGAACAAACTCCGGGTAATCAGAGCTCAATGAAGCCCAAGAAACAAAAATTAAATATACTTTATAAAATATAACAGATATAACACATATAAAAATCAAATTTTATTTTAAAAATGTCAAATCAAAACTGCATAGTAGATTGATGCCCAAAAACTCGATTAAAATACCGTATATTCTGTAATAGAATTTCGATATATCGATTATTTAACAGATAAACTAAAACTATCGTTGCTCTGCTTATTTTTGTATTATGATAACTGAGGAGCCATTTTCATTCTCTAATTCAAATTCTCGCGGCGCGAAATTTAAATGTGATTTTTTTTACTTATTAATTCAATAAAGTAAAACTTCAATTAAGCCTGTATGTATATGTGTACAGTGTACACGCGTACTTTCATGTAAATAAGTAGATTAGTTGCATAATTGTTTTTATTTTTATATTTAAGTAACAGCAGCTGAGCAAGTGTTCCATGAAGAACAGTTTGTAAGGAACATGTTCACTTGCTCACTTCAGTGAACAGCTCATTTCATCTCATCCCTCACTCATGAGTTACCCAACACTACGTCGATGGCAGAAGTTCGTGAACTCACGCAATACTTGCAATTTACAAATTTGTTAAATTAATATATTTTTTTCTATAAATTAAGTTAAAATATTCGCGCGTTATAAACAATGATTGCGGCGTTTAAGTAATCCAAAGACTCACAACAACTTGCAAGTAGTGAGAGTGTAGAAATTGTATGAGAAAAGTGCGTCAAATGCGCGCGCGTTTTTTCTTGGTGCCGCCGCATCGTTTTGTGAAAAGTGCCACATTTCAAAAGGTAATTGCACATTTTATCCTGATTGACTAACTAAATATGAAGCTAACTCAGCTGAGTACATAATCAATACTCAAATATTATATTTTGTCGCCTCTCAAGCCGCGCCCTGTTACCATGAACTTGAGGCGTGCCTGTACCAAAAAAATATCCAAAAATACCAACGCAATAAATCTTAAGTTAATTTTGTATTTGTCGAATTGTAGTTGAACTGTTGAAGAATGGCAGGAATTAACTCGAGCACAGCGCTTAAAATCAACAACAGCTACGACTCGGAGCCTTCTACGGGCAGCGGGGTAAGCCAGAGATTAAAATTAAAATATTAAAATATATTTATTTTTTATATTTTAAATTCAGTCTTCGCTCAGTGAAAACAATGAGGGCCAAATATCTGACGAGGAGAACATGAATCTACCGTATCTACTGAAGCCAAAAACACTGAGCGCAGACAATGCCACCAAATTGAGCTTGCAGGGCAGCCAGGAGTCGCAATTTCGAGGCTTTGGCGACAGCCCTTATGGCCAAGTGAATAAACGGCTTTACGGCTCGCAATTGGAGAATTTAAAGTTGCCAGAGATTAACAAGGAGACGGAGAAGAAGCAACAAACTACCTCAGGGAAGAATAAGTCACCAGGCATGATTGCATTCCCTCGATTTTACGAAAGCATCATGGAGGAGAATAGCTGCAATGCTGTAGATATGCCAACCACATCTGCCAAAGCAGCTAAAGCATCAACAGACATTTTGTCCTTTGATGGCAAAATCAAAGGTCTAACTGAGGCGCCCAGCAACGGTCGCTTATCCACCGTCCAGGAGAACTTCCAGAATGCACCACAGCAGCCGCAGCAACTGTCGGAATCATTTATACTCTACAGAATGAATAACGAGCGATCGCCAGATTTGTTTGCGGATAGCGATGAAGATGATGGCGATGATGGCCAAACGGACAAGGGACTAGGCACAACTCTTGAGGACTTACCCGAAGCTCTGGAGGAAAGCCAATGTGTCAGCGAGGCGCCCACAACGAGTCGCAATGCACGTTACTCCCTGACAGTGCCGACGGAATCAAGTTTTGTTGATGATCAGACCCAAGACACTCAGCTAACAAGCAGTGACCCACGCACCCATTTCATCGAGAATTGTAGGCGGGAACGTGAACTGTATCGGCGCATACGTCGCTGTTTGCAGGGAGTGCGTCCGCCACCGACAGTGACCACTCCTGATACCGATATCATCAATGCCGTCGTCAACATGAAAGAAAAAGTCATCAACTTTCTGGTTTGCAAAGATGCTGATGCAGATGCCATTCCCTCATCCAGCATTGAAGACAGCGGCATTTGTGCCACATCCTCGTTGTTTAAGCCCACGCACAGTCTGGTCGAAGCACAGAGCATGAGTTGGCGGGAAGTTCTGGGCGTGCGTCAGCATGGTCTGAGGTAGGATTTAAAAATATCACCTTTAAATATCCAACTTATAATGGCATTAACTCTTTAGCTATAACTTGAACAAAGCGGCGGAACAAAATGAATACCTCAGTCTGTCGGTGGTGGAACGTTACGTGGGCGCAGAGACGGCCACATCCTATGTGCGTTCACCTTCCAGTGCCAAGAAGCGCAACATGCGTATGAAGTGAGTAAAGACAAAGATCCTCGAAGCTGGCTATCTAACAAAAATAATGTCCCCTTTATAGAATGCTCACACAATCACCTGGCAATCGCCTCAGTCACTTGGCCAAGCGACGAGCCATTTTCTCATCCGCAAATCTGGCCACGAACTCCATTAAACTAAACAGCTCCATTGGGCCGCAAATACTGCTGGATAAGAAGTAAGTTAAATGTTTTTTATCCTTTTTATTTTCTTGCAGAGCAAACCACTCGATATAGCCATGTCATTCTGATGTAATGTGGTCTAAATTTATAGACACAATCGTTGAATAAAGGGCTCTGAAAGAACCTCCAAAAATTCGGCATGTCGAACTTAATCTTTGTCCCTTTTTTAACATCAATTTAATAATCTTAATTTAATCAACAGGAAGGAGCGCAACAAGCGCAAAGCAACGCCAAAGCGCAAAACACCTGGCAGTAAAAAGAAAGGTAAGTTTACTTTTCAAATATACTTTTTAAAAATGTGCGTCATTTAAAGCATCGCCTATTTACAGCTCGAAAAACTCCGTCCTCCTCAGCACGCAAGCGTCTTTTCCGCACCGATCTCATCAAGCCGGGACCATCGCGTGAAACCTCGAAACGCGCTTTGTTCCAAAGTCCAGCCAAGTCATCGCAACAGCAGCAATTATTCCCGCCCAAGCCTCTATTTAAGCCAGAGATTGCCAATCGTGTGGAGAGATCAAAGCGTGCACTCTTCTCGCCCGAGCAGAGCACTCCGAGCAATCAGCTGGAGTCGCTGCTCAAGCGGAAACGCAATGCCTGCGATGACGAAGATGCTGCTGACTTGGCAAGTCAAAGTAGCAAATTGTTCCGAGCTGGCAGCGCCTTTGGCAGCGGTTTGACTCCGCGCGCTCTGAAGATCAAGAGCCAGAGCTTTTGCATTGGAGCTGGTTCCTCCACAGCATCGCAACAGAATGTGGCGGCCAACATGCAACAGTCGCCATTTGCCAATACGCCGCGACTAGGCCACGGATTAAGTGGCAGCAGCAGCACTTTGGTTTGCAGTACGACGCCAACAATTAGCAAATTGCATCGCGCACATTCAGAAATGAGTGCAACGCCACAAAGCGCCATGACGGACAATCAACGCAAGGTGGAAAGCTATTTTTAGTATATCATTTACAAATAATTCTAAACAGCTTAATTTTTGTATATAGAAACTACTCTGGGCTGTGTCTCAGGCACTGCAGGAGAAGAAGATATCGGCAAAGCACGAGAATTTCCGACAACACGCGGCGGATTTGGCGCGCATTGTAAAGCGCATCTTTCAGGAGTTTTATCTGGGCCACACGACGAGCAACAGCGAGACATTACTGCGGTTAGTGCTGAGCTTGCTCAGTGAATTTACTGGATTCCTCATGACTTTTTGTTTGTCTTTTTACAGATTGGCCAAGAAGTACGCCTTTAGCGTGATTTCTGGCAAGCAACCTGACGACATTTATCTGCACGCCCGCAGTCACGAGAGTGAAACGAAACTACAGTCGAGCTCAAGACTCTCCGGCTACATTGGTCCCGAGGAGTTTGCACAGCGTAAGCTGTTGTTGTCACAAAGCTCCTCGCAGTCGCTGTCCCAGATGTCTCTAGCACGCAGCAAGGCAGATGGATCCATGCACAATCTTTTTGGCAGCGAGAACTCCATTGATTCATTCGGTTTCAGTCAAATGAGCCAAGGCCCTGCGACCTCAAACTCCGCCACGCAGTCCAGTCTGATCGAACGCATTTCGGAGGATCTGTTTTGCAAGCAGCAGCAGCTGCCCATACTGCCAAATCCGACATTGCAAAACAGCTCATCCAAGAGCAATTTGGGTGGCTTGGCGCTACGTGAAAATGTGCATTGCGAGCAGCGAAGATCGGCGCAAAAGAACTTCACTGGCAAGGATCAGCGGAACATCAGCCCCTACTACAATGGTGGCAACAGCAACGGATCTGGTCGCAAGTTGCAGTCCACAACGGCGGTTCCAACTGGCGACTCCAGCGCGAAAGCGAGACGTCAAATATCCTTTGATAGCTAAATTTCGAAATTTTCAACACTGCCCGGATAATGATGTATTTATTTTTAACAAAATGTTGTTCCATATTTCTTGGGTTGTTTTTTAGCCTAATTTATTTAATTTTCCCGGTACTTGGATTATGTTATAGTACATCAATCGGAGACACAACGACTACAAACTTATAAAAACACATACAAGCATTTACATATAGATAGAAATGAATTGCAATATTTTTCGCTGAAGTAAAAGATACAAATTTTTAAAGGTTCTCTACTTAATATTGTTAATTTGAACTAATGTAATTAAAGTACGAATGTGTAAAAGGTTGACCAATCAATTGGCCATCGATTTTGATTGTAAGCACTGTAAAAGAAATAGCATAAAATAAAAGATCCACTCAATAGTAGCCACTGCGATTAATGTAGCGCCGCACCAGGTTGAACGAGACAATGTGGAAGACCAGAGCCACCACCAAGAGGCTGGCACAGTCCAGCCAATAGGTGTACTCGGCGGTGCGGTACGAGGTTTGCTGTAACACCTCCAAGCCGGTCTTGACGCACGGATGCTCATCATTAACCGGACAGTCTGGAATAGAAGGTCATAAGGATCGGGATCAGCAAGAGAATCAATTGCTCGACTCACCAATGTTGTCAATGTCGATCCAAAAGTTGTACATTAACGCTTCGTTGGTATAGAAAAAGAGCGAAAAGTATTTGATCACTGGAATCGAGTCGACATTCATATAAGTGCCGCCGAAGATGAGGAAAATCAGATCGAAGGGCGCCGCAAACTCCGATGCCATTTTGTCGGTCTCAAAAAGGCTGGAGAGGAAGACGCCATAGGCAACGGCGGCAACGGCAGAGAGACTCATCAGCAATCCCATGGTGATGAAGAGCAAAAAGCCGCGAGTATAATAAATGGATGCATAGATCACGGATAGAAAGACATAGCCCTTGAAGAAGGCCACCGGCACAAAGGATATGACCAGAGCCACATAGTAGGCGGACAAACTGTAGGTGCCTTCGCCCACTTCGCGCCTAATGATGGGCAAGGCACATGGAAAGATGTACATGACGCCGTAGCTGAATGTGAAGATCATCTCGGTGCTGAGCATGAAGAGGGAGCCACGGACATCCTGCACCGTGCGTTGGGATAATCCCCCAACGCCGGAGTACATCAGCGAGAGCGTCACGGCGGTGATCATGAAGAAGGCAAATCCGATCAGGCCGCTCCTGATGTTCCGCAGATCCTCAGTCATGAAGCGTACAAGCAGCAGATAAACCTGATATATCCAGCGTATCTTCTTAAACTCCTGCACGCGCTTCATGTAATCTCCGCTGTAGTTTCTGGCCAGCAGCCAGCTGCCGCTGTAGAGTCCATCCGTCTCATGCTCGTACCGAATCCGCAGCATCTCGCCCGCATTCTCCTTGCCATCCGCCAGAGTCTTCAGATAGAAGTCGGCGGGATTGCAGTTCTGCGGCAGCAGGAAACCCAAGCTGCAGGTAATGATAAATTAAAAAGGTCAAGATTACCGTACTTAAGCAATCCCGGATATCATAAAACAAGATTTGTCTGTAAGTACACTCAAAAAAAAAACAAGATATTTTTCTCAGTTTACTTACTCCGTAAAGAACTTGACAGCATGTTCGGTGCGTCCCTGGTAGACAATGCGACCGCCATCCATGAGGATGATGTGCGTGAACAGCTCGAAGATGTCGGATGTGGGCTGGTGAATGGAGCAGATGGCGCCCTTCTTAAGAGTCCCGTTGGGACTGTTGTTGAGCACGCTCAGCGTGGGCAGCTCCTTCATGGATTGCAGCAGACTCTCGTGCGAGTTGTCTACAATTTCCATTTCAATGGAATCGCTGCCGGTGCTCACATCACTGGGCGTGGCAAAGGAATCCTCGCCATACACTTGGTTCATCGAGTGCTTGGAGATGCGTCGCCGGGTGCAGAGATGACGCAGTGTCTTGATCACCGAATAGGCACTAAAGCTATCTAAGCCCGTCGTGGGCTCATCGCAAAACAGAAAGATGGGATCGGTGATGAGCTCCTCGGCGAGACTGAGACGCTTGCGTTCTCCGCCCGACAGCTGCTGGATGCGAGTGTGTGCCGCATCCCTTAATCCCACGGCCAGCAGCAGATCCGAGACACGTTGACGCTTCTCCGCCTTCGTTGTCTTTCGATGCATCTTGAAGTGGGACTGAGTGGGAGTAGAAAATGTTAATGATGGATTGACGAAGTTCGAGGGAGGTGGCAAGACCTACCATGAAATACAGATGCTCGTAGGCGGTAAAGGTTTTAACATTGATCTCAAACTGCGGCAGAAAGCTGGAGATGCGTGTCATCTGATCCCGTTCCATGGCCACGCCGTTTAAAACCACATCGCCGGTTAGATTACCGCGCAATCGTTGCGAAATCGCTGCCAATAATGTGGTTTTCCCCGCCCCCGATCCGCCCAGTATGGCGATGAGGTCGCCAGTCTTCAGATGACCGCTGACTGAAGAGAAACCACAATCAATCCCCACAACACCACAATTATTTTTCGTTTCCGAACCGAATCCCTTTCTTTAATAAAAGATTCGGCTCGAAACAAAAATTATTACAGAGACTCGAAGTTTTTCTAAAGTGGCACAAATATTGAAGACTTTAAATAAATATAAAAATATAAAGTAATCAAAGTATTTTTCTTGTATTTGATTGAATCGAATCCTGGGTTCAGCGGGTATATAAACCGGTTCGCGAACCAAAGCAAAACTCTGCTCTATGGCTTGAACCCATGAGAGGATCCTTTACCAACCTTTTGGTTTATCGTCTCTTACCGTCATGTAAAATTTGAATTTCTTTCTTTTTCCTGCATTCATTCCAGAAACTGTAATTGCTTTGCTCCTGGGCAGGCACATAGTAGTTCAGTTGCTTCCACTCCAGGCACAGACCCGCCTGTGTGCCTCCGGCCTCGTTCTCGTGCATCGCTCCCAGAGTTCAATGTACGACAAAAAAAATAAAATGTGACTTTTTCTTTCTTTTCAGGTAGTCGGGCCAACAGCATCCAAATTAATCCACAAAATCACGCTTATCACTCGACTGGTTTTTATCTTATCAATTCCACTATTTGTACTGGGATTTGGATAGGCATTTTGTCAGTTGGCTCACACAATTTAATCACTCGCACTTGGCGGGGGAAACCTTAAAAGACCCTTCAAAAGCCGAACCGGAGACAACCGTTCGCGGCAAAGATCCAATCTCAACTGTGCCACAGCATCCACATCCACGTTGTTTTCTACCCCAGTGTGTCTGCCAATTGGCCACAGCTCCATCATAAGTAATATTAAACTTTTGACCGCATTTTTATGTTATTTTTTTCCAGCTAATTGTCGCTTATCAATTCACATATTCCGACCAGATACGCCATTGACTGCGACTACCTTAACTAGGAAAGACTTCTGTCTCTATATGAGCACAGTCCCATTGACGAAGTGTCTGGGCAAGCTCAGACAAGGCAATCTATTTGTTCATAACTAAATCAAGTCACTAACACGCCCACAACTTGAAGGCCAAAAGGCCGCCAAATAATACTGGTCAGACTTTGGCATAATATAAAGTAAGAGCTCTATTAGATTACGATTTATTTCTATTATTAATTTCCCTGATCTGATACTATATTTTATAGTAGTAAAATCAAAGTAAAATCTCTATTCAATTAAAATACTTTCTATGATTTATTTTCTTGAAATTTCAGCATTTCAGCTGATTTCCTATATATTTTTTTTATTTGTCGATCAGATTTGTCATATTATTTTGTTTTACTATATAAATTATTTATTTATTTCTATAAATTCAGCTAATTGAAATTATTTGCCTTCCGTCAATTTAAATATAATCGCAAATTTTACAGTGCTTTTGACCCGATCGTGTTTTTTATGAGATCACATTACCATTGTCAATGAACCGAATCGTAGGCAAAGTGAGGAAATACATTTGACAAGTGTTAAATAATTAATTGTTGTCAATTAATTAATTTATTGTTAAGTTTACGGAGTATAAAGTTATATATAAAGTTTTAACAGTGTTTTTTATAATTATAAAATAGCTTTCTGTGTCATAATTGTATTTTTTTTTAAATAAGATATATCTGTTACATAATTTCTCAATTTTTTTAAGAAGAGAGATTGTATGCACACCTCTAAGCAGCCTTGATAAGAGGTATCATTTAGATATGCCACTTTGTACTGAGGAAAATTTAATTTTGAGTGAGAGTAGTTTTTGCTATGACCATAAAAAAATGGCAAGGCCAGAGCTTTGACATAGTTGGACTGTGGGTAACATCTGATGACACAATCTTTAAGTCCGTAAAACAATTAAAAGTATTGTACATATTTATATATGCATTTATTTAAGAAGAGTATTTAGGTCTAGGTTCAGTAATAAATGCTCAGCACTTTGTGGAATGGTATGTACTCCAGTTCCGCGGCATGTTCTCGTCTGTAATCCCACAGATATTGATCAATTAAAATGGAATTCACATTGCGTGTGTCCACATCCGGATGCTTTTGCTTCAATATGGCGAGGGCAGCATCCTTGACTTCTTCGATTATGTAAATGGAGGCGCCTCTTATCTCAACCTCCATCGGATCGCCGTTCTGCATGATGGTGTCTTTCTTGAGCAGCTCCAGCAATTCCGGCGCGTACTCCAAGCTGCCAAAGTGCACCAACACCTGAGGAACTCGATAGTCCGCAAACATGGTTATTTTCTCAATGTCCTCGAAGTAGCCGAGTCCTTCGCCTCGATAGCAGGACCACAAATCGCCGACAAGGATTTGCGCACGCTTTAAGATGGAAACCCGTTCGCCGCCAAACTCTGCCTGATCTCGGAAACAGGGAAAGTCATCGACAATAAGCTGCAGCAGAGTCACCGCCGAGTTGTTAGCTGCCTTAATCACATTCTCAAAGCTTCCCTGCCACTTTCTCTGGAGACAGTCCCCGACCTGATGCAGACACTCCAGCCGTTTCTCTAGCAAGGGAATCTCTGTGTCCGCATCGTCTGGTCGAAATATGTTGGACAATGTCTCCAAGTCGATTTTGGAATAGAATTCCGGGTTTGTTATGTCCAATCCATCTTTCATGGCGCGATTGATGGCAGCACAGAGGGCAAAGTAGCCGGTATATCCATTCACCTTATACTTGGTGTAGTTTTCTATATATAAATAAAATAAAGATTAATTCTAGTAATAGTAGTAATTAAGTAATGTTTATTTGCTCAACTCACGTGGCGTCCAGAAGCAAAAGTTCAGTGTATCCACAATGAAAATCCAGTTGGCCGCGTGAGCATCACTTGATTTTGGATGAAGTTCATGTTGCGAGAAATTAGCGACATCAATTTTTTTGGCTGTCGTTTGTACAGTTTGAGTTAGCACTAAACAAAGCACATGGTTGGAGCTTTCAACTTGGAAGATACTCACAGATTAAACCGTTGACAATCTCCTCGGTCAGACGCTCAATGCCCGAGGGCAGAACTTTTAAATGCTTTGCATGGCGCACAATGTGTTCACCAGATTCTCGTGGGTTTAGGCTGGTGCTGATTTTGCTCATCTTGATCTGGGAAATAAGCGTTCTTTTGATTAGATTTGCTATAATCATATCGATATTTAACATGTTCTAGTGATCGATTCATGATATCCACTTGAATATCGAAATAAGAGCTCATTAAAATAATGTAACTTACGAGTTTAAAACTTAATTATGTTGTAAAGCACATTTTTAAGTTATTTATTTGCTTCAGTTTGTACTGCTAAGCTTGATGTTTTAAATTGTGCGGCAAGCAAAATAAATGTTACCACTGTTAGCAACTCAAAATGGCACTGTTAAGCTAGCATTGCGATAGTCAAACAGTGTGTCCCTATAGCTGAAAAATATATATTGGCGGCAAACATAAAGTTTTTAAACTTACACTGGCTGTGCCTGTGATTGGGGTGCATTTGTAATCAGCCAACTAACTCTTTTTCTCTCCCTGCCGGCAGGTTAATTGTCAAGAGCATGACAGTCGAACCGTAGTAAGCTTCATATACTTGCTTTATGACACGCGTAATTCGAGTCAAAATATGCAATTAAACAAAAACTTCTTGACTGTAAAAATATTTGCATAACTTGAGCAAACAAATGATGTCGGGAATGTCACGTCCTCAGAAGACAATGCTAAGTTGTTGTTGAACTTGTCATTATAAGCACACACACACACATTCATCTATCCACACAACTGACAAATGGGGGTTGTGTTGATACTCGTACTAGCGCTAAAGTGTAGATTAATAGCTTGGGCGTTGGGATAGAGATGGGCCATGGGGACAGGGATGGTGTCGCTCTGACATACAGAAATCAGCGCTCGTAAAATTTACGTAAAATTCATTAAGCGCAACAAAAGACGCCAAGGAAAACAGGTTGCAGCAGCCCAAAATGGGCGTGCTCTGCTGACGGCAACAAGGAACACACACACACACACACACACACATATATTATCATTTAGACAAAGCCTTGCATAGTTGATAAGACGCGTCCTTAACTCGAGCTGCTCTGGTGGCATAGATGAGGCACTGGCAATGGTTTAGGTTGGATCCGCGAGAGTCGAAGGCGAGGCGAGGCGGGAGGTTGTCAAGTGGAGCGCAAGCCCGTCAAGCGCCACTGAAAGCAACAAATTTTTGTCATTTCAAAAAGGATATGAAGCTTTTGTGGCGATATTGTTGCACCCAAGCAACAATCCCAGTCCTATAATAATCATCATTATCGTCGTTATTATTAACCTCCCTTATCACATTCAGATGTTGTGCGACGAGCCGCAACTTCAGACTCCAGAGCTCCTTAAGTGGCTCGGTCATATCCTTGTCTCCTCCTCTCTTCCTGCCTTCCTTTTGTTCTCTTTGCCCTCCCAATCACAGTGACTGACAGATTAGCGTGTTGACATTAAGTTTGTCCTCTCGCCATGCAAACTTGTTTGTTTAAAGCATTGTACCGACGGCAGAGAAAAATATTGGTCCAGAATAAAATACGGGCAGACTCTGAAATTTACAACAACATTACAACATGTTGCGGTCAACAAATGTGCGTATGTGTGTGTGCGGGGGCGGTGTCATGTGGTATGTAATGAGTTTTACGCGGTACAGCCGCAGGTTACACACAGCCATACTTTCCATGACAATTTTGGTCTGCGCTCAATTTATAGAGCCGATAAGCTGGCCTGCGTTATGTGCACTAATGCCGGTAATTAACATCTTTTGTCAACTGATTTCAGCGGCCCCATTGTTTGGTTTATTTCCCGCATAGGTGCACACACTGAGGAAAGTGCACACATTTTGGTATGCAAGTGAGTGTATACAATACTATTAAGTAAACCATCTATTAGGGCAATAGGTATTACTCTACTAAAGTTTATTTTTATTAATTTTAATAATTTGCAAAAAAAATGTTTTTTACATTTCTGACTATTTTTTGAAGAGGGATCCAAGTACAAATGTAATGTTGGCAACACTTGTTCCTGTTAAAGTTTATGATTATCGATATTTAGTATCGAAATTATAGTGATCGAAAGTGTACGTGATTGAAGTGAAAAAAATTATTATTAATCCGCGGTAAGTCTGAATTAAAGTTTATTTAAAATTTATACTAGTAAAAGTAATAGTGGCTGTGTACTTCTAAGATAAATACTAACTCCGACGAACTGAACTAAGTGTAATTGGGAAGCATAAAATGTTACGGGCAAAGCGCTTTCATTTCAGCCATAAAAACAACAGACGCATAAAAAATTAATAAGCAGCCATGGCAGCCAATAGCCAGTGCCCAGTGCCCAGTGGCCAGCAGACAGTGTCTCTAGTGGACGATGGACAGTGGACAGTGGGAGGTGTTCAGCGGAGGACGACGCATTGGCATTGTCTTGTGTTGTCCTTTTGGTTTTGGTTTTGCCTTTGCCGTCTCTTTCACCCCTTCACCTGTCACACGGAGCCGACAACGGCGACCGCTTAACGGAGTGAGACACATCATTAATGCATAATTCAAGCGTTTGGCAGTTTTCTGCTTTCAATATTCAATTTGAATGCCGCCCGAAGCGAAACAGTTTCTGTCCTTCATATACTTTTGTTGTTCGCTTTTATACCCGTTACTTTGGAAAATATGTAAAAGGGTATATTGTATTTGTAGAAGTGTATTTGACCACACCTGATTATGTATACCTCTCTCTTAGTGATACAAAAAAAGGGGTTAAATAGCGCGAGTTAGTGAGTTCTCTCTTTTCTACAGGGTATTATCCTGCTGAGCATTCTTCGTTATGTGCATTTTTGTTTTTGTTTTCTTAGTTCTTGTGCTTCGTGTTCATGCTTGCTTATTTATTTTCTTTGTGTGCTGCTGATCGCTTTTCCCCCGCTCTCCCTGCTGCTTTCCTCAGATTCCTTCTGTTCTTTCTCCTGCTGCGTGTACCTGCTGCATTATTCAGAGGATTCGATTTACAAGCACACAAAATGCATGATAAACCGTTTGAAGCGTATTGAGACGATGGCCATTGTCTCGGACTCGAACCCGGACTCGGACTCGTCCTCCTGTTTTGGCCATGGGGCGTTTTTAGACCGTATGAAAGCGGCAATCAAAAGGGGTTGCCCCGCCCATTTTTGGAATGTCATTCATTCTGTTGCATGCGTTTGTTGTTTATTAAATATAAATGATTGTCACTTGCGGCATGTCCTCGACATGTCCTCGAGCCAAAAGACGACGAAATGTTGATAGCGATGATTGCTTGAATTTTATAGAGCAAGTGACCCCCAGGACGAATCCTCCCCCTAACAGAGTCAACAACGGTCCTTATTGCGATTTCGTGTACCTACAACGTGTAGTTTGCCGTGCAGCTTTTGTGCTGCAATTGCTTGCAATTTGGCCAAGTGAGTAACTCGGCTGACACTTGGGCGCCACTTTGACAAGTCATCGCAACGGAATTGCTATTGATATTGATACGAGTATTGGCCATTTGACATTTGTTCGTCATTGCACTTACGATCCCATTCCATGTTTCATACTCGTAAACTATTGACGGCCATGATGTTCATGACGGACAGACGTCAGCGTTCACGTCCCTTTCAATGGCAAAAGGATTTTTGAAATGATTCAACGGATATTGACCACAAAATGCCATTAAAAAATAATTACGCATTTTAATTGGCATTTAGTTGAGGCAAAAAATTAAGTGCCGTTCAACATAAAAACTGCTTTTATTATTGATTACTTTAACGCTTTTATTTATGGTGGAGTCTGTTCACACACAATATCTACATGCATATTTGTAATATTGATTTACAGTGCATCTGCGATATAACCGATCTTTTAGTAAACCTCATAAAATGCAAAATTTAAGAATATTTTAAATATTTTATTAACAGTAATTAATTTCTAAAGAATCAATTTCGTTTTCCAAGTGGCAATAATATTCAGCTTTCCTGTTCAAATGATAAAAGTTACTACAAATAGGGGAAAAAACAATGATGATGAAATCATTTTGTTAAATGCATAAATAATAATGCTATGAATTGTTCATTATAGAAACGTACAACTATAGATATCAATAATTACTGGTCCGTGATTATGTCTATATGTATAGCATTGGATAACCTCCTGAACTGTGTACTAGTTAGTGTGCGTGTCGCCCATCACTTAAAAATCAATTAACGACTTCAGGGTGCTCCTAAAAATTGATTTAGGCTGAATTGTATAATGAGTTCATAATTGATATCCAGTCAAAGAATGTGGCATTGAGAGTGTAATCTATTTATGATTAAAATACGCTGATTTCAAGGGAGACATTTAATTGTTTGTGTTGTTAGTAATGTTATACTGTTATTAACTGATAAATTTCTGTTTAGTTTGTCCAATTGCCTGAACAGTTAGGCTTGTCAAAAGATGACAATACGATGTATGTCATTAATGATTCTACAAGCTTTAGAATCGCTTTAACCCTCAAATGCCCACTTAAATGAATAAATGAATTCATTGACTTCAGATAAATAAAATACAAAGTAAATCTCAACGTAAAGAGTTAAAAAAAGTACTGGCTGATAGTAAATTTCGATATTTATTAAATCAAGCAACAATAAAAATAAATTATTTTAAATTCTACTTATTTTAGTAGCTTTAATGCAGATCTTTGGGGCTAGTCATTTAAGTGGGAATGGAAATTTTTTACTAGGTATATTTGTCTGTTCGAAAGAGAAAGCTAAAGATAAATTATCTTAAAAATCTAAAATCTTACAGAAATTCTTATTACTGCGGCACAAAAATCTGCCAAAAATTAGTTGACTTAACTATTTTAAGTGCGGATTAAACTATATGCATAACTTTTATGGCCAGTTGCTGTTCTTGTTGTTGTTGCTCTTGTTAATACAAATTAATCCAAATGGTTGGCATTTAATGATATGAGAACAGCGAGAACTGCAATTGCAGCTTTCGGTGTGCCTCAAATTGTGTGGCAACATGGCAATCGTGCCACAGCAACAGCAACAGCAACAGCAACTGCAACAACGTCAGCAACAACAACTCGCCGTGTTTGTTCGCGTGCACAATGGACACTAATTGTGGTGTGTATTAAATAAACTACAATTGCAAATGGCGCATTTCATTTCAGTTGCAGCTAAAGAGCGAGAAGAGACAGAGGGGAATATCACAAAGGACACTCTGCCACATAGTTTGTTATTATTTGCAGTTGCATTACAAGCAATTGTCGTTGCTGTTGATGTTGCTGTTGTTGCTGCTGCTACAGAACCCGTACTTTACATTGCTGCCATTTCCGCTTTGCGGGCGCATTTTTCTGTGTAATTGCAAATGGCGGCCAGTTAAGGGGCGCCATTGTGTTGCACGATGGCCACTGAAAGTATGCAACATGTAATGCAATGCAGCAACATAATGTGCGTCAATTATATCAAATTTGTGGCTTTATTTTTGGCTTGAGATGGCATAGCAAAGTCAGCAAAAGAAGATGCCACAAGATATGGCAAGCAGCTGCCAATTTCACCTGATCTGAGTATAGACACATGCACATGTGTGTGTGTGTGTCTTTGTCTTTGCATGTAATGTGACACATATGTACATATGCCATAATCATATTTAAGAGTTTCTCGGAATAAGTATTCGTGCAACTGCAACCTCAATTGCAATTGCTGCTGGCCAGTTGCCTGGCGGCTTATATGTGTTGGCTCTCGGCGGCGGCTGTTTGGTTGGAAAACCACAAATTAAGCAGAGAAATCCTTGCCATGCATGCAACCGATGGCGCCGCATCGTGTCGACAACAAAAAAATGAAGCACACACAAAATGTGATGAAGAAAGGAACGAGCGCGCCACAGAAACATGCAACAACCGACCACAATGTTATGGCTGCAGCGTGGCAGGCAGGTCTGCAGCGCCAGATAAATGCCCGTTGCCACATGGACTCCCCCCATGCCACACCTGGACTTGGGGGGGGTTAAAACAGAAAGCAAAGCACAGTCGAGCACTCACGTCAGCGCTCGTGCGTTTATTTGCCGTTTCCGCTTCCGTTTGTCGTCGCCGTCGCCGTTGCCATCAACGTCATCGTCATTGCCATAGTTGATGTTGTTGATGCGGTCAATTTCAATGCTCCCATTGCGCGTTAATAAGTCGTTGTTGTTGTTGTTGGTGTTATTTTTGTCGTTGCTGCCGCTGTAAATGACACAGAAAAATGCGCAGCATTTTGCACATGGAAATGAACTCAACACGCCCCGCCCCTTGCATGACCATCAAACTGCATTTAAATCACTGAAAAATGCGCCGCAATTTGTTGCTGCACCAGTTTTCACTCCTCCTCCATTTTCTATTTTGCTCTTTTGGCGCCAAATGAGTTTAAATGCAGACATCAGACATTTTCTTTGAAAAAAACCAAACACACACACAGAGAAAACAAACGTCAATTAGTTGCAACTTGTGGTATGTAAAACATGACAGCACTGTTTGATTTCGATAATGACATGGATACCCTTTAGCTGAAAATATGGAAATGCAGTTAAAAGTGAAATTAATGATTCAAAGTTAAAGAAAGATGGATTACCTTACTTTTGATATACCCTAGAAATCATGAGGAATACTCGTATATTTGGTTTAATACGGGAAAACATAAGAAAGTTCTATGCTAGACAGAAAAAAGCAGTTTATTATAATGAAAGAAAGATCAACGCTTTTTATTTAGTAAAACCAAGTGCTTGATGATAATAGAGCAATCAATCTGCTGTATTTGGTATGTTAAATTTAGCTCTAATGAAATATTATTTGTTGTATATAGCATATAACACTGGCCAGTTGCCAGTTTTGTCCATTTTCCCAGGCAGTTGTTAACCGTTGGCATGCGATTATTGCCTGGAGTTAAGTTTGCAAGTAAGTTTTACAACTACAGATTGACATAAAAGTTGCTTGCTTACTTGCAATCACTACAAAGCACCCGCATCCGCAGTCAGCCAAGCTCAGAACGAGACGGAGAAAGAGAGAGGGAAAGAGATGGCAACTTTCAACCTAGAGGGACTGCAAAAAACAGCTCGTCGTCGTTGTCGTGTCAAAGTTGAGAAGCATCCATGACACTTGGACCTTCATTTAGTTAAGCTGACGTTATTGTTGATGCCCCCAATGCTGCTGGTGCTCCTGCTGCTCCTGCTGCTGCTGCTGGCCCCTCAAGGTTGCTGTCGCTCAGTTCAGCTCACAACAATGGCAACATAGTCAAACGACAGCATTATCATCAACAACATGTTGCTGCAACAGTTGCAACAACAACAAAATGACAACGACAATGCTCTCAGATAGCATCAGCAAAGCTTTGTCCTTTTACTCCTCTTTCTATACTCTCCATCCATTGTACACTGCACTACAAGTGATGACGTTGCTGTTGCTGTTGCTGTTCCTGTTACTTGTTATGCAACAGTGTAAGCTGTGTAACTGCTACTCGCTGAACTCTTTGGATGTTGAAGTTTTTATGTGCCCCAACCTGAAACTAATAACAATAATGCGCAACGTTCATTGAAAAAGTATCTTGTCCTGCTAAAGGATTCCAGCTTGCAACCCAGCCAGGTTCAAGTCCAGTTTCAGCTTCTCGAGCCAAACATTTAGCCAGCTCATAAATATTATTTAGCACAGCTCGAAGCAACTTGACCAAGAAGAAGTGCGGCCGAGAAGCACTTTGTGTTTAATGAAGCGAGAATTCTCTCTCTCTCTCTCTCATGGAGCAACTTCAGTTCACTTGACCATTTCGTGGCCAGCAAGTTGTATCCTTTGAGCTCTATCTCTTGCCAGCAAATCAGAAATTGCTTTTACGCATTTGTGGCCATCGTTCAGTGTGAAACTTTACAGTTGCCTTCAACACTTTCTCTTTCACTTTCTATTTGTGTCTGTGTGTGTGTAAAACGCAAATGCTTTAAGATCTCATGCATAAAGTAGAAGAAAGTAAAATATATGCTTGGTTTCCCTGTCGCGTAAATCAACACCCAAGTGGAAAATGTTTCAATGCCAAATTGAAGGGGAAATGAGCTGCCATACATTATGCATAGAGCTGTATCATTTTCAGAAAAATGGCAAACAAATGATTGACATGTGCGGCATTTGCTACGATACAACATTTGAACCGTTGCCAGTTGCCGTTGGTTGCTAGTTGCCAAGTTAATGCCAAGGAGATGCTCTCCAGCAGCGCACACTGGTCGCAAGTCGCAATGTTCTTTAACAGAAATCCGTAGAAAGTTCAGACTTCACATTTGGAATAGTTAAATTTTGAATGCAGAATTAATTAAGATACCACACCATGGTCAAATTTACATTCCGCTTGAAAATCGTATCAGTTCTGGCAATTTGATGAAAGCTTCAATTTAAAATTATTTTCGACCTAGTAAATAACAATTCAAAATTTACGATATATTAGTATTATTTGATTTTTAGATTTCGGTGTTAGACTCGAGTAACTTTTGTGCTGTAAATTAACTAAGATTTTATATAGTTCTGTTTTTTCGAAGCAATATTTTGTAGCCTTTAGTAGCTGCCAAAAATTGTGCAAGTCGCACCAGTGTGCAGCGGAAACGCAGCAGAAGCAGCGGAAGTTGCGTTTGTTATATGTGTGTGTGTGTGTGTGGCTAGAAAAACTTTGGCAAAGTGAAAAACTTGCTGTCAGCATTAGATAAGCGCTTCAAGTTAATAGACTTGTAAAACACACGCTCCACACGCTGACCCCGGCCAAGAACCAACCTCGATTCAACTCGACTCGAGTCGAGTCGACTTGGAGTCAACTTTGGCTTGTTTGCTGCTGCCGAAACTGGATTTTTATTTATTTGTTTGTCGTTGGCATGTGGCGCGTGTCCCGTTCGCATCGCCCATAAAAAATAGTGAAATATATATAAAAATGTTGAACACGCCCCCGCCAGACAACTGGCCGATGAGAGGGTGGACTCACATCGCTTATCGGCCAACTAGCAATTTAAGTTGTCAACTCGATATGAGATACATTCGCCGAATGCGATGTTTATCGTTTCAGGGAAAACTTTTCTGTTTAACTAGTCCTGTTTAATTTGCTGCTGCTGCTTCTGCCCATTGCCCTTTGTTTGATGAGCCTCCCGATTGGTAGACATGTCTTCTTGGCCAAAGTTTGGCTCATCAACAAATGACGCATTGTGTGAGTTGGTCGTGTGTGTGGTTTTAGCTGATTGACGGGCCACTTCCCATGGCGACGGCTAATGCTGTGTCGGCTGGCTGCTTATCAACCAACTTTCAAAGTCAATTTCAATTAATCAATTGTCAAGTATTTTGACAGATGAATTTATAGCTCATTTGACCAGCCCCTGCGTAATTAGGGTGCAACTTTATGTTCGATTAGCTCCAATGCTTTCAGACTTTGAGTCTCCTGCTCTATAAATAATATCTGTCAAGGGTTGTCTGTATCACATATAGAATAGGCTAAACTCTGTTTCAACTTTGATACGGCAAGGGTGAATTTCTGAGTAAACAGCAAGACTTTCGGTTTATTAAGATCACAATGACAGCTCTACCAAGCTATTGTGATTTAAACTGAAGTAAAACCAGTCTGTTTCTTTGGCTTATAATTTTAATAATTCTATTCGTGTCTACAAATCTTTTTTTTAATGGAAAAAATGGTTGTTTTTACTGTGTACAATTCCCAAACTGTGTCTATTTGGCATTTCTCTGTTTTTTTAATCCATTTGTCATTGTTAGTCAGTCTCCACCGACTCTATTTTAAGTTTTGCATAGGCAGAGTTGCATTTCTGAGTTATCATCTCAGTAATCGCTTTAAGTGTCATCACTAGGTACAAACACCTAAACATTGTTTAAACAATTTTGCAATGCGTGTAAAAAGTTGTTGTTCATAACACGTTTTTTTTTTAGTCTGTTGTCGCAAAACTGTCAGACAGAAACTAAAACTGAACTTGGTTAATTATTTATTTAACGCACTGTGACGAGATAACAATAGGTCTCCAGAGATATCAGTTTGGGGACAGTTTTATTTTCGTATAGTTGTAGATAAAAATATTGTTGCCTGCTTTTTGACTGACAACAAGTCGTACTCATGTGTGCAACTTGCTGTGAATTGGATGTTGATGATAATGATGATGGTATTCGAGTGTTACTATGTTGTACACTCACCTGCCAAAGTGTGGAAACAAACAACGAGGAGCGAGTGTGAAATGCCAAGTGTAAACTTAACACTTCAAATGTAATGTATTTGTTAACAAACAAAACAAAATAAAAAACGAAAAATAAAGCCGTAGTTGCCCCTACACAATGTGCATTTTGACGTTGTCTCGATTGTTGCTGCTGACTGTTGACTGTTGACAATGCTCTGTCATCACTCTCTCAGTCAGTCAGGCAGTCAGTCAGGCAGTCAGTCAGTCAGTCAGTCTGTTTGTCTGACAGTCAGGCACAGTCTCAGTCTCAGGCAGTGCGTGTTTATGTGCTGCTATTTACAATAGCGCATTTTTACACATATTTTTTTCAAAGTCAACAACATGATTTTCGCAGTCTGCGCTGCGACGTGTGCATAAAAGTCAACCCCCCTTCTCCCCACCTACACCCTCCACCCCCTATAACAACAGCAACAACAACAACAACATCGCCGAAACAACATTTACATTTTAAGTAGTTTTTAAATCGCTGCAGACAAACGTCAGCGTGTTGACAATTTATCATGCGCTCTGGAATGGCGCGATACGTGATTCAGTTTTCTCTTCTTGCTCCCGTTGTTGCTTCCCTTGCCCCCAAGGGGTAGCTGCCCCTAAGGCAGCTGCAATTTTGATTGATTGCCTCGGTTGAGCGGTGATTAAAGCCATAAGCCATGAGCTGTAGTTGTTATATAGCCGGCAGTTGCCTTCGATCTACCTTGAGATTTCTTTGTTTCCCTCTTTCTTTATATATATTAATTAATTTATGCCAACCTATTGATTTATGTGTGCGTTTCCACTGGCAACTGACCACATTCCGCACTCACACACACACACACACACACACACACTGCAACTGCCACATGCAAACGAAGTTGAAGTGTGTTAACGGGACGACGAGGCTGTGGCATGCCCCAGCAGCAGATGACGACACTTAAAAGACGAATACTCAATTAGCTGCTGCCGCTGCTTCAGTCGCTGCCTCTGCCTCAGTCGCTGCCTCTGCTGCTCGGCTCGTTAAGTTGATCAATGCCTCGCCCGTGGCTATCGCCTTGCCCCAAGTGTCAACATTGCATCCTCCGAATGCTATGCACTGAGAAAAAAATATGCGAATGCTTTCAAACATATTTTTATTAACTTATCACAGATTACTTTATTATCAAGCAATTTTCCCAGAAAATTGTCGTTAATATTTATGTATATTTAAGACTTTCCAACTCTTTGTTTTAACTGCCGAAGGTGACGAAAATCAAACGAGCTAAGAGGCTGTACTTTTCACAGTAACATTTTTGTTGTTTTTTTTGTAAAGAGAAAACGTTAGCGATTTTTCCAGAGAATTGTTTTTTTTATCTACAAATATATTTACAAGTATCGAACTCTTTGTCCTGACGGCAATCAAAGCAGATCCCCAATGGTATGAGCTCGAAAGCTCAAATTTTAACAATGGCCATGTTCTAATCACTATATAAAATACATTCCTATATATTATCATAAATTGTTCTTTGCTCTTTGGCCAGTGTAAATACGTGTGAAAGAGTCTCTTGACTGCATTGCTCACTTTTAAGGACGGCGCATTAATTATTCAGTGCGTTTTATTGGCATCAGGCAAATGGCAGTCTCGCAGATCCTTTTGAGCCTTATCAACCGCACAACAGTCGCCAGCTTAAAGACAAGAAATATATTGAAAAATAAAACAATTTTCATATTATATATATTTATTTTAGTTTCCACTGCTGAAAAACTTTGCAGACAACTCGCAACTAATTTCGTAAAAGAAAGTTTTTATTGTAAACTGCAAAAGAAACGGAGAATTGCTTTGAGAAATTTATGGAATTTATGAAGTGGTGCGATGATGATTTCAATTGTCCATTTATTGGTCGGCGGCTCTCAAGGAATTGAGTTTTTCTTTCTTTTTTGTTATTTTTTTTTTGTTTTTGGTCCACACGAAGCTACTTGAAGCGCATTTTCTGCGCCATTTCAATTCAGAATTTTCTTGCCTTTTGCCTTCGGCTCAGTTGGCTTGTTTGATAAATTGTCTGGAAATTACAAATGGACAAGAGGCCAATCGCCTCTTTCGTGGGGTTGGAGGAGAAAAAGTCGAAGGAGGTGGAGGGTCAACGGGGCCACAAAACATTTATGGTAATTTCAAATAAATGTATGGCTGAATGCGGGGCACATTTGTGTAGCAGATTTTAAGGCGCTTCCTGTCTATTTACGCTGATTTATGGCGGCAGCATTGTTGACTCTTAATGGCAAATGTCGACAAATTTGTTTTAATGGTCAATATAATGGATGCTATGCTTGCCTTTTGATTTATCTATCGCCCTGTCGAGTTGCTGTATTTGTTATCCAAATGAAATTGTTTTGAGAACATTAGTTCACTATTAGTTAGTTGTCTCGCTAAAGTTGCTTGAGATTCAGTTTGTCGTTCGACTTTACGGGCTCCACACGCACAGCATAAATTTTCTCGACAAAATGTCGGCTCGCAAATGCGCGGAATGTGGTGAAGTGCACCTTGCAGGTGCAAATGGGTAAGTTCTAAGCCATTTCACAGATACATTCATTTAGATTTGAAATGCTTTGTCATAGTGCCATCTATTGTTGTGGCACCTTGTTGCGGGCAGTCCAGATGTCGGGCATGTTCAACGACTCCAAACATTTTGTGGACATGCCCGGCCGATCTTCGCCGGATCGTATATTGGCCGATTGGAAATTGTTTTGCACCTGCAAGAAAAACGAATCGTCTCTGAAACCTTTGACCAACTTTGTGGAGAATCACTTCGATTCGCCCGGCAGCGAGATGGAATACTGGTGTCCCCCCGATTGGCGTTGTGAGCCCGCGTATTTGGCTCAAGTCAAGGATCCGGAACTTAAAAAATTTGCATCGGCTTTAAATCAAATTTGGAAGCAATTGGGCCGACATATGAAGGACTGTGTTAGATCAAATCCTTTGATGTACTCGTTGGTCTATGTGCCAAATCCCGTGATTGTGCCCGGCGGTCGTTTCATCGAGTTCTACTATTGGGACACGTATTGGATTGTGCGAGGACTCCTTCACAGCGGAATGATCCAAACCGCCCGAGGGATGATTGATAACTTCTTGTACATCGTGTCGCAGTATAAATTCGTGCCCAATGGTGGTCGAATCTATTACTGGGGACGCTCACAGCCCCCGCTGCTGGTGCCCATGATAAAGACTTATGTGGAGATGACCAAGGATCAAAAATACGCCGTGCAAGTGCTGCCCATTCTCGAAATGGAGATGGATAACTTTCTGAAGAATCATGCGGTGCAGGTTAAGGGACGGACCATGTATCAATACCGCGACAAGTCATCGGGACCACGACCCGAGGCGTATCGTGAGGATGTCGCAAGTGCCTCGGGCTTCGTCACGGATGCGGAGAAGGAAGAGCATTTCTCGCACTTGAAGGCTGCCTGTGAGTCCGGCATGGATTTCAGCTCCCGCTGGTTTGTTTCTCCTTGCGGAAACAATGTGGGCACCTTGGCCAACATCAAGACCACCTGGATAGTCCCAGTCGACCTTAATTGTATACTCTTCCGCAATTGCAAGACCCTCGCCGAGTTCAACACGTGGGCGGGAAATACTTCCAGGGCGGAGCATTATCGGACCATAGCTGGAAGTCTGATTAAGGCCATTACTGCGGTGCTGTGGAACAAGGAACGTGGCGTTTGGCTGGACTATGATCTAAAGAACAAGGTGCCTCGGGATTACTTTGTGGTGACCAATCTATCGCCTCTCTGGGCACGCGCCTATCCGATTAACGACGCCGATAAGATAACAGAGTCTGTTATGCGTTACATTGAGGAAAACAAACTGGACTCGTTTCCGGGCGGCGTTCCACACACACTGAGCAATACGGGAGAGCAATGGGACTATCCAAATGTCTGGCCACCAATGATGCACATGCTGATCGAGGGACTCAACAATCTGGGCACACCTCCGGCCAAGGAAATGTCCCAGAATTTGCGCGAACGTTGGGTGAGATCCAACTATGAGGCATTCAAGCAGAGCGGATTCATGTACGAGAAGGTGAGCATTTATAGAGATTAGAGGAAATTGATTAATTGATTTGCCAACTGAACTCATTTATTCCTTAGTACAATTGTGAGGAATTTGGCAGTGCTGGCAGTGGCGGAGAGCGCGATACTCAGACGGGTTATGGCTGGACAAATGCTGTCCTGATCGAACTGCTGGCCAGATATGGCCAAGAGCTGACGGCCAAAGATGCCACCGCAGCCGCCGACGGAGCTTGCACTTGCAGCGATGATGTGTCAACTGGTGTGCCGATATTGGAAGATTCCCTGGAAGATTGTCCTATAACCAGTGAGCTGTATTTGGAGCAGAAGGCGCAGAAGACACAAACTGTTGCCACGAACATGGAGTGTGTTGGAACCGTACCGGAGGATACCGAGTGTTGTTCGGTCATCTGTTGTCGCACGGTCTACGAGGAGGAGGAGCCGGCAAAGGAGATCGAGAGCTTTGCCACAAGTGAACAAGACTGCGGTTGTGGGCAAGAAGAGATCCCTGCACCACCGCAGCCGAAACTTTGTACTCCTGCACCTCCGCCAGCGCCAGCGCCTGTTCCTGCCAAAACAGAACAGACCGAAGCTGGCATCTGTCCAGTGTGTAAAGAGGAGTGTGCCAAGGCACAGAGGGCACAAAAGGCGCCGATCTTTTCGCTCGCCTCGAACTTGGCCAATGAGGTTTACTGCCCGAAACCAATTGACATTGAAATGGAGGAGGTCAACTGCCTGATGGACTTGACGCCCTCCCAGGAGCAGGAACTGATGGACGCATGCCAATGTGAATCCTCAGCGGCAACCATGGATACGGTCGTTTGTTCCCAGACCACAAATGATGAGCCCAATAATGATGACGAAGAGGCCGCTGCCTGCACTGCCCCTTGTGCTGCACCCGCTGCAGCCCCCTGCACCTCCCCCGGCACAGCAAATCCCATGAAGAACAAAATCTTTCCTCTGGCCGATTCAAACGATGATACGTGCTTCGATCTAAAGAAGGAGAAGGAAACGAATGCGGAAGAGAACTGCATGTGCTGCCGCCAGAGGGCGTGTGATCGGGAGAAGGGACCCACCAAAGAATGCGACTAAATGGGGGCGGGTGGAGCCGAAGTTGAACGATTCTTTTCGACCCAGTTAAAATTAAACAGATTCAGATTTGGCATAAGAAAATGAGAAAGTTGAACAGTACTTTTCGGACCAGTTAAAATTGAAGAGTTCCATCTTTGCCAATTGAATGAGTAATCAAGTCCAATAACCATATTAAATTTTGTTAATTTCTTCCTCTAAAATGGCATTCAGTACATTAAATTTCATGCTATGGTTATCTTTATGTGGCTGTCAATATCTTAATGTTATGGCCCAAACAAATACACATATATATAGACACCAATTCTTACACACACTGTTGTACACATGGACATGTTGTAATATCTCGAAGCATTTGGACAAGGACACATTTGTGGAAAAGCGAAAGTCTCGTTTGACACAATTTCCACACCCACCATGTCATTGTGTATGTGTGTGTGCGAGTGTGTGTCTGCCTGTGTGTGTGTGTCTGCTTTGTGTGGGTGTGAGCTCATGCTGCTGAAATTTGGGAACAAATCGTTTGTGTGCCACCCTCTCAAACTCCCCCTCAGAGCTGAGTTGCCACAGCCAAAAACATTTGTTCGACTGGGTGTGTGAGTTTGTCCGTGGAGTTTTCTGCCTCCCCCCTTTTCACTGATGCGATTGTAGCGTTCTGATATTATTGAAATGCCGTTTTGATTGGCTTTGATGTCTGATGGGCTATGCGAGAGTAAAAGTAACAGTTACAGTTTCATATTGCTAAATGTTTTATGGCCCAAACCACACACACTGCTCGATGCGATGGCTCTGATGTGATTAAGCGATAAGTAGTCAGCCATGAAACATTTTGGCCATGACACTGACTACTGCCAATAGCTGCATATATGCATAAATATTATATGTATTGTATACTCCCTTGTATTTGAGATTTTATACACTTTGTCGCTAATTTGATTGAATTTTCCAACTGAATGCAATTGAAAAGTTCAGATGCCTCGATGTATGAGCATTTAATGCACTTCCTTATCCAATTATACACATTTGGTCATTTGTCAGCGAATGTGTCAGCATTGCTGCTGAATGAAATCGAAACCCGTAACCGAATCCTTAACCGAGCTCGTAACCGTGTCCGTAACCAAGACTGAAATATGAATGAGGGTCAAAGCGGAAAAGCAAAAAACTGCACGCTTGATAATGGAGAATGTGCACATCGTTTCATGGTCGGCATGGCTGCAAATGGCATGGTCGAAAACGGTCCCGATTAGTCAGAGTCTTCTTCTAAATTTTCCCAAAAAGGGGTGCTAGTTTTATTTGTTATTAGCCGACATGTTGTCTTCTCATATTTTCTCAACTCGGCTGATCATGATGTCAATGAAATCAAAATTATACTACAAGGATGTCAACATGAGCTTTTTGATATTCCTTACTTAATGATAGGCTCATTTATCTAATACTGTACAATCAGAGATCACAAATCGTTGCTAGGACTTTAAAAAAACGACTCAATTCGAATTTATATATGACATATTCTGAAAAATCCAATATAAAAAGAAGGTGGCTCCGCCAACCGTCGGTAAAAAGATAACAGAAAGCTTACTATAGAAAAAACAGTTTTGTTTTTAAACTAGAGTCGAAAGAGATCCCCTTTTACCTACGCTCCTGAAACTCTACTTAAATTTTAGAAAATTTGAGGTCCACCTTGATGAAAGCAAATGCAGATATCAGATGCAGCTCATCAGACTCGTCCCGACTTGACGTTGACGCTGTCAGCGATTCGTGGATTAAGCTTCGTCTCTCAAGCACCGCAGCTTTTAATATGGAAAACAAGATGCAACTAACGAACTTGAGATGAGGAGCTGCCTTTTTGTTCTCGGCTGCGTTTCTAATTAGACTGGCACAGGGATCATTTGCATCTTATTGACTAAATTAAGTGGAAAGTGGCAAAAGTTTTTTGGCTTCAAATTGTATACAGTTGCAGTTGAAATGGAAATTGAAAGCAAATTAATTGAAATGAAATGAAATGTCAAATACGCTTCCACGACATTGTGGAATGGTGTCAGTGTCTCAGTGTCTCTGACTGAAAATTGAAATTTAGCCTTCTCAACATCGCCGACATCTTCTAGGGAAACATGTGCAGCAGCTCGAAATGTTTCAATTACTTGCACTGTGCACATATTTATGTACATTCAGCTGTGTTCGTCTACTCATAAATAAATAAAATCAAGACAATGCCAAAAGGCAGCAACAACAAATCTGTCATATGTCAAACTTTGCCATATTTAATTTCCTCTTTGTGAAATTAGTTTTGAGCAAATTTTTGCACATTTTTCGTGTTGTTTGGCACACACACACATATACACACGTACAAATACATTTGCTTATTCAGTTTTATTTCTGTTTCCCTATTTTTTTTTAATAGTTTTTTTTTTGTATATTTTTTATTTTTTCTACTTTGCCCATTGGGCGCGCAGCTGCAATAATTCATGTTCAAAACTACAAATTGAGTCATAAACAACTTTTGATTTCGCATATACGAATGCGAATACGGATACGAATACGGAATGCTCGTCTACAACTCTTACCCCCAAATTCGTTTCGTCTATAGTTTTTTATGTTGCATACTTTTTGGGGTGTTGCTTGGTTGCCATTTATGCCTGCCTGACTCATGACTGGTTTGGAAGTATTTCATATTTTGTACGCTCGTTTTAGTTGACCTTTTCAAGCATGTAGAGAGAAAAAGAGAGAGAAAGACAGAGTCGAACTCATTAAACTGAAAAGCATATAAAAGCCCGCTTATTACATTATTTAACAGCCGCACTTTTAGTTGTGGTTAAAAGTAGTCGCAAATAAAGCATACAAAAATTATTGAAATAAAAATAAAAACAGCTGAAAAACTTTGAAAACCGTTTAAAAAGGTATGCAAACAATGAAATGCTTGTTGTCCCGACTGTCCCGACCGACTGGTTGCCTGGTTGGCCAACTGTCTGGCTTACTTATGCATTTTTACTCTTTATGATTTATTTCGGAATACTCTTTTTGGGGCAGCCAGACAGACGAATGGCTGGTGGACGGAGGATCAGAGGGTCGAAGGGGTCGAAGGGGTGACAGGGAACAGAACCCGTTGGGGCAGCTCACCCAAAAAGCTTGCCGCTTAATTTCATTAAACATTTATGAAATAAAGGCACAAGCTGCTGGCGTATTAAAATTTGATAGTCTGCTGTGGTCGCTCCAATCTCTCTCTCCTTCTCTCTTTCTCCTTTATATCTCTCTTGCGCTCACTATATAAATGTGTGTGTGCGTGTATTTGTTGCCTCGTATGCGTCATTGTTAATATTGTACTGCGGTTTAACGCCAAAAGTCACCAATGTTTCTCCTTTGTATACACTTTTCCAAGGTATTACTTACTTTCATAAGTGATCTAAATTTAAATAAAAACAGGTTTATAGCTAGGATTTTTCTTAACGCTAAAGTTATAAAAAATATCTTAATTGTAGGACCAATTATTGCTTTATTTTATATATTTCTGATTTTAGAAATCTATCTTTTTTTTTAACAGTTCATTTATCACAGTCGCAACCCTTTTTAACTTCAAACGAAGTATTTAATTTATATTTTTATATTCTATTATATATAAAGGGTATCCTGAGTGTCGCATATCACAGCTTAGAGTTTTTACTCTTGGCTTTATTCGTTTTGATGCCCTTTGCAGTTTCAGCTGTGTGCACTTTATTTGATGGACTTGTTTATGAGCAATTTCCATTATCATTTGCCGACTGCACCTTTCGAATGGCAATCTTTGTGTGATTTTTATTAATGTTTATTGCGCGCGGGCGTTTAATTTGATGCGCATGCCTGTGTAGGGGCCAGGAGGCCAGGGAAAGGATGTCCTGCGAATGCAATTGCTGCAACTTGAGATGCAAAAGGACACTGGGCATCCAGCTGGAAATGCAATTTGCAAATACGTATTCCGTATTCAGAATTGCGTATTGCCAAGTGCGTAACGATTCAGTTGAGCGGAGAGGCGACTGAGATAGGAATGGGCAAGGAGAGGGGAATGGGGCAGGGCAGGGGGAGGAACGTCACCGTCACCATTGCTGGTGATGCTCCTGGGGCTGGGACAGGTTTAAGCCACAGCAGGAGCCAATGGATCTGTGCAAAAAGGAGCACGCATTTTTTTTTGGGCAAATTGCATTTTTAATATCATTTGCTGGAGCTAAAGGAGCTGCGGCAGCAGCTGAAGTGTTTTGTTGCCAGGGTTGCCATTGCAAATAATGAATGTGCGCCTGCAAACAATTATTTTTATATGAATTGCAACGTTAACCGTAACCGTAACGCAACAAATGTCCGTCCGGGCAGCTCGACAAAATGGCAGGCAGGCAGGCGGAAAGATGACGCCATTTTGTGCTGTCACTAACGGTAATGTTAACGGTACCCGGGAAAGGTATTCGTAACTGTAACTGCCAAATGAAAAGTACGCGCATATTACATACTTGTGCAAACTTACAAGACATTTTGGCATTCTGTAATATTCATAACTGCCAAGCAGTGAATAAGTGAGTACGCACTCAGTCCGCTCATTCACCAGATGCGATTCACATCCTTCTTCCTTGCTGCAAGCTTAAGTAAGCGCCAGCGAGAGAACATTAAGGGCCCAACGCACCTTTTATTTCGAACATTAAGTTTGCCTTCTCAATTCATTTAAAGCATTACACTAAAATTTTAATACTTCAAATCATAATTGCATTCAAGGGTAAAACTACTCAAAACTACATTTTGCATAGTTTTACTTTAAAAATATATAGTGTTGTTAATCCAAACTGTGAATTGAGCTTAAAAAATTTAATAAAGTGGTATGGAAAAAGTAAGAATTAGAAATTATTAGATGAATACACAATTATAGAAAATCGTTGAAGTGCTGACAAAATTATGGGAAATGAAAATTTTTTAAAAAATATCAATAAATATGAAGAAAGAGGCCAGTGTTGGTAAAAAATTAAATTTATAGAGCTTTGTCTACATTTCTTGACTTTTAAGAATTCAAATAATTTAGATATCTGCATTCTTTATGCGTGACTTAATAGAAGTTCGAGCATAACAAAAGATCTATAAATATTATGTTTAACGAACTTGTATGGCTAGTATTTCTTTGGATGCAAAGAATCCAAGCCCCTTCAGTTCAGTTTCTCTCATTCTCTCATTCATACTAAATCTAATTTCAGCTTTGTCTACTTTCATATAAATTTTTGAGCGATTCTTCAAGCTGTCCGCCTCCTTGAAATGATCACATGCGGCATTGTCTCTCATTAGATTAGAGCTGATTGCGTTGTACGCCTTATTCCAGCCCTGGCTCCAACCCCTGCCCTGGGGCTCAACAAATGCTGACATCTGTGACAGCCCGTTCTTCGCTCGGGGGGTAAGGAAATGGTCGCATTGATTGTTTCTGCCACTGGTAATTTGAAACTTTAAAATATTTATGATTTATGTTGCGTCGAGCGTTAGTTGCGTCGACTTCAGTCGAGCCCCGCCCATGACCATGCCCACGCCCACATCAAAATCACTGCCAACCCCCGTCTGGGAGTTGCTTGTGTAGCTCACCTCTCTCTCTCTCTCTCTCTGTCTCTCTGGGCATAGAAATTTTTCATTATAGAGCTATGCCGGCTAAGAACTACGTCTAATGGACTTCAGGAGTCGCGGTCTGTGTCATTTTTGCATGCAACGCGAAGGGGGCAAGGAGAGCGACAAAAAATATTTGGCACGTGCTGTTGTGGGGGAAGGGAGAGTGGAGCTATGCAGGACGGCAGGAGGGGAAGTGAAGGGGAATAAAGCTGCCGAATTGAGTTGTCAGTTGTGCAAAAAGTTGCGTTTTATGAGGGTTGGCAGGACACGGGGCTGCCAAAAGTTGCAAAACTCACATTAAATATTAATAAAAATGTTGCCGAAGGGAGTTGCAGGTGAGCAGCAGAGGAGAGGGCAAAGTGGAAGGGTAGGTAAGAGTGTGCGTATGTGTGTGTGTCTGATCTCAGGTTGAGAACGTGCGATGTGCTTAATAAATAAGCAGACGCCAAATATAACCGAATTTCTCGATTCGACGACATTTGATTTGTTCAAGTATCTCAATTTTGTCGCTGTTGCTTCAATTGACAAAATTGTATTGATACGCGGGTTGCCGAGGGGAGGGCAAAAGGGGTTGGCAGCCAAACAACCCTTAGTCTCAAGTTGAAATGACATTCAACATTACCCAGCAACAATTTATTATCAACCACTTAGGATCAAAATAAGCGATAGTCCATCGAGGCTTATTACATTCTAAAAACTGAATGACACTCACCCAACCCCAATCCCAACCCCCTCCGACCCCAACTCCCTCTCGGTCTCCCACAGATTTATGACAAGTGCAACAAGAGTGTTGACAAGAGAAATCAACCCTTATGGCGGCATTTGGTGTAGAAATTTTTATAGACCGTCAGTATGATATATGTATGCCAATATTATGACAACAATAGCAACATCGACAACCAAGGTTGGCAACTGTTGAAATACGCCGCAGGGCTGACAGACTAACAACAGCAAAAAAAAAAAGAAAAGAAAAACCAAAATTGTGAACAACAACAAGTTGGAAAAATAAAGACGGTGGGCGTAAAGTTACGCGCGCATATGTAAGTGTCTGACTTCCGTTTCCGCTTGATATGCGACGCTGTTGCTGGGGGTGGATATACATATATCAGAGTGAGAGAGTGAGTGGAAAGGGGAATGGATCTCTGACTGAGGCTATTACATTTTACTTTTCATATTTGCCAAGGAATAACCGTGAAATTGTTTTTCTAGTCTGTGTTTTTGTGCCAACTACCCCTTTTGTCAATTCCCAAAAGTATCGCCAGCCTCTGCATGTGCATGTGTGTGTTTGATTGTTAGTAAGTGTGGGTGGATCTGTGTGTGTGTGTGTCTGTGTTTGGGGCACTTGAAACTTTCATCTGTGTTGCCAGAGGCAAAAGCCGTGATAGACAACAATGGAATGAGATTTGCGCCTTGCGGTAAATGCTATTTAAATATATAAATTTTAATAAGCTCTCGACCTTTGCATAGTGCGTCTTTGTTTTATGGCTTAAACACGCAAATTCGTTCACACACATACATATATACACACAGATTTTCTTATTTATCATAGCGCATTTTTATCATGATCATGATTCAGTCTCGAAATTTGTTCTGAATAGTTTCGCATAATCGGTCAGTCTTATTCAATCTCTAGATTCTTGTTTACTTCCGTATGTTTATTAATAAATTAATTGCAATATTTTGAAATATTTTTCCACAAAAATTATTTGGTTAGTAAATTTTGTTAAGTTTAAGCTTATATCTGGAAATTTATAAAGACATGTTTTTTAATCAACCTCTATACTTTCTTTTAAAATCCGACAATCCTACTTAGGAATTACATATTTTCCCAAATAAAAAACTTGGAATCAAGCTAACAGAAAACATTTTTGGAATGATTTCTAACGATGCAGCGAAGCAAAAATGGATACACAAATCTTTCGTTTCATATACAATTAAACTCAATTAAATCCGCATATTTAAACGGCAAATTGCAGTTGTGAAAACACCCGGACTAACACCCCAGCTGTTGGTCCAATTCCCCAGAGTGAGTGCATCAAGAGATAAACAGGGATGTTAAGGCTCCAAAAGAAGACCAAGTTACGAACTCAACGAACTTGAACCGCAATTTTTTCATTTTTATTATATTCTTTTTTTTGTTTTTTTTTTTTTGTTTTGGCAATGCCCATACGCGACGAAGACATTTCTTTTTTGGCTACTTTTACTACCGCAACCCTCATGAATATGTAAGCAGTTGCTCTGTCGACAGCGTTGGTGCTCAGGGGGAAGTGAAAGCCACAAAGCGTCAGGTAAAATGGCAAAGGCAAAGAGAAACCTGCAGCCAACACACAGATACAGACACAGACCCATTTACAGACACAGACAAACATCAATAAACAAGAAGCGTCGCGTAAATAATGCAACAGCGAGGGGAGACGAGAGGGTTGTCTCACGATTTGACTTGCCCACGGGGCACGCACGGCGCAACATCAAAAGCAGACGACAGATAGAGTCCTGTGTTTAGAGGATACGTGCCAGCAGACGATCAGCCACACATCGACCAAGTTAGACAGACACAGAGATATATATAGTCAGACATTTCCCTCATGTGTATCCTACACATAGTACTACATCTATTTACTTCGGATTGCAATTGTCTTTGCAGCTCATGCATTTTACATTTTTAATAGATTGGCTGAAATTAATAACACGCACGCTCAGGGTGGCTAGTTATATACCCTGTACTTCTCAAGTGAGTGAACGGGTAGTCACAAAACTTGAATAAATCTGAAAGAGATTGTTGTAATTGGTTGGGTCGATGTCGATCATATTTTCTGAACTTTTAGAATAGAATTAAGCATATGAATTATATAAGAAAAAATAATTAAATTTTATAATTCAAATTGTAATTCCCATAATTATTTTGAAACTCCTATCAGTGGCCATTAATTATCCGATTTGCTTAAATGGAATCTTTTGCTGGAATACTATTAAGTTATGCAGTTATATAGCCAAAGTTCGTTCCAGTTTCTTAAGTTTAAAGAAGGAATAACTTGATTTAAAATAAATGATAAAATGTGCCCATCAATCTAAATAATATACTGAAACCTGCCAATTGAACTAAATAAAAAGCAGGTAAGTGATCGAATTTCATCCTCTGTACAAATTTTGGTAGAATTTCGAGTAATTAGTCCAAGCAATTTTTTCTCTCTCAGCTGTCGTATTTTCTTAGCTCAATTTAGATATTAATATAGTATTAAAGAATGTAGGTATTTTTACATCGAATATAAGAACACTTGGGTATTTAATTCATATAACAATTTTCTCTTTCTCGCTTGTTTATCACATTTTCTTAGCTCAATTTTGAAATCAACACAATTATAAAGAATTTATTTTGAAATCGATAAGAATTCGAAAAATGCTGTGAATTGCACTAATATTGGGTATCTGCTAGTCGAGTAATCGCCTGAGGAGTATTCCCATTTGTTGTTCTATTGGCATTGATATTAGTTTTGAGGTGGGTTGTTCTGCTTGCCCTTTTTGGGGATTGTGCATTTGGGATGGACTCAGGGGATGCATAACACACAACACACGGTGGTTTACGGAACAACGCGTGCCACTTTTGCCTTAAGGTGGGGTAAAATCAGAAAATCAAATCACTGGCCACCAGTTTTTCGGCCGTGCGTGCAATTAGCTAAAATGCCGATGTTACCAACAAAATGTGTGCGAGTATTTCAATTTGCGGGTCGGAAAAACTTTCGCACAGCAAATTCCCGCTAACAACGCCGGGTACTGCCAAAAACTTTGCAACAACAACCAAGTGCGAGCAACCGAAGTCGCAAAAAAAACTAAAAATAAAGTGTAGTAAGAAAAACACAAAAAGAGAAAAACTACGCCAAGAAGGCAGGAGAAATATGCTTCAAGTGGCAAAGTTTGTGCTGAAGACATTAATTTGAGCCTTGATGATATTCAATTTAGGCACTCCGCAGAGACTTGTGGCACTACTAACCCTCCACATACACACAAACACACACACACAACATGCAAGAACAGCAACAATAGCGGCAACAACTGTAAAATATGAGCTCAACGGTCAAACTTGGCTATATAAGTTTATATATATATATATATGGAGATCTCTCTCACTCTCTCTGCATATAGCTATCTGTATATAAGGAACTTAGTGACACTGCTTGTAAAAAATTGCCTTGCCTCAAAGAAAAAAAAGGGAAATGTATTTTTTGGCACAACTTTTTTACATGCACTTGCTGTTGCCTGTTTGTGTTGGTTTTCTCGTTGTTGCTGTGGCTATCAGGCTGAGGCTTTGTTCAGGTCTTGGGAACAGCTCCTCGTCGTGCCGGTCAACTTTCCATGTTTGAGCGTCATTTTATTAAGTTGGCAACACTTGCCGAACAAGCCAGCTCGACAGCATGGCAGCCTGGCAGCTTGGCCGGTACGGGCCTACAATTGGGGTCAGCAAGAAGTAAAAACATTTTATACAACTTTTTCTTTGACGCTTACCTCCCACCCCCTCTTTCTCTCTCTCAGCACTCTCCTTTAATATAGTTATTTTAAAGTTTTTCGTTTAATTTTCAATTTGCTGTGGGCGACATTTTAAAATTCCACTTTTTCGTAGGCTCTCACACACAGCTGGCCGAAACTAAGTCCCAGCTGTGGCCTTGTTTTAATGTGTACCAACTTTTTCTTCAGTTTTTGTTGTTATTTGTTGTTTGTTTTTGAGGTTAAAATTGCTTTTATAAATCTACATTTGTGTGTACACTATACATTTTCATTTTTGCTAACGAACAATCTATGCATTTTCAATTTTTTACCTATTTATTTATCTTATTTGCACTGTCAACAGCTCTCGATTTATGTAGCATACTTTTTGGGGCCCAGTTCAAATTTGTCAAGCCTACGAAGAAAATGAGTAAAGTTTTTGTTGCTACAATAATAATAATAGTAATAACTACACTACTCGTATAGTGTGATTATTATTATTAGTATTATTGTTGTTCTTATGTGTATTTTTATATTTGTAGTTGCTGCTCCCCGGCGCCTCAGGGCTACGCTTTGTCGAGGTGTTTGTTGTGGCAAGTCAATATTTTTATAGGCACTCGTGTGTTGAGAGCAAAATTTGTTGTCCCTGGATGTGGTGTTTACAATGTGTTGTGCATTGTTTTTGTTTAATACACAATATTTCAACAATGAGACCAAGTAAAATACAATCAACTTAGCGAGTGCATGTACACTGCGGAAAATCACTAGAAAGTTATAAAAAAATAGTGTTGATAAGATGTTAAGTAATGTTGATTGGTATTAGTATTAAACTTTATTAGTATTACATCATTACGAATATAACTATAATTTTAATTTTATTAATAAATATTCTTAATATATTTTTATTCACAGTTTTTTGTGTCTGTGTATCATATTTTATTGCAGTGCAGCCCCAAAAAAAATTATTCAAAATTATTTTTGGCAACTATATAAATATGTTTATTAAGTTTCGATAAAAAAAAATACAACATATAATCACACTTTAAATATGATTTCTTTATTCAATGGATTCACATTCGTCTTTCGATATCCTCTTCTTCCGATTGTTTTTAAGCATAATTAAAAAATGTCTGCTAAGTAGCAACCGTGGGACCACAGCCCAGACTAGACCCACGCCCAAGTGTGGTAACTTGTTTATATTTTTTGCCATTTTTTTTTCACTTTTGCAAGGGTTT
Organism: Drosophila rellima; assembly: GCA_035043635.1. Classification (NCBI taxonomy): domain Eukaryota; kingdom Metazoa; phylum Arthropoda; class Insecta; order Diptera; family Drosophilidae; genus Drosophila; species Drosophila rellima. The sequence continues at coordinate 11,352,893 of JAWNMV010000145.1, read as the reverse complement.
TAACTTGGCCAGACGACACCCGACTGAGGCTATAAATTGTCAGCTTTTGTGTACACAAAAATACTTACACTTGTGAGTACACATATGAACACACATATGTATATGTATGTTCATCTGAGAAATGCTAGTATGGGTCTGGTTATAAGAATAGAGTCAAACTAGCGACCTGGTCCCGGTCCCAGCTGCGATGCGAACTTATGGCATCGATAAAGTAATGAATTACCAGTTTTGTTGTTGGCACAGGCACGACAAAGGCGATGGCAGAGGGAGGAGGGTGGAAGAAGGATCTGTAAAAATAGTATAACTATAAATTGTATTTTTGTATTTTATTATTGCGACTGAGCATTGTTGTTGTTACCATGAGTATTGTCAAACATTGCCTCTGATTACGCTGTCAATAAGCTGAGAAAATATGATTTCCTCCGAGCTGGTGGGGAGCGGGGGAGCGGGGGCAGTGCGTGCCGAAACTGAAAGCCAAGTCTGCTTGCTTGCTAGCCCTGTTGCTTTTTGGGCTCAAATGGGGTGTTGGCCATGTTAGAATTATGCTCGTCATGACGGCACTTCCGTGCCCAGCGGCTGTTTGCCTATTGTTGTTATTGCTGTGTGTGTGTGTGTGGGCAATCGCTGTGTGGCAGTGGCAATGGCAATGTGGCAGGCAACCTAGAGCCAAGGTACTTTGGTTGGCATTTATTGGTACTGGGCCGCCCGTAGCTGTCGGCCCTGTCCGACTGTCTCATCGTCTGCCTGTCTGCTTGTCTTCGTGTTTTTTAAGTTATTGCATGGGGAATCGGACGTAAACTAAACAAACGTGGCCAGGACGTGGCATCCTTGCACGCCAAGCGTAATAACAAATGGAGTTGGCAAAAGGAGCATTGCTGGCTGTTGTCTCAGTTGCCGTTGCGACAATCTCACATACACAGAAAACAAACAACGTGTTCTAAAATTCAAGTTTTAAATTAAAATTATAAAAATGGCAACCTCTCAGTAACTTTAATTTCAGTGAAAATATACTTAATATAATAAAAAATCGTAATTGAATCAATTAATTCGTACTTGGTTAAAGATTATCCGGAAATACAGAGCTTCTGATATCGGATTGATCTTATCCCGGAGTTCCGGATTTTTTTTCTGTGTACAGTGCAAGAGAGAGATAGATAGAGAGGGATAGCTAGAGAGGCCGTGCTATCGAAAAGTCCCCAGATCCCTTATGTAATTTTTAGATTTGCTGCTGCTCATTGGTTTTGCTCTCGCATCTCGCAATATCTTTGTTTTGTGCTTTTTATATGCTTATAAATGGTTTGCTTTATGCAGCCATAAAAAAATGAATTAAACCTGTTGCCATCTCAGGGCAATATACAAATTGAAGCTGAAGTTTGCGGCAGACATTTCAAAGAAATATGTATGCTCTGCTCCTCTCTAATGAAAGTCAAGATGCCAGTCAGTTTTTGGCCAAGTTGCGGCTTTTGGCTAGCTACCTATCAGTTGCCAGCAAATTGCAAGTTAAACAAAGCTAACGAATTGCGTTAACTTGCCTCTCTCCCTCTCTCTCCCTCTCTCTCCCTCTCTCTCACTCTCTCTCTAGGAGAGGTATAGGATTTCCGTCAAAAGTGCCGCAAAAAAGCAACCGAAATTGCTTAGAAGTGAACGCAGTGCAGGAGATTGCGGACTTAAAAGCTGCAAATCTCTGGGATAAAAGTGAAGGGTAAAGCAAGGCAAATGGGCAAAGAAGGAAAAGGCAGGAGGCGGAGACAGCCGGCAGTCAGAAGTCAGCAGCCGCAAGTTGCCTGTCGACGGGCAAACTTATGGCTAAGACCACAAACAAATTTCATGCTGCAATGTTGCACAGGCAACCAGGAAGACAGTCAGCAGGACTCTGGGTAATCGGAGAACGGAGAGTGGAGAACGGAGAGCGGAGAGCGGATCACGGAGGCGGCGGGCAACCGAATTAGATGTGCAAGAAAATTGTCTTCCTGTATGAATTTCATAATTTCCCAAGTTTTAGTTATGAAAAGCAAGCAATTTCCTTTCGCCAACTGCCAAGGCAATGCCAGAAGGGGGAAGTGCAGTGAATGAGGGGCAGAGATTGGAGCTGTTCTCGAGTTGAAATGGTTTGTTGTAGCTTCTGCTAGAGGTGTGCCTGGATTTGGTTAAAGCATCATGTGTGTTTTCCTGGGTGTGTGTGTATGCATATATGTGTGTGGGTGTGTGTGCACCTTGGCAATTTGGCAAGTTTAAACTTTTAATGCGAATCACTTGGGGAAAGTTAAGCTGCTGCTTCTCTTAGTTGGCGAATGCGTCATATGCCTTGGATTAGTTTTTCAATTTCTGCGGCTGTTGTTTGCTGATGTCATCGACACAACTTCAAATACTTCTCCATCTCGGGCTTCTTCTTCGTTTTCCTCTTGTCTTATTTGTGTTTGTTGTTGTTTATTTCTGACCCAATGCCTGGCACTCGAAAGGGGTTGGCTTCTCCCTCCTTCTCTACTGTGCAACCCTTTGTCACATTTTGCAATTTATGTTATTGTGTTTTGTGATTTCTATCAACACAACACAACACAACTTTTACTTTTAAGCAAATCTTTCTGTCTGGGCCAGAACATGGCCAGAGTTCTGAGTTCTGATCTTTGCTTTTGAGTCTCGGTTTCAGTTCCATTTCCAGTTCCAATTCGAGTCCATGCAGAAAGCAATAAAAATTGTTTACACACATTATTTGCGCATCCTTTTGCGGAAGCACCTTGTATGTTTTACTAGCGTAACAGGAACTTTTCTCCCTCCTTGCAAATTTCTCCAGATTTACCATTTAAATATTTTTCTAAAAAGAGAAAAAAAAACAAGAAAACACAATGGCAGCAAAGATTTCTTGGTCATTGTATAAGCACTCTGTTTATTTTGCTGCCCGACTATTAAAGTCGCACACACACTCACATACACATGCACTCACACACTCTCACTGAAATACTCTAATAAACTAATGCTTCTTTTTGGGGCAGTTTTGGGCTGGGCCCTTAAATCTATTACAAGGCAGTTGGCCCATAGTTTGTTTGCCGTTGCCCTTTGTAGGCTTATTTGCAAAGCATTTTACGGTGCTGTTGTCGTTGCTTTGGGATTACGACTACGTATTGGCAAATGTTTGCCCAAATTGAGGGTGGTCCAAGTTAGAGTAAGAGTCTGAGTATGTTGATCTCATTTATAGAAATATACATTCCTTACCAGAGGAACACTTGGAAACCAGGTGCAGGTAGCAAATTTTGGACAGATTTACTACTGCCTTTAGTCTTGAAACTTTTTGGACTTTGTAAAGTGATGCTCCAATAATATATAGTTAAAGGACTTTTAATATAAAAATCGAAAACTAGCTTCATATTAATATATTTTTAATTTACCTCAAAGTGACCTTCATTAAATTAAACATTTAGTCTTGCCTTTTGTTGTGTTAATAACCAGAGCTCTTTCATTTTAAATTATTGTAAGAGTTAATATATTCAAATGGACATTCTTAATATTATAAATGGAGTTTTTTTTATCAGTGCAGCAATCGGTTAAGCTTTCTTCTTCTTGAATTAACCATCACTATAAAAGTTAAATTAAAATTCAAGGTCAAAATCTCTACGAAACTATTTTTCAAAACAAACTTTATTAGATAATAATTATTAAGTAATAAAAACTTAATTAGATTAGTATTATGTGCAATTTTTCTTATGTGCTTATGATAATCCAAATATCTCATATTTCTCTCTAACAAACTCTCTGTCTCGGTCTCTCTATTACATATGTATCTTCCCTAATCTACATATAATGGAAGATGAATAAATAGAACTCAACCAAGACATCAGCTTGTAACATCCGATATTTAGAGTGTAAGCACACATTGAATAGGTTTATCGCATGTGAGTTTGCAGTCCCCTTGGAGACGAAGATTTCAGTGGCAGTTCCATTCCAAAACAACTTCATTTAACACGCATAAAGCAGGGCAACATGTGTGTGTGGCGGCATCTGAAATTCCTTATGCCAGGCAAAGTGAAACTGTCACTAGTAAAGGTTTTTACCGCTTTTCTTTCTTACCATTTTTTCTGTTTTTTTGGGCTAAGAAATGTAAAGTGTTTGTGTGTGTACATAAGTCTAGCTGTAAGAGGGTGGGGTGCGTTGGGTGGCATATTTAAATTTATGATTATGTCGTTATGCTGTCTGCCCACATTGCTTAGGCGAACGAAAAACTGACAGCGGCAAACTTAATACAAATTTATGTGCAACATATTTTTGCACTTTTTCTGGGCATAAAACAGGCAGCAACAGCAAAAGCAAGTAGACAAGCTAGTGGGGTCTATATTCAGACTGGCCAACATATGCTCTGTTTACTCTGTTTAGTCTGGACAAAGTTTGGCTTGATGAGATGGAAACAGGACTGCATGCCTCAATGGTTGTAGCTGCTTTAAAAGCTAGCCATTAAATAAGAACATTAAAATGCCTCTTGCCGTTGCTAAATTGCATTTCATCTAGTCGAGTCATGCTCGAAAATGACAAATTCTTACATAATAAGAGACGTCGGCAAGAAAAATGGCATTCATTTGGCAGGTGAGACGGCGTGAAATTGACTCAAAAGCTGAGCAACACAGGAAAATGGCTTCAACGCAAGCTGCGTAGCTAACTCATTTTTAAATACAAATTTATGTTGTTAAATTTTTGTTAGCGAATGGCAAATAAAAAATTTGATTAATTTCCAGCGCCTAATGGCGGGCTATAAATTCTGAGTTAATAAAACCAGAAGAAGGAACAAGCAAACGAAGGACATTCTACAGTTGAACAGTTGAGCAGCCAAGCTGTCAGCCAGAAGCCAGAAGCCTGAAGCCTTCTTTTGCCTTTGTGCTAATAACAAATTTGTCACGAGCCACTTTGACAGTTGTGTGTCACAACTCGGAACTCCACTTGTGGCCACAAAACCACCAAAGCACGGTGGTGGGTGGAGGGGACAAAAAGGCACCCACCGCAAGCCAGCCACAATGTCAGCCAATGCCAAATGGCGCTGTCAGCGCAACTAATGCACAGTGGGTCAAAAGTTACTTTAAAGGGTTAAAGTTTGCGGATAAAATTGATAAGAATTGAGTAGTTTTTTTTTATTTAACATTCTGTTAACAACATGTTGAAAAGAGAGTCTTGAGCTGTGCCCAATACTTTCGTAACTTAAAATAAGTAAGTTATAAAATATTATATTACATATTTTATTTTAAATTCATTTAAATTGAAGCTAACTCCAATTTTGGATTAAAATAGCAATCAAATATTTACTGCACTAGGAAAATTATTTAGTATAAATTTGTATAAATGATAAATGAGAGTTACTAAAGATAAATTATAACTTTACTCATACATTTTATTATTAGAACGATTATTAAATGAACTTCATTAGGTTTTAATATCACAAAATTAATGAATCTAAGACCAATATGCAAATATAACAAACCTTGTCGCTTGTTGCTTTTTGCATGCAAATTAGAATGAGCAAAAAATTAAATTTTATTTCTTGAATATTCTGTGGCAAGTTATAAAAGTTGTTTTTATAACAGCGTATTTATATATTTGATATATGTGTTAATAACTAAAACATGGCTAATCAATTGCAGTGAAGCACGCAAAAGGCCAACTCGCAATTCGATTAGTAAAACCGACACTGCCAAACTGTCAGCGGCAATTTCCACACAAAACCCTCGCACTCTTTGAGCGTCAAGTCTAATTACCACGACGGCCAAGACGGGGGCCAGTCAAAACAACAGGATGAGGAGTGTAGTGAAGTGGGAGCAGAGAAAGGAGGCATCACTCTAGTGACTGCTGGTCGTTGCTTGGTAAAATGCATTCAAATTGGCTTAAACTAAGACGGTTAAGCGTGCAGCTGTCTAATTGAATTGAGCCCCGTTGGCCCCTTGAAAATGAGGGCCAAACCCTTTTGGCCCGAAAGTAATGTGAAAGTGCCAGCAACTTCAAGATTTATTAGCATCAAGATTAAAGCATTAAAAATATTCAGACTGCGTTGCAAACTCAACAACAAGAACAACAGCAAAATGAGCTACCCTGTAAGTAGAGTATACTCTGGAGACTGAAGAAAGTGAGTGCAATTTTCGTTGGGGGCAACCATCATCAATTTGGACTCGTTGCTGATGTTGTAGTTGTTGCGGTTGCTGCTGCTGCTGCTGTTGACTGTTTCCGCCGGAAGCGTGGCGCGAACAACAACAACAGCAACAGCAACAACTACAACTACAGCTACATAGCATCGCGCACTTTGGCGGTCAAAACTTTCAACATTAGCACTTAATTTACTGACGCTACTTAATGAAGTCTACACTTGGCTAATTTACGCGAAACGCGTTTCCCTCTAACTTATACTGTCTGTACATGTGTTTGTAAGTGTGTGTGGTGCGTGTGTGTGTGTGTGTTAAGCTCTCGTCTATCGACATTTTAAGAAAACTTTTCACATATTCCTTGTTTCTGGTTCACTTCAATCACATTAATATTACTTTTTACTCTTGGCGCAACTTTCACCTGTTTTGCTTCAGGAAAATTTATAAAAAGCATTAGCTTCTTTTCAATTTTAAGATAATAACATGATTAAAATATATTTATAGAAATGCTGAAAGAACAACACAATTTAGTACAAGATTCTTTTTTATGTAACCAAAAACTAAAAGTAAATCAATAATATATGTATATGTTTTTCATTAAGTCGAAAATGCTTTAGAGCATTATTTAATGCATTACAAATTTAACATTTACAAAATTTTTTGAAATTTTCCACTAGTCAGCAGCTACTTTGCTTTCGTTGGTGCAAATTTCGTACCGCTCACAGCATTTTGGAAAGTCATCACTGGGATATTTTCGCTCTCCAAGTGCGCAGCCAGCGGAAAAGCTTTGCTCGAAGCAACTGCAATAATTATTTAGTTCAACATTCTGTACCAATGCTTTATTATTAAAAACATATAAGAAGCGTACTCACTCGATTGTAGTCCACTCGTAATTATTAAAACAAAGAGCTTTGCAGAGTGTTGACGGTTCTTGGGTAGTTTCCTCATCGTTCCTTAGGTAATCCGGAGATAGAATACATTTCTGTTTACCGAAAACTCTCAGAAAGTCAAGGTATCCTGCAGACAAAGTCACAAGGAGGAGAAACACAGAAAATGTTAGTACATGCATCTTTCCGTATTGCAATCGGAACTTCCATTGAATCACCAGATGTAGAGTTCAGCTCATAGAGCCCAAGTGTAGGATAGAGTAGAATTAATCAGAACTGTAAGTGTTGATTACTAATTAAATCATGCGTTTCATAAAAAATAACACATATACACTCATTATATATGACCAGATGGATTCACTATATATGCTGATTTCTCTATATAGTCATTCTCTCAGAAATTTAACCTTTATTTACTATTTATGTGGCTTATTACTTTGTTGTTGAAGTAGTTATTATTATTTCATATTTACATCAAGATTTTTATTACATTTATTTATTATTTGTATCCAGTTTATAAATCATTTGGCAATCTGCATGTTAGGATTACTACGTAGCTAGGGATAGAAATCTGAATGATGAATTTGTAAAACTGATATAGGGTATATTATAATTATATCAAAAAATTTTAATATTTGCAATTTGATTACAAGTCTGCTTTATTGTAGAAATTATATATAATAAGTGGTTGTTTGCTTGTTTGTTTCTTATCAGTCGACGTGATAAGTAATAAATCCAGGTCGTTTCATTAAATAAAGAGTCTGTCGCAAAAGATGCAGAGAATTAAAATAAATACAGTAAATTCAATTAATAAAAAAGCTCTTGTTGAGGAGATAAACTGAAAAAATAAATTACAGGTGGATCCCAGAACGTAAAATGCAAAACTTTATATTGCAATGTGTTTCTCTATTAACTTTTCTTGTCGAACTGACAAATCCTTTTAAATTTATCATACTAATGAAAAAGATCGGTCTTTAGAAAATATGAATGAATTTCTTTGCTCTTATTGATTCAACAACCTCGTTTATTCGTATTATAAAAGAGTGTCATTATTATATGTTGACAAAATTCATTTGAATTTGATAAGCGACCAGTTAAGTAGATCTATACACATAACCACTTATGACTCAAAGCATACAGCTGCGGTCTCTGATAATATCGTTCAGTATTTGAAGCGAGTTCTTAGCTTAAGGTTCGACCCAACGGATCTCCGGCTGCAAAATGTTTTTCAAAATACAAAGCGAGAATGCGCGAAAAACCATCGCGTTGCTTTCGACGATCGTGTCAATAGCTCTCATTATTTTCACAGCTATATTCGAGTTGAACGGTAATTGTAGTTACAACGTCATTAGATCTGAAAAGTATTTATTAAACATTTTACAGAACAACTGATATTTAATCATATTTGCCTTTTGCAAATTATTGCCAGTGTTATGCTCTTTGTCGGCACCATAAACGTAAGACTATCCCATTCTGGATTGCTTTTTAGCGTTCAGTATAAATGTCTTTATATTTAATCCACAGGCTAATCAGTGGTTCTTCCTGCCTTGGCTGGTGGTTGCCTGTGTCTTCGCCTATGCTTTGGTCTACAGGAGCATTTACATTTGGTTATATTTGCTGAACAACGATTTTGGTACAAACGCATTAATTTTCATTTCTTTGCTTTACATCGTGGCAGGTAGGCTTGAACTTTAACTGCTATGAAATATGCTCAATATATGTTTTTTTTAAGGTTTCTGGTTTTATTTTATCCATGCCGTCTATGTAGACTTTCAGGATATGCGTACCAGAGCTAAGAAAATTATTATATAAATAGCTTCACAGTGAAGAGCAAATTTATACATGCATGGAGTCATTAATGATATCACAATGAAAATATAAAAGTTCGAGAAATTTCGATCGATTTCGAAGAAACAAATTCAAAATTTCAGCGCTCATTGAACAGAGCCAAATTCGCTAATTTGTCGAAAATAAACTGTGTGAGCCCGCCTCAGATATAATAAGTACTGAAATACTTATAAATAAATAAAGAAAATGTAAATAAAGCCATCTAAACTATCTAAATTAAGACATTTCAAATACCTGTTTCCATCAACGATCGTATATCATTTATTTCAAGGCTTAAAGCTTAGAAAATTTAAAGCACATGAAATCATTAAATAATATTGCAATAATCAGGGGACCCTACGCTGGGGTAGGGGTACTCGTATTGACGCCTCGCAGTCAAGCCAAAGGGATATTCAGCGCCAACTGCAAAGTGTGAAATGCAATTGAGCTGGAAAAGAACACGCAAAGCGTTGACGTCGCTTGTGCAAATTAGTGTGAACATTGCGGTTGTCTGTGTGTGTGTGTATCTATGTATGTGTGTGTATGTGCGTAGGTGTGCATTTCAGTGTGTGTAAGCAAAACCATATCCCAAACTAAAATAAGCGTTAAAATGTCTGCTAAAGAAGTGGATTCATATGCGTTAGACTGTTCTTTCTCTCTCCCTCTCTTTCTTTTCTCTCTCACTCTGTGGCAGGCACGCGTTTGCGGGTTGCATGCCCCTCGATGCATGCGTATTGCATTACCCAACACACACACTTATTTAGAAAGTGGCATATGAATAGATACATGCTTTGTTGTTTGTTTGACTGTCTGTCTGTTTGTCTGCCACTCGGTCTGTGGGCGGTTGCTCGTAATCCAACGAGCAGACAGGTTAAATACACCGCAAGGACAGGCCACACACACACACACATTCTGGTACACTCACACACACATTGAAAGAGTGGAAAAAAAGCGGGAAAAACGAGTTAGTATAAAGTGGCAATGCGGCTCGACAAGGCGGCTAACATGTGCTGCGTGTGGCTGCAACTGTCGCTGTGGCAGCTTCAGAGTCAGGCAGTCCCCTTGTTGTTATTATTGTTGTTGTTGTTGTTGTTGTATCCACGGCCAGACTCAGCCAGCAAACAATAATAATGCAACAATAGTGTGCGCCGCAAACAAATTGCTTTTGTCTACTCGTCCTCGTATCTGTCTCTGTGTGTTGAGCTCATCGGGTTCACTTGCAGATTAGTTTCGTTCTGAATTTTTATTTGCGTTTTTACCCATTGCAGTGGCGTAGCCTCGCTAATCTTTCGTTGGGGATACCCATGCTTAAGCCTTATATATCTAACCATGCTTTACGGCGATTAGATAATTTTAAAGATCAATATATAATTAATTATGATTTTGGTTTTTTTTTCATTGAAATAAATATAATTTTTTAATTCCGAGTAGGATTTTTTCCAATTTTGTTGGTTGTCCTTATAAAAGAAATCCAAAGGGACCCAAAAGAACTCCAGTATCTCTCTCTTTTTTATTCACTTCTCAATGAATAGAGTGGAATAAGTTGATAATAATGGTTTCTCTGGATTCCTTTTGTAATCATAATAATGTTATTTCTTAAACCCAATTCGATTTGGAGAATTATCACTTTAAAGTCAAATTAGCAAGTGCTTAAATTAATGTAAGCAAGCCGTGATTTTTGGACAAAGAAAATATAAAGTAAATCAAATCACACATTTTATAAATTATTATTAATTATATTAGTTAAATACATAGTTATATATTAATATATATTTTTGGGTTAAGAGTATAAGCTCAGCCCCCTCAGCTACCCGTCTCTGTGGGTTGTCTACGCTGAGCTTTTGTTGTCTGCAAAGTTTGCCTTTGACACAACGTTGTTACCTGAGTGTATATGTGTGTGTGTAAGAGTGTGTATTAGTGTGTGTGCGGCAGGACCGAAAACAAAATCCATTCATTGAAACGTGTAAGCTTGTTCAGCTGAATTGAAAATTAACTATAAATTTGATGGCAACATGCAAAAATGTCTGCAAACTCTGAAGTTTGTCCACTTCAACGACGACATTGGTCAAAACGAAGGCGTCAACAACTGACATGACTTCCCTCGCCCCCGCCCCTGCCTCTGTCATGGTCCCACACTCGTTGCGAAATTTAATGCCAGTGTCAATACAAAAATTCATTAAAAAACCAGAGCCGAGTACAGTTTGAGTGAGAAATAAAAAAGAACGAAATTGAATTGCCGAAAATTTGTGTTGAGCACAGAAGCCGTACAAAGGTGCGAACAACTTGCCACCAAAATGGGGAGCGTGTTAACCCTTTTGACAAGCCATAATAAGTAATACATGTTTTGTTTCGAATGAGTGTTTCCTTTATTTTTATTCTTTTTAAATTTGTCAGAAAGGTCGCGACAGGTCACCTTTTCCTTTGTGCCAGGAATTAACAGCAGCTGAACTCATGTAAAAAAGTGTTAAATTTAAGCGCCTTTAGAATAAAAAGAACTCGGGGTAGGGTCTAAAAGCAATTTACAGAAAGTGGCATACAAATGAAATGAAATTCAATAAAACGTTGAGAGTTATTTGAACTGACTGTGAAAACGAGACGAGGTCGTCGATAAACAATAGGCAGACCTGAAACTAATAAATTTTGTCAAATTCAACAAATCACACATACTTATTTCTATGCCCACCAAAGCACACACAAAGAAAGAGACAGCAAGAGAGAGAGAGATAGAGAAAGAGAGTGAGAAACTGCGGCGGAAATCATTTAAGCTGGCAAATCAGCCAACCAGCTGGGCCAAAGCTGGCGTCAAGCTGAAGGCATTAAGGTGGCAGTACACAGAGAGAAAAATTTAATTCTAAAAATGTAAATTTGATTAAAGTACGATTTGCTGAAAATTCACACACAAACTAGCAATAATCTTGAATCCTGATAAGAAGAATCTAGAATCAAGTAAAACTCTAGATTTACTAGATATGAATACGTAAATTCTCTATAAAAGTTTTCATCATTTATACTTAGTTACGGATATTAGGGAAGTTTAAATCGTTCTTAACTCAAATACATTTTGCGCCCACTTTAAGTTTGAAAATACTAGAATTCTTAAATTATCAAACTAAAGAAATCGTTCTTGAAACAATGTTGAAATGTGACTTTTGAAGTGCGAAATACTCGATTTTTTCTCTCTGTGTGGATGGTTGGCTGTGGGTTTTGGGGTTTTGGGCATGGCCAGATGCCAGATGCCAAGGCAAAAAAGGCGATTAATATTCATTCAGTGTCGCGCGTATATCACTTTTTATTTGCACAGCCAACGAGCGGGGAAAAGTATGCAATGGAATTCGCCGCACGCAGCAGCAGGTGAGTTTTCTATGAAAGTGTGTGTGTGTGTGTGTGTGTCGTGTGTTGATGTGTATGAGTAACGCACAATTACATACAACAATTTGTGCTTTGTTTCTGTGCTGGGCACGTCCAAGTTGAAGCTGAAGTTGCCCCACACCAGCTACCAAATCACCAAAGAGCAATCGTGCAACACCAGACCAGCATTCTTCTTGCCGCTTATTCGCTGTTGCTTCTCTATATGTGTGTGTGTGAGTGTGTGTGTGTGTGTGTGTGTGTGTGTGTGTGTGTTAGTGTGGTCTGCGAATAGCGGCGGAAATCAAGCTAGCATTTGCGCTCTCTTTCTCTGCTTCCGCCTTTGGTCCCCATGGCTGGACGTGCACTTCAAAATTGGATGCCCAAACATCAAGTCTGTGAGCTCGGAGACGGACGCCACTTGCAGCACTTGGAGATGCAATTTCGCAGCCTTTCGTACTTTAGTTTCCATGTGAAAATTGAGAAAAATTGCCAAACGACTTGGTAAGCGATATTCTGTTTTGACAAGGTTTACACACTGCCAAAAAAGCGCTGCTCCATTGTGGGTTGGACCCAACAACTGAGTTGGTCTGCTGCCAGGTGAGCATACAACTGAATAGACTGGATGATATCTGGTTAGCTTGTCGAGCTCTGCTCATCCTTTCATCCTGTGTGGATTCTTTTTTTTTGGCACTTATTGTTTGCTGCTGCTGTCGTATTGTTTTGACAACTTTGGACGCTGAACAGGGCAGGTCAGAAAGTCTCAAAGGCAGAAATGCTTTCGTCAAATAAAACGAAATGAAATGAAACGAAATTCGACTGTCCGTTGCCCATTTTCCTGATGGTGTTGCGTTACTGTTGAAGGCGGTTCGGTTCGGCCCACAAAATTACCACTGGGATCAGAGCAAATGACGCGAAACAGTCACACGGACATGGCCAACAGAAATTGTGGGTGAACAGCAGCAACAACAACACGTGCCATACATAAAAATCGTGCAGGCCATGCTAAACGTTTATCCCTTTTAGCCCCAAAGATGCTGCCAGCCAAGCAGTCAGGCAGTCAACCAGGCCAACAATGGACGTCTTCAGTTTCAATAGCCCGTTTAGCTGCTGCTCTGGCTCGTAACCTGAGACTGATTGTGGGGCTGGAATATGGTAGCCAAGTCAGAGCCAGATAAATGCCGCATCATTGGTTATTTACGAGAAGTATGTATGTACATATATCCGTCTTGTGCAACTTGGTGTGGCAACTTACCAAGCTGCTGAGACAGCAGCCATCTCACCTGGCTCAAACGATATTTATTTGATTTCATTGATGTATGTATCTGCTCGAAGTCATGGTTACCACTCAGTGGCTTATGTCCTTGTCATTAACTTCGCCAGCATTCTAAATAGTTTGACTCCAACGCAATACGTTATTTAACCAGTCCAATAGTTGTGTGTGTGGCAAAATTAATTAAATGGCATTCAAATGATTGGCTACGTGCCATTATTAATTTGCGCATAAATTATGCACATGTCTTAATGCCTAATGATTTCCTTTTTATGGCCAATCACTCGACTTGGCCACAAATTAATCAGACATTCCCCGGCATTACCTTTCAATATTCATGCAACACGTTTCTACTTCTATTTCAATTACCTAAATTCCTCATTGGAACGGGTTGCCTTTGATTTAGCAAGTATTCATTTACGTTTGCCCTTCTTCTGTGTAATCATGTCATTAATTTATATTTCTGCCTATTTATGTTTATTCATATAATATTTATTCATTAAGCAGGCAAGCAAATAAAGTGAAAAGGGCTTGAAACAATCTTATGATCAATATAAATAATTGATCTCTCATAAAAGCAAAGCAATTAACATTTTTAATTGAATTACAACTTTAATATTCACAGCATTGTTGAATTTTGCGAAATCCCAAATAATTCTTTATAAATAAAATATCGACTTTATTAATATTTAAAAATATGTTAAACGATTTAAATAATAAATACAAATTTGTTTTACTGTGCAATTTTTGATCATGAATTATTCAAAGGTAAATCAATCTGCAGAACTTCTTTAAAATGTTCTAAGTACATTTTAATTTTTAATTTATAATAATAATTAAGTACTTTCAAGCTGTCTCCCAAATACTTGGTTTACACTCTTGGGTGAAGATTGTTTGCCTCTGCGGCTGAGTGGCATTTTGTTTTGCAATTTTTCCATTTCCCAACTACCCTTGTCTTAGCCAACTGACAGTGCATACTCGTAGTTTTGGCCAAAGATTTATGTGCTGTGCGGTAGATTTATGTGCATTTTGCTTGTGAAACTGAGAGTGTTCATTGAGAAGCTGAAGAGGAACAAACCAATTGCACTAGAGGAACCTTTTTTTTATTTCATTAGCCTTGCTAAAATAGTAAGCTGCTGCCCGTGGCAATTCAAGGTTATCTTCTGGTCGCAATTGTGATTGGTCAAACATACAAAAGTATCTGCGATTTTTTAAATGTTGTTAGATGCATCCGAATTCTTCGCATGCTTCTCTGTGGCTTTAACAGAGATGCGTTGGGTTAACAGCTGGTTGGAGTCAACGCCTGCGCTCTGCAACGTAAACAAATGTTAACCAAATGCCGGCAAGTGTACCCACTAACATGGCCAAAAGGCGGCGCAGTGTTGCCAGCAGCGAGAATCAAAGGAGCCAGTTGCAAAAACATAAAAAAACTGGTTTTATTCTCCGACAATGCGAGAGCCGACGACGAGTGCGAAAAGAAAGAGAACGAACGAATGGCCCACGAAGCTGGAGACGAGGCGAATTTGAGAATTGGCGACATTCAGCAGAAACAAGAAACAGTTTCAGTTTGTGCTACAAACGCGTTTTGAACGGTACCAAGTTGCATGTGGCGCGCATTCAATTCTCGCAACTCGCAACTCGAAAGTGCAAAACCAGAAATAACTCGTAAAACGAAATGAATAACTAAATATATATATAAATATATGAATGGTTAAAGTACATGAATAATTAGCATTAACTAATTGTCAATGTGTGTGTTGTTTTATGTGTGTGTGCTAGTGTGTGTGAGCCAAGTTGATTAGCTGACAAAACAACGAACAACAAACTTGGTGAATTGTGTAAATTGTAAATTGCATTCCAGCAACGCATCTAAGGTGAATATAACCAACATTTATCTGAATGTGTCTGAGTGTGCGTGTGTGTGTGTGTGACTGCTTTTAATGTGCTACAACCTGAAATTCGTTTGGGCCACATCAAGTGTCCCTTGTTGTTTTTATATATGCACCCAACTGGTAACTGGCAACTTGCAGCGTCAGTTCCCAATGCTGAGTGTGCTCAGTTTTACCTGTTTGCATTTTAGCCAACAGTCAACAGCCTGCGAAGCTCGTTTTTATGTCTTGTTGGCCATTTCATGAGCTCTAGTCGTTTGCATTATGTTTTGCGCCCTCCACTTGACCAGTTCTCGCTACCTTTCTCTTTCTCTCTCTGAGTTTTAGCTTGTCTTTGTCTCTGTCTTTATACTTAGCGTATTTATTGTGGCCATCATTCTTGGCAAATTCTCATGCTAATTGCACATAAATGCCAATTGCTATTAGACCATAAAATTAGCTGAGCAGGGAAAACAGGGCTCGAACTTCAACTGGGCTAAGAGCGTGAGATTGTGAAAACTTTGAGAGAAACCCTAAAGAAATGCAAAACATAAATTGTATATGCATAAACTCAAATTGTTATAGCCACTTAGCAGCGGGCCAAAACAAAGACAAGCCAAGCTGAAATGCTTTTGTTTGGCCAACACACAAAAAAAAACAAAAAACAAATTACACAATAAAACTGCAGAATCTGCAGCTACTGCACCTGGGTAACGCGGAACGTGGCCCAAACGCAGCAACAATAGCCAGAAAGCGAAGCGAGAAAAACGGCCAAAAAATGCAGTGCAGACAAAAAACGAGGCATCGCCGTTGCCCTTGCCCCCCCTGGATTCCCCTTGCGTCTCTACCCGCAGCGGCAAAACAGCGACAAAGAACTTCAAAAGCATTTCTGGCTCTGCAGAAACTGCGTCGTCTGTTTTTGGTCATTATGAAAAGAAAAAATATGCGGCAGTAAGAGCGGCCCAAAAAACACATTGAACGCCGCCTGCAAATCGCGTAAAAAGTGCACCTAAAAAAAAAACCAACAACAACTGAAATGAAAAGAAAACACGAAATGTAGAACGTGTATAAGTATTTAAGCTCCTTTGACACTCTGGCGAAGCCAGCAACCAACAACCAACAGAGCCAGCATGTCCTGCAGGCCAAGCAAGCGTTTTGGGCTTAGGAACTGCAACTGGATCTGGATCTGGCTCAAACTCTGGCTCAGGTGCGGGCAATTTGGCATTGTGCCGCATTTTACATGTGCGACAGCTGCCAATCAACGGCTCTGTACTACCATTTTCGGCCATCGCATGTCAATTCTTGCCTTGGCTAAACAAAAATAAAACAAAAGAATGCCAGCCAAATAAATAAAAGGGAAAAAAAAAGAACTTTACTCGAATGTTACCAAATTGTTGTGGCTGTAATTGTGCGATAATAGGACAAAGTTATTTGCATACATAATCAGATAGTTTCTCTTTCCTTTTCTCTTTAGAATAATGGTCAGCTACGTCGGACCGCATTCAGATAGCCATGCGAGGGTAGTTTGAGAAGTAGCTAAAAGTAAATAGAAATATTATTATTCTCAGTGCCTAGTTTTGATATTTGTGTGATTTGATTATATAGAAATTTTGATAAGACTGCTAAAGTTAATTTCAGTATTAGCGAGAAGTAAATTAATTGAAGGGTTTATTTTTTATTTTGTCACTAGCGTGGAATGCCGTTTACAGTGATTATAATTTGCTGACTTGTGAGCTACCAGTTTAAATATTCTGTTCATTCCATTTATAAGACACTTTCAAAACATTTTTCAATCAATTTAAAGATAATTTAATTAATAAAATTCAATAATTTCAATTTATTTCATTGAAAATAAATTAACAAAAATTTAAGATTTTAATAATTTTTTTTTTTTTTTAATAAAATTTTAATAAGTATATGTCATTTTATATTTATTATTAATTTGTTATACAAAATTAAGTCATACCTATAATATAATTCTCAGCTATTTGAGCTGCCCCCGTTGAGCCGCACACAGAATGCCACTAAATTGCTTCACAGCGCCACTTATAATAATAACTTTACTTTCAATTATTGGCCTGTGGAGCAAGACATTTGCTGATCATTAAATGAATGAAGCAATTACTTGATTATTATTGCATATTTGATTTAAGTGAATCAACAATAATCACAACTGCTTCAATTGTTGCAAGTTTGTTTAGAACTCTTAAGGTTGCAGTAAAAATTGTACTTAATAAAATGCGTTTAAGTGAACTTGATTGTTGTGGCCTTGGCAATTAATCAAAAGTTAGATATGAACTAGTTAAGCAACTAAGATTAATCTGTGAACTGAACTGGGCTTATCGAGTGGTATTTTAGCAGCCAAGTTAATGTTTTCATTGCGTTTGCCGGAAAAGCCGTGTCCTGTTTTTTGGGGAAGCAAAACAGAAAAAAATAAAAAAAAAACGTTACGAAATTACGCTTAATGGTTTTTTAATTGTAACTATAATTGCTGTCGCCATTGCATGAGCAGCTGGTCAAAACAGCAGCAACAACAACGTTAGGGCTATTAATGAATGCTCTTCGCAAAGTGTTTAGATGCCAGCAAATTGACCAGCAACCCGACAAATAAAATAAAAATGAACAGAACAGAAAACAACACCAAAAAATAACAAGAGAATTCTTGCTGGCAAAGCTCGACACATAATCGCTCATTTGGGCTGCCCTCGAGTGTATGTGTGTGAGTGTGTGTATTGTGCGTGTCTATAATTAAGCCTAAAAGTGCTGGCCTTTGCTTTTTATGACCCCAACTGTCGCAGCTGTTCAGGTCTGCCTTGAACTTGCTGACTTTCCATGTTGAAATCTCTGTTATTTTATTATGTTTCTTTCTTCTCGCTTTTGGTTTGGGTGTGTGTGTGTGTGTGTGTGTGGCATCTGAGTACTATCTGGACTATCAGAACTCTCTTTCTATGGCTAACACACACACACTCACACACTCGTTCAGAGTTGATTATGAGCTTGTTGCTTTTGTTGTTGCCAACATCGCACACTTTTCTAGCATACTCTTGTGCGTTCTGCGGTCTCTAATGTGCGCCATTTTGGTTTTAAGCGTATGTTTGTGAGTGAGTGTGTGTGCGTGTGTGTGTGTGTGCCTGCCGCATTTGCCCAGAGGTCATTATAAACGCCTCGTTCGTTGCTCATACGCGACGTTGCCCAACAGGCCGGCAACTTCCTGCTGCTGCTGCCGCTCCTGCCTTTGGCTTTTGCTACTCTCTCTCGCCTCTAAAGTGGCAATTTGTCTAGTTTTGTAAGCGCCTCTTTTAACGATAATGATGATTGCGCTTTGTTGCGTTTTTATTTCACTGCACACACACGCATATCAACACACACACACCCAAACATGCACTTCTACCGCGGTCAAGAGGTCCAAATAACCTGAACCGGACCAAGTCCATTTCCATGACTTTGGACTTTGTTTAGCTTCCATTTTGCGGCCACATTTGCTCTGTGTGTCTCGTTTGTTTTACTTCTATTTTTTTTTAAGCGTTATTTGCTTCGAATTTTCCGATTTTCATTCATACGAAAGTCTGTTCATTCAGTTCACTCCACTGAGTTTTTTTTGATTCTATTTCTATTTTTTTTCCCTCGTTTTTGTTACTGTTTCAGTTTCAGTTTCTATTTGTATTTGTGTTGCTATTTTAGTTTTGTCTGTCAACGTCGTCTGCCAACTTGGCTTATGCTTTTTTTTTCGCACTCTTTTGCTGCCGTGTCGTCGCCGTTGTTAATTTTTATGTACGGCTATTTTCGCATTTGCTTTATTGGCCATGTACTCGATTGTCTAGACGCCTCTTGGCCAGGCTTCTCGCATTCGACCTACCAGCAAATATTTCAGTCTGCCTACTGCTTTGTTGATTTGTTTTGTTCTGTTTGATTTTCATTTCTCTATGTGTGCTGTTTTGGTTACATTCTGTTATAACCAATTTTGTCTGTGGGTGATTTATTTTCATTTTGTATTCAGGTAAATAAAGTATGCGTAAATATTTTTGCTGCAAAACGTGCACAAATAAAATTGAATTGTTATTTGCAAGTCCCATACACACAGTGCGTATGCTTAATGCATGAAATCAATAAATAGTTTGCGGTTCTAGCCAACGATATCCGTTGCCTACAGTATTTTTGCGGCTGGTCAGTGACAAGAAACAGAGGGAACAACAACGGCAGCCAATCTATCGATTTATCTTCGCCTTTGTCAAATAACATCAACTGATTACTTTATCACAAAAGCGTAAAATGAGCATCACACACATGCACACATACCCACTCAGTCACACACTCGCACACACACACACACACTCATATGTTGGAGCTGGAAAGTCAGCTCCGACGGCATTCACATAGCTGCTCTTCTGTGGCTGTTGCTGCCACATTGAATGACTTTATCGGCTGCTAAACGTCGCTTGGTCATTTGAAGCGCACACGTTTAACCCGCTTTTACGCACACACACACATACACTTAAGTTGACTGGCATTTTCCCCAGTGTACGTGTGTGCGTGTGTGCTCGACTATTGGCTGGCGCTTGGCCCTCTAAAACTTTATTGCTTCATTCTGTTGTGCAATTTAATCGATGTCGATGTCTGCTCCTACATCTGCCCTATCTCTCTCTCTCTCTCTCTCTCTATCAGTATCTGTCTGTCCTTTTCTGGATTTTCTGATTTTAAAGCGCAGCTAATGTAAATCGCTGTAATATTGCCAGTTAGAGCTTAATGAGCGTGCACAATTGAAGAGGCTTGTTCTATGCGAGGTTATTTTCGAATTTTGGCATAATTTCCATGCACTGCAACTATTTTAAATTGCCAGATCAACTTACAACAATCGTTGTTAAATTTGTATTTGCCTCTGGCAATCAAAAAGCGATTTACATTTACATTCGCACGGCAAATAATTGAATGCTCTTTGGTGTGAGCACTTAGAAAATGTGATGAAATTAAACCCAGAAACAAAGTGTAAATATTTGTATCTGCAGATAGCTAAACAAAGTAAAAAATAATTCTATCAATTAGTTATTTAAAAAATAATATTATTTCAACAAAACTAGAAAATAATCAGAAATATCATATCTGACGTATCAGAGCTTCTTAAAAATTAGGATCTGTATACATTTAATTTTATTTTTATCTGCAGAAAATTGTTAAAAATTTGTAGAAATTTTCTATACATTCTATAAAAACATTTTTTTTTGTATTGATATACACGTTTTGTTAGATGAAATAATTAGCTTAACAAAATTTTAAAATAACAAGTAAAAAATCCAAATATCTAATGATTAAGATTCAAAGCTTCTTTTGAAGCTGAAATGAGCTCTTTAATGTAAGATAATTGTCATTTAATAATTAAAGCTGACTATTTTTAGCTGATTAAATATAGAAAAGGTTTGACTATCATAGCAGGCCAAAAAATGGGCTGCCAATCAAAAACCCTTTGCTCAATCAGACTTTGCTTTCTTCTGCCCCGACCCCAAAATTTGAAGTACCTTTATTAGCCGGCACTTTTATGGGGATTTAAATATTTATGCTTTTCATTAAGTTTGTTTGGCAGCGTGTCAATCATCGCACGCCCCAAAAAATGTTTAGTTGTTGTCGTTGTTGCCTTTCGGTTGTTTCGGTTTAAGCAATTATCCTATAACAGAACACGCAATCCGTGGGGTCAATCTCTGCCGATTGTGCCTCATTTTGCGCTACAATGCGCTTTCAAAGTATTTAAGTACCTCAAGCCGTTTACGCCAAGGCGCGTCCACCAACAACAACAACAACGCGATGAATGAGAATAAGAGGAACAACAACAACAAAAGTAAATTCATCTATCTGACAAAAGCTTTAACCCCTTTTGCCATTATTGTACGCCTTTGGATTATGTATTTTGTTTATCTTCAAGCTGAAAGCAACGGGAGTTCCCCCGAAAGTTGTTGTCTCCTTGGTCCTTCGTCCTTGTCGGTCTTCCAACTGCCACCAAAAAATACCCACACACACACCCACACACACATACTCATCCTCGTAGTCGTTGTGGAAGCAAAAACGTAATGAAATGCAAAATCGCTTAAGTTCGCTGTGGGCACGCCCACCTCCAAAAACCCGCCCCTGTTCTACACAGAAGTGTGTATGTATTTGTATTCCCGGCAGCGCAGTTTCAACCTCATCCCCTGGCCCTTTGTTGACAGCGTGTTAGTGCAAACTAAATGAATTTCTCCACGGACTGTGGGTTTTTGTTTCGGTTAGTGCGTTTTTATTTGGGATTACGTCTGGCTGGGTGAATGCCAGAGCGCCAGAGCGACAGTCAGACGGCTGCTGCACTCATTTAACTGTGCTAATGCGGGACATACTCACACACAGAAATATACAATTAAAATGTGTGTGTGTGTGTCGGTGGGTCGCATCAACTTCAACATTTTCGAAAAATGTAAAGGGGTTAGTTACTATGTAAAAGTCGAAAAATGTTCGAAAAAATTTGTTTGTCTCAGAATTAAAAAATTTAAATGCGAGTTAAGGTAGGGTTAATATTATGAAAAATAATACATTCCTCATGGAAATCGGATAAGCTTTAATGAAGTTGTGCTTATTGAAGGTCAACATTTTTCATATATATGTAGATAATTTACAATAATTGATAAATTTATATTTTATATTTTTAAAATTTTTTTTGTAAAACGAATTCATACCGGTATTTCGAAACCGGAATATACAAAAAACCGGTAATGGTGACATAACCGATATATACAAAATTTGCGTAACCGATAACCGAAAACCTAAATGCAACCATAACTAAAACCGATATTCGTTTCGGTTTCATACCCTGCTTATAAGTTGATACCTTAAGACAAAAACATATTTAAGCGTAATCAGTAAAATTTGAACGCAATTGCCAGGCCATGATCAAAATGACACTGCTCTTGAAAATCTGTTCAGTTTGGGCATTGATAAACATTTTGTTATTAAAGGATTTCTGGATAGGCTTACAGGATGTCATTTAGTCGCTTACTCACACAATCGCACCTTTTGCCTTTTAAGTTGTTCTGTTGTTGTCTCTCGGTGCATAATTGAAGGCACAGACACTTTGAAATTGTGCTCCCCACGTGGGCTTCTGAGCGAGTTCTTGTTGGAGGAGAGGGTTACAGGGTTTTTCAATGACTTCCGCATAAGTGTTTAATTTCCTGTGTATTAACATGCTTGGCAAACAGAGAAAAACGCATCGAGCCACAGGCGGCTATTCAAACGTAACTCTCTCCCTCTGTGTCTCCTCATGCGGCATTCAGCATTCAGGGGATGATGGGGAGGGAGGGGGGCTGGGTTGGTTGCAAAAAGGTGCGTGCCACAGCCCCCGGGCGGCATAACGATTTGTGCCAACAAATTTATTTAAAAAGGATTATCAGCAGCTAAGCGCCATGCTGGCACACTTCAAAGGCGGCTACCAAACACACACGTGCCACGCCCACCGTCTGTCGCTGCCACAACACTCCCCCACACTGTCTGTTGAAATTTTTTGCACACCCTCCCCAAACAAAAACAAAACTCAGTGCAAAAATGTAAGCATTGATGGCATATGCAAATTTCAATGTCAAATTCATGCAACATATGAAAATATATATATGTATATACATATAAAATTTGACATTCAATTTCGCTATAAGTGCGTATGTGGTGTGAGTGTGTGTGTATGTGTGTGTATTTGGGGGCAAGTGACACAACTCAAAGCTAAGTGGCTTTATTTAGCGGTACTCTGTGTTAAACTGAAATAACATATTTCAATTTTGAGCTGTTGCTTTGAAGTTGCCCGACGGGGTTGTGTAATAACATCAGAAGTAGTTATTAATTAAAATTCATAGCGATTATTATTGAAATCATATTATTTAACGATTACAGTCGAGTTGAGTCGATCGTCAAGCAACGCTTTTCCCAACCCACAATAAGACCTTCCAAATTAATTCTTAGCTCTTGCCAAAGGCTTTGCTTTCTTTCTAAACATATTTAATTTATTTACTTAAAAAATATATTGGAATTACCAAGAAATTAATTATTATAAATTATATCATTTGATCAAAATACATTTTAAAATGACAATTAAGAATACTCAGAAACAAACCGTACAATTACAAATTTTTATATACTTTCTGCTTTCACAAATTAAACTCAAATTTCCTTATGATTAAATTAGAATACTTTTGCATGGCAACCAAATGAAATTTGATTCATTTATACATTTGATTCATTTGATGCTGAATACAGTCGCGAGTTAAATGGGTAATTTGATGCGGGTGTTTTTTTTTATTTCACAGAACTGAGTTAGAGGACTTTCTATTTGAAGTTAGTAGTTAGTACTCGTACTCGTATAATATTTGATTATTTGTTATGGGAGCTGCCTAATGAAGTTCCATGACATTTCTGATCGAAATTCGAGTGAAAATTACAAATATTTCCATGAGTTGCCATCGACATTGATCCATTTTTGAGGGGCGGCTGGTAAAGCGTGAGAAATTCAATTTGCAGGCATGTCCATCAGTTTGGCAACTGTATATGGATGAGGAGGAACAGGAGGCTGAACAGGGTTAGAATTTCAGTGTTATTGAATACTTTAAAAGGTTTTCAGTTTGAAGGGGGCTAGGCAGCAAATGTGTCGGGTTGATGTCTATGAATGTCAGAGTTGGCAAGCCCTTCTATGTTGAATTCTAGTTGAAATTTATTTACTAATTGCTTATATTTGGTTGATTTTTGCCTGTAGTTGTGGGGTGTTCTCAGCTCTTCATTATCCTTTCTGTGTGTGTGCATGTGCAGAAATTCACACACGCCTGAACACTCGCAAGGACATGCGTGCTGTCAAACGCACTCGAGGCAACATAGCTTGAGAAACTCTCGTTTCTCTCTCTTTCACCCTTTTTCTCTCTTTCTCTCTTTAAACTATAAGAAAAAGTCTTCAACTTGCACAAAATTTCAAATTTCCGGGCGGTTTTAGCCACGTTTCACGTGCCATGACTTGCAGATGATGATTTAGGAAATTGTCTACGCATGTTCCTGGCACTTTGCATGAGTCCTTTCTCTACATGTGTGTGCCAAACTATTTAGTGTTTTAGCATTATTAATGCATGATTTCAATGCGAACACAAATTTTCAATTTGCTCAAAACTTACCAAAAGTGGGAGGCAACTCAGTGAAAGCCTTGAGCTTAGGTCATGTTGCATTTGCCATTTTGCCATTAGCCATTAACAGCAATTGCCAGCAAAACACGATAAGCGTTATCGCAGCACCCAAGACTGCATCCCCCTGGACAAAGCTCGAGCATATGCGTTTCCTGCTGCGGCGACTGCTCACTTCCGTCCGTCGTCCTCGCCGTGCTGTATCTCGCTGTTGTGATGGCTTGTCTGACGTGATAATCCGCAGGAATTAATAAATAAACCATTAACAAATAAACTAGAGTAAATCCCATGCACACACTGCACTGCCTGCCCTCCCCCTTCCCCTTCGAGCGACCCTTATCAGAGGCACACGCCCGAACAGACGTTGGCTACAGCAGCAGCAAAGATGGGAGGAAGGGAGAAAGTGAAATTGGGAGGAAGGCTACTTGTCGTTGACTTTCTGCAAACATCAGCAAACAAATAGCAGCCGCCCCCTCTGGGCACGCAATCGTTTGGCGATTGTGCACCGTGGAACGTCTGTTAACGTCGATTTACATACAAACATACACACACACACACGCACATACAAATGGAAACATTGTATTGCATTGACCATATCTGCTTGTCCTGCTGCCATGTTGTTATTTGCGCTTATCAATAATCGCACAGCGGCAATAAATTCTAAAGGAACAACGCTTTCCTTACGGCAGCTACACTCAGAGAATAAAATACCCGAGTGTCGAAAGTTTGTTTATTTCGAAATTTCTCAAATCCAAATTCTTGATTTAAGTACTATTTTTCAATTCCTTCTACGCAAATATTTTTTTTAATCGGGGCTCTATAAGAATTTTTTTTAATGAAATCAAATGTGTTTGTCATTTCTTACTATTTTAATGCTGAGTGTTTTCCATTTAATCCGCATATTGTGTTAATTTAACAATAATATACTAAATATGTATGTACATAAAAAATACATGCTAAAATCAATAATATTCAACTTGAATTTAAAATAATTTTTTTGTTTTCTGTGGATATGTACATGTTCTTATTTACATATATCCAGCTATATATAGATTTGTTATTTATGTATATATTTACTGGCATGTTTTGTTGCTGCAAATGACATTTGTGCGTGTTGTTGTTTTTTTTTTTGGGAAGACGACTTAAATTGTTGCTTGATTAAATGGCAGCAGACAAATAATTGATAGTTTTCAAAGCATATTTTTAGTCGCTGTCACAATAATTAAGGGCTGTGAGTGTGTGTGTGCCTGTGTCTGTGAATTTCAATGGCATTTAAATATTTAAAATATGTAGTGCGACGCATTGGTGGTTGGCCATTGTCATTGACACTGGCCATGACTCTCTATCACTATCCCGGCAGGACTCGCGGCAGCGGCAACAACAATCACGTTAATGACAGTGATGAGCGGCTGAGCGCTTTCCAAGCACGCACATGCAATACACACACACACACACCCATGCAGAGAAATGCAAACAAACAAACAAATAAATGTACGCACGTATTGCAACCAGCAACATCAACTAAGGCTAAGGCCATAGACAGGACACCAGAACACATGCAAAATGACAAAACAGCGTGTGCGTGAGACTTGCACTTGCCCCTCACCCTCACACACACACACACACACACACACACACACACACAGAGACATCTACATGCAGCTGGTAGATTAACAAACACCAATACAGGCAAAACGTCAACAAATGGCGTCTGATTGCAGGGAAAGGCGGCAGGAGCACAAGGACGACAAAAAAATGTACGGCAAACAGTTTGTCTGCGTGTTTGCTTCTCTACTCCATTCATCTGTTCCACTGTCTGTCCGTCTGTCTATATGTCTAACTATCTATTTGCCTTCGCTGTGCGACAGAACATTCAGCATTTTGCCGCCATTAAAATCAAATTGCGCTTTCGTGCACGATCCTGCGACCAGGACCTGCGACCAGCTCGCGCTCTGTCGTTTCGGCAATTTCAGCATTTTTTTATGATTAATAAAAGCAAATGTAAATAGTCAAAAATGAAACGAAACGAAGCGAAATGAAAGCGAAGGCGAAGGCGATTGCAAATTCGAGTGTACGGCTGCTGCACTTCGGTTTCGGCTCGACCTTCACACGGTGTGCTGCCTGCCTGGAGGGTGGCAGTTTTGCAACCACCTAAAGCATTCAACTACCCCACCACCCAAATACCCAACCATCCAACCACCTATCGACCCATCCAGCAGGCAGCACTTTCGTTTAATTTCTATTAGCGCTGCCGCGTCGGTTGTCATTGCTGTGGCACGCGGCGCAGGTTACTGAGGTTACCATTGCCAGGCAAAACGTTGATGAGGGAGGGAGTAGCGTTGTATGTGGAGGAGGGGGAGGACAACAGACAGGTCCTGCCTGATGATTGTTTGTATTTCTCATGGCACTCGATGTCAGTCAAATTCATTTCCATTCTCCCATTGCGTCGTCTGTCTCGTGTAGATTCACAAATTATCTATCTCTAGGAATATCGAAAGCATTTTGACACTCCAAATAACTGATCAGAGTTTCTGTTCAACGATTATATATTTGAGATAATATAGACTGTAAAAAGTAAGCAAACAAAAATGTTTATATATATATTGTAGAAAATTAATATTTGAGATTATAAAAAACAGTAAAAATAACACTTTTTTTTATTAAGATATATATTTAATAGAATCTGTATATATTTTTTATTAAAAACTGTCATGATTTTAATAATGATTTCGTTGTCGTAATATTAATACATTTATTTATATTTAATTCTTAAGAATAAGCAAACTGTATTGTGTTACAAAATAAATAATAATTTTATACTATAGGCTCTGCATAATTGTCTTTAAATGTTACTATTTTTATTTTGTAGAGATGCTTGTTTATTAATATCTGTGTCTTATGAATATGAATCTGACTGATCTCATCAGCACATCTTTTTAAGCTATCCGTGTGATAATCTGGTTTGATAAATCTGGTCAGCATGTGTTTATTAATATATTTGTCTGTGTAATTTTTATATGTATTAAAATTTAGTAATCACTAAATTGCAATTTGTATTTATAATCAGAAAGTTGTAAAATCCGCCAACTGAATACTCAAAATTTAATTGATCACTTATTTACTGTAAGCTCATTAGCTGCAGTTTCAAGTTGACAGTACGTATGATAAGTATGCAACGGATTTGTCAGTTTCTCTTGTTGAACCCTTTGATTGTTGTGCAGCGCATCTGAGAGTCCTGTCAGCCATGTTCTCATTCGTTGGCTGGAGGCGCCAGTTGCCACTCTTTCCAATCGTGTGCTGTTTGTTTTACAACGTTTTTAGCTTGTTTGCAAGGATTAGGTAAGGAACACAAACACAACAACGACCGGCAAGCTCATAAAAAAAGGCAGCAAGAGTTGAGCCCGGTAACGTGGCATTCGGCTCGTCCTGCGGGGGACCAACCTGCAGTGTTTGGCGTTGCCAACATTAAATGCATCGAATTACATTTTCTATTAACCAGGAAGAAGGGAGAAGGGAGAGGAGGAAAGGGATGGAGTATAGAGATGCGGGTGAGCTTGAACTGGTCTGCTGACTTTGACGTGGGGGACGACAGGTTAAAGTTTGGAGCAGGAGGAGCAGAAGCTTGAGGTTGAGTTTTTTTGAACGCCCGCCGGGTCGCTGCGGGTCGCTGGCTACTTTGTGGTTCAGTGTATGTGTGTGTGTGTGTGTGTTTATGTGGGTGTGCCTCCAGCAAATGTTGCTCGTTTGTTTTACAATTCATTTTTTAACGCTTTTGCGCTGCGATTCCTTCGCTTGTCGTCGTTCCGTGTTGTCGCTGCAGTTGCTGACATTGTTGTGCGGCGCCTTGAAAACAGCAATGCCAGCCAGCTCTGCTCCTGGCAATGGTTCTGGCCCTGGCATTGCTACTCGTCGTCCTGCGCCTCCTTCCGATTGCATAAGTTTTTGTTGCGTTTTGGCCAAGAAGCCGGCGGCTGGCTGCACGCGGTCTACAGCCATCGTCCTCTTTTTGTTCCTGCTCCTGTTTTGTTTGGCTCTGCTAAAGTTATGAAAAGTTTTGTCCTTGTTGTTCCCCCCGCCGCCACGTATTTGCCGGCTCTTTAAGCGCACATTAATCAAAGTTTTTTTCATCCAAAAGTCTTCGTTTTAGTGCAAACTTTGAGGGCATTTATAAGGCAATTGTTGAGCTTGTTTTTGTGCGCTTCAGCGCACACGACAGGTGCGGGTCGAACAGGTACAGGATACAGCATAAAGGTTGGAGGATTCAGGACTCAGGAGTTGGCAATTGTGCTGGTCTGAGTCTTGCCTCATTTTGGCCAATCGCGCTTTGCTTTTATCAAAAATATACTTGTACAATATTAAAGCCATATGCTTTTGATTGTCGCACAAAGTAGCCGCAAATTGTCTTGGCTTGCAAGCAACGCAAACACACACACACACATACACACTCTCGCACACACATTTATATATACAAATAGCAATAGCAATGCAGCCGAACTTGAGCCGAAATGCAGAAACGGCAAATGCCAAAACTTTGTGAACTTGCGGTCAGCCAAACAGACAGACAGACAGTTTGTTGTTGCTTCTGGTAGCCTCTGGCTCTGACTCTGTTCAGGATTCCATAGTCAAGTCCAAGCGCGCCATAAATACCAAAAGTATGCTTAAACTTACTCGGCTGTTTGAAGGTTAATACACTGAGAAAAACTTAGATAGTTAGCTGAATTTCCACTCACTTGCTACAGATAAACAGATGCTCAGTTGTTAGATTTAAATATTCTCAATTCTAACAGTGTACGGCACTCACTCACACACTCACAGACCTCACACAGACACTGTGTAGTGTTTAATTGTCTTTGTGCTCGACTGTCTGCCCTGAAGCCGCTGTCGTCTGCGTGACTGTCTGAGTGACTTATGTCTGGCCTTAAGAGAACTTTTTTTATTTCCAGCCTACAACAATTGCAGCATTGAAAATGTGCTGCAAATTTTCCACAAGGCAACACGCGATGCTACAAAGCAAAGCAAAGCAGCAGCGGCAGGAAGAAAGACAAAAAAGAGTCTGGGCACACATACAATCATAGATATATATGTATATACACATATTTCAACTGCAATTACAAGCATATGCATAAATAATAATGCACGAAAATGCTTTAAGTGCAACTGTGTCTGTGTCTCTGAGTCTGAGTCTGGGCCTGTTTAGGCCAGCTTGGCTGGTTCCTGTCTGCATTGGCAACAGTCTCGTCTCATTTCGTCTCGTCCTGTCTGTTCTCAGCTTAAAGCCAAGGGGGTAAGAGGCAGGAGTATCCTGGCTGGCATTGTGTGCACTTCAGTTTGAATGAGTCTGCAGTTACCCTTGAAAATGTGTGTGTTATTATTACTGTTGTTGTTGTTGTTGTTGTGGTGAATGCATAGCGTTGCACGTTGCACGTTGCACGTTGCATGCTGTAAATGAGTTCAATACACTTGGCCCAGCTCGTAAACATAAACAAAACTGGGAAATATAAAGGGATATTTTCCGTGCTCTCTCGCGCATGCGTAAACTTGTTCTCTCACTCACTAAACTTACTCTCTCTTATTCTCTCTCTCTCTCTCTTTATTTACAGCACAGGTGTCTGGCGTCTGCCGAACATCGAACAGTGGAAAGTCGAGCCGAGTCACTTCGTGTCGCCTCGTGCTTCGTGTTTTGCCTGTGTTTATTTAACACAGTTACTCGTGTCCTGGCCGCTCAGTTCGTATCTGCAGCTCGTGCCGTGCCCACCACACACTCAAGTTGTCCTTTAAGCCTGGCTGACAAGAAACCTCGCGTCTATCGTGTGCGAAATGTGAGAAACAGTCGACAACAGTTCGATCAGTATTTGTATCTATAGTATTTAAGCCTGGCTCAAATGGTAACCGCCGTGCTCAAATCGAATACTTTTTGTAAATAATTATTATCTAATTAATAATAATTATATAAAATTATATAAATTATAAAACGCTACGCGTGTGTTGTTGCAGTTGTTGTGTGAGTGCTGTTTGTGCCACTGTTTTAGCCATCATCGCTAAGGACCAACATGTGCTCCAAGTTGGCCAAGTTGGGGCATCGCCTGCTTGGCGCTATCGCTTGGCTGCTGCTTCTGCTCGGCGCACAAATAATTTATGTGGATTATGCTCGGGCGGATTATGAGAACACTTGGAATTTATATTACGAGCCACCTTGTTGCACGGGCGCCGCAGCTGTTGGCCATCACTTGCGGCATCACAAAGGTAAGTCCCAAGTATTTTCTCATAAATCCCAGCCTTATTTCCTTCTTTCTTTCTTTCTTTGCATATTTCATGCTGTAGTTTCAGTTTTAAGTAAGTGCATGACTCTAGTTTTCATTTTGCAGTTACCAGCTGCTGGTCAAATTTGTGTATATATTTATCAAGCCAAGTCAAACGTATTTCACGCAATCTAGCTAAACTAAATGCTTGTTACCCTACCAAAAAAAAAGAGAAAATATAAAAGAAAAGAAATCGTTGAACAGCTAAGCTGTGCATACAATAGGCTGGGAAACCAAAGCCGAGCAAAGCAAATCGAAGCTTGGCAAATAAGTCAACAGCTTAGGGCTTACACAGCCGCGAATGGCCAAAAAGTTGGCCAGCAATCGACGCTTAGCCCATTTTTGTACATATGCACGAGACGTAGAGATTCCCTTTTTCGGCTAAGGAATAATTTTCGCTTTAAGCCGATTTGCTTTTGTTGCCATTGATTTGCCATTTCATTCCACTTGCTTTCCTCATTTCCTCCTTTCCCCCTTTTACCACTGTCTGCTGCAGAGTTTGTTATCCTTTCACTGCGGCCATTTGGCACCCGATATTCGAATTGCTTTTGTTTTGGCCATTGTTTTATTTCCTTGGCAAGACGTTGCTCGAGTTCAACTTATAGACTCATTCGCGCCCAGCAGCCTGTGCTTCCTGCGCTCTCTTCGGTCCAAATTAAAAAGTTTTTCTTTTTTGCTCAGCTTTTTCTTTTATTCCTTTTTTGTGTGTTGTTTTTGTTTGGTTTAATTGCAGGCTACTGCTGGCCAGTTGGCTGGCCATTTGGCCGTCTGGCATTTCCGCTACTTGAGCTGCCTTTGCTCAGCTTTTTGTTGTTTGCTATTAGTGTTTAATTAGTTTTCAAGTGGTGTTTTTATGGACTTAAAGTAAGCTTATAACTCGGCAGATTTACTGAGCGATAGCCAAGACTCTTGACTCCATTCTTTAGTGGCCCACATACGAGTACTTACATAAGTTGGTTAAATAATTAAAAGCCATTCGGCTAAATCAAACATTAATATTTCACACAAGTGCATCAATAATGCAGCTCACATTACGTAATCCGATTTCATTTGCTCCACATCCACATTCATCACTTGCCACGCCCACAAGCCCTCTCACACACAGATTTTCCTATACTTATCCGATTACAGTGCGTTGCAAAAGTTTTGTTCCAGTTGCAAGACAACAACGTTTAGTCCATTTGCAGCAGTAAATGAAAAGTTGTAAATAAAAGTTTTAAATTTTTATGTTAACACTAGGGCGAAATTATGACATTTACGACACGACATTCCCGCTGCCCAAATCGCCATCATTTCGCCATTTTAATTACAATCGCCCTGGGATGCCCGAAAACAATAACTGTCTACTTTAATATGTTCTCTTGTGTTTACCTATTGTGTTGTGTAAAATTCTATTGAAATTATTCCCTTCATTCATTAACTTGAACGAATGTTTCGTAGTTTGTTTTTTTCCAACTCACGTCATTTTATCGATATTTTAACCTTTGTTTAAGTTTTTAAATAAAGCTCTCTTTATTTGAATTTTGTTTTGCTAGAGAATGCATTAAAAAA
Organism: Drosophila rellima; assembly: GCA_035043635.1. NCBI lineage: Eukaryota > Metazoa > Arthropoda > Insecta > Diptera > Drosophilidae > Drosophila > Drosophila rellima. The sequence goes on along the minus strand of JAWNMV010000145.1, from coordinate 11,320,572 downwards.
GGGTTATTAAGGAAATATTCCGCATTTATTCTGTTTATAGTTTATGTTAAAAAAAGATGCATTTGAGAACATTTTTTATTCAGTTTGCATTTAATATTCCACAAATTGTTTTGACCTCAGGTTGCTTTTTTCCAATTTCAATTAAAATCTTGATGATTACATAATCAATATTTAATTGAAGAGCAACTTTTTTCGCAATTGTATTCATAACAAAATTTAATTTATATTTTTTAAATGATATGAACAAATATTTAAAAATATATATTTCTGAATATATTCAGTAGCATCTGAGAATGAAATCATATAACGGAAAAAAACTAAAGTAAAATTTATGATTAATATTTATTGAACCAAAAATTGTAATATAAAAAAAAATCCTTCCTGTGTCTATCTTTAAAAGCTCCAGTCCTTTTGTAACTTCATGAGAAGATTAAGACTTTGGTTGAATATAAAGAGTCAATATTTTGACAGGCATAAACTTTTGTTTTGAAAGACTAATAGAAAGTCCATCAGGAAACCACAGTCATTTCAACGATTAATGCAATCAAATCAAAGACAAAGCGAGAATATTTTTGTGGGCGGGGTGTGTGGTTAAAGTAGATTCTATTATGCCAAAAGAGAAGGGACTGAGAGGCATTGACCCTTTTCCTTTGCCTTCTGCTTGGCGGACATAAAACAAACGGCAAGTACAAATTTTAAGTACCAAAGTTTCTCGGGAATCGCAAAGCAAAAGCAAAAATGAAACTTAATAAAGGTATGCAACGAACAGCTAAAGTAAGCAACAAAAAAGTAAAATACACAAAAAAATATAACAACAACAACAAAAAAAAGCATATCAGATGTTTGCGTTGTTAATTAAAGAAAAACAAGCAAAAGTTTAATGGCGAATATTAGCGAGAAACCCCGTGCCCCCTTTACCCCTTCGCGGGCTGCCGGAAAACCAAATGCCAGGCCAAACTTGTGGCCGTTGCGTAAATAGAAACAGAGACTGGAAGACTAAAAGAATACGCTGGGCCAACACAAAAAGGGTGTAAAAATACACAAAAACTTGATACACTTTGACCAACATGAGGCGCTCATTTCGTGCACGCACGCAAGTCCCAAAAAAAAAAAAAATAAAAAAAATAAAGTGGAGAAAGAAAGGAAGGAAAAATGAGAACTGCGCACAAATGTTTGCCTTGTAAAACTTAAAGAATTTGGGGCATTTAGCGCTGCCCACTTTTCAAAAGCAGCCCGAAAACTTTTTCCGACAAACTTTGGCGCCAGGTAAGTATGTGGGTTGTAAGTTGCCTTCTATTGGCCGACTGGCTGGCTGGCTGGGTAAATTAGCCCGGCCCAGTCTCAGCAATTAAGCAACAATTTTCAGCTGTAAATAGCTGGCAAGAGCAGGTAGCAGCAGGTAGACAAAGCCAAGAAACTTTAGCTGCATTACATAAATCCATCAGCAAATTTACACAATTCAATTGATGGCGGCCACAAGCGTTCTGTCAACCTGTGGGCACTGTGGATGTTTTCACTCATATATCACTCGGCATCAATTATTAAGGCATAATAAAGTTGATGTGCGGAAAAACAATTTAAAGGCAAAGTCGAAGCCAAAGCCAAAACGTCTACACACATTTATATACACATCGGATACAAACGATACTCGTAAATTTGCCCCCAACTCATGGCAACAACAAAAGCCACAACGACAAATAATCTTGAGTCAGGTATTTGTTGATGTGAAAAACACACACAAACACATACATATATCGCTTGTGTGCTACGGCGTATACGTAATTTACGTCTGCGCTTTAAAGTAGGCAACGTAAATTTAACAAAAGCTGACAAATTGTCACACGCGTAAAATCAATACTCTGTCGAAGACGCAGGCAACTCGGCCTGTTGCTCATTTTACGAGATTTGTGCTAAAAATAACACGACCCTCTCCTCTACCCTCCCTCTACTCTCTTTTCTCTCTTTTGCCACGTTTAAGCGGTTTTGTTGGCGTCTTCTCGTATTACAGCTTTCGCTTTGACAGTTGCCGCTTGTTAGCGTGTAAAATGCGTCGCCGAATTTTCATCTAAGCCATAATTTACAGCGCTGTTGTTGACCCAATTCTGTTGATGCTGTTGGTATTCCGTTTGGGCCTTAGCTTAAACAACTTCATTAGGCTATTGCAATTGCAACTGTAATTGTAGATCTGTATCTGTAAATGTAAATGTATTTGTATGTGTGTGTATCCTTAGTTGCAGCTGCTTGTGCACTTAGCGTCGAGTGGTGGCAAGTGCCATAATTCAAGTTATGTGTAACGTTTGGCCCAAACAGACGAAAGCCACAAGTACAAATGCTTGCCTGATGTTTGCACACACACTCACACACGCATGCTAGCCACAAAATGTAATATATCTTCATACCACATACGCATACTACCAAATGCTGCTTAGCATCACATGTGGCATACATTTCGGTGCACCACACAAAGACGGGGAGAGAGCGAGGAAGAGAGGGAGAATTGTGGTGGGCCTAAACAAAAGCTGGCTGAGTCGAAGAGTGTGTGTGTATTGACACTTACCAACAAAACAAAGCAGAGAACACACTCAGCAGGAATCTGTGGGGTTTGACGTTGCTCAAACTCATACTCATACTCACACTCATAATCACACTCGTATTTATACTCATACTCAAACTCACATTCAAAAGACAGCTCCAGTTAATGACTACAAATTAATTAAACCGAAAATTCCCTTTTGCCACTAAATTTTATTATGAAAGTTTTGTGCTTTTTGCAGAGTTTATTTGTTTCTTAATTTCGGTTTTTGTTTTATGGAATTCCTTCTTTGTTTTATGTGAAGGACTTGAGTCGAGTTGTCGACTGACCGAAGCGAACCTATTAAAAATAATAAAATATCATGTGAATTTATTTAATTAATTTTAAACACATGTCGCTTGATTTAATTAACTGTACACGGTCTGGGCCATCAGCTTGTTCTGACACACGACAAGCCAGCAGCAACAGGACAACAGGACAATGTCCCACATTGTTGTACTTGTACGAGCACAATGTATATTTTTAATTAAACGCTCAGCACAGCAAACAGTTTATCGATGGCAACTTAAAGCATTAAAGCTGACGGGAAAATGCTTTAGATATCAGATATTTTATTAACTTTTAGTGAAGCCCATCAGATACATAGATACTTGGCACACACCTCGCTGCCACTTATTTACACTTACACTTAATTCAATGAACTGTTAATAGTATTTGGCCATAACATTTACAACTATAACTCACATGGCGACTGGCAATTCGAGGCGAGTACTCGTACTTGGCGAAGTTATGCCTGCAAATGGCATAAGACACGCTACCAATTGACCCACAACTTATGAGGGATGGTTGAAAAGTCACCAAGTTGTATATGAAGAGTGGGCTCTGGTCAAAAGTTCAGACGCATAAATAAATACTTACAGCTATCATAAAAGGCCCTCTTCACATCTATTGTCGATGCGCCAAATTATTTTGACCAACGGCGAGGGTGGCTGCCCTAAGGGATGGATGACCCAGAGGGGTTGTGACTTATTTTAGTTGGTAATTCCAAGCATATTGCAAAAGTTAAATTGGTTTATTGTCAGCCGTGGAATTTGGCCATGGAATAATTGCATTAGATGCAGTCAAGCAAAATTGAAAGAGGATGTTTGGATGTCTATTGGGGTGTAGAAAATTTCAGCTGTGTTTGGCCATGCATAGGAATGAGCTATTAAATGGCCAACAAGCAACTCGTATCTCTGCCGAAATATGCAATACGAGAAAAGTCTTTGAGTTGTTGTTGGCCACAAAATTAACACATCTTTTGAGCGATCCACACACAATGGAGCCCCTTAACAAAGCAATCATATATGTTAGACTATATGGGCAGCATATGTGCTAAAAACAAACAGACAAACATACAACAAATTTCTAATTAATGCTTTTCCTATATGAGTAGAAGTAGAAGAAGTTGATTATCGAGGCAAGTTGAAGCTCTGCGTGTTTGTTTTGTCAGCACAACGAAACGCCTACGAAGGATCGACTAATAAAATCGATTGACCTGCTTCCAAACAGATACCAATACACCTCTCTCTCTTTCTCCCTTTCTTCTTTATACCCATCCTTGTCTGTCTCCAAACAATAACAGAGCTCAGACAAAGGCCGGTATGCTCTATAATATTATTTAATAATGAATGATGTGGAGTGGAGGCTACTTTAACTGCGCTTCTGACTGGCTTGGTATGTGCACTCATTTATTATAAATAATAATCGGGAAACAAAGGATCTCCTCATTCTCATCGCACATGAACACACATAAATAAACTGGCATAAACTGGCAACGCTCCTGTATCTTTGTTGCATGTGTGGCATGTTGGGTTGCTAAGAAGGCAGAGCTAACCATTTATTACGTATACGCAGCGTTGCCTGCCAGCACAAATATGCAAATTGACATGCAAACGAACGAAATCAATGCCCGAAATTATTCACTCCATTTATGCCTTAATTTATATGACATTGACAACAACAAAAGCAACGAGAACAACAATAACAACAAAGTGACGCCTGACTTTATGATAAACAAAGCACACTTCAAGGGCGTTTCAAACACGAAATGAAGACGACTGCAATAAAATGCCAACAAATGACAAGAAAAAAAAAACAACAACTACATTGACACGTGTCAAAAGCGACACTCGTTTAAATAAAAAATATAATAACAAAATGAAAAGAATTCTGTTGTGGGAGGCGCAACAAATTTGGGCACATTTCGAATGTCAAATGTGGCTTAATATGAAAATATAAATCTCAGTCTCGGCCTGTATTTTGTACTCGGTTTGCTGCCAGGCTTAAATTATGCGTGGAGCATCAAAACCGCATGTGGAACGTCTGTTGTTGGTTGGGGCGCATTAAATTGCAATAGCGCACAAAAGTATGCAATAAAAATTTGGTAATGCGCATAACCAAGAGACAGAGAGAGAAAGAGAGATTGAGGGTGAGGGTGAGCCGCTGTCTATGTGAGGGTGTAGACACACACTCACACACACATGCGATTGCACATAAAACCGCCAATTTAAAAATGAAAACTGTGTGGTGTGACGTGGTGTGGTGTGTTGTGGAGTGGAGTGAGGTGGTTGCACAGCCCCAAGCTGAACTGAACTGAACTGAACTAAGGCATAGAGACCCGACACGCTCTGTTGCCGCATAATTCTCTTTTTTGTTACTGCTCAATTTCTGCAGAGCCAGAGCTAGAGATATAGCCACAGTCATAGCCATTGCCATGGCACACATGGCGCACCTCAGAGTGTAGAGTCCAGAGTGCGGAGTGTAAAGTGCGGAGTGTGGAAACAAAAGTGAAATTTAGCGGTTGCAATTACCGCGCAATTTCGGCCAAATTTCCTTTTGCAGTGTGTTACACTGTGTCCATGTATGTGTGTGTGTATGTGAGTGCGCAATTTGCCACACTTTTGCCAGGAGGGTGTTGCCAAAATAAAGTCTAATGTCTAAAGTCTAAAGTATAGTATAGTACTCGCCGCATAACAACAACAGCCGGCTAGCAATCATAAAAGGTAAACACATAAAAGCCGAAAGGGAAGCGACGCTAATTTGAGGGGTGTTTCTGCCTCCCTCCCTCATCGCTCATCCCTCACCCAACCCCTTTAAATGCTGACGCCTGCAAGTATGCAATGTGCTTTGAAATTTAAATTCTCTGCCGCAAAATAAATGCTGAGGTGTTGCACAAGTGCCGTCTCCCGACTTGGAGGGGAGTCTGTCTTTAAATTTTGCCGCAAGACGGCACGACAGTGGACGACTTGGCCTCAACATTGCCACAAAGCCACTTGTATCTGTATCTTCCGTCTTCCGTCTCCTGTCTACGGTCAACTGCAACTTGGCGACGCGTCGCGACGTTTTGGGCTCAGCCTTAATTTATGCACCCTTCTTTGTGGCAGCCACAGGGGGAAACCCGCTGCGTCTAGTTATATGGCAATGCATGTGGGCTCCCTTTGTACTTTCCTTTTCTCGTTTTTTATGTTTTGCTTTCTATATTTATTTTTGCTTGGTTTTGCAGCTTTGCTTTTGCCCCCTTGTTGTTGTTTTTCTTCTGCAACTTTTTTATTTTTTTGGGTTTACATTTCCCAATTGAGGTGAAACGGAAATGAGCTGCCGGAAATACCTGACGGTGTGTACATATGTAACTATGTACATATGTCCCTCTGTGTGTGTGTGTGTGTGTGTGTGTGTGTGTGTGTGAGTCTGAGCTATGTACTGCATAGTTACTTATATATGTATGTGTGTGTGTGTGTGTTGCCCGCAGGATTAACGGCCTCACTTTATTAGCCGCCTTGTAATTTAAAACAATTTAGGCCACGCGTCGCTGAAACTAAATTGGCTGTGCCAAGAAAGCTGCTGGCTGCTTTAAGTTTAATTTTACCACATTTAGCAAATATTAAAGCTGAATTTAATGCTGTGGAGGGCGTGGCACTGGGCGACAGCTGGAAGCTGAATAACTTTTGTCATAAGGCGACAGCACGCACATTGAAGCGGCTCAAGTTGCCTGTCCTATTGCCAAGAATGCGATTGGCCAATAGAGATGGCCGACATACACAGTGATTGGTAACAGTCACAGTCACGGTCACATTTGCACAGGGCAATTTATAATTTTTGGACAGCCAAAATCAAATCGATTTAAGAAAGCTAAGTTGCAAGACATAAAATAATAAAATATAACTCTAAAAATGCTGACCAATGTCAAACATTTTTTTAATAAATCTGACAATATGTTAAGTTTATTGAATTTAAATAAAATATTTTTTTAATTGAATTGAAATGCATAAAATGAATTTTCAATGATTTTTTTAATTTTTATACAACTTAAATTTGTGGCAATCTATTTTATTAACTTTCAAAATATTTTAAGAGAACGAAGTCTCTGACATCTGTAGAGAAAGAGAAAAGAAAAAAAAAAAAATAATCAATACAGTGACTGCCAACAGTCACCTAAATAAGTATTGCTCATCCTTAGTTGATACCAAAAACGGTGTCTGGTCGAGGTGCAAAGTTATGCGCATACGAGAAGTAAAACCTGAGTAAGGATAGCTGAAAGGACGAAAGGCGCAACGCGTAATGTGCGTGCTACAAGACGTTAGCATACTTTCAGGTGTAAATACATGTAGGCTGCCTCCGAAAAGTAGGCAACAAAGCCGCAGCCCAGTCACACACACACACTCGAATACAAACACACGCATACAGTGAGTAAAGTTGCCTTTTGTCACGAAATAGATACGCCTTTTGTGTCGCAATTCGTTTGCCGGCGCGTCTTGTGCTACTTCAGTTTCCGTTTGTCGAGCAAAAGGATAATCAAGTCGAAAAGAAGCAAACGTGTTGAAAATTAAGAAAATAACAGGCCAGCAGCACTCGCCACCTACCACCTGACACATGCCACATGCCACACGCGACCCGCTGCCAATCAACGCCGCTTGGCACGATAGCGCCAGAGGCACTGTAGTTGCTGTTGTTGTTGTTGGATTTGTTCAGCCACCGAATTGCTGACAATGCAGAGCAAACAAAAAGAGATAGAGCGAAAGTGTGCAAAAGAGATGAAATGATTTCTCTGGCGTTGACACAAAAGGTGTATCCCGAAATAAGCATATTATTATGTGCTGTGTTTTGTTGGTTTTACTCGTACAAAGGCGACAAAGCGACACGGCGACAGAACGACAAAAACCGACCAAATCTAATGAGTAAACGAAGAGCAGGACGAGACAAGTTTAACGCCATGATTTATGGCTGCAAGCTCAGACTTGGACTCCAACTTTCAGTGTATACTCTCATTCGTAAGAAGTATATAAAAAGTCGTAATATTATTATAAATAAGGCGCCCAAAAGAATATCATTTTTGTGGCACACCTTTGTCTCTTTCTGCCTTTTATTATGATTATATTACTGTTTTTTATATACATAAATCAGACGTCATGCAATCCTAAAGCTGACCAGCTCGAGAAAGAAAATGCAATTATAGTCGCTTAATAAGGTAAATGGAGTGCATGCAGAGAGTACTTAAAGACGCATGAAAGCCCATCATATTTACCTTATTTAAGCCAATTAGACTGAGGACAAATGACAAGAGTGGAAGGGGAAAGAGTGCCTCTGTTATCCCTTTGGAGAAACTTGAAACTTTATTTGCATTCAAGAAAAGCTGCTACAATGTGGGTAATTAAAATTGGCATTGCTGTTACTCTTTGTGCTCTCTTTGTGTTTATGTTGCCAGCTTATTTGCCACACTCACACACACACACACTTTGTAGCTCACTGTGTTACGTGTATTTGTATCTGTATCTCCTGTCTGACTATCATTATGCAGTGCTATTTTGAACGCACTGTTTCAGTTTGCCAACTTTAATAATGCGCCCTTATTTATGGCACTTCAGCTCATCATCATCATTTTCCATAGCAAAGGCTGAGGGAAAAACAAAAGAATAACAACATCATTTCTGCCGCATAATTGCAACATTAACAGGTTAATGGCTATCAACTCACTCACGAAATGTGCCTGGAAATGTAATGTGGGTTATTATTACCATGGGCAAATGTGTTATAAACAAATAACCCGAAGTAGTTTATTCCGGTTGGAAGAGGGTGAGAGTAGAGCCAATGGTCTGGAAATGGAATAGGATACAGCTTACTTACTCTGACGAAGTCTAGTTAAATTAAACTATACAAACCTTAATTCAGACATATGCAAGAAATGATACAACAGTTTAAATATTGGTTTGATATTTTATGAATTAAAAAACTTGTAAGTTGAATGATTATAATAACCAGTATAAATAAATAGTTTTCAGTAAATATTCTTTTTCTTAGCTCTCTTTCACATAATCCTGGCCTTCATTAGCTTATCATCTTTTTAAGAGAATAATGTAATTTAGAATATCAGAGTTTAGTCTGAATGAAATGAAGGGTAATTTCATCAACACTCGCTCAAATGGCTAAAAGTATTTGAAAAAGCATTTAAAAAAGCAAATTCTTTCAACTCCTGGCAAACAATTTAAAACCTTTAAATTTGTTAACAAAGTATCAGACATTACTTAACTTCAGCTTCAACATTGTTGTTGATGAAGTTTGTAGACATCTGCAGGTGTAATTATCGGTACAGAAAACCTTGAATTGTGCATTATTCAATTATTTATGATTTTTCATTATGCTTATGCTATGATCCACCCTTAAAGCAAGTTGCCACCCTGGAAAAAATCCAAAGCAGACATTTTTCCACTTAATTAACATGCAGACCACACCGCACCAGCCTGCACCATACCTCACCCTCACACACACATACACACACACAACCGCAGAGGGGTAAAACACATTGTTGCAGTTATTAAAGTATGTAACATGTTGTTTCAAGACAGGCAAAAGTTCTGTTATACAATAGATAGATATGGTTATATCTATAGATATAGATATGAAGTAGATCCATCCCCTTGCCGTTGCCTAAGCCAGGCAAGAGCTCAGTTCTGGCCATTGACTTGGCGCAGTTGATACACTGACAAAAAAATTGGATTTTAGAATGAAATCATTGGTGTCAAAAGTTCAGTAATCTCGGAATATCTTAAATCCAGTACCAAATTCAGTAAAATCATTTTATCCGCCTATTGTGCTTATTTCACAAAAAATATCCTGCATACATACTTAAAAAATACATGCTAATATCAATAATTTTAAACTTAAATTTCAGAAAGATATTTCTTTCTGTGTAGTAAAGGAATTGGAAAAGAGGCAAACGAAAAGGGGAAATGGGAAATAAAATGCATGCAATGCGAGTTGTTTTTAGAGGCAAGTTTTGCCCCTGCGTTGCATTAACATTTAAATGAGTTTATCTGTGCGGAGGTGCGTTGTGGTGCGGTGGTGGTGAGGTGGTGGTGAGGTGGTACTGTGGTGCTGCTCTTGTGGCAGGCGGTAATCAAGGGAGCGGCCGGCGCAACTTTAAGCTGAAGTTCTTGACGCGTTCACGTGATGCATAAATATTTATAGTCGTCCCGAAAGGGCACTAAAAAAGCAAACAGCTTGCACGGGGGCAACAGTTTTTTACAGGCTGTGGCAGTAGAAAAGTCGAGTCCCGAATGACGCCGTCTGATTTATGTGCTTTTGAACATTTTTGCGTAATTTAATTAATGACGGAAATAAGCTGCCAGAATATGCCAGGCTACGCAGTCCGGCTGTCGACCTGTAGACGTTCAGAATAGAGTGAAGTGGAGTGAAGGGGTGTGGTGGTGGCAGGAGGTAGAAGGGGGTTGCACTTCATATCACCTGGCACATGGCTGACTGCGAAGATTAATTAGCTCTTGAAACGCAGTCAGCTACAGGAGGAAGAGCGGGGAACTTGTTTAGTGCCACAAAACAAATTGCTGGCAATTGCGAAAGTCTACAGCTATGTAAGTGTATGTAAGTGTTTGTAGGCGCGTATGTGTGAGCTCTGGGAAATCAGTGCAAAGTGCGAGGGTCGCTGCAACAATTAAAATGCCATTTTGTGTAGGCGTGCACATGAGTAAATGAGTGCAACGTTCATTTAACAGGCGTTAAAGAGAGAAAGAGAGTGAGAGAGAAAGTGTGCTACTATATGAAATGAGGCCAAAACAGCTTTAGAAGAGCTTCATTATGTCAATGTCACAAGGGTTCATTCAGTCAGCAAATATGTCGTTGCAGTAGGATCAAGTTAAGTTGGGAATTTCAAGAGGCGAAGAAGCGAGTGAACTGAGAGGGGGGTCAAATGAGTGAAAGTGTAAACCGTTGCAACACCATTTGCCAGCTAAGCAAGCGTAAATGTTGCACAGTTTACGAGTACGGCTAAACACAGCAGCAAGTGCAATCAGAGCCTGCAACACAAATAATAAAAGACAAAGGGGAGGGCAGGCAAATGGGGAGTGCAGAAGAGTGAAGAGAGTGCCGTGCAGTGACACATAACCCCAGGGATATAAAAAAATTTACTACGCTCTTAAAAATTCAAATCACCTAAAAATATGCAACGATGTTGTCGTTGTCGTTGTTGTTGCCATTTTCCTGTGCTCAACTATCGTGTTACATTGTATTTGCTTTGGGGTTGAGCTGCAAAACCTGAAAGCTCTGCCAAAGCTGCCAACCACAGCAGGTGCAGTGAGAAAACCTAGCTGGCAACTTGATGTAAAATAAAATTCATTAAATTATGATTGACTTAATGTTAATCAGTTTAACCTATAGTATTTTATTTCTTAAAAATTGTGGTGCATAATTGAGATAAATATTTAACAAGACTGGTTTGTCATCTGACCAAAAAGTATTTGCAATAAATAAATATCAAATAATTAAAGTCTAATTTAAGACCCTTGATATTTTTCCCAGTGCATACATGTAAATGTGAAGCGTCATTTAGGATAGTGAGTGTGTGAATGTGTGTGTGGTCGCACTCCTCCACTGCATGTACTAAACTGCTCTTTCTCTCTACTTCATATTTCTCTTTTCCTATCTCTCTCTCTTTCTCACTCCCGCCCACGTGGTTGCCCGTATGAAGAGAACTCGCTTTGGTATCTTTGCACACACGTTTAGTTTTCATAAATTTTCGGTATAAATATTTATGCTCAGGTTTTGAAATATGTAAAATCGGTAATTGGAAAATTTTTATCATGCTTGCGTTTTCATGAATTTTCCATGTTTCACTCGTATATATTTCACTATGGCTGTCCATGTGGTTTTATTCAAATATCGCTCCACACGCGGTCTGATATTGAATTCCAATTATGCGACGTAATTAAACATGCTTCGGTGTAGAAATTCTTGCATATTTTTAGTTGAGATCGTTTTCAAATTGCTCTAATATTAAACTTTACTAAATTTATTTAAATATTTGGTTGGGCGTATGTGTGTGTGTGTGTGTGTGTGGCATGTGTGCATGTCTGAGCCGACATTTTACTTACATGTGTCAAAGTGCAACAGCCCAGAACCGAGAGAAGCCATCGACTAAAATTACAGACAGCACAAGGAAATGGGGCAAATGGGAAAAAGTGTCGAGCAAGAAAGACTTCCAGGAAGTCGGTACGCGTATTTTTCAGCATATTAAACAAGCCAAGGGTTCAAACAGTTTCCAAGCAGCAGCTTCTACGGGTCCAAAACTCGGCATTTTCCCCAAATGCATTTGCCATTTGCCATTTGACTGCAAGAAGCGAGAAACACGCAGCAGGCAGCCGCCTCTGGCTTTGAGACTCTCCTGGCCATGGCCTCTTGCTGTCGGTCTGTCTTTTGGCTGTCTTACTGTCTCACTGTCTCACTCTCTGACTGTCGTACCACGCTCTCTCGTCTGCTTGACGTCTCAATTTTTGGCTTGCTTTTTACATCAGCGCGTTTCCTGCTCACGTTTTTGGGCTGCCATGACGCATGACGTAGGTGTCTAGACTTGCTAATGTTTCCTCTTGCAGTTGCACACACACACACACACTTATACTTTCACACACTTACACAACTAAATCGCTGACTCTACCAAGATGAAGATATATACAATTTTCTGCTGAATTATACAGTTTGTTTGGCCAACTGCAATCGGGTCTTAAAGTTGCACACGTTGCAGGCTTGATTTGTATGCTATGTTATGTGAGCTAACCAACTGCTTTTATGGCCAAGTCGAACAGTTGAGAGTCTCAGTCTCAGTCTCAGCCTTGGCCCCTCTGTTGTCATTGCTCATTCCTAATTGACTGGCTCGCTTCATTTCCCCAGTCGCACAACTGGCGATCTCGGATGCAAGCCAAATGAGTCAAGTGGCGGGAGGCCTTGTTAAATATTTAGACTGCTTTAAGATGACGCCACAGGACACTGAGGACACTGACATACTTTCTGCTAATGGCGGCTGCCAACTTGTAATATATTCCCACGCCATTTCGTGTGCGGGATTCACATCCCGGAGCTGCTCTCTCTCTTCTCTCCTCGCACTCTTCGCATTCAGAAGAACACAATTGCACGTTTGTGTTTTTTAGATTACAGCATTGTCTATCTGATACACTCTGGCACAGTCTGACTGTCGCTGCCTCAGCCTGTTGTGCATTATGTGTATGAACTAAATCTTAATGTAGACTTGTGTACGAATATGTGTACGTGTTTCTCTCTGTGTATCTGGTTCAAGTGATGGCAGGCGAACTGTGCTTGTCTATGGCTTTATTTTACTATACAGCTATCTCTCTAGCTGCTTCGCACTCTCTTTCTCTGTCTCTGTATGTCGCTACTTTTTACGGCACGGTTTTGCGGCCATCATAAAATGGCATAAAGAAGGAAGCCAAAGGCAAAGGCTACGGCAACGGCAAAATGAAACCAAAAGCGCAGCATACTCGGGTATTCGTGGCAGTAAAATGAAGTCTAAAACTAAATCCCACATAAGGTACGAACGTGCTCAACACAAATACCAGGTGCTTACTTCTCTCCTAGCTCTCGTCCTTGTGCTCCTTTTTCGTCCTTTTGCGCGTCAGATTGGCCAACTGTTTACCTGACTGGTTTTTTTTCCACAGTGCGGCAGCTATTTGTACCAAACGTTTGTTGTTTTTACACTTACATACAGATAGAGAAAGACATATGAAAAGGGAAAGAGATAGAGAGAGTACTCACACATTTACATTTACATATATTGCGGCAAAGTAAAGTTGATAGACTCGAACAAAGCGCTGAGCAAACTTGCCAACGGGAAAGCCAAATCTAAGCCAACAGGCTAACACTTTGCATACGACGCGCTCAGCTGGAAGCTGTTAAATATCGAACGGACATTTCTACATTTGCCACATGCTCTCGTCTGTCTGTCGTCTGTCTGTCTGACTTTCTGTCCTCTGTCTTCTGTCGCCTGCTTTATGCAACGATAGCGAACGGACCTCAGAACTGACTTTGCTAAATGGTCCGAGATTTGTGCGACATTTTCTGCTGTTTGGTCCAGATAAGCCTGATGCATGGGCCACCAAAGGCACAACTTGGAGCAACAACAGCTCCAGCTGCCTAATGCACCTTAAATATGTACAACACACACACACGGACACATATATAGACCAGCGCTGCCCAAGCAGAGAAAGCAGAGAATTGTGAAAGGCGAAAGTAGCGAGCAGAGGAACACGGAGCACCAGGAAGCACTCAGTGCAAGTCCTGCCCATTTGAGGCATTTTTTAAATTTTTGTTCTAGTTTTCTAATATTAAAACTTAAATTGCCTCTTTACTTGTACTTAATAAATTTAATTTAATTCATTTGGCTGTTCATAATTCAAGAACATAGTTATTGACTATTGAAAATGAATTTAATTTAAACACTTATTAACTTGCATTAATAAGCTGTGCATTTTTATTTTATAATTGCATTGAGCTAAGGATCACAAGAACGTAGTATATTAATTCGTTACTAATTCATTTCAAGCGCATATTCCCTGTGTAATTACGAGAGATGAAGAGCCTTCAAAAGGAATTTCGTTGTCATTTATTTTTTATTAGTTTATCAGACACTGTCTCGGCTGACAAGTTGTAGCAGGTTGAGAGTCGGACTCAGACTTTGAGTCCTGCTGCTGCTACTTCCAATCAGAAGGAGACTAATGAAAACACAAACACTCACTCGACTGACTCAAAGGACTCGAAGGACTCCCGAGTTCGTCTTCGACTACGACCACGACTGCTTACCAAAGGCAAAATCAAGCCAAGTCAAGTCTGAAATGTGTCAACACCTGGTGTTGCCTCTGCGACAACATTGCCACTCGTAGACTAGAAACTGAACTGAACTGAAGTGAGTTGAACTGATTTTCTTTTGCTATTTTCATAGAGTAATTGCTTTCTGCTGTTGTCTTGCCACATGCCGCAGTGGCATTTGTCTTAATAAAGTTGACTCTGCCACACTCCGGCGTTGCTGTCATTCTATGCCATTAACTTGCCGCTTGCAGCTCTCGTTGGCTTCAACATTTCGATGTTGACTGTGTTGCAAGCTTCAATCATTGTAAAATTAATGCCATAAAAAATGACGCACTCTTCCGAGAGATAGCAAGAGAGAGTGAGAGAGTGAGCTGCTCTTGGAAAGTAAAGAAAAACCAAATAAAAATCAAGTGCTGACTCAGTTCGTCTGGAAAACCCGAACAGAGAGCAGCATGCAAAGCAGAGATAAGAAAGGAAAAAAACAACAACAAAACTGTGGCAAGGCATGGCTGTGCGGTAGGTGGGCGTGGCAAGTCATTTACATGGCCACAAAATACAACAAAGAACAACGCAGCAAAACACAAAATGTTGGCGAGGAATTCATGGGGAACTGAAGGGGAATTGCAAACGCATGAGTGCGTCTGCTGCTTGGTTTGGTCATTCGTGTCTGTGTGAGCCTAAGTACAACACACACACACACAGATACCCAGTTGGCCCAACAGCAGCGATCTGGGCTAAACCGAATGCATTGGCCAGAACACAAGGTGCGAGAGCGCCTCGGAGGCTAAAACAAATGATGCAAATACGTTTGCCCAGGCAAAAGCAGAAGAAAGGCGAAAAAGAAAAATATACGTGAATTTTTCTTAGCTCTACGGCAATTTTTACCTGCTCCCAGTTGCTAGCTTGCCAGCCTGGCTCTTGGCAGTTGGTAGTTTGGGAGTTTGGGAGTCGTTGCCGTTGGAAGTTAAGTATACGTAACGTAAACGCAAATTTAATGCTTGAAAAATTCGCTTAAATGGATTTAAGTGCGGCATTATTTTTTGTACTTCTTTTCCGCCCTTGTTCCATGGTCCTTATTGTCGGTCTGTGTGTGTGTGTGTGTGTGTGTGCGTTATCTTTGTGCCGAAACATTTGCCAGCAGATAAATGAAAATCTTCAAAAAGATGAAGTAGCAGCAGTCGGAGCAAGGGTCTTCTTAGGCTTTTGTGTTTATTGTGGCTACTTATCGACTCTGCACAGTCGAGTTCAGTTTTCACCCAACTACAATAATAACGGAGCAACTTGAGTGCACGACATTGCGTATACGCAATGTGAAAATCAGCATTGCAATAGCGCATTCGCAAGGGATTCACATCTAATTACACATTTGTTTGCTTTGCACGCACCGTGACAACAAAAACAATCGAGAGCATTTGCATATTTAAATAGGCGACCCAGTTTGAGCCCAAGGGGAGTTTACAGTTTATGCCGTGAATAGAAAAGCAATAACTTTTAATGCCGTCTTGCACTCGACTTGCCTCTGATTCGAATCGTGGTATAATTATATAGGTGAAGTCACAGCCTTTTTATCAGACAAACAAGACTAACATTGTAGAAAAGTAAACTTTAAATAAATTTATATGAGCTTGCTTAGATAAATTATTTAACACATTTATGTAATACCATAATATTTTTGTATTACATTATTTTTCAATAGTTTTTGGTTATTTTACAAATAAGTTCGTTTTTTTTCTTGTCTTATTGGTATTTCAACTCCTTGACTTGCCCTATGAAATCGAAAGCCATCACTTTCTTGATTTAACGTATATACGAATAACAACATGATTTGATTCATTCACATTCGCATTCATTTGCTTGTAGTCCAGGCCAAGGCGACTCGAAGCTGCCTTGACCCAAATTTTTACTTCATGTCTGCCATGAAAGTTACACGATGACGCAGCATTTAATCTTCGCGGATAAAGCTTAACCTTTGACTCTCGTATTTAGATTTAAACGCTTATCGATGGCGGCAACAGCAGCGAGGGCGAACACTCAAAATTTACGACTTGTCTGCTTCGCCGTTGCACAAGCCACACAGTTTTTTATAGGCAATTAAATTCTATAAGCCATGGCAACTGAACTGAGCGGAACCAACAGCTCCAGTCGACCACTTGTGGGGTCTCTTTTACATTTTTTTTGTTGCTAGAGATTTGCATATTGTCTGCTTACGATCAACTACATTTTGTTGAAGCTTAATGGAGCGCACCATCAAAAAAAAAGGTCAAATGGAAAATGGAAAACGAGTTCGGTCAGTGATAACCTTCAGCATTATGGTAGTGTGAAGTAATGAATATTAAAATGAACACACAGTTCTACATTCACATATATATATATATATATGTATGTATGTATATATGTATGTAGATGGATGGGAAAATCGAAGACGTAACAACGCAGCACGTTGACAGAGAGCAAATATTTTGACAGCTGTCAGTTGAAGAAAATGATTTTACATTTTCCCTTTTTGTGTCAGTCGTCGCCTCCTACTTTTGTATATATTATCGGTTATTGTGTGTTTGTGTGCGTATGTGTCCTTTTCACACCAGTTGTTGGGATAGGGACTGGCACAGAGGATTGGCAGAGAGAGTGAGGGAGAGTGAAAGAAAGAGAGGGGAAAGCTGGTGCCGCATGCCAAGCTGATAGATAGACAGGCAGACAACGTGACTGCTCCTTTAACACCAATTGCTTTTTAATGCATGCATGTCCTAGCATGCTCAGCGAGAGAGAGAGAGAGAATAAAAAATAAAAGGAACCAGTGGGGTGTGAGAGAGGGGGAGGGTATAGAAGACCGGCAAAGCAAATATGTCTGTACGCAGGACGTTTAAAAAATTGATTGACATTTTTGGTGAGCACACACATTTCGTCTCATTTTATATGCAAAACAGCAACACACACACTTACATGGATGGGTATGCATACATATATACATATGTCAATGTCGCGCTGACAGACAATAATGACGTTAAAATGCTCAACATTTTCCTGCCGCTATTTGGGTCGCTTCATGTTGCCCTTGTCCCGACGTACACTGAGAAAAACAAACAAGCAGATCGATCAAATATAAGCAAGTGTAAATAAATCGAAATTTAAATATGATTATTAACCATAGACAAGTTTCAAAATTTAATTTGGAACTAAACACACAGAATTTCGATCATGCTAAAAGTAAAAAGTGCAATTTAGGCCGATTGTGCTCTCTCTTTGAAGACAACGTCTTAACAAAGTTCAAATTTCAACTGATTGACTAAGACTTCTCAAGGAGTCATAAATGTTTAAATTTTGGATACTTCCAAGTTTTGGGCAGCGACGGTCCATATGACAACCTGTACAAATAGTTGTGTATAAACTTGCACACATCCTTGGGCATCGGATGTAAGTTGGAAAGATCTACAAAAGAATAGTTATATCCATATTATTTATTTAGTGCATAAATTAAATGGTACTCACGGTTATTCTCTAGAAAGGAGGCCACACTCATGGCAACGGAAAAGGACAAATCGTTGACCTCACTAATCGGGGGATACAAATTGCCGGTCTGCAGACTCTCATCGGATGGATAGTTGGCCAAAACGTGGGCCACGCTCAGGTAAATCTCGTCGGGCAGGTGTCGAGCCCGCATGCTGAGTGCTCCGAGTGCGATACCGGGAAATGAGAGGCAGTTGTTCGCCTGGCCGGTTGTATAGCGCTTTCCATTGATGACGACTGGGGGAAAAGGTGATCCCGAGCTGAATATCACTCGACCCTGCAATGGAATGGAATTTACGAATGTTATCATTGCCATACCCTGATTAAAATTGGTTTTGATTAAACTATTTTACATATGCGAATCTGCCAGCAATAAAATTTGAATTTTAAGAAACAACCCAAGAACCGAAATTATTCCAACCGAAATAACCGTTAAGATTTTAAAGAAAAAAGGTGGAAATTAGTTCAAAAGTACTTTTTTACCCTAAATTTATCTCGAGTCGATTTAAAGAATAAATTTAAGTTTTAAAATTCTTCAAAATTCAAAATTTTCGTAAAATGTAAAAATCGAGAAATTTTCGAAAAAATTTGTTTGTCTCAGAATCTCAGAATTTAAATGCAGAGTTAAAGTAGGGTTAATATTATGAAAAATAAGACATTCCTCATGGAAATCGGATGAGCTTTTATAAAGTTGTGCTTATTGAAAGTTCAAAAAGTCAGCATTTCTCATATACAGATAATTTACCTAAATGCGAACATAACTGAATCGTTAACTGAAACCGATATTCGTTTCGATTTGATAGCCTGGTTGAAATTAAATCTAAACCAATTTCAAACCAATCTATTGTTATTCAGAAATAATTATTTCGTACTGGAAAGACTCTTGTAGATATAGAAATACTTACTTTTACTATAGTTGGTAGATCAGTATTCCCAGACCTGCCCTTACTCACCTCGGTATGCTGAAATGCCTGCTCGGCTGTGCACTCCGCATTGGACGTGGGATTGGAGAGGGCAAAGACAACGGGCCGCTCATTGTGTTGGGCCATCAGGCGGAGGACTTTCTCGCTGATGACACCCGCTGTTCCAGTGGCAGCCAGGAGTACAGCCGGCTTCAGTTTATCCACAGCGTCCTCCAGTTTGGCGATCGGTGCAATATGCTTGGCAAAGCGACAGGTCTCCTCGTTCAATCCCTTGGACTCGGTCGTGAGGACTCCATTTATCTCAAAGATGTAGATATTCTTGCAGGCGTCCTCTTTGCTGAGACCACGTGTTCGCAGCTCCTTGACCAGGAGATTCGCAATGCCGACACCAGCACTGCCAGCTCCGATAAATAGAAACACCTGATCTTCGAGTTTGTACTTCAAGAGGCGCTCGGCCGCCAGGAAACCGGCCAATCCAATGGCGGCTGTGCCCTGAATGTCGTCGTTAAAATAGCTGTACTTGTACTGATACTTCCGGAGGAACTTGTAAGCATTGGGCGTGGCAAAGTCCTCGAAGTGTATCAAGGTATCTTCGCCGAAGCAGGTGGCAATTGCCTGCATAAATTCATCCACAAAGTCTTCGTATTCGGCGCCCTTGATCCTCTCCTGGCGAGCGCCCACATAATGCGGATCCTTGAGCAGCATCTGGTTGTCGGTGCCCACATCCAGAGTTATGGGCAAGAGGAGGTGTGGTGGAACCCCTCCAAGAGCCGTATACAGAAATAGCTTGCCCAGGACTATTCCCATGCCATTGGCACCCATGTCGCCCAGACCAAGAATCCGTCCTCCGTCTGTCACGCAAACGCTGCGCACATTCGGCACCCGCCAGTTTTTGAGGACATCGATGATGTGACCACGGTCGTAGATGTTTACATACATGCCCATGCCGCTTCGATAGACAGTGGAGAACAAGGTCACGGCACTGCCCACTGTGGGCGTGTACATGATGGGCAAGGTCAACTCCGTGTTCTCGCTGATAAAGCGGAAGAAGACGCGCTCGTGGAGCTGCCGCAAGGACATCAGATAGGTGTACTGGCCAAGGGGATCCTTGCGGGCCATAAAGTTGAGCTTGGCCACCTCAACCTGCTCCTCAATGGGCCGAAACGAACAGGGCATGAGGCCATGAATGCCCAGCAATTGACGTTCCCTCATGCTGAATGCCAGACCCTAAGAAGAGGATGTGGTTAATAATATTCCAACCATTATTCCCCGAGAGAAAACTCACCTTGTTGTAGCGGGAAGTCATGAGAGCATCTGCGTTATATTGCAATATTTCGCTGTACAGATCCAAGTGAGTGAAACGCTTCACATGGTGACCGATTTTCAGCTGGTTACGGGGGAAACTAGACACGGAGTTGAAGAAGTTCAAAAGGGTTCCAATAATTCCATTTACTTACCATCGGTACAGTGTCAGCTCTATCCTAGTCAATGCCATGTTTGAGACAGATTAAAATCATTTGATAATGCGGCTTTGTATTTGAATATATATCTGGATCGACAGTAAATATTTCATAGCTGGCTAGGTTGCTTTTTAGGAGTCGACATCGAGTTCTTCTCGGGCAGCTTTCGCAGTGGAAGATGTGGAGCTTCTGGGTACTGCCAAGTGGGCGCCACAGATGGCATATAATCCGTGTAGTACTGCTGACTCTTGACAAATTCGCAGATATTCTCGGGTATCGGATGCACATTGGACAAGCCATTGTCTATAAAATACTGGACCACATTTATGGCTATGGTGACGGCCACATCGCACGCCTTCGTCGCGTCCGGATAAACCAAGTTAGTATCTGGATCGTCGTCCACCACATAATTAGCCAATGTCTGGGCCGCAACGAGGAATACCTCCTCGGGTATTACGTAGGGTCTCGCACACAGCACGGCCAAGGCGATGCCGGGAAAGGCGAAGGAGTTGTTGGCCTGGCCAGGAACAATTCGCTTGCCATTGACCACAACGGGCGGGAAGGGAGAGCCAGCACAGAACAGAGCACGACCCTGCAATTAATTGAGATACAATATAGGATATAAGGCGTCTAATATTTTCACTAACGACAAAATTATATTGTAGAACAATTTCAATTGTTTTTTAAGTTTCTTACTTTAGACCTTGATATAATTATGATATGTGTTTTTATGATATTTTAGTCTAGATCTTATATTATAACAATGCGGCTATAATGAAAAGCATCTGAACTTTTCGTAACAAATTAAAGAATTCCAAACCAAACTTTTCTTTAAGAACTAATTTCAAAGGTTCACTGAGAGAGGGAAAAGCATTTACTCGAAGATGGGACATATATACTTATATGTTTTCTCTATATATAAAATTTGTATGTCTATCAGATATATGTACATTTATAAAACTGATTAGAAAATATATAAAGTTAAGATCTATTTTTTTTTCATAGAAAGTTATATGAACTTGGTGTGTTAGATGAATAAATAAAGTGAAAAATAGGAGATAAAAGCAGCAAAAGAACTCGTTGTTTACCTCTGTGAAATTGTAAGCCTGTTCGGCAGTGCATTCGGCTTTGCTCGTTGGATTTGACATGGCGAAAATTGCCGGATGCTGGTGGCTTTTCCCCATGGATCGAATGATGTTCTCTGTGAAGAGTCCGCTCACACCAGATGCACCCAGTAATATTGAGGGCTTCAATTGATTCACCAAATCTTCCAAACTCTTGTTGGGCGGCATATCCTTGAGAAAAGGCTTTGCATCCGGTAGGAGGTTGTCCCTACCCTTAGTTAGTAGACCAAATGAATCGATCATATAGATATTCTTGGCAGCATCGTCCTCGCTGAGGCCCCGACTGACGAGCTCCTGGAGCACCAGGTTGCCAATGCCCACGGATGCACTGCCGGCACCTGCAAAGAATATGACATGATCTTCGAGGGGAATTTTCGTGATACGCTCAACTCCGATGAATCCGGCCAAGCCCGTGGCTGCTGTTCCCTGAATGTCATCGTTGAAGTAGCAATAGGATTTATTGTACTTGCTGATGAACTTGAAGGCATTCGGTGTGGCAAAGTCCTCGAAGTGGATGAGCGTTTTGGGTCCCCAGCATTCGATAATCGCATCCATCAATTCCTGAACCACATCTTCATATTCCTCTCCCCGAATGCGTTCCTCCCTCACGCCAATGTATAACGGATCCGCCAGGAGTTGTTTATTGTTGGTGCCAACATCCAGGAGAACCGGCATCAGATATTCGGGAGGTATTTTTCCCAGGGCCGTGTACAAATCCAGTTTGCCCACGGAGATGCCCATGCCATTGGCCCCTTGATCACCCAGTCCAAGAATCCGTTCGCCATCAGAGATGCAAACAGCACGAATATCCTTTTCCGGCCAGTTCTTGATCACATCTATGATGTGACCCTTGTCAAATTTACAAACATACATGCCCACAATGAGGTGGTTCAACAAACTAAAATGCAAACAAGCCGCGCCCACCGTGGGCGTATAGACAATGGGCATCACGTCCTTCACTCGATCGGTGACAAACTGGAAATAGAGACGCTCGTGGCGTTGTCTCAGATTCCTCAGGTACATATAACGCTGCAGATCAGATGTCTGGGCAGCAAAGTTCGTTGCCACAACATGGAGTTGCTCCTCCATGGTCCGATAGGCAGGAGGGAGCAGTCCACAGATATTCAGTCTCTGTCGTTCGTCGTGAGTAAAGCCCATGCCCTGCATCAATAAAAAGGTTACTTAGAGTGAACTCATTCCCAAACGGAACTCACCTTATTATACTTTGGTCTCACGACAGTTCGATAATCGTATTTCACGATTTGCGGTTCCCAATGATATCTGAAAACTGTAGGAACTTCCTTTTGCCTTTTGCTGCACACCGGGTGGCTGAGGAAGAGGGCAGATAAAAAACAAGAAAGGTCTTAGACTGAAGTCAAGTATTACCTGAAACGGCGACTCAGTCCTGAAAATACTTGACTATACGCCATTCTTGAAATTTAATTTCGAAAATATACAAAAGAATACAAAGAACTTAATTCTAAATTATTTAAAATAAAAATGAAAGCTGTCAAAAAAGTCTATTCAAAATTAAGTAATGGTTCCTGTGTTATATTTAATTTATAAATGAATATTTATTAGATATTTTAATAATTATTAATAATTGTATTGTGAAATTAGTTGTCCAAAAATTAAATAATGCAGGATGATAATGAATCGAGAGAATCGTTGGCATTGTTGATGGCACAGATAAATTACAAATTGTAAATTGTAAATTTTAAAATGTGCCTGTGCTCTGGCAATTTGCATAAGGGTCAACTAGTAAGTTGGCCAAGTCAATTCAAGTTGAGCTCAGCTCTGAGCCTGACAATACTATTTACTCGTAGATGCTTACTTATTATTCATTATGTATTATTATGCAAATCACTGGGCAACTCAATGTCTAAGGCTTTGCTCATTTTAATGAGCATGTTTTATTTTCTTTTTCTTTTGCCAGTTGTTGTTGTTGTTGCTGTTGTTGCTGTTGTCGTGCTGTTGCATAAGCTTAAGGAGCTGGACGATAAAGACCCATTGTCAGTGGGAGCTCATTAGTTGTCGTTTCATTTTGGGCATGTTGACATCGAGTGGAGAGAGACACAAAGTTGAAAGTGGCATGGGGAAATCGCAGGAACAACACAAATTGACTCTTAACGCTGCCATCAAAGGATTTGTCTTTCAAAATAAAAAGTTGCCTACTTTTCAGCGCTTCAGTTTCAGCTTCAGTCATTGCTTACTAATTGCGTCAAATTAGTTGACAACTTAATGTCGTAAAATTTTTAGCTAAATGCCTCAATCTTTCGTTAATGACATTGACAGTGGAGCCGTGAAGCCCTAGAAAAGTAGAAGAGTAGAAGAGGGGAACCGTAGAGGAGTCTCCTTTGCCATATAAGCATTTATTTTTGGAGAACGCGAGGCACGTGATGTTTGCGAGTACGTGACATTTTAGCCGCAGTCGTTGTCAAATCTGCAAGGACCTTTGCCATGTTGTGTTTGTTTTCGAGTGTGTGCATTGTTCTCCCGTATTACGAATATACATGACTTCTTTTGTCTTCTTTCGGATTCTGCGCCTGATGCGATGCCTCCCCATAAATTAGCTTTGTGTGTGTCTAAATTATAATAGTTTAATTAGTTTTTTGTACGCCCGACACACGCTGTCGCTGACAGCTTCATTAATAGATGCAAGAACTTTAATTAACTCAAGTCCTTTCCTCCGGAGTGACCTTTTAAAGCTACGAAAAAGTCTTTTGTATTTTGTGTATATTTTTATATGGAGCTCTGCTCAAATATGTTAGATCAATTATGTATATTTATTTATTTATTTATGTATTTAGTGCATATATTATTTTATATAAATAGTTTTTTTGTATATTAATTTTGTAATTTAATTTTTAATATTTATAATAGATAAATAAATATGCTTTACCTTGTTGGACTCTTTGCAGAACATGTCAGGGACTTTAGCTGTGGCCCGTTGCACTACAAAACCTTCTACATGGACGAGCGGAACAATGCGCTCTACGTGGGCGCAATGTAAGTATCCGTGTCCGGTTTTGTGGATGCGAGTCTGAATGAGTTTTTGGGATAAGTGTTGGATTTATAAGCAGTTGGACAACTATGCAGACCAAGTTGATGTCCTCGAGCCTCACACCGCAGCGCGATAATTACACGCTTCCGGTCTGACTGTGCGAACTTCCGGTTGGGCGGGGCTTTTAGGAGTTTGTAGGAGTAGCAGCTACTTTTGCTGCTGCATATTTCATTGTTGGTCAAAGGGCCAAAAGAGAGTTTTGTTGGCAACACTGTCGGCATACATAATTATGAATTAATGCTTGACGTGCGGAGAGGTTGAGGGCTTAGATCGGGGTCAGGTCGGGTTGGGACAGGGTCGTGTCCCGTCAGAGCAAGGCCAGGACAGGACAGACTGTGTAGTTCTCCAACTCAATTTGACAATGGCCGTCGTTTGCTCATTTGTCTGCCGCAAACTTGAACATGGCCGCATTTTAACAGTTGCGGTGAAGCTGCCAAAGGGCTAGAGGAAAGGAGGAAAGAGCAGCTAAAAGCAGCCAAACAAAGTAACCAAAATTACCACTTGACTCGAGCGCCATTTTTCGAACGCAGCCACAGCTACCAGCCGACAGAGGGCGGCAGGCGGCGGTCGTCGGGGCCAACATCAGTGGCTGCTCCTAGCCCCGAAATGAAGATTAATGGTTCCGAGTTGTTGAGGGCCAGCGACGGCGACAGCGCCTAAAACTCTGCCGGAAACTACATAAAACACACTTTAGCACCGAAACTCGTTGTCGTCCCTTTTTTCCAACTCAGTTGAAAGTTTGGAGTGGCACTGGAAATGTGATTGTGGCTGGCGCTTAAAGTTTTGTCAGTGCGCCATAGACTCGACGCAATATTGCGACACTGACACCGACATCGATATATCAGTCAATCAATCAATCAATCAATCGCAAGCCTTGCCACTGCAACGCAGCAGCAGGTGCGGCAAAGCCTAAAAGTGTGCTACGTTTGTGGCATATGCAACGAAATCATTTTTCAAAAAAAATACCCAGATAGACAGAGAGATAGAGAGACAGACAGATGGACAGACAGACAGAGAGACAAACGAACATACAGACAGATATGTTTAGAAATACTAAAACAAATTGCCAATTTCAATTGCTTAACAGTCGTTGGCAAAGTCATGATGTTGCCACAGCATTAACTTATCGTATGTCACAGGCACGAGCTCGGGATTAACTCAAGTGTCACTTTCATTTCCGCCTAAGATCCCCACAAAGCCCGGCTAAAACAATGCGTAATATATTTGTTATTATCTCTTTGGCAGGGATCGCATATTTCGTCTCAATCTGCGCAACATCAGTCAATCCATCTGTGAGGTAAGTGAAACGTGAATTCCCCCCAAAGGAGAATAGTTTAAGTAAAAGTACAAGTAAAAGTAACAGTAAGGCAAAAATGTCAATTGATTGCAGGTAAAAAAATAAAGAAAATACGAAATAAATAGCGCATGTAAATGGACAAAATACACAGACACAGACTGACACTTTTAGCCACTTGAGTGTTGCTTGGCAGACAGGCGAACAGCCAGTTGTTGACACACTCAGACACACCAGCACACACACTCTCATATATACATATGTTAAACTCACTTGCAGGCTTTTCACCTGGGCAGACAGTAAAGTGGTTTGCCGAGCTTCTGTTCATTCCGTATGCTTCTGCTCATGCACTTTGTGACATCTCTTCACACACTCCCATACACACACATACTCACACACACACTCTTACAGACACACGTGCTGGTTTTCAAGTGCTTTGCTCTGAATTTCATTTATTTATGCATTTTAAAATATTTCATCCTTTTTACAACTGTTCTGAGAAGCCACAATAAATTGTTTGTTAACGGAAAAAACGTTGTCAGTAGTATGACAACAAATTGTAAATATGTAATAAAAGTGCAGCTCATTTTAATCAGTCAAATGGAAAAAAACTCATGCATATCTAACTAAAAATAGCAGTCGATTGACAATATCAATTAAACGCTCATTTTTATATATTCAATCTCAATATTGAAATTGATAATTTTCAATTCTGTCTTTATTTGAGCAGAAATTTGGCATATTAAAATATTAAACTATTGTTTAATTTCAATAAAATTTAATTGATTTAAAACTAAATTGAATATATAAATCCGGCAATTTTAACTAGATAATTAAATTAAAATGGAAATATACTTTGATTTTTATAAAACATTTAAAGTGATTTATAAATATTTAAAAATCTTGAGAACTTTTTAAAAGAATTCTCAATGACATGAGACATTTCGCAGTAGGCAAAAGTCATTAAAAACCTTTCAGTATTTCATGGAATTTGCGATTTTCGGAACATCCAGCCAAATCGCTGTCAAAAAACTTGGCTATTTCTCTTTGCGATGTGGGAGGGAGAGAGATTGAGGGAGTTGGCCAAGTTGTCTATGGGAAGGCGGACAATTGAACTTTAATGATTTCGTCTTGAACTATCAATATCCGTTTCCGTTTCAAGTTCATTGCATTGGCATTGGCATTTTCCACTTGCCATTCGCATTTCGTATTTCGCATTTGGATTCGCAACTGGACAAACCATTTGCTGCCTCTTTTGCCACATCTTTTGAGCCATCCGAGCGCCACTTTGGCCCAGTTGCATCAGATGCTTTCAACAGCAATTATTTGTGCTTGCTCCCAGTCTCTGAGATCCGTTCAACTTTGGCCTGCACAAATTGCGTTTCAAGTTGAATCGCAGCACTTAGCCACAGGACCCCTTCCCACTCTTCTCTCGACTTTCTCCTCTCT
Source organism: Drosophila rellima (assembly GCA_035043635.1). Classification (NCBI taxonomy): domain Eukaryota; kingdom Metazoa; phylum Arthropoda; class Insecta; order Diptera; family Drosophilidae; genus Drosophila; species Drosophila rellima. The sequence goes on along the minus strand of JAWNMV010000145.1, from coordinate 11,293,080 downwards.
CTCTTCTCTCATCCATCTACAAGTGGCGTCTTAAAGTGCAGGCGTGTCCAGTGAGGCAGGCAAACTGTCAACAGGACAGGATATTGTGTTCACATGGCCAGAGCCAAAGTGTGTCATTTCTCAGATTTCTATAAAAGTTCTTATTGATTTGCCGTAGAATGCACATTAACAATTGCCATGGCCAAAAACGAAAATAAGTGAACATTTATCGCGTACGTGCGACAATGCGAAAACGCTGCTCAAATTGCCAAAAGTTTTCCTTTTATATTTTTTTCTCTTGTGCTTTTTTCCGCGTTGCCGTTCAAAATTCAAGTGCAGGCGAAAATCGAATTAAATAAACAAATGCTCAACGTGAGTGAAATACCAACAACAACAACAGCAACAACAACAACAGCAACAACAACAACTTCTACAAATAACAATAAATACAAAAAGGCAGCAGCATCATTCACATACACATACACACATACTCGTATGTATTCACATACACACATTCACTTACCAACACAACCACACGAGATGGGCGTCTTGATTGTACGTGTTTTGTGTGCACACACACACACAGACACATATACAAACATACACATACGCATACATGTCTACAAAGAATCTTCAATTGTTGCTCGTTCCCCATTGTTGTGGTTGTCGTTGTTGTTGTCGTCGTTTTTGTTGCTTTGCCTGTCGCGTCGCCTTTTTGATAAGCATGAAATTTTATCACGCTTTCAATAAAGTTTTCGAATATTTGTTAAGCGTGTCGACCTAAATTAAAGTGCATGAATAATTTTTAAATATTCGAGTTTTTTAAATAAAAAATCTTCTGTTTGTCCTCGTTTATAACTTAAAGTAGTAACTTTTGAATATGTAAAATATTTATATATTTATATATACATATGTATGTAAATATTTTGATATGACATATCGATGTAATAATATCAATGAATCGATTTTTGCAATATATATATACTTATATATATATGCATCGAGTTGTTTTACGTCACTAACTTAAAGCTTTCATCTCTTTACAGCGCGATGTTTTAATACTGGAACCCACCGGCTCCGATATCCTGAACTGTGTGTCCAAGGGCAAACGAGAGGTTCGTTCAAGCCGCAAATATTTTTTAAAAATATATATACTTAAGCACATAAACATATCCCCACCAAAATTTAAAGAAAACTTGCAAAAATTTCAAATATTTGTTGTATTTTGGCCATCATCTCGTTACCCGATACTTATGCATTGCCTTTACATTTCTATCTGTCCTTCTACCCACAACACTCATACTCACACACACACACAAACACACACACACACACACACACACACTCAATTATTTTGTTGCTTTAACTACTGTTTTTACTATAAATTGAAACACCAACTGGGCACACATCAAGAAGGTCGAGTGTCGCAATCACATTCGCGTCATTCAACCGATGAACTTCAATGGACACCGACTCTACGTTTGCGGCACGAATGCGCACAACCCCAAGGATTATGTCATAAATGTGAGTAAATATTAGAGTATTATATATGTATGTGTATGTGTATCCTTTAAAGGGTTAAGGTCTGTTTTGTCGTTGCCTAATTGTGAGATGTCAGTCAAGATGAAAGTTAATTTTGCCGACAGCAGAAGCATCACTGAATGCCAAAATTAAAGTCAACTAATGCGCCCTCCAACCTCTTTCTCTTTTTTTTCTCTTTTCTGTCGCAGGCCAACTTAACACATTTACCCAGATCCCAGTACGTGCCCGGCATTGGGTTGGGCATTGGCAAGTGTCCCTACGATCCCGCTGACAACTCAACCGCCGTCTATGTGGAAAACGGAAATCCCTTCGGTTTGCCTGCCCTGGTAAGTCCAAGTCTCTGCCGACGGAAGTTGAAATAAAACGTAAAGAAAAAGAAAATGAAAAAGAAACGAGAAGAAAAAAAGAAACGAAAAATGTCAATTGTAATAAAATTACAAAAGTAAAGTAAAGGAGGCAAAGGACGAAAGCGAGTACGAGTAGAAAGTAGGAAGTGGTTGGGCTTTGGGGAAAAGGAGATAGGGCAAAAGGGGCAGAGGGGAGGGCTGATTCTAGGCGGGATAGCAAAGTTCTGGGAGGCCAAATGGCAAGAAATTTAAAAGAGTCGCAATAAAGCAGCTGAAATTAAATTAGAGTGAGGCGCACACACGCACACTTAGCAAGAGTGAATCGGGTCTGAGGCACGTGCTTACACTTTGCGCGTAATTGTGTGCGTGCCTCTGCGTATGAGTGTGTGTGTGTGTGCGTGTGTGTGTTATGCTTTCCCTTTGCCTTGGAAAATCAAATTTCCCGAATATTTGGCGCTAATTTGCCTGCATTGCCTGAGATCCGGCACAAAGACAGAGAGACTACGGTTTAATCCATTTGCCTTTGCCCTCTTACTATCCTTTCAGTACGCCGGAACTAATGCCGAGTTCACCAAGGCTGATTCCGTAATATTTCGCTCGGATCTGTACAACTTTACCAATGGACGTAAAGAGGCCAACTTTAAGCGAACCGTTAAATACGACTCAAAGTTACTGGACAGTAAGTATATCACAAATCTATCAATATACATACATTTATTCATTTCTAATTTAAGCAAATCAATACAAACTAAGAAATGAATTGGTTTCCGTTTCAAATCAATCAATTTCTTTCACGCTTCACTTTGATTATATTCAGGAACAATTCCTTGGAATTGACTGCAACTTATAAAATATTTAATTCAATGATTTCTCTGAATAAATATGGTATACCATAATGTTTCAATTAAAAACGAATTTCTAATGAATATTAAATAACATAAAAATAGCCAAGAAAATTTGATATGAATGCAAGTGGAAATCAGTTGGAATTTTATGTAAAGGATTTCCAATGCTGTAAGAAACTAGTTTGTTAAATTAAACTTATTATAGAAACAGTTTTCTAATGGAATACTAAATATTCCTAAATTCGACTCCGAAATGAATTACCATTGATTTTTAAATTATTTATAACACTTGCAATATTTTTAATTATAACTATAATAAAATACAATATCTTGCAATACATCAACACTATCTTTAATTTTAGAACCGAACTTTGTGGGCTCCTTCGACATCGGTGACTTTGTGTACTTCTTCTTCCGGGAGCACGCCGTGGAGTACATCAACTGTGGCAAGGCCGTCTACTCGCGTGTGGCACGCGTCTGCAAGAACGATCGCGGTGGCAAGTACATGATCAGTCAGAACTGGGCGACGTATCTGAAGGCGCGCATGAACTGCAGCATCTCGAGCGAGTTTCCCTTCTACTTCAACGAAATTCAATCCGTTTACAAGATGCCCAACGACGACAGCAAGTTCTATGCCACGTTTACAACCAACACCAATGGGCTGATTGGCTCCGCGGTCTGCAGCTACGATATACGGGATATCAATGCGGCCTTTGAAGGTTAGTTGTGAATATATATATATATATATATGTATATGTGTGTGTCTCTCTATCTCTATCTATATCCGACTCTGTCTCTCTGCGAACGTAAGCAGGAGATTTATTGCATTGGCAATAATTCTCTGTGGCGCCATTTTTACGAACGTGCATGTGGCTACGTTTGACTTCTTCCTTTAACGTTTCCCATTTACGTTTCGAGCTGCAGCTGCCGGAAGAAATTACGCTCACAGGTGCTGCATGTGTGTGTGTGTGTGAGGGTGTGTGTGTGTGTGCTGTACACAGCAGCTTTGGCATTTTAGCGTTAAATGGCGCGAGTTGAATTGATGTGCCTGCTGCTCCATTGGGGAGTTTGCTTTTCTGCTCTTCTCTTCACTTCACTTCACTTCACTTCGCTTCTCTCGATTCTCTCGACGCTTGGCTGCCTTTAAATGCTTTAACATTTGCCACAAAATGGCGTGCTGTTTGGCTAACAGTAACGGCAACGGTAACAAGATATGCGTGACAGGTGTTAACAACGCCCACAACGACCCAGCTTGCAACTTGCTACTTGCAACTGCTGCTTGCCACACGCAATCCACGACGCATGCAATTTGTAATGCAACGTCGTCATAAGCAAGCACGAAAAAATTTTGCTGAGCAGTGCATAAAATCTGGCGTGCAACTTGCAACGCATGTCATAATTTAATCCCAACTACAACGAGTGGCAGTCTCTCTTCATCTGCCACATGCTACCGCCACTTGTGTATGTGGCACGTCCCGTATATATGTAGTATTTACGAGTATATACTTAAGTAAATATATTTATTTCTATACTTGTTTGCTATTAACATGCAAAGTGCATGCTTTCAAATAGTTTTGCAAATGTTCAAGTTTTGTATTTGTCAGCAACGACAAGAACAACAACAACAACATCTAGAGCAACAACAACAACAAAAATGTATAACAAACGCGACAACTACAGATGTTGGCATTACATCCGGAAATTCATTTCCGTTGCAAGTTCAGTCGAATTCAATTTGTGTGCAAGATTAATCAGTTGTGTGTGTGGAATGACTTGCCTTCTACAAAGATTGCAAATGGATTAAAATGACACTCAAATATACATACTGATATACATATATGTATGTATATTCAATATTCATAAATAGTTTGTGTGAGTACTCGTGAATTTATTTTCGGGCGACAGCTGCCAAATTCAAGTAGCGCCAATCACATAACCAAACTGGCAAGTTGGGATGCTGTGTGAGAGCACTTTGTTGAAAAGTTCATTAACACCATAAAATTGTGTGTATGGATCAGTGCCAGCAAGACCAAGGGACAGACAGATAGACGAACAGACAGACGGCGTCAGAGACTCAGCGCCACAAGGCAAATGTGGCAGTAAAAAATCTGGCATACACTTAAAATTCATTATGAAATGTTTGCGAGCATGTTGCATATACGAACACAACCATACCCACAGACTCACACACACACTCGCACTTCGATGTGTGTGCGAGAAAAAAATGCTCTAGAGCCAGAGCAATTAATTACGAAAAACAAATGATTATGCAGCAAACACTTAAAGTACTTTGGCCAGCTGATCTCTCGCTCTATCCCTATCTCTTTCTCCCTCTCTCTCTCTCCCTCTTATATGTGTAATTAGTACTTCGAAATCTTGTTTTTTTGCTTTTTGGCCAGTCTCTGTTTGGCTGGTCCACAAATCAGCGCCAAGAGCTCGGCAATTTATCATTTACCACAGCGCTGACACACATAAATTAAATGTAGCATACTTTTCAGGGCTGCACTTTTATGCACTACATAAAATACAACTCACTCATTCTCTTTTTTTTTCCATGTGATGTAGGCAAGTTCAAGGAACAGGAGAAATCGAATAGCGCCTGGTTGCCCGTGCTGAACTCCAAAGTGCCGGATCCACGTCCGGGCACATGCCACAACGACACCGCAACATTGCCGGACTCGGTGTTGAATTTCATACGCAAACATCCGCTAATGGACAAGGCGGTCGATCATGAATTTGGCAATCCGGTATTCTACAAACGAGACGTAATCCTCACCCGCCTTGTCGTGGACAAGTAAGTCAAAATGTGTAAATGTATTCATTAGTGAGCTGCAATTTCAGTTGCTCCTTTCCTTCTGGTTGCTCCTGGCAACAGGCCATCCGTCTGTCTGTCTATCTGCTTCTCTGTGTGTGTGTGTGAAATTCGCTTGTTGACATTTGCCAAGCTTTTACAGTGCAGTCCTTGCGTCCTTGGCCACAGCCAGGACACAACATCAGACATCTGGGAGCACTCGCTCACTGACAGCACCAATGTTTTTCCTACTGCATTTTCTTTTGGATTCTCCAACTGTTTCTCTCACTATAACGACTTGTAAAATAACTTGGCCGGAACTTATGAGCAATGCGCCGCAGGATATGCTTTTAGTTAAACGTTTTGTTTTCCAACTTGGCCAAGTCTTGGCGTGCATTTCAGATTTGTTGCATAGCAACAACAAAACAACCAAAAAACTAAAACTGACTTTCTGTGCGATTTATCAAGCCGTATCCTTGTTCTCTCTCTCTTGCACTTGTAGAATACGCATCGACAAACTGAACCAGGAGTTCCTTGTGTACTTTGTGGCCACCAGTCATGGCCAGATCTACAAGATTGTGCAGTTCATGCACTACGGCCAACGGCACTCGAATCTCGTCGACATCTTTGACGCCTCACCGCGCAACGAACCAATTCGCGAGCTGACTCTCAGCCAGAAGACGGGCTCCCTCTATCTGGCCACCGATCACCAGGTCAAGCAGATCGATCTGGCCATGTGCGCCCGACGCTACGACAGCTGCTTCCGCTGCGTTGCCGATCCCTATTGCGGCTGGGACAAGGAGGTCAACGCCTGTCGGCCTTACCAGCTCGGCCTGCTGCAGGACGTGGCCAACGAGACGTCGGGCATCTGCGATACGAGCGTGCTGCGCAAACGGGTCACCTCCTCCTACGGCCAGACTCTGCATCTCTCCTGCTTCGTCAAGATGCCCGATGTGCTGCGCAAGAAGCAGACGCGCTGGTACCATCACTCCACGGAGAAGGGACGGTGAGTACGAGGGGAAAAAAAAACCTAAATGAAAATAAACGCGAGTACACAGAAAAAAATAGTATATCATTTTAAAATTTAAGTTGTCCTTGATTTTTCAAACACTTATAGAGTTCCGATAATCAAAATATTTGCAATGGAATTGAAAAATCGTGATTGAATCAAGTATTTCGTACTCGATCTAAGATATTCCGAAACTAACGAACTTTTGACTACTCTAAGGGATTGATTTGATTCTGAAATCCCATATTTTTTTCTGTGTACAAGTATAAGCCATAAAAGCGTTTTCATATATGAAACAGACTCCTTGGAGACGCAAGCAGCTGCTTTAAAAATGAATGAAAATTGAAAGCAAATAATGAAATTGGAAGTGTAAGCGAAACTTGGATTTTAACGTTCCCGTTGCCAATGCTGCGGTAAATTGACACTTTAAAATGTTGTTGAAGTCTGCTGTTTGGCATTTACGCTTATTTGAGGACCAGGACGCGGCAGGACGAGAGTCGTCGTCGGAGCGAGAGTAGGAATTATAGTCTGTCTGTAATGGAAAAAGTTTACGCTGGCGCTGCCAAAGTTTCATACACTTTATATTGATTTTTATTGTGCGTTTCCAATGAGACACTTTTCCACGCAATGCGACATAGAAAATCTGCTTATCTTGGTTTCGTTTTATTTCGCTTTTCTTCGCTTTCGTCTGGCAGCTACGAGGTGCGCTACACGCCCACCAAATACATTGAGACCAACGAGGGCGGCCTTGTCCTGTTGGCGGTGAACGAGGCCGATGGCGGACGATATGATAGCTACTTGGATGGCACCCTGCTATGCAGCTATGGCGTTACTGTGGATGCGCACAGGTGAGTTTACCGCTCTCTTCGCCCTAACCTTCTCTTCCTTGGCAGGCAATTAAATTTACCGCTTCGGGCGTCAAAATATCCATTGTGCAATTAGAAAGTTGGCGCGCATTTGTTGAAAACTTGTAAATTTGGAAATTCGACTTTTGCATTTTTGCTGGCGTTTCAATTTCCGACTGATAACTTACTGTGTGCTTCTTTCTATTCCTCTTTATTCTTAGATGCTCGCCACCGTCTCAGAAGCAGGACTACCAAAAGATCTACTCGCATTGGTGCAACGAGTTTGAGAAATACAAATCAGCCATGAAACAGTGGCAGGCTAAGCAGGAGGTAAGTGAAATAAATTCCAATTAAATATACATTTAACAATTGGCACAGCTAGAGCGAGAGAGTGCGAGTGTGCGAGAGAGAGAGGGCGAATGTTGCGGCAGCAGCTGCCTTTAATTGGATGCCGTTAATTGTTTTAATTAATTTTTCATGTAAATCGCTGATGCTGTGCCTAATTTCCTTGTTATTTTCTCTCGAGTCGCTTGCAATTAACGAAATTATTTTTGGTTTTTTGATTTTTCCACCTGCTTTTTTGGGTCTAATTGAATTTGTTACTCTTGCCTTGTGTTCTTGCAGCAATGCGGCCTGAAGGACAAAACGTCGACAAGCAGCAGCAATGGCAAACATGTCAACGACGTGTTCAGCAACGATGCCTTGGTCTGACCCAGAAGTAAGTATACGACCCGAGAGCCAAGCACTTAGTTTAGTTTTCTTTTCTGACCCAGTATATTAAATCCAAATAAAATAAAATTACCTCTTGTACCTCTCCCCTTTAAAAAATAAAAAAAAAATGAAAAAAAAATGAAAAAAAATAAAATGAAATTATGCTGCCCACTCTCAGAGTACTTGTACAGCTTTGAGTTCTTGTCATCGGGTGTGCGAACCACTTTTGGCCACCAATTGTACATTTTCACCTTCGTAATTGTGCTTGCCATGTGTACTACTAGTTTCTAAAGTCTCTAGTTAAAGTAAGTTGTAGTCTGATCAAAATTAGAGCATTTACTAACTCTTTCTTATACGGAATATTAATGTGTGCATTTCTTATTTGCCCTTTGAATTATTTGCAGCCAGCAAGAATAATGAGGAGCAGGTGATAACTGATTAAGCAGCACCCAGAAAGCAGTGACAAGAGCCGAGCAACCAACTACAAAGACTGAAATTTTTAAGCTTTTGAAAGACAATATTTCAATTTGTTTTCAATATGTTTGCTTCATTTACATAAAAGTACTCGTATACAAATTATTTAGTGTTCTTCGTTTGGCATTCGAATGTAATCTTATTATATAAGATGACAACAACAAAATCATCAACAAGCAACCAGCAACAACAACAAAACACACACACACACACAAACACAACTAGCTAAACAAGTGTTAAGTAAACGTTAAAAGTTACTAACAAAAGGATCCTGCCATAATGAAAATGGAAAATACGGTTTTACATACATAGAACAGAGTCTCTATTTCTATTTCTATTTCTATTGCGATCTCTCATCAAAAAGAATCACGAAATTATGCTAAGAATAACTTTATAAACAAACAAACAAAAAATGATAGAAAACAAAAATCCACCTACATGACATGATACTCGTACATTGAAGCTGAACAGGACTACAAGGAGCTGCAAGGACATGAAAATGAATCGCAGCTAACGAAATAGAAATACTCAACGAATTTTCTTTACGTTTGTGCATATTTTTTAAAAGCATTTGAATATCTAAATATTTCTACTTTCGTTTTCTGTTTCTGTTCTTGTTTCTATTTTTGATTCGATTGTTGAAAAACTTTGGCAAATCAAATGCAAAGATTGTGTCGCTTGGCCATGGGAAAGATCTTAAACGAATTTGTATATTAACTAGCAATATTTGTTTAATAATTGTAGCGTTAGTTAATAATATAATACTATTATATCTATGTATTAATAAGTAGTATTTACTCGATTTAAATAACAACTACAACATAACAGTCTCTGGCGTACATTGTATTTTATGGAACCAAAATTCAAGACATTGCCAACTGATTGAACACGCACAGCCCCAAGTCAGGCTATGGTCTCTAGTTTAAGGATAAGTATTGTACATAATGATGCTTTAGTTATAATCTATAAACAGCATTTACAGCAAGTAAGGATATCATTTGAATTAACTACAACAAAAGAAAAACGAATTGAGCAATTCGAACAAATAATAATAATAGAAATAGAAATAGTCCTGGTCTTGGTCTTGGTCCTGGCATATAAATTGAGTATTTCGTGTACGCTGGAACTTCGGTTGGATTGTTTTATTTTTAGAATATGATTTTGGACAAGTTTTTTGGCTGAAAAGGACACGCCGACGGCATTTTGGCCGATTTTGTACAGATTGGCGCGTTAGCCTGATGTTTACCATAAGCAATATATATCCACACACACACACACATACACAAAGTTACTGCATTGAGACCAACATGCTCATTTACATATATACACACATACATATACCTAAGTAGAGAGTATATTTAATTAACCATAGATTAAGTAAGTTGGTGTGGCCAATACATTTAAGTAATGTTTTACGAAATTTGAATGGGAAATGCATAGAACTCAGAATTGAGAGAGAGAGCATCTAGAGCCATAGTTGAATCATAGATACATACAATACATTAATAAGTATATCAGATACTGCCAGACAATTCCCCTCTCTCCACCATAAATAGTTCAATATGCGATAAACAAACAAAAAAAAACAAAACAAAAAAACGTATCTAACTATCAAAAATATTGAAATGCAAACACATGGAAAACTAAACGCTTCTCTGATTGGAAGGCCATGGAAATTGGTCGTCTAGCAAACGAAGAAAATTAAAGAAAAGCCCATAGGTACTTATACGATTATATGATGGTATTGTAAGTATATGCGTAATTTAATAAATAATATTTTTCTAAAGGTTTTCTCAGACAAAAGCAAAAAACAAAACAATTTTAATGTTTCCATCTAGAAGTTATTCACACAAAAACTTTTAGCTTAGTCCTCGAATAATTAATATTAATATAAATAATCCATTGTAAATGAAATATTTGAAAATACTTGTATTGTATTTTGTCAGCTACCAATGCTCTGAGCTTCTAACTTGATACACAGCAAGTTTCTTTTGCTTTTGTAGACATTTGATTTGAGAATTATTGTAAATAATTTAATGATTATGTGAAATGTTTTGTATGACAATCACATGATGTTGAGCAAATAAAAATGTATGTATGATGACCCGTAATTGATGCAAATTGCAATATCAGTAATAAATGAATTCAGAATACAAATAAAAAGCGAAAACGAAAACGAAAACAAAAGTAATGAACTACAAACATAAAATAAACATTATATATAAACATACTTTATATAGCTAAAATAGCATAATAACAAAGAACAAAAGATCCTTGTAAAAAATTAAAATTATTCGCAGCGTTTTACAAAGTATTCAAACAATAAACATAATTCGCGCTTGAAATACATTTGCATATGTGTATGTCTGTATACAGTTTTCTGTCTATGATAAACTATATTGAATATTTAAAAAATTATTGAAACGAAAACAAATACAAAAGAGAAAAACTAAAAACGAACAAAATAAATTATAAAACACAGCTGCCCAGAGGAACGTATCATGAGCTATCTTAATATTTCATAAAACAAATAATAATATTAATAATAATATTAAAAAAGAGATATAAAATGAAATCTTACAATTTAACAAAGAACTTAGTTGTAAACATAAAAGAAAATGCAGTAAATAAATGTGATAAGATTCTTTAATAGAAATTCGTGGTTTCAATTCTTTTTTTAATTTATTAATTGACAGGCCTTATGTCGAGCATCAGATACTTTCGTAGATACAGTATCTACATTAAGCACAACTTATGTAAACATATTGTATCTATGGCTTCAGTTAGGGGAACTTGGCAAACTTCTCCCCAACTGGAGTCAGCATCAGTTGCGCATTGTTTCCGGGGCTTAAGTCTAAGAAATGTTGAACATTTTCAGCTGGTGTGCCTTTTTCACTAGTTGGGGAATGGGACGGTAAGTATTATTTCGTGTAGGTACTCGGCAGGTATTTATACATGAAGTTAATAGAGGTATAATTCAGGCTTTAAGCTGTGAAATGTTTATTTTCACATTGCACGCAACTGCTTTAAGTTCAAGGTACTTAATAGGAAACCGCTTAAAGCTGAATTTCCAGCAGATACATATATACCCAACTTATCGTTAATATTTCTATATAAATTGAATGAATGTTTCTCTTTTCGTTGGGGGTTGATTTGGCAGCAGAGAAACTGATGTCTCATATTTGCTTCAAGCAAATGTCATTTTACTTTAACAACAATCCGCAATATTTGTAGCAATGAAAATGAATACGTTTCGCTTTTCTTTCTATTAGATATTGTCAATTAAAAGTACCACAATAAAAGAATCGAAACGAAAGAAAACTGCGAGTTGCATTTCATTTGCCACATTGATAAATGAAATGAATCCCAGTGGAAAGAAATACACAATACCTTGTTTTCGTCTGAAATACCTGTCAATGACAGGGACAGTTACACACACACACACACACTCGCACACACACACAATAACACACATTGAATTGCATGTTTGCAATTTAATTTGGCTTTCTTTTTGCGTTTTGCGGCTTGGTTTTATGCAATTTCCTGGTGGTTGTTTCAATTTATTATAGAATCCAACTGCAATTGGGTTTGCTGTTTTTAATAGTTTCACAACTCGCACACCAGCCGCAGGTCAATAACACACACACACACACACACTCACACACATAAACACACAAACACACACACACTCAGACAGTCGCATTTGGTTGACATGTGAAACTTGCATGCAGTTAATTGTCCTCAGGCTGTGACTAGACTACAATTTTCAGGAGGAGTTGCGATTGAAATTATAGGTTTACGTTGACTTTGTCTGCAACTGTTGTAAGATGAGGCATGCCACAAAATTAGCTACACTGATGGATATAATTAATAGTTGCTTATTTAATAATTAAACTGATAAATACACAGATCGGGCTATATATTCTCCTTGTAATACTCCAATGACTCGGCGGTGCCAATATTGCGATCGCACATGGAGTAGACTTCGGGAAGTGAATCCGTGTACTCCAGATCGTACAGCATGCTCTTGATATAGTGGATGGGATTCTTCGGCTCCGGCCATAAAGTGGCCAGTCCACGGCGATAGGCCAAGGTGAAGACGGCATCGGCAATGTGCAGATTGATGCATCTCAGTTTGCGCCGCGGCGGATAGACATCCCTCTTGGCCAGATCTGTGGGCCAGACGAGGCTGGCCAAGCGCTCGGCGGCCACGAGGAACGTCTCGTCCGGCACAGTTGTCATCCCGGAGAGCAGGACGCCCTGAGTGAGGCCGGCGACCATGTAGTCGCCGCTGCAATAGCCAGGCTGATACTCCTTGTTGGCATACTTTAAAGATGGCAGCGGAATGCCCGAGATGAAGATGCAGCGACCCTTGGTGTAGACGAAGGCATCGTTGGCCGTGCACTCGGCCAGTGGCTGAGGACGAGACATGGAGAAGATGATGGGCGTCTGGGCACTGCGTTCCATGGCCCGCAGGACATCCTTGGTGAAGGCGTTTGCCCTGGGGCCGCAGCCAATCAGGATGTTCGGTTTCACGGCGTCAATCGACTCGACGAGTCCCTCGACGGGTTCATGGACCTGCTGAAATTCCCGCAGCTGCTCGGCAACCTTCAGGCCACATCTGTTGTGGACCACAAGTCCCTTGCCGTCGTAGAACCAGATGCGAGACTTGGCCGCTGCCTCGTTGAGGCCCAATCGCTTCAGATAGGCCACACACATCTGGGCCATGCCCACGTTGAAGGTCGATGTTCCATGGAAGAGCAGCGTGTTATCCTTGAAGGCCATTTGGGTGATCTGCCTGGCGCCCAGGATACCCGCTAGTCCGCAGGCTCCCAAGCCCTGCAGGTCAAAGTCCATGATGCACTGTCGACTGCGATACAGCGCCAGATGCCGCAGGGAATCAAGACAACCAATGTCCTTGGTCTGTATGATGGCACGAGGTCCAAACAGGCGCATCACACTCAACGTGAACTCCTCGATGAACTCATCATATTCCTTACCCGAGACGCGTTTCAGTCTTATGCCAACATATTGTTTATCATGCAGCAGCTTCTCGTTGTCCGTGCCCACGTCCAAGGTCACCGGCAGACAGCAGTTGGGATTGATCCCGCCGAGAACGACATTGGCAAACATCTTGTAGTTGATCACGGGTGTTCCATTGACCCCCTTATCGCCCCAGCTGAGCACCGACTTGCCCGTAGTCACGATCACACAGCGAGTATTCTGGCGGAATGGCCAGTTGCCAAGGATCTCGTAGATATGGCCACGATCCTTGATCGTCACATACATGCCGCGGATCGTGGTATAGGCGTGACTAAAATACTCCACCAAATGCCCCGATTCGGCGCTCAGAAAAACCCTCATATACTTATCCGGATTGCTCATCATAACACGATAGAACAACTTCCGGTTGGCCGCCTCCAGATCCGTTAGAAAAATGTACTTGGCCAGTTGGGAAGTTAGCGAGGCAAAATACTTCTGATAGACCTCCACCTGCTGTTCGATGGTCAGAACGGCGTGCGGCAACAATCCGTGAATGCTGAGCAGCTGTCGCTCCCGATGACTGAAGGCCAATCCCTTGTTGTGGATCCTATATGTCAGGTACATCTTACCACTTAAGGTCGAGTGGGGCGGAGATCGATCCGAGCACCAAAAGGTGTCCACATCCCGCGGCAGAGCCTCGAGCTTCTTCAACTTGTCCTTCTCCGTGATGCACTTCTCCACGGGTTTATTTCTGGCACGCATTTTGAGACTGTCTGAATTAATTGAAATCGGTGAGTGTGTTTGCTCTAAATAAAAGCCTGCTAGGAAATGTGTATACTCTATCACAGACATATAGATTTATACGTATACTCGTAACATGTGGCTTAGTGCACTCGGGCCACCTTTAATTTGTACTCATTAGCATTTCGTGGCGGCGCATTATGTAAATGTATCTGGCGCACTTTGCGGCGACCTCGCCCTAAAACTGACACCTCAAAATATCCTTGGGGAGTCCTGGCATCCTTGCGCTCAACTCAGCAGCAACTCGACAGCAACATCTCGAAATTTGATGCAAAATATCAACAAAGAGAAACCAAAAGACGAGACACGAGATTCGAGACTCGAGTCGCACACCTTTTATGCTAAATATCCAGCGAAGGTGTGGAAGGAGCGAGGATTGGAGGGGAGGGAAGGGGCTCTGACAACAGCCATTTGTGGTAAGCAGAAGTGCACTTGGGCAGCGACCTTAAGTGAAATGGCAGCATCGTTATATTTCGGCCAAAAGACTAAAGTCCTGGCAACGGTATTAAAATACAAGAGCAAAGAGCCAAGTCCAATGCTTGCCCATAAGCGGCTTAATTCCGTCGGAAAGTCGGTAAGGGAAGAGCAAGGGGGCGTGGCTGTTGGTTGACGTTACTTTTAAAAATTCCACACAAAGTTGTTGAGACAGTCCAACTGGCAAACGAAAAGCAAATGCCGCAACTAATTTGCAATAACTGAATATTTAGTTATACTTGAACTCGCACTCACAGTCAAAGCGAAACTCATGAACAATATGAATGTGAATACAATGATACTCACAATATCCAATTACATGTCAGAGGTGTGAGCTGGAATGCGTCAAATGCTCATAATGAAATCAATTTTCAATCAATCGTTCCGACATCGAGAACAGTCAAAACTCGGACTTCTCGCATTCGACCGGACATCAAAAGCGGCGACGGCAACAAAGTGACCAAACTGACCAAAATGTCCAATTGCCTGGCAGTATACAGATGTATACTATGTATGTATGTACGAATACACTGGGAAAACAAATCCGGGACTCCGAGATAAAATCAATACTAAACGGTGTCAAAATTTCGATAAATCGAGAACGAAATATTTAATTCAAGTCAGGAATTAAAACCGTGGCCGGTATTAGCCGATTGAAATGGGTATTTGTAGCCGAACAAAACTTTTTTATTATACCGAAACCCAAAAACCGAAATTATTATAGCCGAAATATCCGTTAAGATCTTCAAAGAAAAAAGGTGGAAATTAGTTCAAAAGTGCTTTTTACACAAATTTTATCACCTCGAGTCGATTTAAAGAATAAATTTAAATGCAAAGTAAAAATAGGATAAATAATATGAAAAAGACATTCCTCGTGGAAATTGAATGAGCATTAATAAAGTTGTGCTTGCTAAAAGTTCAAAAGAGTCAACATTTCTCACATATAGATCATTTACAATAATTGATCAATTTATCTTAAATATTTTTTAAAAATGTTTTGAAATCATACCGGAATTTTAAATTCGAAATATAAAGAAAACCGGAAACCGGTAACTTAACCGAAACCGTAACTGAAACCGATATTCGATTTAGTATGATACCCTGATTCAAGTACGATTTTTCAATTCCTTCTTGGCACATATTTTAACTATCGGAGCTATATAAGAATTTCTGTACGGAAAACCAAATGTTTTTGGCTCTCTAAGCTATTTTAATTCTAAGGGCTGCTTCAAAATACTTGCCAAAATCAAGATTTTAAAACTTTTATTTTGAATGAGTTTTTTTTCGGTGTATGTGTTTTCAGTTGGCGCGTACGCTTTATTTCCGAGAGGGCCAAGAGGGCTTAACGGCAATTCTTTTTTTTCTTTCTCTTTTGGCTGCGCTTTGTTTTGCCTCGGCTGTGGCAGCTGGGGATGGAAGATGGGGACGATTGAGAAGATGGGGCGGTCGTAGCAGCTGGGGAAGCTGGGCACATTTGCACTTTTTGGACATTAAAGGCAACACCATTTGCAGTTTTTTTCGAAGTCTACGGATGTGCTGCAAATTGAATTTCTGCCACGGGACATATTAAGTGATCGAACTCACCTCGCAGTGCCTACGCTTTTGGTGTTTTAACATACAAATTTATGCACTCGGTGCTGGGAGAAAGAAGAGCAAAAGGTAAATACTATAAGGGGAGACCAATTCCTATACATAACCGAATATACAACTATATATTTATCCATAGTATGTGTTTGTATTCCTTTGAGTTGCATCGGGGCACAAAAAATGTTTATGCGACGTTTATACAGCGCAATTTGAATATTTTATGGACCAAATTCGATTTCGGCCAAAATAGAATCGGACAGAAAGCCCCCCTCCCCTCCGGTTCGGCACGGCACGTGCACTAAAAACTTTTGCATATGGAAATTGATTTCCTTTGGTGTCATGACTTACTTATGCATGCCAATGTGTATCTGTGTGTGTGTAAGCCCAGTTAGCATTGGTCATATGCTGGCCAACTATTTTGACAGTTGTCAAGAGCATAAAAACAAAAGCAATTCGCACCTCTTCGATAACAAAATGGTTTTCATATAAGTATTTTTGGAAATGTGCTCAAACTAAGCAATTTATATGCTGAACGTGACGCACACGAACGTTATCAATATTACACATACGACATGTGGTACAAATTGAAGGAAACACTCCAGTACTCAACTTGTCAACTTTCTTATTTAGTAGTTTAATTTGTGAGCATAATTTATGCTAGTTTCGAGTTAAAACTATCTTCTCTTATTTGATGTGCGACTATTTCAGTTATCTTAAATGTTTATATTTATAGTTATAAAGATGATAATCTACTTTCTAACATCAACTTAAGACACAAACCTAGTAGCTTGTTCCTTACATGGGTCATATTATCTACAGGGACACGATTTCAACTTGAAAAATCTACAATTAATACAGATTGTTCGCTCTGTAATCTAACAAACAAACTCTTTCATACAATATTATATTGTAAGTATTTATTATTAAATTAAAAAATATAATAAATATATTTAAATTTACGGACAAGCAAAAAAGTTACTATAAATAATACGCCTTCAGTTTCGTTTGTAAAATATTCCTATTTTTTGATTGGAAACCAGAAATACCACAGCTTAGCCAGGCTATTATTTGTGTTGACTTCTTTTTGTTATGTCAACTGATTTTTAGCCTGTTAGAGACTGAATGGAAAGCCGATATGAAAAGGTTTGTCGGTGTCCAATTTTGGTTAGTTGCATAAAAAGTGTCCGTTGTGATCACATATTGAAAATATTGCCACCAAAAGCGCATGGCAGCAGTTTATTAAATTAAATATATGTCGGATGCAATGGAGCTCGAGAGGGGCTTAAGTGGTGCCAATGCCAATTCCCAGTTGTGCCGTTTGTCAGTTATTCTTTTTGCAGAAATTTCAAATAAATATATTTGATCAGACCGCTGGGCATTTAATGAAATGCGGCAACATTTTGAAAAATATCCATTAACGATTTGATAATTTACGATGCAAATTGCTCAGTGGCAAATACCACATGCCATGTGACAAATGTTTGCCTCGAGGCTGTCAGAATTTGGGGCATGATTAAGAGACAGCGTTGCATGGAATAGAAAAACTCAAATAAATGTCACATGAGTGCCGTAGTTTTTGGCCCAACTCGTTCAAAGAGAAAAGTCTTAAATAAAAAATTTATAAGCTTAATAAAAGCGTTGCAGCAGAGGAAAGAAGGGGACAGAGAGGTAGAAAGAGAAAGAGGGAAACTGAGGACGCGGTTCGCAAAAGTCGCGCGACTTTTCTTCTTTTTTCCCTGTGTTTGTTGTTGTCGATTGCTTTTGGCTTTTTCGACAGGCAGTCGCGGCTTCGCATTGGCGTGATGTTGTGCCACACACACACACACACTCTCCACACATACACTTACACATACACAGAGGACAAACTTTCAAATCGGCAGCTACGTGCGTCAAAGCCAAAAAGCGCCAACTTTATATCGTTGGCAACTTCAAAAGACTTTTAGCTTATTTTTGTACGTATTTGCTAGCATTTTGTTATTTATTTTTCCTCTTTTATTTCTTCTCTTTTTTTTATACATGTATATATTTTTTTAGCTTTCAACTTCTTTTTAAATCATGCAGCATGCGGGGCACGCTTATGTTTTGTTGGTTGCCCATTCAACTGAACACCGAGCTGGTCTTTCGCTAAATTCAACAACTAAATATTTAATTTGTTTATTGAGCAATTGTAAGTTGGGAATGCCGAATAATTCAAGCGATAATCAAAATGAAATCACAATAAAAATTAAGCTGAACACAGGAGTACAGTGGGAATGGCGTAATTAACTTGTTGCACGCTCCCGTTGAGCTGAACTGAGCCAATCTAATCGCATGTATCCGGCAAATAATTCTGTGCCACAAATGTGGCCAAACTGGCCGGCTGGTCATATTTGTGGCAAATTAAAGAAAGCATTAACACGAAATCAGCACATGCAAGCTGTTCGAGTATATGAGTACAAAGCCGTTCTGTCCGCCCTTTCAAATCCGCACATAAAAATTGTTAACGGAAGCGAAAATTAATTAAAGCCACGGACAAGAGCAAAGCACGCGCTGGCACGCAACGCCCTGGACAAGACCAAGTTGCAGAAAAGGGCCGGAGAGCGGGAAGCGGAAAGCGAAAAGCAATGAGGACGGTTATGGCCAGATGGGAGGCTGGGCTTCGAAATAAAAAAAATATGAACACTCCGCGAACGTTACGCGCTTTTAGACGTGCTCAAATATTTGCCAAACGTGTCAAAAGCGTTGCAAACTTTGCGCTTGAAAGCGACAACCATTTCCCACTACCCACTCCCCACTCCCCTCTCACCACTTCTCCACCTACCCATCTTTCCCGATTGCCCCGGTGCGCCTCCTTCCCGAACTAACAATTGATTGAACATTGTGCGGTTGCAGGTGCAGAGTTGGGCACACTGGGAGCAGGGGAAGGGGAAAGGTCACTGAGGCATGCCACAAGCAACTTGCAGCTGTGTGCGGTCAGGCAAAAGAGAATGATAAACAGATCGTCAACCAGCAACAATAACAACGCATTGCAATTGTTACAAAAAAAAAATAGAAAAGAAAATCATAAAAATTATCAAAACATTTTACCGCTGACACCTGATAACAACAAACAAACAACAACAGCTCTATCTCTCTCACTCTCTCTCTCTCTCTCTCTCTCTCTGTCTTTCTCTGATAGAGGCTTCTTGTTATTATTTTGTCACACTTTATGCGACAATCAAAGTTTAACTTATCGCTGATATCTGACATTTTGTGGACAGTTGAGACTGTCTGAACGTCAGTCTGACATTTTCCTAAGTGCTTTGATGAGACAATAACAATATTGATAGATGTTCACGAATGGAATTGAATATTAAAGGTATTTGTGAGTGTCACTCGATAGAAATGTTTATGTAGATAAAGCAATAAAAATAAACTGACAGTGTATACATATTTTGATATTTGTATCATATTTCAAAAGAAGTACCTGAACATAATAACAAAAATTGTAAATTAAAAAAATATGTAGAATTAACTATATATTAAATTATAAAATTAATCATTAAAATATTTTAGGTAATAAATAAAATATATATTTTTAAAGTGAAATGTAAAAGCGTTGACTCAAATCGCCAAAATCTTCAAGATCGCCAAAGTCTAATTTAAAGGAAGTTAAGATTTCGGGCTAAGATTATTTTAATGCCTTGATTAAAAGTAAAACAGTTTCAGTATTTCTGCTACTGTGTGGATAGAAGACGAAGTTGAAGAATCACTCTAGGATTGACAAAGCTAAAGATCTTACTCTGCTTGGCCTCTTGCAGCTTGGCAAACAAACTTATTTGGCAGTTGGAGTTTACAGGCACATAATTAAAAGTACCCAGAACTCTCTCAACATGAGCAACAGCCACAATAACAGCAACAACAATAGCAACAACAACAACAACAACAAGTAACAGATTAAAAACAAAAATCTGGCAAGTCGCAGTCGACAACTAGGAAAATGCTCGCGCAAGCAGTTTTCCCCTTAGCCAGGACAAGTTAATTTATGGCAGTCAGTGAACCAGGCAGATAGCACAGACAACAACAACAACAGCTACAACTAAAACAACAACAACTCTAGCAACAATAACAATAACAACAACAGACAACAGACAGCAACTCAAATGCGCCTGAAACTGAATTTTATTTTTTTCGGTTTTTTTCTGTATATTTTTTTTTTTTTGGTTGTGCGAAAACTTTTGCTAATTTGCGGTAATGTTAATGCTGAACTTTGCACAAAATTAGTCAAGTTCTGGCGCGTCGGATTAAGCGCAATGTTACGCCAAAGTGTTAAGTTGGAAATAAATGTTGACACTTGCGGTAAAATGCGAGTTCTTGTGCCGCAACATAAACAAAAGCGCCGAACGTTTTAAAACACAGCCAACTAAACGAACAACTGAACAACTGAATAACCGCGAACAACGCACACATCCTTGGCCGGGCATGAAATTAACTTTGCCTCTCAAAAGTATGCAAGCGTCGAGGCAAGTCACAGGTGCTCACAAAAGTCTTCATCCCCTGCTCCATCTCGCCGAGAAAGTGCTGCCTCCCCTGCCGAGTTGCCGGACTGCAGTTAATTATGAGTAAGTTGGCCATAACCGCAACACTTGCGACGCGCTGCCTTGCAATTCCTTATGCCAGTCCTTATGGCAGGACGAGCATGAGGATTATAGTAGGAAGGAGCAGCAGCAGCGGCAGCTGAGGTATGCCAAGAGCTTGCCAAAGTATTTCGTGTGGCAAAATTAATTTATAAGTTTGGTCCGCAACTGTCGCGGCTCAGGAACAGGAGCTGGTCCTGAGGCAGGACGCACCCTGGCGTGGGCAACGCCAATGGAGGACAACCTGGGACAACTTTGGGGCAAAGTTACGACACTTGTGGCAAGTGCTGCTCTTGGACAGCCGCTAAAAATTTATAAAGTGTCATATGTTATGCAATTTGCCGCCTGACACTTTCCAGAAACTGAACCACAAACTGAACCAGCAACTGAAATTGTAGCCAAGTCAAATAATTTACCTTAAAAAAAAGTTGCTTCCATGGAGCTGTCGACGTTTGACGACGATACAATTATTGGTTTGTATGCGCACAATTGACATTCACATTAGAAGCAGCGAAAGAGAAAGGGAGAGAAAAAAGGAGGGAGAAGCAGAGGTTTGTAATAAATCAAACCAAGTGAATAAATCATAACTGTTTGTGCAGTGCACCCATACTCATATTCATTTCACACTCGTACTCAGACTCACAGTCATATTCATACTAGTCACAGTCTGCCACATGCGAAAGTGAACGCGAATGACATGAAATAACGACATGAAAATTGACAATTTTATTCCTACTTAACTTGCTGAATGAACGAATGAATATATCAAGCGTAAAAGAATCTGTGTGTGGGAGTGAGTATGCATGTGTGTGTGTAGATATATATTTTATGCACTGTTTGACATGCGAGCAAGAATTGAAGCTCGGGGAATGAGTGACAGCCAGTGACTAACTGAGTGATACAGTAACAGCTGTCAAAGTGTGAATGACACACACACACACACACACATACACTCACTCACACTCACACAGTTACATGTGTGTGTTTTTCTTGTAAATTGTGAATTTCCATAGACTTCCGTGTTCTTTAACCACACTCACTTGATCTAGATTTCAATCTGTAATAATTTCTGGTCAAGGCCTGCGGTTGTGTTTTATTGCCCAATCGAATTGTTTTTGATAAGCGTTGAGCTAGATAAGCATTATTTATAGTACGAGAGTACGCTGCATAAATCAATTGTCCGATTAAACTATGAAATATTGTGCAATCTACAACTGGAGATGAACTCATCTCGTGACACACATACAATTGTTGCCACAGGGCAGCTCTCACACTTCGTTGACGAAATTCAATTAAATAATCACCCACAATAAATAAAGTCTCCAGAAGTCTACACAGCTGCTGTTGTTTGCTGTGCAGCACCACAATCACCATCACGATCACAATCACAGTGGTTCATCTGGACTTGATCAGTTGCAAAATGAAACGGGAACGCGTCGCATCTCTGGGCCTCCATTTGAGCCTAATCATCGCGATCTGTGTGGCTGTCAGTGCTGCCCCGCGACCCCACAGCCCGATCGAAGACATTGTCATGGTCGAGGACATTGTCAGTGTGAATCCCGAGAAGAAAGTCGACTCGAATGTTGCTCTGATCACGATGAGCGAGTCCAACTCCAGCGAGGAGGAAAGCGGTTCCAGCAGCAAAGAGGATCAAGTCTCCGATGATCTGATCTTTCTAGCCCACAAAACTCAGACTCAAACTCAGACTCAGGCTCACATCGATGACTCTGCATCTGAAGAGGAAGTGGAGGAGGATACAGTCGCAACTCCCATTGCCAGTCCCATTGATATGAGTCCATTTGTTGCCTTGATACCCACGCGACAGGTTCAGGCAATTGTCAGTAGCTATTATAGCAAGGATGCGGAGGTTCAACGGGCCTATGGATTCCTCAACAGCGCCTACTTTGCCGAGAAGCAGCAACAACTAGTGCAGCTACCGGAAGTGTTGGCCTTTACTCGCTACCTGAATGCCAGTGGCCTGGATGTGTTGAAGTTGGTCAAGACTGTACTACAGACTATAGGACCTCCCACCACGGAGCTGCCCATGGCTTTGGAGGACAACAGCAGCTCAGCGTGCAACGGTGCGTATGAGTGACAGACGCTTTTCAATAACTTAGAGAGACACAGACACAGATACAGGGTAAAGACCGTTCATGGCCAGAACACGGCATAACTTTCAAATTGTCCCTGGGCCAGAGTTATGTGCTCCAAACTATGTAGACAAGGTAAGGAGTAAACTCTGAAACGGCGGGGAAACATAAGCAGAGAAACATGCCTTGGACATATGTGCATTTAATTAAATATCTCGGCAGTTATTAACTTGACTTTGACTGTGGCTTTGGCTTTGGCTTTGCAGAGTTGACGTTGCCCCTCGAAAACCTCGAGGCGAACAGTACGGGGGAGCAGGTGAAGGGACTGCAGGGATTGGTGGACAGTGTCCTGGATGCGTTGCCACAGGATCAAATACTGGCAACGTTTTTCGACAAAATCGAAGCTGATCAACAATTCTCGAAGCTCATCGACAGCATTGGCACGCCCAAGTTCTCCAAAATTCTCAGCAATCTGCAGGTGAGTCACCTTTATTTTTTCTCTCACCCTCATCAAACTCACCTCCGGCACGTAGCTGACTTTGAAAAGGTTCGTTCCAGGTCCTTTCGAATATGTTTTAAACAATTATATATAGGTGCGTCTCTCCGTGTACATTTCTGAGCTGGAGAATGGAAGCAACTCGGCCGCGGCTGCCTAATAATTTTCTCAACGAAAAACGTGAGAAAAATATCAGAGCAGCATTTTATTTTATTGGGCCCGATGCTTTATTACGACTCGAATCATTCCATCTACGGGACTTATTCGTACTACATAACATACGTTCTCGTATACAAATCAACTTCCGGCGGTTTGCCGCCGACTTTCAGCCAAGTTTTTCATTCTCTCTCTATGCGAGTATGTATTTTAAAGCAGACTTTCCAAGTGCCAAGGCGTTTTTCTTCTAATTGGCAATTGAGCTGGTCTACGTGCTCTACATATTTATGAAATGGCGAGATGGCAAAAAGCAGAACGCGTGTGTTTTTCCTAATGCTTTTTTCTCTTTGGTTTTTTATTCTTTCATTTTCCCCTGTTTTTCTTGCGTCGAAGGCAATTTATGTTTATGTGTGAAAATATGCCAATTGATTTGGCTCAAATGGAGGCCTATAATTGAAAACAACCTGAGCCATTCTTTTGCTTGGCAAAAAGCACTTTTAAACCGCAATAAAATATCCGTGATTCGTTCCACATTCTTGGCAAAAAGTCACGACTAAAAAGATCTTGAAATAAACGTCTTATTAAAAATTCTACACAATAGAAATATATATGTCTACTTACACTTCCACTCATATAATTTTAATCAAACTTATTCACACTTTTATTTCTTTATAATTCCAATTTTATAATATTTTCAGAACTCGGCGCCACTTCGGGCTCAGCTTGCTGAGTTGCAGAATTGTCGCATCAACATTGGCCAAATTGTCGAATCTCTGAAATCATATTTCTTTCTATCAAGTTTCTAAGGAATCGAGTTCAAATCAAAACATTTGTAAAAAAAACAAGCAACAATTAAAAGATATGTTCCACTTCTGATAAAATACTTAATAAGTTTAAGAGCCCATTTTGGGAGGCATTTTGTTGGCGTTTCGATTTCCTTTTCGAGCATATGCCAAGGCAATTATTCAGTGGGATTCCCCCCGGGATTTGGCATTGGCAGAAGAAAACGGCGCATATTAATAACGCTTTCGGGCATACGAAAACGAGTACGAGTTTGGCAAAAAAAAGAGGGTTAAATGACGCAAAGGTGGTGGCTTTTGGTGCGTCAAAAGTTTATCTACGAAAAAAGTTGGCAAACTGAAGCCCAGCTCAGGCTTTCACTCAGTCTGTCTCTCTCTGTCTCTCCCTGTCTGATTTATGCCGCTTCGCTTGGCTGTGCTCCGTTGGGGCAGTGGCAGTGGCAATGGCAGCGCAACAGTTGCAACTCTCTTAATGTTGGCGTTTATTTGAATAAACTGAAACTTCTGATTTCACAGGGCAGCAACGGCAACGAAAAAAGTTGAAAACTTTCTCGGTTAACTGATTTCTACACCGACACCTGCAGCTAGAAACGAAAAAAACAAAAAATGTGGCCCCCCAGGAGACTCATAATTTAGGTAGAGTATATCAATAAATTACGCATCCTGCTGCCAGGCACTTTTTAAAGTAGATAAAGCGACGGCCGTTGAAATGCAGAATACTCATACACACACAGGAGGAGTGAGTGTGTGTGTGTAAATGAAATTGTTGCCCAGTTGCTGATCAAGGAGAGCTACCCACCCTATTACTGGTCCTGCTTTTGGTCCTAGTCCTGGTCCTGGTCTATTATGCGTTCTGACCAGCTATTGACTAGTCGCCCTTCTTGGTGGTGGATTGCTGCTTCGACCATAGCTCAATGGGGTCCAATTGATTGCCCTTTGCCCCCGTCGCGTTCGTTGGCGGCGTTGCTGTAAACATGCAGGCTGACATAACATAGGCTACGCGTCGTGCATCAGCTCCATTAATCAATTACGGACATACGCCCAGCTCTTCCCCATCCTCCCCTTTCCTTTCCTCCCCTCCACTTCCCACCTCATCCATCCATAAGTTGCAGTGCGACAATCACGACATGTCACACAAGTGTCTAAATTCAATCTGCACAACAACCACAGTTAAAAAAAAGAGAGAACAAAACCAAAATAAAGAAAAGTCGCAGAAAATCCGTCAATCTCGGCTGGCAACTGGCAGCTGGCAGCAACTGGCAACTGGCACCTGGCAGAGCGTCACCTGGGAAAAGTCAGAGCATCTGTCATTTGCAAATGTCATTGAAGGAACTTTCAGAATTTATATCGTAGTCAAATCAAATTCAGCTTTAAGCAAAAGCAAGTGAACTATACATAGAATCCGCGTAAGCTCGATTCATCAAATTCACATTCACACTCATCACTTTGGGCCAACTAAATTCTGACATAAAGTTCTTGAAATTCCTAATTACTCGATTGATTGGTCATGAAGTTGATATCTTTTCTGGACGATTCACATGCCGCCGGCTTATCCTTTTGCCAAAAGCTGTCGGATGCAGCTCAGAGTTGCGCCCTGTTGCCCTTTGCCGATGTCTCGCCCTCCATTGCTAAGTTGTTCCAAGTCCAGAAGCACCTGCAGACCGATCTCCTGGCCTGCGACGCCCGTTTGTCCCTCTTTGTGGCAGCCGCCAACAGTTACCGCTACGAGTCCCTGCTGCGCCCCTTCCCCGAGGAGTTCCTCGACCGCGATCGGCGGCCGGACATCAATGCGATCTTCGACGTGATCGCGGACTTTGATCGATTGGAGGTCATTCTGCACCAGATACTGACGGGCAACTACAGTAGCTCCCATAAGAATGTGCTCAAGCTGCTGTACGCGGTGCTGGTGAAGCACGGCGAATTTGTGGCACTGAGCACCTTGCAACCCTGTGAGTTCGACGATCTGTATGCACATCTCAAGATTCCAGCGCCCTCGTCCTCGGCGCCCACACAGATCTTTGAGGTCACACCGAGCCTCAAGTGTGCCCACACCAAGGCCTACACCGCCCTGCGGGAACAGTACCCAGTCAGGATGGGATTCTACGGTGGCAATCTGGAGGAGCTCTACGCCATGCTCACCGTCGGCTGTCTGCCCATGAACGAGCCCATCAAGCTGACCAACAACGTGGACGAGGCTCTGACCCAGAGTCAATATGGCAACAGCTGGGGCGCCTCTCGCTGTGGCGCCATGCTGAACTGTGTGGCCGTGGTGGAGTATCTAGTGGTGCCCTCGCAGGTGACTGTCGAGCAGGACAATCAGCATGTGGTTGTCCGCGATGCCAACTGCATTCAGATATCGTATTTGCTGTTCTTCGGCAAGAGTTTCACCCAATACGAAAGTGCTCTGATGTTGCAGCCGAAGATGTCGGTCGATTGGAATCGGACCATCAAGTGGCTGCAGACCAAGAAGTATGCCATCTCACTGGGCGTATACTTAATGATCCTGTCCATGTCCCTATCCAGTGGACGGGGCATTATCTATAGAATTGCCACCAGCGGAATGTATACCATAAGAAAAGGATTCCTTCCTATTTAAAATCAACGTACTCGCATTGCATTATTATCGAAAGATATTATCAATTTACTGATCTCGTAGCACAGATCAGTAGATTGTTTATATTATGTTTATAATAATGCTGGGACCAAAATGAAGGCAATAATACCTGTAATCCAAAATTTTAAAATTGACATTTCGCCTTATTATCGACAGATATGATCAATGTACAGATCTCGAAAAACACAGATTGATAATGTTTGGCAATAATGCTAGGACTGTAATGAATAGTGTTAGAATGCAAATTATAATTTTCTATTTAAATCAAAAGGAATAATTTGCATTATTAAATTTATATTAAAATACTATAATATTAACCACATTAAAGCTACAATTATAATTAAATCAAAAAAAACTGAAACTGAAACTAAAATTAATCATGAAACTAAAGTTAAAATTTTATACGCCAATTTATTACTTATTCTGCTTTGTTTAATCTTAATAATTCTATTACTAGGAATCAATACTTATAAATATGAAAATAAATATAAGCGAACAGAACAAAGTATTGTTTGTAAATTATGCTTTTCTTAAAGAATGGTGAGTAAATAGATAGCGAAAAGACAAAACGGATCAAGGGCAAGGGTAAAAAAAGGGGTGAAGAAGTGAGTCACACGAGTCGCAGCTGACCATAAATAACAACAATTTAGCATTACAAGTGACGCAGTAAAAATTTATATGCTCTCGCCCATTTTCAATTTTCTGCAATTTCTCCAGCAATTGTGTGAAATTCCTTGCGGCCATTCGGTGGCAACAACAAGCGGCTCTAGGGGCAGCAGAAGCAGCAGCTGAAGGAGGAGGAGACGTTGCATAAAAAGGACATGGTCAGATTTGTGTGTGCGAGTGTGTGTGTGTGTGTGTTTGTGTGTGTGTGTGTATGTGTATGGACACACATAAACTGACTGCAGCCAGTCCATCCCTTATGCCACACACCGACCGAATACTGAACATACTGAAACTTGGCATTATGTGTTGCCGGACACTTTTAGGGTCACACAATTTACCAGCTTTTTTTTATATTTGTTGCTCAGCTTTTTTATGGCGACCACAACTATGCCATGGAGAGTGTGTGTGTGTGTGTGTGTGTGTGTGTGTTTGTGAATTTTTTACATATGCTCGTCTAGTTGCTGCTACAAGTTATGCAAAGAATTTGCTGAGGACTTTCGCAGACGTGGCCAGGACATAGCTGGCATTTGTAAACGTAACTTGTGCTGACAAAAGCATTCGCGAAATACTTTTGTAAGCCATATTTCATTGCATTTAAGTACAACAGTTGCAATTACCCCGAAAACTGGCTGCTGGCTTAGACAACAGCCACAACAATAAAAGAAAGTCTTGAAGCTATCAATTATCTGGAGATCGAGCTGAGTTAGCAGCTATCATTAGTCCTGTTGAGGGGGCTAGATCTGATCCCAGCAGCCATTAATAAAGGCACACATCAAACTCGACACTGTCACATAAAATTCAATTTAGTGGCTTTTATGCTACAGCAACAGCAACAAAAAAGGTAGGAGAACTTGGCCAAGTCACAAAAAAGGGCAGCAACCCTCATCGCAAGGTTTTTACGCAGCTAAGCTGAATGCACATTAGCATGAGCTCGACTTCAGGTTAACAGGGAGGGGTTTGTGGCAACTTGTAAGTGGAAAGTGGGCGGGGGGAGTGGCACGCACTTACGCCTGGCTGATAGTCCCTGTACGCCGTACGCTGTTCCCGGTTCTCTGTTCTCTCCTGCCCCCGTTGCACTCGACCTGGAATCAAAATAAATGTCAACGTTGCTGTCACACAAAAGCAGGCAGCCCTCCAGCCTCAGTCCCTTAGCCCTCTTCCTGAGGGTTCACTGTAAACGCGTTTTGGGGTCTAAGTTTTTGACTTCCTTAATGACACTGTGGCGGCAACGATGAGGCGACGATGATGATGACAACAACCAGGACAACGAACGACGTCATCAATGCCATCAGCATCAACTACAACATCAGCATCAGCTTCAAAATCAGCTTCAACATCAACATTGGGGCGCCACAAGTTGATGATGCAATTTAAGAGCTTTTCAGCTTCCCTCAAGTCGAGGGACTTCGCTGCCTGACGCCATTCTT
The DNA here is from genome assembly GCA_035043635.1 of Drosophila rellima. Taxonomy (NCBI): domain Eukaryota; kingdom Metazoa; phylum Arthropoda; class Insecta; order Diptera; family Drosophilidae; genus Drosophila; species Drosophila rellima. The sequence goes on along the minus strand of JAWNMV010000145.1, from coordinate 11,263,848 downwards.
CGTTTTTGATAATCTAACAAAATTGATAAGGTGTGAAATTCTTGATTTTATTTTCTGCGCTCTGCGCAAGAAAATGCTTTTTCGTGCCAATTTTGTTTTTCATCTTCTTATTCTTTTCATTTTTACTCCCACTTTGCCCAAGGTATTTTTTTATTTATTTTATTTTTTTCAGTCAGTTTAGGCTGCAGCAGAAAACACAAAAGTGTTGCCTTTGATGTTTTTGATGAGGTGTTTGTTTAGTTTTTGATGTTTCGCATAAGACGCCATTTCGGATATAATTCAGCATCGCTTGTCTATCACCTTTGTCGGCGCTTTCCATTTACATTTTAAACGAAATTTAATCCAGTTTATGGGCCACGTCAAATGACAAAAAACACCATGCAGTCCCCAAAAAGCCAACAACCAAAGTAAACTGCGATTTTTGCTTGCTTTTTCATCTTGTTTTGAAAATGTTGTCGCTTTGAAATTTAAATAAACAAGGAAATTGACTTTTCAGCATAGATTTTCTTCATTTTACTCAGCCGCATACAAAGCGGCCAACTTACTTATATAGGACTTGAAGTTTGCTCTATTTGCGTGGCAGATTTTTAATACCCTGCAACTGTGAGGGATATGTTTTTTATGGGACAAGAGAATATTACAAAAATTAATTAATGAGAAATAGAAGAACAAATAAAGGAAGAGTATGATTCATTATCATTTACTGCAAAAAAACAGGTTATATAAAAGAAAATCATTGAAGTGTATCGTCAATTGTTGGCACTTTAATAATCCAGCTCTGTTTGTGGGATATTTTCTAGTTTGGCATTTCTAATCTAAGTGAACCATTTTTCTGGTTTTGTGATTGCCATTTTGTCGGGGTTTCATCTTTGTGTTTGTATTTTTTTTCAGTACATTTTTGTTGATTTTTTTGTGTGTAGTGAACGCACTCGAACATGCTTGGCAGGCGTAATTATCGGCACGTCAATTGCACAAAGCGGGGCAAAAATTGTTTAATCGTTGGTCAGCCATAAATTGATTTGTATGGCAAACGAACGAGCCAGCGAACGATCCGCAGTCATCACTGAAATGCTTGCCACCGCTCGTTGCATGCCACAAAAAAGTAACGCAGATATGCTGGCAAAAAAAAGAAATTTAAAAAAAAATAAGACGAGGCTCCTGCCGGCGATTGCTTTGAAATTGGCAACAGCTGCCGTTGCCGTGTGTTGCAAACTGAACTGAATCCTGAATCCTTTCAGTTTGAGCAGGAATCAACAACATTTTTTTTTCCCTTTAACTGCAAAGCCGTTGGCTCGTTGACTTGTAACAGATCTCGAATTAAAGCCAACTTTTCAGATAAAACTCAATTGAAGTTTCTTTGTTTTATAATTGTTTGGTCAATTAATAAGCTCCTTAACAAATTTAAAACTTCTCGTTAAAGCTTCTAAATTGGATTAGCTGGAATATTTCTGAAACAGACAGGTAGGATTATAGCACCCTTTAGGGTACTTGAGTGTATTCAACCAAGTATTCGAATTCGTACTCAAGCGCTGATGTAATTTGCAATTGAGAAATTTACCGAAATGTTACTGCGCTCAAAGGTTTGAGGATATTGAATCAAGTGACACGAGAGCCTTATGCCTGAATGACCAACTGATTGTTTAATTATTGGAAATGCGAACAGCAAATGAACTCAAAGGATTCGCAGTGTGTATATGTGTGCATGTGTGAGTGTGTGTATCGAGCAACCAATCAGTGCATGGACAGCGATAATGCTCCAATGCCAAAGTACTTGGGTGGCTATTGCTTAGTGACCACAGAAATAGAGACAGCGAGAGAGGGAGAGAGAGAAGTAGCGACAGATTGAGTGATATAGGGAATAGGGCATAGGGTTATACCAGTAGCTGTTGCTGTGGCAGCTCAATGTTGCTCACATGTGTTGAGTAGATCAAAGTGCCCCATTTGAGCAACTTAAGTGCGCACTGAGTACGAGTTTAATGCCACAAAGGGGCACCAAGTGATTTCCTCCACTGCAACATTCTCTAACCAGTCGATACTTTGATATTCAATTGAGTTAGCCACAAGTAATCTGTGCATTCGACGCTCAGCTTAAAAATGCATTACGTAATGGAAAGCTGGACAACAAAAAAGGTTTTTGCTAAAGTGTCAAGACCGGAAAAAATTAAGTTTTCGAAATTAATTAAATTTTGATGCCGAATCATCTTAGAGGAGAATCAAAAATCGAGGTTTTCGATGAATAATTATATCACTATTATAAATTAAGGAACTGCACGGTGTTTCGAATTAATTTGGTTGTATTCCATTCCACTTAATAAGTTGCCTATGCATATGTGTGTATTTATTCCTCAGAGCTAGAAACTGGCATCTAAGATATAAGAAATATAGATTTTTTGACTCTTAAACTGATTAGGTGCGAGGAAATCGACTGGTATAATTTATGTAAATTCGGAACTAATAGATTTGAGGCTTCCAGCACAGAATCTAAATATATATATATGTGCTGTGTGATTACTGGGCTTATGTGCTGTTTGAACAATATGCACATTTTCAATTGTTATTATCGATGCACTGGCGCGTGTCCGTTTTGGCCAAAAGGGGCTACCACATCGTTGCCCGCATCAATGGTGCTGACTTGTTGATTTTATGTCTGCATGACATTTGCAACTGTTGATTTGGCCAGGCTATTGCCACACGACCAAATACATTAAATCAAATTCAATTCCATTCAATTGATACGTAAATTATGCAATTTGCTGATAGGCGAATTGAAACCGCTTAAGTTGTCACTTTGCGTATGCAGAACAATAATTTTTCATTTTTAACCCAAGCCGAGATAAAGTTAAAAATTGTCAACTCAATTTCTATGCGATGCAAGGTCGAAAATTAATTTATATTCGCATTCACTTATGATACAAAGAGAATTATGGCAAATTGCAAGTAAAATGCATGCAAATAAAATTTAGTTAGCACACACATAGCCATGTGTATACTCTCTCACACACATACACACACACACACACACACACACTAGAGGAGCTGGCACACGAAAAAGTTTTGGGAAAAACCGCGACAAAAGTTTTCGTTGTATGCGCGATAATGTTGGCAGTTAACTTAATTTTGTCACATTTGACAACACGTTAAAACAACAGCAAAGCCACACAGACAGCAGACATGAGAGTAGAGTGAAGAGAGGGGAGACAGGAGACGTCAGAAATGAGCAGACGCTGCGAAAAGTAGAAGCTGGTGGCTGAACTCTGCTCAGCAGTCGAGGGCAGAGAGAAAGGGAGAAAGAGAGAAGGGAAGAGCAGCTGGAAAAGATAAACAATGCAACACGCAGACAAATGAGTGATGGCATATAAGTAGTACATACTTGCCCCTCCTCTACTGCTGAGTACACGAAATGCACAAGGCTGCAGCTCTAGATGAGGAACAGGGATTGAGAATGGAAATGGGACTGCGTCGACGACAGGTTAAAGACTCAAGAACCGCAAAGTATGCAATACAAATTCAGTGCGCGACTCGAAGGCTTCGGGCCCATCTATGTATGTAAGTAAGTACACAGAAAAAACCCGGGATTTTCATTTGGATAGTTCTTAAATCGAGTACGAAATAGTTGATTCAAGTTGGAATTTTTAAATTCTTAAAATTAAAGGTTAAAGGCATTTTGGACTAGTTTATTAGTAATATTGATCTGATTACATACTTCAAAAACACATGCTAAATTAAAGAATTTTAAATTATAATTTTAGAAGAATCTTTTTTTTTCTGTGTATGTTTGTTTGTGTGTGCATGTGGCACGAATATGACGTTGTCGTCAGCTGCAGCAATGTAATTTGTGGCATAGTGCGTATTACCCGCTCACACACACGCACACACACAGATGCGTTCCCATAGGGCTCACACACACAGCGGCACCGCTAAGTGAGTGAGTGATTCGCCAGACAACGAGACTTGAAGGCAAAATGTTAAATGACGATGCCAGCAACAACGACGAATGTGTGTTTGTATGTGTGTGTGTGTTTGCATTATACGATGCGCTTAAATTGTTGCAAGCACTGTGCGGTTATATAGCGCATATATAGTGTGCAGATCTTGGACCTCGCAACGAGCACGTTATTTGCTTAAAGCGCGGTTTTCCTTGTTGGTTTCGGGCTTGCTGCCATTGTTGTTGGCCTTGTTTACATATAAATATTCTATATGCGTGCATTTTATTTATGATTGCACAACGGACAACTCACTCATTGCACTCAGCCGGAGGAGACTCACAGTCCCCTATCCTCCCCTTCCCCCTTTTGCCCAATCTCTTCTCTCCCCTTTCACATTTTGATGGCATCATCTGCTACTGGCGGCAATATTTATGTGGGTTCAGTACAGCCAGCTCCAGTTGTTGTTGTTTGTGCATTTCTGCACTTAAAAGCGATTAAATATAAATCAATATAAAAATTTGCATACCAAATATGTGAGTGTGTTTTTGTGCTGGGTTATTGAATGGCAGCCACTTCTTTATCCATTATATACACATGTATGTATGTACATACGAATGTTTATTACGTGTAAAAATTTTGATATTATTTATTATACGTATGCACATATTTACATATGAATCTTAAGCACACTGCATTGTACTTCTTTGGGCCTTAAATCGATCTGAGGGCTTTCCTTTTGATCATCTGAGCAGTCGCTTTAATTTTCAATCGATATCTTACTTTATATTTAATTTAAATTAATATTAATGCATATTTTACATAAATATATAAATGTCAATAATAACGCTTGGCTAATCCACTTTTTCTGCAGTTTCAGTTTGTTCTTAAGTCGAGAAATCTTACAGAATTAAATAATTTATTGATAAAAATACTTAACGCGCTCTTAATATTTTTTTATAATCATATTTTTTATCAGTGTACCTACTCTCTCACCCTTTCTCTCTTTAATTCTTGTACTCGTTCTCCACCGCTAAACAGGATTTTCTCTTTGTTTCTTAACGCTTTTATTTGGCTATAATCGTTGGGGGAGTGGCACTTTATTATTAGGGACATGCACATATGCAAATATACCATAAAACAGCAACATGTTTTGGCAATTGAAATATTGTGAGATTAGCTCGTGACGAACCCAAAGCACAAGACAAGTTGCCTTTGGGATGCTGAGGATTTGGCCCGTGGCTCGGTTTTTCGTTGACACTGTCATTGAGCATGTCACAACAAACAGCATTATATGCAAAACTCCATATACCCCTCGTTACATACACACATACAGAAAACACCCTTAGACATGGGTAGGCATATTTTTAATGCGTTTATGCTAATCGCGTGGGTTTTAATGCGGCCAGCGTGTTAAATGTGCCAGGACTGGCCGAAAGGATGTGGCAAGTGGGAAGCTGACTGGCAAACGCCGCCTGTCAACACATTTCGCTGATTGCCATGTGTCTCTGCTGTCTTCAGTCTTCAGTCTTCGACGCAAGCTAGACAAACGAATTTGCATAAATTGCGTTTAAGGCAACCGCCTCTCAAAGCCCAACATCATCAGAGTCTCATATGGATGAGTTTCTTCTCCAGCTCCAGCTCGAAAACTAAGCGTCATTGTGTGTCTACTGTGTCTCGGCACTGTAGGTTGCTGCCACCCTGTTGTGGTGGTGAACTGGGGGAGAGAGCAGTTTTTGCAATTACAGTGCTTCAGGTAATTACGTGGCCGTGGCCCTGGCAGCCTCAAGTGGGCAGCTTGTAAAATTATGCATCGATGAAATTGAATGACGCTGCTGAATTTGACATGAAGTTTAAATTACTTGAACACACACACACATACACATGGACATATGAATACACTCACACCGCGGCAGACGGAAAACAAGAGCGTATAATCAAGTGGCAACACTGGCAACGGGGGTCAATGGTCAACGGACACAACAGAACAGAGCACAACAAAATTTGCATTCACCAACGACACATCACTTGAGGCCAAATATCGTATGTGAATGTGGCAGGAATGGAAAGAGGAATGAAGGAGGGAATCTGGAAAAGTGGGTGAAAACGAGGCACTGGGCACTGAGGCGGCTAAATTTCAATTTTTGCCAAATGCCGTTTCCTGTTCTCCTTTTCGGTGTTACACGACCCCATAGTGAGAGAGAGAGAGAGAGAGAGAGAGAGTGAGGGAGCGAGCATTAGCAACGAAATTCTCAATTGAATTGGCCCTGATAATGACAACTTCATACATTATGCGTGCCCCCGTGCGTCATATTTTGAGCGACAGTCGCGCTGCATCCACCGAACTGGCCAACTGAATGGGGCCAACAAGAGGGGGGATAACAAGAAGGGGGCTGCTGGCACTCCAAAACTTGACAATCTCGTTTGCCAGCCGCAAATATGCGATTGCCTTGTTCTCGTGCAAATGAATGGCTCCGCTGCCAGTCCAGACCAGTTCAGATCGGGCCATGTCCCAGTCGACAAACCGACAAGCCGACAAACTGACGAGCTGACGAGCGCACCATTTTGTGCAATTTTCCTGCTTTTTTCATTTACCTTTTCCCTCTTATTTTTTTTTTTTTGGTTTCGGCCGCTGTTGCCGTGTAGTGAAAATTTTCCAAAAATCTACCAAACATTTCGTTAAACATGAGTCAGTGTGCCTATGCCACTGGCTCCGACCGTGTTATTCTGTGTACACGTCAAAAAAAAAACCATTCTTAAATTCAAGTTTATCATTCTTAATTAAAGCATTCATTTGATAAGCATTTAATCAGGATATTATTGTTAAATTGACACAATATGCAGATAAAATCATGAAAGTCTAAAACGTTTGATTGAACTGAGCAAAATTCGTATAAAGCACTGATAATCAAAATATTTGCGGAGAAGGAATTGAAAATTCGTGCTTTAATCAAATTTTTCGTACTCGACACCCTTTGGGATTGATTTTATCCCAGAATTTCCAAATTTTTTTCCTGTGTACGAGTATGTTGTGCGGAGGCATGTGGCATGTGTGTGCTGGCATTGAGCCTGCCAAGCTGCCAACCTGCCTCGCTGACTTATGCATTCATCCATCCAACTAGGCAGCCGCCAGGATGCCCCGTCCGTTTGGTGGTTCGCTTTTAATAAATTCATAAATATTTATATATGCAAAATTTTGGGTAAAATGCTGGCAGCCAACTGGCAAGCAGCGACTGGTCCATCTACCAATCTATTCAATTTGGGCCAACAACGGAGCACCAAACATCGCGCCACGTTGACAGCTTGCCCAGAGGCTGGGCACGGTTTATAAACTGAGTACGAGTTCGAGTACTCACAGTGTACTCATAGTGCGAAAATGCTGATAGATTGATGCGGCATGTCACAAAACCGCAGCAGGCAGTGTCAGAGTTTGAGGCAAGTGCAATTTCCATATTTTGTGTCAGACCAAGAGACCAACTCTCACTATAGTGAATTATAAGTAAAGTTCGGAACTGTTAGTGAAAGTACGAGTACTCGTACTCGTATTCAAACTCGTTCTCGTAGCTGAGTGAATATGCAAATATGGCAGAGTCGTATCTTCGAGTAGAGCTCAATTCAAGTTGATGTCTTTCGGCGCAGTTTTCAATCAACGCTAAACACAAATCAAATCCACATCAAATGCACTCACAAACGAAACGGCTAAAAGCAAATAGCAAACACGTTAACAGCCGAATCGCACCCTTGTCCATGGATACAAATTCAAAATTTGAAATTCGCCAGCTCAGATTGCCGTTCGCAGATAGCTCAAAACATGGAATTTCTCACATTCACACATGCTTCAGAGAGTCAGAGAATCAGAGGGTCGAGGAAATTTCCACGAACTGCAACTGTCACATCACAAAAGCGGAGGGAATGGGAAGGAAAAGGACAGAAGATGGGGGCGGTAAATCACAACATGCGGTGCGAACGCCTTGTTGTCTGCCTGTGTGTGTGTGTGTCTGTGTGTGTGTATCTGCTGGAACACTCCTATTTTAATCTTGTTTTTGAATACTCGTTAACTTGGCTTTTGTTATTCTTATTTTCATGCTTATTTGCATACGAAACACCCGCGCTCTCTCTCTCTCTCTCTCTCTTCTCTCCTCCCTCCCTGAACGTCACAAGCCCCCCGATAAAGTCGTCTGCGAAAATGATTTAAAATCAATTTATTCTTTTCTGTCCTTCTTATGTAAATCATTTTACGACGACTACACAGACCACTGCGAGTGGAAAAGCGGCAAAAGTTTAATCTAAATAAATCAACTTGATGCGTATCTAAAAATAAATAAGTGAATGAATGAACGAATGAACGAATCAATGAATGAGTGTGCTTCTCTACGGATTTATTTACAAATTCGCAAACAAATTTTCGCATCAACGAGACTTATTTGTGAGGGAAGCTATTCTTCTTTTTTCTTGTTGTTGTTGCTGTTGTTGTTGTTGTCATGCTCCAAACTTGGCTTAAAAAATAAATATGAAATTTGTCTTGGATACTTTACCTAATTTTACTGTCCCAGTTTCAATTGGTAAATGTAGGAAAAACGCATCAAATAATATTAACAAAACATTTCCCAGTGACATTCACATGGAATATAAATGACAACCGCGACATAAACAATTTATACGCACAACAAAAAGCTAATTTAAATATGCATAACTGCATTTAATAGCTTCTGAATATTTATACTATCAGAAAAAAAGGAATGAGAGTGATACAGTTAAGAGGGGTTGACCAAGAGACATCCTGTATTAAGCTTCAAATTTAAAGACAGTCAAGTGGCAGGTTAAATTTAAAAATATAAACAAAATCAATTGATTTCTTTACATATTTTTAAATATTTTTTTTTATTTCGTTATTTGTCGCCTAATAGCGATTTTTCAGTTCGTTTCGATTACAGGGTATTACAAGCAGCTTAAAAAAGCGCTTGCAATTAAATCTAACAAAATCGCAACTCAACTGAATAGCAAATATTCATGAAATTTACATGTCATTTCCACAAATAAAAACAAATAAAATTTTCATTGTGCGAATGTATGAAAAATATCAAATTGCATAAATAACAAATTCAATTTGAATTTGCAATTTAATGAACGTAATTTATGAACGTGTGAAAATTGCAAATTGTTGTCGTTGGTGCACTGGGAACTCATTTTGCAGACTCGCAGCATCCAGTGGGACGCAAATTATTAATAATTATATAAAACATTTTACAAAAATTAAAGCAAAACAAGTTAATAGTTTTTAACTAATTGTCTAGTTAAGCATAACTTTGATATTCGACCATTTTTTAGGGCTTCAAACTTCTGAGACCAGATTTTCTTTTCAATAACTTTCTTTGCAAGTTTTTTTTAAGTCGAATTTCCAAGACAAAACATTTTGTTTAAGACACTTGAGAAAACTTTAGATGACATTAATTAAAAATTACATGCTTTCAAAGATATTTTTTCCCTAGTTATAATAACAAGCTAATTAAAAGTTTTGGTCAAAGAAAAATTCAGCAAGTGCGGTATTTAGTTAGTCGACTTCCAGTTATGTGTGTATGGCTTAAAAATTGAACCCGAGTTGAGAAAAGTTATAAGAATTGTGAAAATAATAAGTAAATAAAAGAAGAAAACTTGGGGAAAATAGAAAATGTTGTGAAGTAGCTTTAAGTACACAATAAATAAATACAAATACATGGGAATTGCGACTACAACTGCAGGGATTCTGTGAAGACGGGGGACTGCAGACTACAGACTAATATGAGAGAGAGAAAAATGATATAAAAATAGCTGCAAGCCATATAAAAACTGCTTGTGACTCTAAGAGTATGATGATTATTTTATATAGGGGTTCAGTCAGATCACAGTCAGGGAAATCGCATTGCCTTTGCCCCATTACAAGTATATTCTGTTAAGTTGCCCCAAGTGGTCGACGCTCAGACAACGAACTGCATCATTTTCAAATGAAATAAATCAAAGCACACAAACAAACGGAGAGACAGACAGTTAGACGATTGACAAGACACAATGGGGTAAAGCCAAAACCAAATTGAACTGAAAGAAAACATGAATAGATATATTTAGATCTATATGCTCGTAGATACTTTCAGGGTCAGTTCACAAAGAATGTCTCGCCCAATTGCCTAACTCATTGGACTGTTCCGAGAGGGTTTCTCTCTGTGAACCGCGACAGTTGCGAGTTGTCAGATTGTTGTAGCATCCCCTTTGAGATTGCCCACAGTTATTATAAGCCGTATATTTACATTTCACATTTCACATTTTATGATGGGATGACATCAGGAGCGTAATGAAGACAAAAGACATCGACGCCCATTGACACTTAAAATTTCACATGTCGCATTATGCAAAGTACCTGAAATGGTGCAACACACATTTGACCCTTTTTGTTTTGGCTGCAAACTCTCCACATCATCATAATAACAATGTTAATAATATTAATAACGCCTTTATTCCACAACAAAGGGCAGGCACGGCGCCAGCTGGCGGTTTAATTTAATTAAACAACATGAATCCGTTATATGTGGCCACCTTTTTGGCCCCAGAGCTCCCCTTAATAAGCCAAGCCACGTCAAGTATACGTCTCCTCGTTCCCCCGTCTCACATCACATAAATGCGAGGGATTTACAACTTTTTATAATAATTTTCAATTAAAAAACGCACTTCAGTCTCTGCTTTCAAAGTATTTTAAATTTGTGCTCTCATTGTTGTTGCTATTTTGTTTTGGACTGACTGCTGTGACGTGGCACTTGGCAAACAAGATTTGCATGACACACACACACGCACATACACTCACACGCTCACACTTACGCACGCTTGAGCCTGGTGTTTCTGTCATATTAACGGTACTGTGCACACACGTGTCTAAAAGGATTTAAGCCCCTTCGCATTCGCCCCGCACGAATGCGTCCATCGTCATCATCCTTAAAGCTGCTGCTGCAAATATTTGATTAGCTCGGAAAAAAGTTTTGTGCAACTTTTTAATTTTAGCACAAAAAAGTTGACATGATTCCATGCCAAAAAAAAGTGAACTCAGTTTCCATTTACATCTCCAAGTCACCTATTAGGAGTTAATATAATTGTTTTTATGCATTCTACATTACACTCTTCCATCTGTCAAAGCTGGATCACACCTCAACCCATCCCGACAACGCGCAAAAGCAAATCTCGTAGACGCTTCAAAGTTTTCGAACCGCAGTTGAAGTCGAGACCGCTGAACTCCTCAAAACTGCAGTCAACTGAGATTTGCTCAGACTAAGAAAATAACAACAACAACAACATCCTTGCTGCAACCAGATCTGTGTGGTTGTGGCAAGTTCTTCAGCTTAAGCTAGACACGCCGCAACATTTTATATTTTTGTATTATACCCTGTAGAAGAAAAACTCTAAAAGTAGCGTTGTGAAAATCTCAAAGTATCAGATATACATAGATAGTTTGAAACTTGTATCGCTTTTTGATAAATTAAAATCTTGCAGCCATTTGTTAAATTATTAATCTTTGATGAAAAATAATCTATTATATTTATATTAGTCTTCGATTTTAAAAAACACTTCTGTGAAACTCTAGCATTACATAAATTGAAGTGGCTCTAATACTTGTTAAGCGAATGAAAATATAAGAAAGACTTTTCAGGTAGACATTTTAAATATTTCTATATTATGAGCTTCATCATAAGATATAATCTTGAAGAAAAATAAGTAAGCAAAAAAGCATATCCGTAAGTCGAGCATCTTTTATTAGAACTTATACGTTTTTCTGCTTTTTCCTCTTTTAGCAACTGTAACAAAGTTGACGACGCTGTTGTTGCTGTTGCAAATGCGTGTAACTTTTTAATCAAATTATGTGCAAATTTTCTTTAGCAGTAATTTTTAGTAAAATTTTGCACAAAATTACAGCGAACGAGTCGTTTTCGTTCACGCTCTCATTTTCGCTTTCTTGGGCCATCATCACTTGGTGTCTACTTTGAACTGCTTATATTTCATTTTCATGGCCTGCGTACGAGTATCTCCCTCCCTCTCTATCTATCTATCTCTCTCTCTCTCTCTTACCTTCTTAATGTCGCTGCTTTTATTTCAGAGTTGCTGTCTTAGTCTGTCTGCTGTCGTCTTGGCATTGCATAATTTTTAATTGAATTTTAAAGTTTTCGGCAAGCCAAAGAAATTTTTGTTTTCATTCGCTTGCCAAACTTTGGCTTGAATTTAATTAGAAAATGATTTTGACTGCGGCTTTGCCACTTGCAGTGTAACCACCACCACCACCACCAGCACCACCGGACTCGGCATCAATTTGTAGTACAGAGTTTTCGCGGTCTGGCACTGAAATTAATAAAGTAAATTGCAAATTCAGTGCCAATATAAATAAAATAAAATTAGGCGTGAGTCGAGTCAAGTTGCGTTGAGTTGAGTTTGAGTTTCATTGTCCTTAATAAGTGCTATGGATGTACATTACATTAGTAGCCATGTTTATTTCATTTGGACGCGTTTGGACACAGCGGGCGGCATTTTAAACTGGACACGGACTCAAGGACTCGAGAGAGAGTGAGGACGAGGGGCATTTGGTTATTGTCTGCCCATTGTAATTTGCAGCAGACACATTAATCAAAAAATTGTTACTACCCGTGGTTTGTTCGCTCTATCTCTTCCTCTGAAATTGCAGTCACATTCGACTGCGACTGCGAGTGGTGCAGTAGGTGGTGTTTTTGGTGGTGCACTTGTTAGTCAGCAGCTGCCATTGGCTCGGCTCCGCTCAGTTGCCATTTGAGGTGGTGGAGGTAATTGAAATGTCACCGGAAGTGTTGCTGGCCGCGCACTGTCTCCGGTGCAGCAATGTTTGAGTGGCACAGTCGCATGTGGCAACTGAACCACCAGCCATGACCACTGGCCATGGTAGTGACATTGCTATTGCCATTGGCAGTGGCGAGGACTTCGTATCCATTTGATACACTCGATCGCTGACAGCAATGTTTGTGGCTCTGCTAATGTGACTCTAACGGTCAATTACGAGTATTTGCGCAATTTTGTAATTAAAATCGCAAACGTGCCCCATTCGGAGGCACGAGCGTGAGTACGTGCAACACGAAATTTAATGCTCTGCTTCAATCTGATCCCCAGCATTTTCAGTTAATTAACAACAATTGCATCTTTATGCTACTTTTCGAATTTAAACCGAGACGAACTATCATCTTATGTAAACGTCAGATGCGCATGTATTCGTCCATACACACTCTCTCTCTCTCTCTCTCTCTCTCTGCGAGGGCAGTTTGTTAAGTAATGGAATGTCGAACCGAAGAACATTTTTGAGTTTGCTCGATTAAAATGCAAATTTCGTATTGATTTTCTATTTTCGGGTTGCTTGAATCTGTACAACTAATTAATTAGAATTAAATGTATGCTTTACGAATTTTTAGAAATAGCAAGAAACTCTATTTAACGAGAATGCATATTTAGACACCAAGTTTTTAGGACATTTGATAGCTTCTTTTGTAAGTTTCCTTTGCTCTAGCTACTTCTTGGGCAACCCTCGCCAGATATTGTAGGAGTAGATAAGTTCGACTCCGGATTGCGCCAGATTGCACTGACAGCAGCGTCAGCTTTGTCGTTTTTACCTTCAATTTTATGAACTTTTTCGTAGCCGTAACTTTTTCATTACATTTCGACTTGTACAATTTTCCGGCAGTCGATGTTGTTGTTGCTTTTGTTGTTATTGGGCTGCAATTGCCATGCTGTTGTTGTTGTTGTTGTTGCTGTTATAATTGTTGTTGTTGTTTATGAGCTAATTACATAAGCTCGTTATTAGGCGAATTACTTGTTTCTTCATTTGCAGCTGGATGATGCTGCTGTTGCTGTTGCTGCCTTCTCTGAGCCAGGAGCAGCAGCAAATAAGAAAACTTTTTTAATTATAACCTCATTTAGATTTGACGTTAGCTGCGTCGCGTGTCTGTCTCTTCCCCGTCCTTCCCCGCTCCTTTCCTTTCCCTTTCCATTTCCGTCGAAGTTCCTTGGCTTATAGCATTTATGCTTTCTGCTTCCAATCTTTACAATCTCAATCTAATCAGTGCTTATTTAATTTGATTTTCAGCACTGTGACAAACAATTGTAGTCTATATTTTCTCATCCTCAACTCTGTCTTTAGTTGGTTGCTTAGTGTCGTCGGCCTGAGGCAAATTTCGCAGCTGACACAGCTGGTAATCATTGTTCTGGCCAAGTTCATGGCAATATATCGACACCCCAACGCAATAACTTTCAAGCTAATAATTTGAACTTGCACTTTAAAATGATTATTAATATTAAATTAATATGGCAGCTCACTTGAATTTCAAATCCAATCATTACCTATTTATCAAAGCAATCAAGTCTGGTCCCTGATTATTGTTTAACGCCTCTACAATTTCCATATCGATTGGCTAATAGAGAGTTGGAGGCTGGCATCTCCACCTGTTAGTCCTGGGATCTCAATCAGACGAGGACACTTCCGTTAGCAGTTGGCCCAAGTATATTTATTTCCATTTTCTGCATTGCTGCTGGCACTCTGCTCAGATCCTTTTTATTTCTTAAGATGCATATTTTAGACCCATTAAATCAGCGTGTAAAAGAGGTATATAGTTTGGAAGAAGGGGAATTTCCAAACACAATTATTCCAATTTGAGAGGATTCTCTTATCCAGTTTCTATATTAAATTGATCAATCATGAGAATATATAGCTAAAGCATTCTGTCTTAAATACCCCTTAATACAGGGTATAACATTGTCGTAGCAATAGTTATAACAATGCTACCATTTTCCTATGCAATGAAGCGTAAAAATACGTGTTTTTTTGCTACACAACACAAATGTACACATACACCGACATATTTACATGCATACATATATATACTTATAGGGAAAATTTAGTTTATGCATTTGCATATGGTAAGTATCTTTGTACGTAGTTTCCTTCCAGACGCAAGGCAAATACGTAGCCTTGTTAGTTGTTGACTGCAATTTCCTTGGCATGCAATCGGTTTTCTTTCTCCGAGCTATATATATTTGTACATACATATATATTTGTGTGTGTGTGTGTGTGAGTGTGCAGAACAAATATTTGGTTTACGTCAAATTGACACGCTTGAGTTAATCAAAAGATGATTTGTTATTTCTTGCAAATGCATCCGCATCCACATCCACATCCACATCCAAATCCACATCCTTATTCGCATCCACATCCGCATCCGCTCACTCAATGCTCTCAACTCAGATGAAGCAGAAGCTGAAGAGCATCAGCAACAACAACATGCAAATTTATAATGTCGAGTGTAGAATTTGAAACACTTTAGCGCTTATTTCACGCTCTCTCATTAATAAACACAAGTATATCGCATCAATTTGCAAACTCGCACAACACTAATATAAGCACACACACACACACACACACACACAGTGTCCAGTAGTTACATTTACTTGAACACATTCGCAGAGGTTGGAAGGATGCACAGCTCGAGCTGAGCAGGCCCTAAGGCATCTTGGCCAGGCTAAACAAGATAAATGAGAAATGTGAAAATGAAACATCACCTTTGCCTTTAAGATGACGCCCACGCACAGACACAGACTGTTGCTGTTAGCCGGGCCAAGACCGGACTATTTTTTATGTTTTCTCTCCCACTCACACACTTACTGCCCCTCTCTCTCTCTGTCTTAGTCTCGTTGAGAGCTGAGCAGAGCAGCAGATAACATTTTAATATGGTAGGAAAAGCACTTGTTAGCTAGCCGCAAGTTGTTAGCCAGGTCTTGGACTTGGAGTTGGCAGTTGGACTACCTCTTCGCCCTGGCCATTAGGTTAATGTGCACTTCAAACGAAATTAAGATGAATTGATTAAAATTACAAAAGTGTTTGGGTTGCTGTTGTTGTTGTTGTTGTTGTTGTTAGTGTTGGTGTTGCAAAGTTCAAGCACAAGATTAAGTGCTTTCATTTGCCTGCCTTTGAGAAATGATGCAGCTCACCTGCCTGTAGCTTCTCCTCCTTCCTCATTCTTTATACTGTTCCCCCTCTGTTCCTAGCAAAATATTGAGCCAAAAACTTTGGCTATAAATGCAGAAGGAATAATGAATGTGCCTGCATTTATTAATGCTTGAAACTTGCCAAATTAATTGGCATTTAATTTATTTTGCGGCTAAGCACAAGTTGTTCTTGAAACATATTACGCTCTCGTACTCTCGTACTAAATACAACTTATCATATAATTGGCCACGCTGCAGTTGGCTGCATTTAATTGCCAGAAATTGCAATTAAGATAATTATCTCAGCAAAAACAAAAGTGTAAATCCCATTTTCGGATTGGATTATGTGTGTGTGCCAGTGTTTTTTTAAGCCATTTCACAAACGTACTTTGCATAAATTTCAAATGAATTTCAATGCCAAAAGCGCAGGCAAAACAATTGCCACTGATGAAGCTGCACTCAACACCCTTCAGCCCCCTTCGTTACCCCTCCATCCACCCCACCTGCTGCTGTCCCAATCAAACCAAATGACCGAGCAGAGAGAAAAACTCAAAGTTGCAGTCGATGTGTTCAACTTGTGAACGTAAAGCGGACAAAATTTTGTGTTATTCTTTCGGATTTTCTACTTTGTTGGCAAAGCAAGCAACGACCTAATCCACCCCGCCCACCTCACCCATCGTATGACCCACCGGTTCGTGCTTTCATTTGCTCAGTGCAAAGTTGTCGCATTTGTTGAGTTCGTGTCGCCTGTGTGTCCTGACCAGCAAAGAAGCAAAGAAGAAAAGCAAAGCAAAGAAAAGCAAAGCAGAGGCAAAAGCAAAAGCAAAAGCAAAAGAAAATGAAAATCAAACTACTTTCTTTCAGTTGCACTCGCACTCGCAGTCAGCACTTTGCTTCAATTATGCTAAAATGTCAAATGAAATTTAATGCTATGCTCAAGTGGCTGGAGATTGTTTTCGGTTTCCCCTTTCTTTTTGCAATTCTGCAGAGTACACTGGCAAATACCAACGAAGAGTTGCAAAAGAGTGTATAAAATATGTGTAAGAGTGTATCAAATACATAATCTCTCTCTCTATATAGAGAGGGTTTTGATTGCCTACTCTCTTGAGAATGTTATAATTTTTTAAGTCTTCCTTACACTTCATTCTTAAACGCTTTAGCTAACTAACTAATTGGATCTCTCTCTTCCTCTCTCGAGAGCGTATAATTTGTCAAGTCTGCTTTGTGTGTCATTCTCGAGAGCAAAGCAAAGTAAAGGCAATGCAACGAGAATCATATGAAAAAACAACTCAGACTAGATTTTCCCAGATTTATGGCTTTTACATTTGTTGTTGTTTTTGCTGTTGTTCAGTGGAACTTTTGCAATTTGGTTTAACATTTTTGCTAATTTCGAATGCACTCGGCCCAAAACTTATTCGCAGTTGGAGTCGCAATCGTAGTTGCACTTGTTGTTGGTGTTAGTGTTGGCCAAGAGCTGCGTGTTGGTGTTGGCCCCGGTTAGGCACGAACTGGGCCATGGGAATGAATCGTCGTCGTCGTCGTTGAGGCATAAGCAAAAGGCAAATGAAGCTACAATTACGAGTAGAAACGGACACAAACACAAAAGGAAGTAATTTGCAATTAAATTACGACGAAATGGGCAATAGAAAAGAAATTAATTGTCCACGAAATGCAATTATGCTCCGGTTGCACAGAAGTTAGAGCCAACGCCAAATGAACGAAATGAAATGCCCGGAAGGGCCAAATGCTGCTGAAGTGGCCAAAAGCAGCCAGTCGACAGTCGTCAGTTGCCAAGTTGCAACTTGCGAGTAATGAAATTGCATATTAAGAAGTTGTCAAAATTATTAGTTTTCAAATTCAAATTATAAATGGCAATTTCTGTAATCCGTGCTGTGGCCTTAAACTTTAAGACATGGTCAAAATCTTCTCCTGCTGCTGCTGCTGTTTCCACCTAAACCCTAATAAATTACAAATACTTTTTTATTGAACTTAATTTCCTTTTGTAAACCACATTTTTGGGTCTGGCCAACTAAGCCGCTGCAAAGGAGATATATGGCCGCAGTCAAAGATTACATTTAGTGTGCAAGTACACACACACACACACACTCACACACACCCACACACACACACACACATACACACACATACACTGCACTTGGCTGATTCTTCTTCTTTTACTGATTTTTGCTACATTGGGTTAACTGGAACTGGCCTCAAGCAAGCCGCAAGCAAAATGCAATGCCTTTCATGTTGAACTAATGCTACGCCCACATTCCCCCCCCCTCCCTTGCCCAGTTGGCTTTAATGCCAAAGCAAGCAAAATGATCAGCAACAGCATTTTTCGGTTACTCTGAGACTTGCCGAGTTGAGTTCCGAGTTCCGTGCGGGCCGCAATGTGTTCACAAGGCTCAAAGCAACTGCAAGCAGCAAATGCGTTTGCATTACGGTCAGATGTTTGCGGTTAGCCTACATGCAAACATACACCCACACACACCCACACAGTCATCCATACACACACACACACACACACACACATTGATAGCTTGTAGTTTGCGCCTTTATGGCAGCCAAAACTTTGACCACATTTTACTAACAAAAATATTACAACAATGTCGTCATCGTCGTTGTCTGTTGCCTGGCAACCACAATTTCAGGCTCTCGTCGTTGGTAGTCACTTTAGCCAAAAAGGATGCAATTAATTCTGCCAAAGGGACAACTTCATCTGACAGCCATAATGTATTGCAAATACGACTACGGCCAATGCATAAATATTCGAGCTGTTCAATCGTCGCGATTTCCAAACGGCTCAAGGCTAAAAGTAACTGAAACGGAAATTGGTAAAGGATTTCGGGCAAAAGATTAAAATGTGCTAATGCTGATAGCCTCAACATTGCGTATACTTAACAACACTGGCAACAACAACTACTGTTGCTTCTGGCTACTTTAGCTGCTGTTCAATGTCGTCCGACAAACTTTTTACTTTGCATTCACATAAAATACATACCAAATAAAACCAGAACAACAAAAACAACAACAAAACGGCTGCTGCTGCGTGCAGAGACCAAAATAAAAAAAAAATGAGAAAAGTTTTTAATTTATATTTAAACTTTTTCAAAGTGCTGAAATGGAGGCGTTATCTTCCTCCTGACTCAGTCCCTGCCCCTGTCACTGCCCATTTCCTTACCTCTTCCTCGGATACTGCTTCGAATGCAAAATAGTTAACCAACAGCAAAGGCTTCTTCTGGGTGTCTGCATGTGGCCAGTTGCTAATGGCATACAAAAAGGCTAACAAGCACAAGGCCAAAGCATCAGCTCTAGATCAACATAAAGTCCAGTTCATTAAGGCAATTGAACAAAAACTGTTTACATTTACAGTAGAAAACTACCAAAGACAAACTAAAATGGCACAAAAACCAATTTACTGTTTAGCTTGTCTATAACGAACAAAAAAACTGTTGAATTTACCAATAGAATGATATTTAGTTAAATTCGAATCATGATCCTTATAAATAATTTAACCGATAATTATTATATAAATTAATAAATTTATTTTATATGATTAATGCACTTTATTTCATTCTTAATTAATATTCATCCATTTTTGATTGAATTTAATTTGCTCATGCTTATGGTAAATTAATCTGCCCTGAAAGAAAGTTTTCTTTAAGATCACACATTTACCATGATCACGTAACGGATACTTAATGTTGTTATTTGCCTATTGAATGCCAAAAAAGCCAACTTCAAGCACTATAGAAAATTGCAATAAAATTAAATTAATTTGTCAATATTCATAACACTTAATGTGCAATATTCATTTGCTTTTCTTAATAAAATTACTGCAGATAAATCAACACAATTTGCGTGCATTTAAAAAAGCGCAACCGTTCAACCAATTTCATCGTTCAAAAATGCGGTATATCAATATCGTTGGCCATGTAATTTACGCTTAATTTGTAGCCATTACCACAAAAATGCATTTAATGTGTGTGCGTGTGTGTATCTGTAAATGTTCGATTGCCTTTAAATGTGCTACAATTATTTGCAATGCAATTTTAATTGAGTGCTGAAATATTTGCGGCCATTCACGATGCAATAAAATATGTAACGAGCATCAATTATATATTTATTGAAAATCTCCGCAAGGCTCATAAAACTATTTCCAACTAATATGCGTTCATAATCTCATATCTATGCCGGACAGCCAAATGGCGATAATTACTTTGCAGGTGTCCTCAATTAAATACTATTAAAATGCCAATGACAAACTGGCAGTTTTTGGGTATAAAAAATAATAGAAATTAGAGAATAGTGACAATAAAGGCGAAAATGAAAAAAACATTTTAGTTGGAGTAACATATTTGTAATTAAATAATAACTGAACACAACTTAAAATTATAATCAATACATTTTTCTAATGAAAACGGAGATAGCGCTTTACTAGGAAATAAAAAGTATAATTCTTTTCACACTTTAGATGACACTTATTTTTCACAAAGAAACATTTTTGTTCTACTTGTGTAACTTTTCTCGTTTAATCCTCTCTTTTAAGGATAGTAAATATTGTTTTATTTTCAGAGTTAAAGCTTCTTTTGGAAGTCGTATACACATACAAGAGTATTCCATCATTGTTGAATCGTATATCAAGAGATTCGCATAGAGAAACTTAATTTAAGGCCAAATGTGCAACGATCAGATGCATTTTGCATGTAATATATGTACAATGAAAGTGTGTGTGTGTGTGTGTGTGTGTGTGTGTGTTGCAACTGTTACCCCCAATGCGTATGCAATGGTTTTTGCCAACTGCCAAAGTTGTTGCACAAATGCATTTGTAATAATTTAGTTAGGCAGCATTTGCAGCCAAGTTGCATGCAACAGCAAGGGCTATGACTCTCTCTCTCTCTCTCTATCTGTCTGTGTCATGCAACTCATGGGTATTGCTATTTGATCGTGTTCGTGTGTGTGCGTTAATAAATTGAGTTGACCGTCTGTGGGGCAAATACGAATAGTGCAACATAGAAGCATTGGATATTTTCGGGTACGTTGGTGGCGCCACACTGAGCCTGTCGATTTCATTTCAAATGCGCCTTTGGGCCATAAAATTTGACACAAACACGAGGCACACACATACGAACACACACATATGCACATAAATACAGATGGCAGCATGCAGCATGTTGCAGCAATGCTCATTTGCAGCCGTTATTAAATTGCGTTTTTCGGGGCAGATTGTGGGGCAAGCGGAAAAGGAGCAAGGAGTCAAGGGCGGGAGGGGAGACAGGCTCGAGGAGCGTTACAAAGGGGGGGTTGGGAGATAAGGGGTGTTTTAATGAACTGACGCATGGGCAGGCAATGGAATTGCCCTTTGTGCATTTTATTTGTTTGCATTGCCACTGATTGTATTTGCATTTGTGTGTATCTTGTGTGTGTGTGTCTCGCTGTGTGCGTGTGTGTGTGTGTGTGTACAATTGGCAAGCGTTCGATTTGGTGTAATGAAATTTTCTAATCAAAGCGTTTTGTTTATTTGTCCGGCTGCTGGGGCAGCGTTCAAGGCTTGAATTGGCTTGTTGACCGCCAACCACACACACACACACACACACACACACACACACACACACACACACACACACAGCATATGAATGTTTTTGTTTGCTTTGGGTCAAAGGTTGTCAGTTGTACAAATAGTAATTAGTTGTAATTAGGTTTTACATATGCATCACCAACTGCATCCGTCTCCTGCATAAACAATTACGAATTGCGATTTGCGACTTTGCAATTCACGATTCTCATTTTGCAATATGAAACACTTTGCTCAAGGCAATCAACGATTTGAAATGTCAAATTGAATAAGTGAAAACCTGCAATGAAATGCGCGCTTTGAAGTGCAATTAAATTGCCATTTAATGTGGCCTAATTTGCATTTAAAGGGGAAACAATACGCCATAATTTAGATTTATCTCTTTTCCTTTGTACGAGTATATATGTACGTAGTATATATAATTAACTCTATGTTCCCACAAGCGTGGCCAAAAAGTCTTTGAAAACTCATTTGAATATGAAATTCTGAAATACTAAAATTCATATTCAAATTCAAATTTTCGCAGCTCTGCGAGCTCACAATGCTGCAGAGTTCAATGAGGTGTTAAACCATAATTTGCACAAACCACCAACCCCCAACCCCGCACCTCAACCCCCAACCCCAACCCTTAACAAAGCGCGCACATTTGCATTTTACGCGTTTTGGCGCTTTAATTTTCCAGAGTTTCTACAGTTTCTACTTTTTTTAGCTGCTTATACTCTGTATCTATAAGCCAGAATGGTGTCTTAGGGCAGAGTAGCATTTCCGATTAGCTACTTATTTTTGATCATAATTATTAGACTATTTGAGAAAGTATCTTATTAGCAATTTTTAGTTTTTTTTTAATATACCTTATAACAAAAGTTATTACCATTAATAATGATGCTCAATCATTGTAAAATCTGAAATGTAAATCCTACAAATTTCGTAATAAATGTGTTCAGATCACAGAAATTATTTGACAAATTGTAGGGAATAGTGAGAAAATTAATAAATATAGTTTTCTGGATAATCAAATTTTCCATTTCAGATTACAGAGTATCTGTAAGTTGAGTGCTCTATCCAGCTTGCTCTTAGCTGTTTTTCTCTATGTGCTTTGGATTTTATTTTTCGGTGTGTAACATTTTGGCAAGCATAAAAGACGTTCCTTTGTTTGTGCTCTCGGAGCAGGGAACACTGCCTCAAAGTGTTTGGCCACAATTACGCAATGGAGCCAAGTCAGACGGGAGACAGTGGGAGAGAGAGGAAACTGAAGCTGAATCTGAAACTGAGGCGTGAGATGCATGCGCTGCCATCAAATTTAATCGCCATGAAATTTGTGGGCCATAAAATGGGCGGCAAGACGGAATATAACACTAAATTTTATTAGCTTCAATTTAACAATTTGTGGCCAGGGTGCCTCGACTTTATTATTAATATTTAAATAGGCAAGCAACAGCAACAGCAAAAACATTAGAATTATGTGCGTGGCAAGTTAATTTCACCTGCTGCAGTTAATAAGCGGCAAGAACTGGCCCAAAAGCCTGAAAGCCCGAAACAGAATCCATTTTAATTTTTCACTTGGATGAGTGCAAAATGAAGACATTAAATGAATGCGCGTCCCCATCTATGAAGGAAGAGCACAAATTGAGCTGGCGTTGTCCAAGATCCTGGCTGCACAGCTGGCGCCCAACATTGTCTGCGATGCAGAGTTCTGGGATGAAGCTGAAGCTGGAGCTGGAGCTGGAGCTGACGAACAACTGATTTTAATAACAGTCATCTGCCGCTGTGCATAACGATGCGTAACGCGAATGCGAACGGCAACAGCGGCAACAACGGCAGCAACGGCAACATTGGCAACAAGAATGGCAACGACAACGACAAGGGCGAAAGGGACTTTTTCCCTGGCCACGTTATGGCTTTGATTCATCAGCACGAGCAGGGGACAGAGACAGGGACAGACACTGGCCGTGCCGTGGCATTTGCATACAAATGGGCGTTGCCATAAGTTCACTGGCGTGGCCACAATTTGCTTATAAAACGTGCATATTCTAATTGCCAGCAATTTGAAGGTGCCGCGACAAAGGCGAGCAAAGTTTATGGCTAATACGAACATTAGATAAACTGTCCCTCGACGCGAAGCGGTTAAGACAAAAAGCGACTTAAAATAAAAGCTGAAGCAATTGCCGGCAATTCCCAAAGCATTCTACAATTGCTTTCATCACCTCCCCCCACTCACACATGATTTCCACTGGCTCCTCTCTCCTCTAGTTACCGCCATCTCCCTCTTTTCTCATCTGAGCCAAAAGCCAAGTTCCGCCAACTCGTTCCCCAGGCAGCGTCGGTAATAAAACTTTATTGAATTGTATTGATTTTAAAATTATTACCATTGAGGCGGAAGTAATGCAATGTAGCTCTGGCTGAATATTTGTGAGTGTGAGTGTGAGTGTGTGTGTGTGTGTGTCTCTGTGAGGGTGTGTGGATTGTGTGTGTGTGTGTGCGCTCGCTGAAGTGTGCTGGCAACTGCTGTTGGAATTTCACAAACAACAACATTTTCATTATTGTGTGCAACTGTGCAAAAAAAGAACAAAAGCCATTGCGTCTTATTGTCGACGAATTTGCAAGGAGTGTGCGTGCGCGAAAAGGGGTTGGCCCAGGACTAAGCTGGAAGCCAAGGAACTCAGCCGACAGTTGGACCAGATCAATGGAACGGCAACTGAAGCTGGAGCCTGCACTTAAAGGCGCTTTAAGTGCTTAACTTTCCATTTCGCCGGCGCCACAAAGTAGGCAATGCTTTTTTTCTGTTAGCGCAACAGAGAACAACTCACAGACACACACTCACACTCGGGGGGAAGTAAATATGCCAGCAGCCGTTTAATGAAAATCCAATAGCAACCTAACAACGTTCATTGTAATTTTCTCAGCTATTTGAGCGCTTTCCACGAAAATTGTTTGTTGTGGCACGTGCAGAGCAACGGCAACACTAGCGATTATCTGAGTACCTAAACAAAAGCTGGCAATACACATATGGAGGCACGTGTATCTGGTGTATTTGTATATGTATATGTGTGTGGCATGCACAGGACTAAACAGAACTAAACATGACTAAACACACAGCTAATCGAGTGTAAAAATGCTCTTGGCTGCACTTAAAGTTGCCTCAGCAATTGTTAAATTTTCAATGATTGCATTAGTTTATAATAAATCGAGTAATCGAATAATCGAACAATCGAATGTAGCATGCAACATGCAGGACATGCACAGTATATATGCAAATATTTAACAGCCGCAGAATTGATGCAAAAGTGCATAAATGTCTCGCATTAGAAGGTTACGCCACATGAACTTTTGCCGCACACACATAGATACAGCAACACACAGATACAGATACACACCTGTACACATAGATACAGACTCATTCATAGTCATATTACCAACAACCTTGAGAATGCAAATGTGCAAGCAGTTAACTTTTTTGGCCCTCTGGCCAAGCCTGACGCTAGGTAAGCCGCAGGATATGTTTGCCATTGCCACTACACAGAAAAAAAATACCGGATTCTAAAATATAAAATCAATTGGAAGTTCGGTAATCCCGGATTTTCTAAAACAAAGAATTTTTTCAGTGAAATCAAATGTGTTGGGCTATTTTGATTTTTTTAATGCTGTGTATATAAGTAAATATTTGCTTAAAAAATACATGCTAAAGTGTAAAATTTTAACTAGAATTTTAGAATAAATATTTTTCTTCAGTGTATGCCCCATCTGCTGATACAGTTGCAACTCCAGTAGCCAACAGCAACAGCCAACTGCCAACTGGATCTGGGCTGCCAATTCATTTCTATTCATGTTATGCAATTCAATTGTTCTGGCCTGCCTTTAGGCCATCCCCATTCTGTTTAAACATCCTCGAGCTCTCGAGCCAATGCACATGCATATGCACAAGCCCGGACTCCGGACCTGGTCAGAAAGTTGGCTTAGTTTCTTTTTGTTGTCCCCCTCTGCTGACCAAAACCATAAGCATATCCTGCTGCAACTTGGCTGCTTCTGCTTCTGCTTCTGCTTCTACTCCTTGATATTTGTACTTCAGGGAATGTCGTGTAAAGACAGCACTTGCGGTCGAGTTGATCTGACCGCTTGTCCGGCAAGCCATAATTATGCAATTTCTTGTCAACATTCTGTGGACGCACTTGCCGGAAATGCACAAAGTGCTCAGTGTTGCAACAGCAACAACAGCAACAGCAACAATGCCAAAGACTTGGTCATTTTAACTTCTTGAAATTGCCAGAGACATTTATAGGCAATTATTCAGAGGCTTTTGACTTCCGTCCCGAGTTGTTGTTTGTCTCACTTGCCATAAATTATTCATAGCTGCATTTTGGCCCGAATCGAATGCCTAATTTTCCATGCTTAGCCGACCAACAGAGCGTGGAACCTGCTACACAACATTGCAACATTGTAAAGCAACCAAAGACTAGCATATAATAAAAAAAAGGATCTATTTTTTATGCTCATGAGCTCCAATCTGCACAGCGAAAGAGGAAAAGCGAGAAAGCGAGTGAGTAAGGGAGCGAGGAAAGAGGCATGAGATTGAGTGTGGCAAGTACATTAAGAGGCATGCTAAGCCAGTGCGGCAAGTGTCTTATCTACTTCCGGCTGCTGTTTACGATGCCAATGCCACTGATTATCAGTTGCACAATAAGAACGAAGGCGTCACCCGACCAAACGAGAAGTTATTGCAACGAGCTGACACTGGCAATGGCAATGGCACTGGCAATTCCTGGAAGTTGTCATGCCAACAACCAGGCCAAGAACCAAGAGCACTGTCTCCTACTCCATCTCCGTCTTTCTTTGCTTGTCAGGGCAACAGATTATGATTGAGTTTTGTGCGTACTCCGCGGCACATCCTCAGTCACATCCACATTCACATCTTGGATGGCGTCATTTGTTTGGCTGCACTGTCATCTCAGCGAGGACATGCAAAGTTATGGCAACCGAAACGCGTGAAGCCATAACGCGCATCATTATTAGGCGAAAATTATTATCGCACACCCGCACTTTACAACCCGTCGCCTCCTCTTCCTCGTTCCCCAAACTCACTCCCTACTTAAGCTTGACACGATAACGACATTTGCTGGGGCGAATCTCATCAGCTGGATTTATGGCACGCATAATTTTTATTGTGTTTGAACTGCAGCAGGCACAAAATTGGCAACGAGCAGCGAGGTGCCAAAGCCAATAATGTGGCATACATTGACATCATACACTGAGCGAAATACTCCCACAAAATAAGCTCAAATTTAGCTCTTAAATCCTATTAAATGAAGTGAATAATTCGAGTACGCTCCAAATTTGAAATTTGATATAAAAATACAAGTAAACGAATCAAATAAAATAAATAATAATGTTCAAAATTAATTAAAAAGATTAACCAATTATTATGTAATCTGTTCAGTTATCTCTTAATTATTTATTTGAGTGTATTTATTTATTGAATAAAGTGAATTTGAGTACTTACCAAAATTTATATTTTTTAAATTAAATTGACTCCGCAATCGAAGAAATTAATTTCCGAAAAAAGTACACAGATAGTAATTAGATACTTTACAAGGTAATTAATATAAATCTGAAAAAAACAAATAAAATCAATAATAGTTTTTAAAACTATATATAAAGAATACATATTATAAGAAAATCTGTCACCTAATTATTTCTCCCAGTGTATTTAGCTGATATGGCACATGCCAGCGCATTGCACAGAAGTTAATTTCTTGCGTTTTCGTATGTGTGGGCCCAGCTCTTTTATTAACCATAAAATTCTTGTAATTTTATGTTGCAAAAAACGTTGCAAATTTGCATGTGCTTGAAAGAAAGTGAGGCAAGCGGTATGGGGCATGGGGCATGAGGCGAGTAGCACGCGTGGCAGTCGCTTTTTATGACATCATAAATATGTATGTTTTGAATGGATTAAAGTCTGAATGGCACATTAAATTCTGGTCGGCTCGACTGAAAGCATTTTTAGTGCTCTCAACTCTATGCCAAGATTTGAACAGTAATTAAAACGAAGACAATGAGAGAGGGAGAATGGGAGAGAGAGGGAGATGGACATATGCTAATGCTTGTGATTATATTGTTGCCCGAGGCAGCTGCATTCGCAATTAAGCAGCTTATTATGACCAACATCGTGACTCTGACACCTTGCCACTCATGTTAAGACTTCATGTACAGACAATGTACAGAATAGACAGGATAATGCATATGCCCCCAAGCAAATAACAAGTGCAAGGAGTTCGACAAATGGAAGTGGAGGAGAGCGACAGTAAAAGCCTTTGAGGCATTTGGGGCTGTTAATTATGTTTATTAAAACTGGACACTTTCGAGGAGGAGCTACTCGAAAGGTGACAGCCAATCTGAACATGACGCAGCACTCGATACAGAAATTAAGTAAAATCAAGCATAATTTTCATGCCAACTAATAAGTTAACAGCGGCGTAATGGCCTGTTTCCTGCATGAATTGTCAATTATGGTTATAAATCCAGTCGCCTCCCACAATCTCAGCCACCTCCTCCTCCCCCTGCTCCTGCCCCGAATGTGGCACGCCTCCGAACATGAAGCATCAAATTGCAATGTCATGGCTGGCGATACAACAAAAGCAACAACATGGCCATTAAGCAGCCAACTGACAACTGCCCCTCGATTCCTCCGGCCCCCTCCCTGTGGCGTTGTTCGCGTGCCGCATTGTGATTGATGATGTGTCTGATTGGAATCATCAAACAAAACAAGTGGCATTTGCTGTTGTATCGCTTGCAGCTCAACTAATTTAAATTCCATACTAGTCACTGCGACTAAAGAAACACTCTCGATGAAACTTACTTAAAAACAATTTAGTTTTATTTAGCATTCATCCTCTGGGTCAACTCTCGCCCCCAAGCAAATCCATTTAACTGCCCAAACTGACCGCAGTGTTAATGATGACGCTTATCTGTTGCCGCTACCGAAAGCCAGATGGCGCTTGTTGTTGTTGTTGTTGTTATTGTTGTTGTTTTGGCATGCCAACCCGTGACAACAACACGCTCTTGATGGTGTCGCTTATTAATTACAAGGCTTTAAATTAATTACTGCGCTTAAAGTATTAACAACGCCCACAGCAAATTCCTGCAAACCAAAGCCCGAAGCAAAATGCTGAGCGGGAGACGGACTCGATTTAAGTAACAAATTGATTTGAATTCTGTGTGCAAATGTTAAATGAGTATTTCAAAGCACTTAGCAGGGAATTGGATCTCTCATTTATATGAGTAGATAGAAGAAAATATTATAAAATCCCAAAATCAGCTGCTTTAAAACTGTTTGAATTTTCGTTCTATTAATTTCAAAATAAATTTTTAAGCGCATTAAGATAATTTCTTGAATGTCATAATTATTATTCACAACTAATATTTAAGTAAATTAAGAACATTATCATATTTATATATTTAAAACCCAATTATCTTTGCCCACAAAAACATTTTCCCATCAAGTATATCAACATACCATTGTCAACTTTGTAACTTTTCAAAGAGTTAACACTTCATGACTCCAGTCCAGTTTAAATTTATTTGAACAAATCTACAGTAAAGTACAAGTCGTATCTAAATTCTACATCATATTTACTCTCGTGATCCATGGAAACGGACTTTTCCACATTTCGCAGTGTTGGATAAATTGTTTGTTAGTTTGTGTGTGGCCATTAATCAACAGAGCACACAGAACGGTTGGTACTCAAATGCCGCTAAGCACACTCTACCCACACACACACACCCAAACAGCCACTCACACACAAATACCCATACACACACACGAATGCTTAAAATTGGCAAATTGCTGTGTGATTTACCAGCAAATAATAAACATGTTTAGCGAATAAATTCATCAAAAGTTGCTTTTCATATAGACGAAAGCACTAACGAGGCGACCAGAATTCGATGCCAGCTTTGGAATGGGATTGCTGTGCCACCTAAAGTGGTTCTCCAGTGTGTACAGTGTATACACACACACACTCACACACACATGACGTTTAGGTTGACTGCGTGCACAGTGAAAGCAAACAAAAATGGCAGCGCGCACAGGTGATACAGGTGAAAGGGTTACCTGAAAGTGGGTGGTGAGTGGTGCAAGGTGGGTCGACTGGTCTCGTTCGTAGGCAATGCCAATAGAAACAACTACAATAAACAATACTAATGACAAGTGTGCAATGCAACGAGTTTTGAATGGTTCTCCATATACGAAAGTTGACAAATAAGCTGGTTATATCCTAAAATAAAACTACAGAAAGTGTGCTAAACTTGCAAGCTTAAAAAATTATGTTAAGAAGAAATTCAAATTAATGGCATTTCATATTAAGTTGTAATTAACAATTGATCAATTGAAGTTTCCCTCAATAAATACAGTGCATCTTTTAATCAAGATATTTTCAATATCATCTTAAATTTTAGTCAGGCAAGATTTTGTTTTCAGTTAATGTTTATATTTTTATATGAATTTGTTTCAAACCTATTATAAACATTAAATAAATTAAAATGTTTTAAATTTAATTGTAACTCAACCTGTACCTGCACAGCTACAGGGTATTTCACATTCTGCCATTTTAGCTTTCGTTCACTTAGATTTGCAAGCAAATCCAAGAAATTGCTCGCCGCATTCAATTGCCAATTGAACGTCTATCTGCCATAAACCTGCTAATCAATGAGCCAACTTTCTTTACGTTCACATATTTTTCTTTTTTTTTTACTATTTTCAGTTGAATTTTTTTTTTTTGCAGATGTTGTTGTTGCTTTTGTAGTGGTAAGCTGGCGATTGGGCGCTTAATTTGTTAAGCTGCACAAGTAGAAACTCAAACAAATCAGAATATCTGACCAAAAGTCAAGGTGTGTTTGCTTTTGGCCCTGCATGTGAATGTGGATTTTGTGGCTGCTCAACGGTTGCCACTGTCTATCAGAGGGGCCACAGATTTTATCAAACACACAAACGCACACACACACACACACACACACACATACGCACACACTCACTCGGATGGATAGAGACATATCCGAAATTTGTGTGTGGCTGACAACACTGCATGTTGTTTTGTTTGTTTGTTCGTTACGTTTTACTCAATTCGATCCTTTTTGCCCCTCTTTTTAGGACTGCGACTGAGTTTGCCTTTTCGGGATGTTCCATTTTTGGCTTTTGATGTGCACAGGAAGCTCATCATCAAAGGCAATGTGATAATTGTGTGTGTCCCTCTGACTGTCTGTCCGTCTGTCAGTCTGTCAGCTTTCCAGTGGAGTGTTATTCTCTTTTTTTTACTCCGCTTCTGGATACCTGTATGTCCGCATGTCGCCTTTTTGTGTTTTTGCGCTATTTGCCATGTTGTCATTGTTGCCTTTTTTGATTTTGATTTTTTATTTTTTGTTTTTCTTTTGCCTTTTAGCTGTGTGATTTTGTGCCTTTTTTATGCGCTGACTGCTCGCTGTTTGCCCCTGACAAATATTGACCCGCATTGATTGTCGTTTTTCCGCTTGTAAATTGCAAGCAGGTGGTGGTGTAAAGGGGAGGGAAGGGAGCTGCCCAATTGTCTCTGTCGTTCAGTTTCACGCTCCTGGTTTATGCGCAAAGTTTTCACTTTCGTGTACTTCGTAATTGGCCATCAGTTAGTGGCAGAAATAAGGGAGTTGTCCATGAGTAAATTAGCGGCTTTTAACAGTTGCAGCTATAGTTACAGTTACAGTTACAGTTACAGTTGAAGTGCCATAACCAAGTTAAGTTCGCAAATACTGAGACATTTTATGTATATTTCATACATATTTTTTTTATTTGTCGTCATCGTTAAAATGGTATTTATTATTTCCGCTGCGAGCGTTATTAATGTTGTTGTTCTGCTTTTGACTTTACTTCTGTCACATACACACACACACATAGACATTCACCCGCATACATATGCACACACACCCACACCCACACACACACATTGCCACAATTTATATTTTTCAATTAAGCAGCAAAAGTTTTACGCTTTGTTTCGTGCAACTGTAATAAATTTCCACTACCCCGTAGAATCCGAACTCCACCCCTCCCACCTTTTCTTTTTCAGTAACTGAACTACCCCCCTGCCCAATTGCCCTCCCCCCTTTGCAATGTTTCACTTCATTTGGCCGCATATGTACAGGCAGCATCTCGATTCAGTTGTTATTGTTATTATTGTGTATTTCGCGTTATGGTTTAATTTTGGAGCCACGCGTGTAATTGATAGCCACCCATGGCTTAATTGATAATTTTGTAGTTTCAACGAATACCCGCTTACACCCGCAGCCATAACATAGTTCTGAAATTTCTGCACTATTTCTATCCAAACAATCTGGCAACATCTATGCTTAATTGTTCGTCTGCCCGCCTTTGATTTCAAAATAACTATCAAATTTCTAGGAACGGTTTCGGCGTTCCCAAAACAAGTTACAACTTGGTTTATTTAAATGAGTTTCTATTACTATTACTATAAACTAGAAAATGTAAGAACATGTCTGCCTAAATTCAAAATAAGGCTAGTTTCACCAAATTTGCAGATGCTTTAACAATATCCATTTAAAAATTTGTCTGATTACTTTACCAACTGCCATTGGAGCTGTTTTAATATTAACTCAACCCTTTAAAAATTGCTTCTTATAGCATCAAATACCTTTTCCCAAAATCCAGTTGTAAGTGCTAAAGGCAAGAATGCGGTAATTTGCATTAATTTGTTGCCTTTCATTAATCATACGCCCTGTAAGCAAATCGACTCAAACTGTTTGCGCTTTCCGCAATTGAAACAATTGACGAATGCTTGCGTCATTCTATAAACACACACAAATACACACATATATATGTATGTGTATATATATATAAGAGATAAGAATTTCAGTGCTCAGCTTCAACCACCCCTTCAACCCCTTTTGTCAACATGCGATTGCCCCTCATGCATTATACAGCGCAGATTGTGTCTAAAGGGCTCGTTTAGCTGATGTTCTCGTTGTTGTTGTGCAATCATCAAACGGTTTAGCTGCAAAACTAATTGCATTACATCAATTTTTCTGTTAAAAGTCAATAACCAATCAAACGCGCGCACACACACACACACACACAATCGAACCGAAAGCCAGACGCAGCGAGGTTCAAAGTTTGAAAACGTGCAGTTAAATGCACACAGACACGCACACACACATATACACAGCCAGGCAGCGGTCAATTTAATGGCAGCGCGAGAGAATGAGACAGCTAAATAGACAGAGATAGCGTTAGCGTCAGGGACAAGGACAGAGAAAGGAACGCAATAATGACAGGAGTAATCACATTAGCCCCACATAAACTTTGGAGTCGAATGCTCTGATCCAAGGGTTGTCAAGTGGCCTTAATTGAATGAAATTCAATAAAAACTTTACCTAACTTTTATTCAAAGTCCATAAACTAAATCCATAACTAAATGAAAACTACATAAGCGTGTCATAAAGTTATAGTAATATTCCAAAATCAATATATGTAAATAAGTAATTAAAAAACATTTCATAAAGTTTTAATCAAAAGTTACAAATTCAAATCATTTAATATAAGAGTAAAACTAATTTTATTTTGAATAAATTTCCCAAAAAAGAAAAGTAATTATATAAAATCAATATAAATAGGCAATTGAAAAAGTTTATTTCGCTGATTAATCACATGATCAAATCTAAAAGTAATATTGAATAAATTACAAAATAAATTTTGTATTTTAAATATTTACATTTATATTCGGCTCAGTATTAGTATTAGTAGTATTACTATCAGTAATGCAAGCTCGCTATCTTAATTGATACTTTTACATAAAGTTTCTATCAAGCTTATATATTATTTTCGAATCAATTGCAATTGCAGAAGAGATGACAACCCTATCGATGATGTGATGTGCTGCAGCCAGCAAAATGCACTTTGCCACTCTGCCACATTGCCAGTTGCCACTTGCCACTGCCACTAGACTTAGTCGCAGCCCTTGCACATCGATGACGTGTTCAGGCAGCCGCTGTCAATGTGGTGCGTTTCAATTTTGCAGTCACACGACCCACACTCTCAATCCCTCCCCCTCACTCAACTCCCTCCCCCTCTATAAAAGGTGGGGCTGGGGTCGGAGGTGGCGCCAAATGTTGACGGGTCGCCGGCGGGCAGTTGTATCAGCCGAACAGCGAACGTTAAATCGTTAATTGATTACAGCCAACATTGATTGTTGTTGTTGATTTTTTGTTTGTCCT
Source organism: Drosophila rellima (assembly GCA_035043635.1). NCBI lineage: Eukaryota > Metazoa > Arthropoda > Insecta > Diptera > Drosophilidae > Drosophila > Drosophila rellima. Next base: position 11,230,089 of record JAWNMV010000145.1, on the reverse strand, counting down.
GGACATGGCCATGAGGAGTATGGACTTTGTTTGGCTGGATTAAACACCAGGCCATCAGCTGGGGATCATTTTATGGATGCATCAGGCGACGACAGAGCATAAAAATCCATTTTTGTTTTTACTCGTACAAATGCTTGATGGCCAGCTCTAATGAGCGTACACACGAGAAGGAATACATCCTCAAAGAGAAGGTTCAACCAGTTTAAAACTAATTGCTAAGCAAAGGGCATGCGAGCCAGAAGCGAACCCAGATCACGTACACATCAACAACAAACGCACCACCGCAAATACAGACAATCTGGCCAAAATACTATGAGTACGAGTACGAGTAAGTAAAGCACAAGAATTTCACTGAGATGAGAGAAGCAAACAAGCCAAAGGCAAAACAAAATACAAAATGAAAAAAAAGAGGAGAATAAAATACAAAATCCCTCTCAACGTTTAGCCATTGAAATCGGAGTGCGGGTCAAACGGCAATCCAAATAGAAATAGAATATGAAGTGGGAGCAGCTAAAACTGCACAGCTTCTAGCTGTGTAACTGATATTACAGTTAAGGCGGTAACGAGTCTGCCAGTCTGTTTCTCTCTTCGCCTGACCGTCTTTCTGTCTCTCCGTCCAACAGTCGGACAGTTCAGAAGCAACCAGAGAAGCGACGCATCATGCGCGACCACTCAAAAATGTTTAGAGCAGAAACCCAAAAGGTCTGCCAGCTGAATTGGCTAAAGCCAAAGCCAAAATACTCAAAAATACAGTCAAGTATGAGTATAAAATGCTCGTACGTGTAACAAGGCTAACAACGATGTCGGAATTCTCTACAAAAGTCGAAGATAAAAATACAGTCAAACAAAAATCAAATTCATTTGACAGTCTGACATATACTTTCTGATAGTGTCTTACCAAGTAAATGAGTGTGCGCATGTACCCTGTATAAAACAGAGCACAATCGAAAGGTATTTGGCCAAAAGCCTGACAAGCATTTAAAGCAGCAATTATTTACTTGATGCCAAATGACAACAACAGCATCAACAGCAGCCGGCGCATGAGTTAGAATAACAACAAGTATAAATGCTATAGTCGAGATTCCAACTGCAAGATACCCATTAAATAGTTTTAAATCCTTTCTGTTTAAATTTAAACTCTTACGACCAATTGTAATAGCTTATCAAAGTCTTAACTTGAGAGACAAATATTTGAAGCTAACTTGATCAGTCTAGGAATCATAGAAATCTTCCTTTATTAAATTTGATTAATCTAGCTTTTATAGTCTCTGTGAAGTCGGAGGGGAACTAAATATCAAATATAGATATATATTTTGGGTTGTCTGCAAAAGGTGCAATATACCCTTGTGTCCCTCGAGTAATGGGCATAGAGAGCCAAATTGAAATACGGCGGATCCGTTGAATAGTCCGTGGTTTAGCTAAAATCTGCCAGTAGCAAGGATTTCCCCTCGATCCTGATTCAATTTGATTATTTTACAAAGGCCACTCGAAACTGAAACTTATAAGAGAATCAGGAGGTAACCGCAAATGGAGGCATACACTTTTGACTTAATTAATGCACAGCAGGAGGTAGTCCAGAGCTAAGGGGAAAGGGAAGGGAGACAGAGGGAAAAGCAAAACTAAAGATTTCAGTTGCATGCCGAAATAGTTGGCTGCGAGTGAGTAGAGTGAGGAAATAGAAACTCAAGGCCAGGCCATAGGCAACATTGTGTGGCACACTAATTGAAGAACCTGCGGCATGCTACAGTTACTGATCCTAATGTGCATCAGTGTGTGTGTGTGTTTGTGTGCGTGTGTCTGGTTGTGAGTGTGTGTTGTTTTACAAGTTTCTAACAAATCGCTAGCTACCTTTGCCAGCTGAATTCCAAGCTGGCTTTAACTGGTCGACTGCGCTTGTTATTTTAATTTCCGCCTAAAAGTATGCAACAAATTGAAAGGATTACACAAAGTTTATGCAATGCAGCAAAACAGTCAGCAAAGCAAGCGTAGCGCCAACTTGAAACAGCAAGACAAATGCGACAATTTAAGCGCGTTTTGGGCCGTTGGCGATGGCGATGTTGCTGTTGTTGTTCTTCTTTTTATTGTTGCCGTTGTTGTTGCTGCTTCTCGATTCTCGTTTTGGGCTCCCTGGCACGCAGCAACAAACTCGCACAAATTGTTAGTGGTGCAGCAACAGCAACTAGAACAACAACAACAACAACAACGACAACCATAACACACACTGCATAGCATAAAATTAATGTCAAGCAAAATGGAGAAACAGCAGCCGCCAGCAGCAGCAGGCAGTCGCCATCAATGCCAGCTGCAACAGAAGCAGCACCAACAGCAGCAATGGCAGCTACACTCAGAAAAATATATCAAGATTTTCGGTAATTTAATAGGAAATATTCAAGTACAAACGATCTCAAAAGCTGGCTGAGCTCGGAATTTTCAGAACTTAAAACAAAAATATTATGTCAAAATTACTTTTCGCAAGACCGAAAATCTAAAAAAAAAATTCTAATTTGAATACATCATGAACTCATATAAAATACCTAAACTTATACTTCATTCTAGCATAAAACATTCTCAGATTTATATTCATTTCAAATTTGAAACATACTAGATTAAGTACACATAAACTTTAACTTTTTCATACCAAATGTTTAGTATTAAAAAAACTTTGTTATTTCCATACAGATTTAACCGATTTTATGTTTGGCATGGTCTTATATATTCTAACTTTTTTATCATTTAGCTTTCTTAGTAACGATTAGTCGAAATTTGAAATTAAAGATTTTTATATACTTACTTCAAGAATAATAGTGATATGGAATATTTTTGAGAGTGTACGGCAGCAACTCCTGCCCCCTTCTTTTACCCTCTTGCCCCCATTGAGTTGGCAACTCCAACAGGAAGCGACGCCTCTGCATCAGCGTCAGCCAAAAACAGTTGCAAAATGATGTGGGTCGTCGATGGCTTGTTGTGGGCGTGTTGTGTTGCGTTGTGTTGTGTTGCACTTGCAACTTTTGTTGCATATTCAGCATCAGCAGCAATTTACTTCTTAAAAATAAACTTGGCAACGGCTTTCAGGCGCTTATACTCGTCGTATTTTGTGGCAAGTCAACTTGCAGCGTGTGGCACACCAGACAACAATATAAACTGTGTCGAAGCTGACAAATTGTGCGATGCGCAGCATAAAAATGTTGTGCGACTTTTGGGCGCCGCAACAACTTAATTGACATGGCATAGGGTCAAATCAATGTGAAGATTATGAATGTGAATGCATCTATCTCGAATAGGTATTCACTCATTAGTCTGTCCCTTGCAAATTGCAGTGTGGCAAGCTTACAGTGCCCCAAGTGCCGTGTGGCATAAACCGCTCTAATGAGTGCATATTGTGCAACCTCTTACCATATAGCAAATGAGGCTTTGTTGTCCTTTAACTCTCGTCCCTTTTTCCCGTTCCTGTTTTCCCTTATTCCATCTGCTTGCTGGGTGTGAAATCGATGCAGCCACTGAGTTACTTGAAGTTCTTGTCACACACCGAAATTAAAGCCAACAACAAATTGTAAAGTCCTTTCGAAATTCTTCTTGCGGAACTGCAAAACGAGAACTGGGAACTGAGAGTTGAGAACTGACCCCGGCACGGTCACATTTACGGTTTGAAAAGCACTTAAGCCGTACTTTGCATGTTTTTCGGGCTAAGCGTCTTAACTTTGAGTTTTTGGAATGTTCTTTGGGTGCAAGTACTGGTATCTTTTTTGCCTGTTTCGGGTATTTAATGAGTGATGTGCTACAGCGTGATTCATTATTCAAAAATACTTAATTATTACTCGCAGTGAGTTTTAAGCATTCGACCTTCCAGCCTTTTGGTAGTCTTGGGCTTGGGACCCCAGATTAACAACTCAAATATAATTTCAATGATTTCATCAACGTCAATGCTCTTGGTGAACAGTTTATATATGGACTTTCTCAGTTCCGGCGAATGCTGTCAGAGCGATACTTGAAATTACAATTTGAATGCCGAGAGATGTTTGCTGAACTTAACTTACCCTAGCGTTAATTACCAGGTGCTTGAACTCTTTGTCCCTCAGAGCCTTGTAGAATTTGGCAAATGGTTTGCTCTCCCGCATTTTACGCGCTATCAAATGATGTATTTGTGATCGGGGCAATACATTGATTACCTCGTCCAGAAATGTGGTCAAATCCCGATGCATGTTCATGTCCTCGGGTTCCAATCGCGATAGGCGATAGTTGCGAAATTTTTTAACCACCTCGTCCAACACGGGCGTCAAATCTTGGCCCTCAGTGTGGACCTCAAGGTAATGTATCAATTCGGAGACATCTTCCGTTTTTTTCATCTCCTTCAAAGTCTCAAGGAACTCTTTGCCACGCATAAAATCAACGGCCGTGCGGAATGCCCAATCGAAGATATAGTATCTCGCCGCTATCGCATCAATACGACGACGGGGTATTACGGTCTTGAATTCCAGAATATCTCCAGCCAGATCTGCAAGTGCCAAGCCACAACAACAACAGAGCAGCAGAGTTAAGGCCAGGCCAAAAGTAACTGATGCGTTGACCATCTCAATAAGGCGAGTCTGTTTTGGTCAAGTTAAAGCGAGAGTTTTATAGCTACTAAAACAGTATTGGACTTTGTCAGACAGGTGTTAATTGATAGTTTGGAACGAAGTTTACTTAAACGACACATTACGGCACAAACAATCGATTAGCTCTGGCTCTTACTTTCACTAACAAACAGTCATCACTCAGTTTAAGAGTCTGCTTCACATTCATCTCAAATTAATTACACGAAACTTATAAAATTTTAATTCAAAATTAAGAGGCCAAACCATGATTAAAATGATATTCCGCTAGATAATCTGTTCAGTCTTCCCTAGTCTCACTTCTTGAAACTGTTACTGTCAAGTCTAAACAAAAGACTTCAATTGCATTTTGGCCATACACACAGATAGAAGCATTTACACACTCTTAAACACACACTCGTAATAAACATAAACAATCAGCTGCCGGGCAAATCAACTATAAATCAAGTGCAAATTCTTTTGTCTGCTCGACTGACTGTAATTGCTCCCATTTGTGCATTAAAAATCATGATTGATTTCGACTTAGGCAGGCAAACAATGAGACCTCTTCTCCCCCTCCCCACTGTCTGGTAGTCTGTCTGTCTGCCTGTCTTGGTATAAACCAAAAATTAGAATTCAATTGCGTGATTTATGCAGCTAGCAAATTTACGAGCCACAAGAGAGATATTCCATGTACAGATTGTGCACTTTTCTGCAAGCAACAAATGTATATAGAACTTTTAATATATATCTTAATCCCTCTAACTATCTGTCTACTGGACAAGTGTAAATTTTTTCTGCACATTAAAGTCGACAAAGTGGAAAACTTTGTTCCCCACAGTCCACGCCCACGGATGGAGCCTAAGGATGGCATCAACACTAATGCCTATCTAAATTTCTGCTAATGAAATCTACTGATGGGTCAAAGCTTTTTGCCTGCATCGTCTGACTTCCGGCATTTGAGTCAGAAAGCGGCAAAATATTGAGAATACTTGCTATAAAAATTAACAGGAGCGGTTTAAGGGCTATTTGTGGCCAAAAAATAGAAAAGTCATATAATTAATAAAAATTAAAAATTATTTAATGATATAAAAACTAAACTTCATTATTTATTTATTGAGTTTTATAGAAAAATTATTATTATACTTAAAGCTTAGCATAGTTTATATTATGTTTTTATATAAATTTATATTTTAATTAATTTATTATAAAAATCGTAGAAGTACATTAATAATAATAACTTCACTTGGACTATTTTCATGTACTCACTTTTCATATTTTGCTTAGCAAATATATGAAATTCATTGACCTAAATACTGTAAAGTTTTTCATTTAGTGAGATAAATGTGATTCGATAAAGTCTCGCCTTATAATTGTGAAATGATTTGACAGAAATGGATTTATAATATTACTTAGACGCTCCTGGTTAGTTGAATTAGTCTTGTGAAAAGGGTTGACGTGCATTAAGCGGCTGTTACACACGCACACACTCAAGGTACATATACACACATGTGTGTGTGTGTGTAGCCGCAATACAAAAGGCAAAACAAATAAGCCATAAATTTGCATGCCAACAACAATTGGCAATTTTCCGTAGGTTAAGGCATAAACCGGCAAACAAACCGACTAACAAACGAACAAACAAATAAACCAACAAACGAACAAGCGAATGTACGAATGAACGAACAAAAAGGTGAACACGCACACACACACACACACACACACACTTCTCACACACCCCCGACTTGGCCAAAGAGTCGTAAGTTTAAAGTGGGCATTGTGCGGCGGCGTTCAGTGAAAACGGAAATAGAAATGAAAGCATTGCGTGGGCAAGTAGGCCGTTATCGGCGCACAGGTAACAGGCAACATTGCGTATACGTAACGAATGGGCATGTGTTTGTTTGTTTGCTTGTGTGTGTCAGCACAAATGAAGCTGAATTGTTGTGGTTACCTAGGTGTTATGTGTGTGTGTGTGTTTCTCGTATCTGTGCGTAATAAGCTCAACATTGGTTTTTTTTTTTACTCTTGAACAGTTGTCGAGTGTCCGATGTAAATGTCCTTTGAAGTTTGTTTATGATTTTCGGATGTTGTTGCTACTGTTGTTGCCAGACACAAAAAAGCGGCAATCGCATAAGCCGCGCTTAGATTTTGTTGTGCGTATTAGTGAGATTTATGCATTTAGGAAATTAAACATCCTGCCACGACTGACTCGACTCGACTCTACCCCATTCCAGATACTGCCCCGTGTGTGTGAGGTGTGTCGTATATGTTTTTTGTGCGTTGTGTTGTGTTTGCAACACATTATGCTACAACTCCAATTCTCTCTCTCTATCTCTCAATCACTCTCTCTTTCCATTGCTGTTGCCGTCGCTGTCATTAATTTTAAATCATGCGTAAAATCGCGTAATGTCGCCAACGCAGCCGCCAGCATCCTTTGGGGCCTCAACACGCAATCATGCCACCAACCTTCTTCTTTTTTTCATACTTATATACACATATATAAAAAATGGTTTTTCTCTGTTTTTATTTGCTGTGTGTGTGTGTGCATTACACACTGTTGACTGGCTTTTTTTCATTTTATTTGGCCACGGCGGCTGCTTGGCGGAAATGCGTTCGACCACATCAATCACGCGACATTGACAAATGTGCATATTTCTGTTGAAATTATATGGGCACAAGCCCAACACATACATACTCATACTGCGTGTATGTGTGTGAGCAATGGCCAACCAACTGGCCAACTGGCCAGCCAAGTGGCTCTGCAAATTATTGGCTACAATAGTGCTTCAAATTGGGCAATTTATTGCTTTATTGCTTTTACGTGTTTCGTCTGCGGCTTCGTTGCATTTTTTTGCAGTCTACACGACTACTTCCTCTACCTCTCCCTCTCCCTCTCCCTCTCCATCTCCCCCTCTCTCTTTCTCACTCAACTGCGCTTACTCATTATGTCAGCTTGTTGCTGTTGATTTTTATAATTGCAAATTTAATCATTTGCATGACATCAAATTGCAAGTTGAGTTGCAGTCGCTGTTGGTGTTGGAATCGGGCGCAGATGTCATAAATGCCATAATTGTCTTTTGAGTTGTCAGCAGGTTGTCAATTTGTCAATCGCTTGACCAATAAATTATGCAAACGGAATTTTACGTAAAGAGTGATTAATAAAGACAAAGAGGGGCAGAGAAATAGCGAAATAGCAAAAGAAAGAAAATTAGAAAATTAGGCTAAAAAATTTAAACTAATAATTAAATATTTATACGAGTATCTAAGATAGAATGTGGAATATAAAAAATATGGAATATGCCGACCAAAATATAATATACGAAACAATGTGTATTTTTTAATTATAAGTTTGCAAACTTAATATTATTGCTTGTCTTTTTATTCAATTTGGGCCTTCTTTGTTATATATTGCTATTTTCATAAAACAAAAAAAAATATAACAACTATGCGTATTTTTTTCTTGGTCTAAACAATTTTCCAGCGAACTATATATGCAAATATTACACTTTACTTCATTTACCATATAAACTACTCATTTTTTATCTCCAAAATAATTTTCCATTTCCTCAATCAAAGTTCACCAGATTTAAACTTCCATCTCACTTTTTTGTGTAGGCCAAATTGTTGATTATGGAAACAGTTCAGTATATTGGTAGAAGCAAAGCGTAGCGCACTGAACTTTTTTAGAAAAAAAAAACAGTTTTTGTACGTAAAGTTTCTGATCCTTTTCGACAAATTGTTTAAATTGAAGTGGAAGTAGAGTGTAGTATTCATTTCAAAATATATATATAAATTGTTGGAGAGCGCGTTCTAAATCATAAAAAAAAATACAAATAAAAATGGCAAAATCGCAGGCAACCTGTTGTGGCAAATCCGCTTTGAATTTGCTCCGTTTGAATCGCGTTTTATCCTTCACACCTGGTGCTCGGTATATGCAGGTGCGAAGCAAGTGTGATATGAATGGCATCGTCATCGGGCTGTATCTGAAGGAGGGCGAGAAGGACCCGCAAATGACCTCGCACGGCGAAAAGTTCGATGATCGCGTCAGCGGCAAGATTTCTCAATTGATCCGAGAAACGGGCATGACCGGCAAACTGGGCAAGGGCAGGATGTTCAGCAATGTCGACGAGGAGTTCTCGAGCGTCGCGGTCGTCGGACTGGGCAAGGAGGGCGCCGGCTTCGATGAGGAAGAGATGATCGAGGTGGGCTTGGAGAATACCCGAATTGCCGCAGCGGTTGGTGCGCGATTCCTCCAGATGCAGGGCGCGCAAACCGTGTTCGTCGATGGCATGGATAATCCCGAGCAGGCGGCCGAGGGCGCTGCGATGGGAGTGTGGCGATATAATGCCAACAAATCCAAAAATAATCGCATGCACATTCCCAAACTGGAGCTGTACGGGTCGGCGGATGTGGACGCCTGGACTCGCGGTCTCTTCAAGGCCGAGTCTCAGAATCTGGCCCGTCGTCTGTCCGACACGCCGGCCAATCAAATGACGCCCTCTATCTTCGCCCAGGCCACGATTGATGCACTGTGTCCCTGCGGCGTCACAGTCGAGGTGCGTTCCATGGATTGGATCGAGGAGCAGGGCCTCAACTCGTTCCTGATGATTGCCAAAGGCTCCTGTGAGCCGCCAATTGTCTTGGAGATCAACTACGTGGGCAGCTCGCCAGAGGATAAGCCCCTCCTGCTGATGGGCAATGGTCTGACCTTCAACAGCGGCGGTCTCTGCCTCCAGCGCAAGAGTCGCATGGACGAACAGCGGGCGTCGGTCAGTGGGGCAGCCACCATTGTGGCTGCCATCCGAGCTGCGGCGGCTTTGTCACTGCCGATCAACGTGTCGGCGATGTTGCCGCTCTGCGAGAACATGCCCTCGGGCATGGCCGTCAAGCCGGGCGATGTGGTCACCCTCATGAATGGATCGACGTTGTGCATCAAGGACACCGCACAGGCCGGCACCGTAATGCTGGCCGATCCCATCCTCTACTCGATGAGCACTATGAAGCCCAAGACCCTGGTGGACTTGGGCACGCACGCCAAGGGAGTGCTCTATGGACTGGGCGCCTCCTCCACTGGCCTCTGGACGAACCGAAGTAGTTTGTGGAAGCAGTTCAAGAAGGCCGGCTCTCTGACGGGTGATCGTATGTGGCGATTCCCGCTCTGGAACTACTTCAGACAGCTGATCGAGCCGAATATGACCTACGATCTGTGCAACAAGGGCAGAGGACCCGCCTCCTCTTGCCTGGCAGCAGCACTTCTGCACACACTGGTGCCCAGCACGGATTGGGTGCATCTGGACACCAGAGGCACGGGCATGATGTGCTCCGAGGGTGTACCCCAATATCTGCTCGAGGGTCGCATGAGTGGACGTCCCACTCGCACCATTATCCAGTTTCTCTACCAGATGGCCCTCAAATGATCTTTGACGAGGACTGGTTGTCTAATTATGTACGATTTGACGTATTTGTGTTCCAAATTATTTGTGTTTCTTGACCGTAAGTGCGTTGACCTTATGATGATGATGATTTTAGTGAGTGTCCGCTCGTGTCGTGTATCTAAATGTCAATGTGAATTCTAGACTTTATTGTATGTTATGTTAATCTGACCAATGATTGGTAAATTATACCATTTGTAATCTTATCTTAAATCATTGGCTTGTTTTCTTTACTGATGAGCTAACTACTGATTGAATTAATATCTGATTGACAAACTGATTGAATGAATTTCTAATTGACTCGATGACTACCGTCAGAGTAATTGACTGGCCGGCCTAATACTGATCGATTGAACGATTGAATGTTTGATTGACTGACTGTATGATTGACTGTGTGGACGAGTAACTGGCAGATTGATTGACTGTCTAAGTGACTGACTGATTGGCCGAGCGACTGACCGATTATCTAGCTGACATACCTTCTGATTGACTGATTGAGCTGACAACGGACTGACCTACTGATTTAATTTCGAAATGACTGAAAAACTACTGTTCTTATTAAAAATGTACAATTTATACCCAAGTTAGAAAAATCTGTTTAGGTTTAGTATTCGAACTTGTTAAGCTATATTTTGTTGAATGAAATGAATTTCCTATGTGGCAGACAATGAGGATATTCAAATATTATTACCACTACTTATTTCACTATAACTCGCAAATCTCTTAGAACAATCAGTTGTCCCTAGAAGTTAAGCTCGACGATGGCCTGTCTGGCCAACTAATTGTTTGGGCCCACACTCTGGGCCTTTGTCAAGTGCTATGCGTGTAGCCTACAAAAATCGTGAGTCCAATGCCTGTCCCCATCCTTTGGGTGGGTTATGAACACTTGTTCTTGTTGGGATCGGGGTATCGCTGCCCATAGTCAGAGTCAGACGACAGCCGCAAGTCACTTTGGCTGGCACTCGTTTGACATGTTTTATTTATGCGTACAAGTTGTGCATAAGTAATGAACCTGACGGGGCAAAGGATCGAGGTTCCGTTCCCTACCTTCCCCCACTCAGTTTTCATGAAGAGAACCGCAAGTCGTGCGAATGGAAATTAGCCACAAATGCGCCTAAAAGCATACACATCTGTGTCCTGTGTCGTGTTTCCTTGTGTCTTTGGAATGCCAAATTGTTTTGGCCCAATGTAGATTTTAAATGAATTGTGCCAACGTGTTTTCATTACGTTTGCGATTGCGTTAACATTTCGGTAACTTTGACTAGATTTCATTTCGTTTCATTTAGCTCGATTTCTGCGCGTTTTTATTGCCAACGTCAGCATTGAAAGTGAGGGGAGAGAGGAGGCTGAGGATTGGGGGGTTGAAGGCTGGAAGATTGCTGGGGAGGCGGCTTGTTTGTTGCTTAATTGGAAGGAAATTAAAAAATAAACAAGCAAAGCTAAAAGTAAATACTACACGTTTGCGATTACCTGGAACTGGACCCACGACCTGCACCACCAAGCCACCCTCCAACCACCCAACCACTCGCATAGTAAAGGCCAAGGGCTGTTTGGAATTTAATTTTCATTTCGTTGCCCCTGTGTTAATTTCATCTTCTGCTTTCGGTTTTTTTTCCTCTTCTGTTTATTTCTTCCTTTTTGTATGGACAGCAATTTGGCTCTTAGCTGGGCAAATAGATTTCAGTTGTTGTTGATTTTGGACTTGGTTTTTGCGTGTAAAAACTTTCAATTGTTGTGCCACAATATTTGCCTTGAATTAATTAAAAGTCATTGCCGCTTATCAATTGCCAGCTGCTTGAATTATGTTACTGATGTTACTAATTGTGAGTATTCTCATATCCTGCAATAAAAGGTACAGTTCAATAACTTGAATTTTATTGGCTGACGCATTACAAATTCAAGACATCATTGAGTTGTGTCAACAAAATGTTCTATTCAAATTTCTGCCCTGGTCACATGGAAATTGTCAAGTGGCATCACTGATTCCAGCTCCCAACTCCGATTCCGACTTGGCACGTGATGCGTGTTGTCCGCAGCCATGAGCTGCTCCTAGGTGCACCAACAATAATCGTAGTAACTGAATCGTGATGCTGCTGCTGCTTTTGCTGCTGGCATAACTAATAAGACACTTATTATGCTGTGGGGGTCTGGTAACGTTATACCAGTTTAACGATATCACGTACATACGTTAACTAACGCTAACTACGTCGTTAAGTGTGTTGCGGTGGGTTGTGGCTGCCTCCCCTTACCTTTGCCCTTACCCTCCACCCTGCTTAGTTACTGAATGGAACTGCGAGCTGGAACAGGTTGTAGGGACACAGGACTAATCAAGCTACCTCCTTTTGGCACCATGCTGCGTGGACAACGTGTAAGCAATGGGCCGCCAGTGGCGCCTGTCGAGCCACTCAGCTGAAATTTACATTTTGCTGGCAGCTACAGCAACTACACTCAGAGAAACAAAAGTTCTTCAATTATTTTTTATTATTTGTTTAAGAGCTCTGTTTTGACTCACAAAACAAGTTCGTAAAATCTTAAAACAATATCTTTAATACTTATATCTTTCCCAAATGGTTCTGCTATGAGAAATTAAAAATATATATTTAACAGGATAATTACCGTAACTGTTCACCGGTATTAACCGATTGAAATTGGTAACCGTAACTGAAATACTAACTGAAACAATTTTCTTTATTATACCGAAACCCAAAATTCGAAATTCTTTCAACCAAAATAACCGTTAAGATCAAAGAAAAACAGTGGAACTAAGTTCAAAAGTACATTTTTACCCTAATTTTATCACCTGGAGTCGATTTAAAGAATAAATTTATGTTTTAAAATTTTGAAAATTTTCGAAAAATGTATAAATCGATAAATTTTCGAAAAAAAAGGTTTATCTCACAATCAAAAAATGCAAATGCAAAGTTAATGTAGGATTAATATTATGAAAAATAAGACATTCCTCAGAGAAATCGGATGAGCATTGATAAAGTTGTGCTTGTCGAAAGTCCAAAGAGTCAACATTTCTCATATATAGATAATTTACAATAATTGACACATTGTGACACACAATTTTACAGAGCATGCCTCTTAGAGTGTCAAATTTGCTTCAACTAGACTACTTTATCAAATAGCTGCCTTAGTAACGATCAGTTGAAAAGCAAGTTTTGTGACACATTGCAAAACATAAATAAATTAAGTCTGTTGGGACTTTATTTTGAGCAAAAAACTACTTAATAGAGGGATTTAAAGATAATTTAGTCTTGATTCAAGTCGGAACGCACTTGACTTTTCTCTCAGTGTACAAGCCCAACTAGATGCCCTCAGGTTGGCTCGTATGTAACTGGCATTACCCTTTGTTGTTTTAATAACCACGATCACGTCGCATTAAAAGCACACAAAACACAGACGAGTGTAACTAAAGCCGTGAGGCTTAGTTAAACGCTGCTAATTAGGCTTTTCTGTACATAACTTGGGCACAGAAGTAGGCTATTAAAAACTGCCACAAATATTTGCGCAGCCATAAAAGCGTTAATCAGGCAAGCAGGCAAACACACAGTAATATGTTCCACTAAAAACACTAGAAATACTAAAAACACACGGCACACGCAACTGGCTGGCCAAATACGAATAATGCCACAAACAACTTGCCACAAATGTGGCTGTAAAAAATAAGCCAACATTAAGCGAAGTGCTTATGGCCAACTCCCATACGATAACGGCATCTTAAGGCTAGTAACAGTAAAAATGTGAAGGCTTTTAATTATGCCTGGAGAGCTGCCAAAAAAACTGGCAGGCCACAACAATCTGAAAACGTTTGCCAAAAAATCTATTTCAATTGAAAATTGCCAGTGACAAGCGACAAGCAACTTGCAACTTGTCTCTCTCTCTCTCTGTCTCTGTCTCTGTCCCTCTCTTTCTAGTCGAAAACAATAAACATAATGGCCATATTTTATATTTCCGACAATGCGACGAGAGTGCAACAAGAAACAGCGGGCAATTGTCAACCAGGCAGCACATAAAACATAAAACTATAAGCCAAACTCTGACTCTATCTCGCTCTCTATCTTTCTCTGTCTTTCTCGGTCTCACTCGGTCGCTGGCTTTGAATGCAAACATTTTTGGCATTGAATTTAGCTCGCCACAGGACTGAGAATTGAAATTGAACTTGGTGCTGGGAGTTGGAAGTTGAGAACTGACTGCCAAATGGCTGAGCCTGGCATTGAATATTGGCTGACATTATGATAACGATATGCTTTAAATACAATTTGGGCACTCAGCTGCTCATGAATAATCCTTTTCAGCCTAATCACAAAACAGCCTTTGAATACCTTGTAAATATGCAAATTTCTCGAGTCAACAACGACAACGAAAACTGTCCCAAAAGGTAAATTAACTGAACTCTCAGCGTTTTCGGCGTCCTTTCAAAATGTTTTTGTCACCTATGAAATCGATTAAGGCAAAATATGGTAATACGAGCTTATCATGAACATCGGCATCGTTCGCTTTTACCCATCAAGAAGTTGGCTCAAATTGAATTTATATGGCTTGTTAAAAAGCCGAAAACTTTTACCTTCACCCCTCCATTAAAATACAAACAAATAAAAATACAAATAAATGAAAGCCGGATTTACATTGTTACTGTTTTAACTTTAAGCACTCGCATTGTTCTAGTGGCCCGCATTGAAGCGAGTCATTTTTGGATTAAAGCTTATAACAAACTATCAAACTTGAATTAAATACAAACACACACACACATACACCTACTCGTAGGTGTAGGAAGTGTGCTTTGTATAATTATGCAAATGCGTTTTGATTGTGAAAATTGTGCAGCAAACGAAGAGCGAGTGGAGTGGGGAAAGGGGGAGGAGAGTGGAGGAGAGGGAAGAGTGGAGAAGGGGAAAGAGGAGAGGGCCAACAAGTAAGCAACACTTTCAAATGCGCCACTTTGAATGCCGAAAAACAACACATTTGCATAATTATGCAATCTACTAGGCCAACTGGCACACCCACACCTATCACACACACACACACACACACACACTCACTTGCAAACACACACGCACCCACACATACACACGCACACATCGAAACGCTTTTGGGCAAAGTGAAATTTTTGGCTAATTCACCGCAAAGTTTCGACCACTCTCAGCAAAAGTTTCGATATTTCGCTTAGCTTTTCCCACTAAAATTTATTGCTTGAGCTTTCCAAACAAAATTTGCATATGTAGCACACAGAAAGCACCATCCAACAACCCACCACCCACCACCCACTAAACAACACACAAATCTTTTGGTTTTTCAATATTAAACAGCAAATTTAATGAAAACACTTGAAACACGAAATGTAAATTTCGTTAAAAATAAAAAAAATAAAATAAACTTGTTCTAGTTTCATTGTTTCTTCTTAAGACCATTGAGAAGTTTGGCAATTTCCTTCTGCATGGTAATAGCCCTATTCGCCAGTAACTTGGCCAGAACCGTGTGCTTCTCAATGGTGGCCACAATCTTCTGCTCGTCGGCCTCCAAAGTGGTTTGAGCCCGATGGGTCAGTTTTTTGGCGGAATCAAGAGCACTGTGGGCCTGACTTAAGGCCAGGTCAACTTGCTTGCCAGCTGCCTCAAAGGCCTGTTGCAGGGCCTCGGCTTGACCAGAATGCTTTTGTTGGGCCTCCTCGATTTTCTTCTTGGCCTCCGACAGCAATTGGGCCGCTCCGATGGCCATTTTGAACATGACCTTGGCAATTTCATCGGATCCTTCGTAGATATTTTGCTGCTTATCATCTGATATTGATTTTCCATCGTTTTTGCCTCGATTATCCTGCTCAGACTTAATAGTTACTGTAGCATTACCCGTTTGTTGCTGATTCTTATCCAAGATCTTTTCTGCTTTCGGCTGTTGAGTTACCTTCTCAGATTTATCCTCAGCAGACTGCTTGATATCATTGGGCTCCTTTGTTCCCAGAAATATCTCATTCTCTGCAGTCAGAACTTCCTGATGCATGCCAATTATTGTAGTATCTTCCGCAGCACTCGAAGACTTGACTCCCAGGTTAAGAGCTGGAGTTGCAGTTGCATTTATTGGTGGCACTTGTTTCAGTTCACAAGTTGCCAATGGCTTTCGGGGTTCAGACCGTGATTTGGCATCAGAAAGTGAAGCCGTCTCATCTCGTTTGCACTTGTTCTTATCATCATCTTTGGGCTTCTCCTTGCAAACATCCTCGGAGTGCTTCCCCATAAGCTTGTCACATTTTTCCTTCACAGATTCAGCACAAGATTTTCTTTCAGCTGCACTGAGTCTGCCATCTTTCATTTTCTCTTGAACTTTCTCGAAACAGATTGTTGCCACATCTTCCTCACATTTCTTTGGTTTCTTCTCTTCCTCTTTTGACTTTTCCTTGCAAACATCTTCATCGGTTTCGCCTTCGATGCTCAAGTCAACATGATGATCCTTGACATCAGCCTTGGCTGTATCTTCGCCCCGAATTATGGTCTTGTTGCATATATCCGAAGATCCCCCCAAATCTTTGGAGGACACAGTTTTGACAGACGCATCCGACGATTCTTTCTTCTGTCTTTCGGCTTCCGCAGTCTTTGCGACTTCTTTTCGCTTATTCTCAGCTTTCTCCCACAAACTCTTTAATAGAACAATCGCTTTTGAACCCAATTCCTTGGCCAAATTAATGCCCTTGGATGCCAGATCTGTGACTTTATCTGTAATCTGACTTTCCATCGATTCCTTTTCCTCGACTTTTACAGCAGAAGCTTCAACTTTCTCTTCTTTCTTTAGTGGTTCAACTTTGGTTTCCTTAGCATCGACTTCCTTTGTCTTTGGTGGAGTTTTTGCCTTGGCATCTTTTGCTGCAGTTCCTGCGGGCGGAGCTTTTGGAGGCGTCTTTTTTGGGTCTGTTTTGTCTTCTTTTGAGACCTCTTTCTCCGGCAACTCCTCCTCGGCCTGCTCTTCGGGTGTGTGTGGCCAAAAGGTGGGTTTATTTCTGAAATCGGGCGCCTCATTGGGATGTGCAATACAAAACTCCTCCATGGTCATTTCCGTATAGGGCTTCATACATTCGAGCTCTTTCATTTTACCCTGCAGAATCTTGATGCGCTTCTCCGACTCGGCCTTGAACATCTTAACTTCCTTTTGCACCTCCTCGGTTTGCTTGGTCAATTCCCCAAAGTATTTGGAGAAATCAATCATGGTATGTCGATTGCTAAACATGCTGTCCAAATTATCATATTTCTTCTCATAATCATTCACCCAATCGACCATCTCTTTTCGCACATTTTCCCTGTAATATTTCCAATCAATGGTTGGCATCTTGTCCGGATACTTGCGAACACGTCTTTGGGAGTAAACTTGTAAAGATAACCTACTAAAAAAATAATAACTGAGAAGACTTACTGTCTGTATTCGTCATGTTTCTTCGCAAACTCTTTCAACTGTTTGCGTTGACCCTGAGGAACGCGATCAAAGAGCTCGGCTATTTTGACCTCCGTGCAGCCCTTGATCTTCGTGCCCTTCTTGAAGCACTTTATAAAATCCTCCCACATCTTTATAAAATATAATAAAAAAATAAAAATATACTTGTTTTACCTATGACACGTGTGTGTTTGAATGTGAAAATATATATATTTCAATGGTATACTATTTGAATATGAATGAAGTAGACGCCTCGAAAAGGCTATTAAATCGAAAAATTTTTAGCACTTCCAAGCAACTTGAGTCTGTGAGAAGGCAATAAAAACTGGCATTTACGAGTTTACGAGTATACAAACTGCCAAAAATTGCATATTCATGCATTTTCAATTAAATCAAAGTCAGGCGCAGCAGCAACAACAACAACAGCAGCAACAGCAACTAAGCAGTTGACAAACTGACAATAAAATCGAAAATTAATTCCATGTCACAGCCAACGCAGTTTCATCTGCTGCTCCTGCTCCTGCTTCTGTTCCTGCTCCTGTTCCATCTTCAGATACACCAAAGTTAAATGTAATTGCATAAGCAGTATGTGGAGGATGAGGGTAAAGAGTCAAGAGGTGGCAGAGCGGACATGTAATCGAACGAAATGAAAGTCACAGCATCGGAGCATCATAGACACCCTCAGGGTACAATGTGCACTCCGAGTATGACAGACAGTCAGACAGACAGACAGACATAGGAGCAGCCCTCAGTCCACGCCAAATGCTGCTCCAAAGTGACAATCGCAATTTATAACGCAACGAAAATGGGCTAATGCCAATTCTCCAGGTAATTGTCGGTACGAGTATCGGAGCGGAGTGTTTAGTCGAGGGGTGCGAGGAGATGAGAGAAACGAGATGTGCTCAACAACCCTTGACAGCCCAAAAGCAGGCGTCCTTTTGCCAGTCTGGGCGAGTGGAACATGTGGAAAATGTGGAACGTGTGAAATCGAAACAATTTGGCGAGCGTAGCGTCTGCGCAGTTGACAGTTGAACAAACCCTCAGCTCAGCTGTCACTTTGACAGTTGCCAAATGCCACTTCCCACCCCCGGACAACTCACCGTGCTCTAAATGGAAACAGCTGCGCTGTGCTCTCTCTTTCTCTCTCTCACACTCACTCTCCCAGCAGGACGAAACGTTGCGGAATGAAACAGCGCACGCAATGAGAGCGAATTGACTTCTCCGTCTGTCATCGAAATTTCGTGCGGTTGTGAATTTTCGTGTATATTGTTTGTTTGCTAAAAACTAAATAAAACATGCAGAAATTTAATTAAGTTAAGCAACTGAATGTTGTTCTCTGTGTTAGCTATGAATTCGACTGGCCACAAGTGCTCCTAGTGCCGTTTAATCGGTGTCCTTTCGCCAGGACTCGACGGCGCGCTCAACGCGTCTCTTTTTTAGTGGCCCTTCTATTTGTGTATTACACCAAATTATGTTTACATTTTTTCCTTTCGTGCACTGCCAAAACATTGACTTAAATATGCTTAATTCAAACGATTCTGTTGCATTTGTTAATAAACAATAAGTATTTTAAGCCTACGCATCATTTGAGTAAGTTTCATATTGAAATATAGTTAATTTATGCATTAAATGAGAGCAGATTCTACACAAATATGGCCTCTGTGTATGTACGCACGGATACGTGTGGATGTGTGTATGTGTATAAGTGTTAGTGTGTGCTGTTATTGCCTAGCTAAAAAATAAAAGTAGATAAAATCTTAATGTACCTAATGAAGGTATTTTTATCTAACGTTGCAAAGCGAAACTTTCATTTATTTTATGTATCTGCTTATGCAAATTCAATGTATGTCAAATACCTGTACTTTCGTCCTTTCAGTGAAAATATTGTTATACATCCTACAAAGAGAATAAAAATGTATTTAAAATCATTATTATTTTCAATTAAAATTAGTGCTATAAGTTATCAACTATTGATACTATTTCATTTTAAACTAATTGTACAAATTAACATAAATATTTCTGTGACAAATAGCAAAAAACTAACAACATTTTAGTTAAAATATAAAATGTTTTTAATACAAAAACATGGAAAATGGTTTAGTTATCAGATGGTATATTTTATTGTATGTAATTTTTCTTACTTTTATTATTAAATATTAAAAAATATTTAAGTTTATGTGTATTTATGCATATGAATATAATATAACTAATTTTGATTATATTTGAGCAATACTAACATCTAAAAATTCGCTAAAATATTCTAATGCTTAAGCTTTTTGGTAATCTCCAATTATATTATTTTGAAGTAATAAACTATTTATTTAAAACGTATGTTTTTAAGTATATTTGCATATATTTCTAAACAACTGAAATTTAAGGTTTATTAGACTTCCACTCACACTGTCTCTCTCTCACTCTCTCTCTTGCTGTCTCATTCTTTGAATCAAATGAGAGTGTAAAATTTACAGAGAAACTTAATGAAATGCATTAAAATTCCAGCCGCCTAAATGAAATGAAATTGTACAAATAAACTAATTGCCTTGAAGGATACTTTATAACTTTTGGTCAATGGCAGCAGCAACAACAACAACAACAACATTATGTTGTAGGTATGAGTGAGAGTAAGTGCCACTAAAACGTCAGCAGCTGTTGTTGTGAATTGTTGTTGTTATTGCTTCTGTTGCTTATTTTGGTTATTTCGTTGTTGTTTTGTTGGCCGGAAGCAAAAGCAGAGCGCAGACTGCGGAATAAATACAATTTGCGGCAAGCGGATAATGTGCAAAAATAAATTTCCACAACGGCTGATGGCTTAGAATTTTAATGTAATTTATTTTGTGGAAACAAACAGCATAGAAAGAGAGAGAGAGAGAGAGTGAGAGCGAGTGGGAAAGGCAAAGAGAGAGCGTGCACAGTAAATAAAGTATGGCCAACATAAAAATGTATGCGCTCAAATTGAAAATACGCCAACACTCGACAACAAAGTCACTGCAAAGGCGGACCCAATGCTGATAGTATATATGTTATGTATATGTATATTATACAGATATAGTCTGTAGCTCTTGGATCGCTTCGTTAAGCCTTTCACGCTCGTCCAAAAACTTTAAAGTGCGCAATTTAAATGAACATTTTGCTTGAGGCTCTCAGGCGTGTCATGCAACGCTAACAGACTAAGCAAGTAGTCTTAAGCACACACACACAAACACTCAAACTTCTACTTTACACTATTTATGGGACACCAGGGCTACGGCAAAAAGGGGCAGTCTCGTAGCCCTACTCCGACCCCGCCTGGCTGCCAAGTGATTTTATGCTAATATTATGGGTCATTGGGATTTGCGCACAGCAAAGTGCTTGTTAAACATTTCATTAGACTTAGTGTAAATACCCGCGGTTAACAGGCCCTCGTAAAACTTGCCATACTCACACACACAAACACACACTTCAATACACACACACACGTGGTTTTAGAAGCATTTTACATTCGATATTAGCGAAAGTTTCGAGCTGAACACTTTGTGAAAATGAAAGTGGCTTTTATGGGGCGGCTTTGTTGTACTTTGCACTAGCATATGGCAAGCCAACATTATCAAGCTCAAATTCAATCAATATTTCCTTGGGAGTAAGCGAGTATATATATGTATGTAATTACTCAGCATATGCTGCCAGCCAAAGATGTTCAAAATCTAAAATATATTTATCAAAATCCAAAAAGCCTGACCCTCGCAACGATACGAGTAAGAACAAAATGGAAAGCCAATCCTCGTCACAATTTCTTACTTTCACTAAAGATATACACATGAAGTTGTATATACACATATATAGTAAAATATAAATACAGTACCCGGTGCTCGGTTATTCTGCGATAATGCCAAATCATGTCAGGCGCACATGTGGCCACATTTCGTTTATTAAAATCGTGCCCCGCTGACGCTGACACAGTCAAAATGCGTTTTTGATCAACTGCCGCGTCACTGAGAACTGTAACAAGACTTTTAAACTAGATGGCAATCTGACTGAAATATACCCTGTAACTACTTTACTCAGCATAGCATTACATGCAATTCTATAGCACTTGAAAATACACAGTCAATGAAAAGACAGAATTCGTTAGTAGTAACACTGACAAATACCCTATTAGTGTATACAACAAATTATAAATACAATTAACTATTAACCTTTTATTTACTGTGCTATGCACTACAAAATAATCATTTAATAATTATTATTATTATCATTATTTTTACAATACGACTTGAAGCTCTTATTCACCTAAAGTGACATTATTAATTTCCAATCTGTGACTCTCCCTCAACTTCTACTAATAGTAATTTCTAAAACTTACAGGATATAAGCCGTGAACGGATAATTGTTAATACCCGACAATCATTTTGTTGATTTTGACACCTTGTGACATTTCAGACACAAAGTCAACGAGCTATGCTTTCAAACTAGGGTATATGGGGTATATTAGAGCGTTGACAAATGATTTGCGTTCATCAGAAATTTAGATTTCGATGGGGTGAATGAAAAATGGGCAAACGGCGTCAGCTTTAAAGCGTTAAATTTACGTTGCGGCCGTGGCCAAGTGAGTGTCTGCAATAATTGGAAAATGTTCATTTGTCCTTTTGCCCTTGCGAATGACATAAGGCCAAGCAGGCCACTCTCAGTGCGAGAGAGAGTGGGAAGAGGAGAGTAGGAAGATGAGGAGGAAACCAGCTGTAGGCGCATTTGCCATCTGTCACTCTGGCACTTGTGATGAATGTGTTTGACGTGTAGCCCCAACGCGCCCACGAGCAATGCTAACGGTGATGTTGCCCCTTGTCCGTGTCCGTGTCCATGTCCATGTTCATTCTCTGCTTACCCGTTGCCAGTTACCATAACCATTACCATTACCAGTTCCAGTAACAGTAAGACTACCAGTGCCACTGCCAGTTTCACTTCCCGTTCCCGTTCCCGTTCCCGTTGCCGTTGCCGTTTCCATTGCCATTGCCAGGATGAAACGCACCGCAGCGCCGCATGACGTTGCATACTTTGCGGCACTGTGAATGATGTGTCTGCTCTCCGAGAGCAAACTGCAAAAAGCGAATGCGAATGCGAATGAGAACGCGGTCTGATTTTTGTGCACGTCAGACAAAACGACGACGCTGACTGTCAATAAAGTCAACGTGGAAAATATTAATGATTTGACTTCATTCTTGCCAACGCAAATTGCCCTACAAATTCGCAACAGCAGAACAAGGACGAGTACGAGAACACTGATACAAAAAGAAAGGTTATAATTTGAAAATAACTAAACGAAGTTTTCGTATCCGTGTAGAGTTTTTGCGAGTTTTCCCCAGAAAGTTTAAATTTTAAAACTTTGGTTTTAGATTTCATTCAATGTTTTTTCAATACTATTCTCTTATTGGCATTGTTTGAGAGTAATGAAACTTGGGATCTATAGAAGTTGCTCTAGTTCTTATAGACTCTGAGATGTAGACTTTAAATACACCCTTAAACTTTTTGAAAGAAAAAAGTATAATTCAATGAATTTGTTAATATTTACTATCTTTATTATCAATGAAATTGCTTGTTGAAAAACATATTCTCTTCATTTCTATTACAGCTTTAACTGAGCTGTCCACAATATTGGAATAATACAGTATATAAGTAATTCAGAACTATATACTTGTCTACATTAAAGAGTGTGCTAGAGTGCAAACATTGGCAGACACCTGCGTAGCAACAGCAGCAATGCAAACAACACGAAGGCGACAAGTGCAACAGCAGCAACAACAGCAGCAGCAGCAACAACAACAACAACAACATCCACATGTGTGGCAACAACGTCAATGGCTGCTGTTGGCCAGTCTCCTTATGCTGACACTGTTCACGCGCACAATTCAAGGGATTACGGAGGAGCTGTCACCAGGTAAGTGTGTCCAAGTGTGATTACAAAAACAAATGCTTTATACGAGAACTCGTACTCGTACTCGAACTGGTGCAACTTCTGTTGCTTTTCACAACAATGGATTCGTGCTCAGGCACACTTCCCATCCATTGTTATATTATAATCAGAACAGCAGCAAAGACCAGCTTCACACCTGATTGGCCAACACCTGCGAAATAGCAAATAGAACACGATAAACATCACACAATAAAAACACTCTTAAGTATGTACAACGGTCCAGAAAGTGGGTCAGCAGAGAAAGCCTTCTGCTCGTATTTGTTAACAATATTAATAGACTTTTCCCAGAGTTCAATGCGCAAGCCTTTGCAAAGTATTTTTCAGTAATCTAAACAGACTTACTATATTTAATCCATGTTTTTCGATTTTCATTTATTTATTTATTAGAAACAGTCTGATTAGCACGTTTAATAAAACTAATTATCAATATCACAAGTACAGCAAATTTGTGCCACTTAAAGTGTCAATCCACCTATTTGCGTAACTTTAGGAAAATAATTATACATATATTTCAAATTTTAAACCGTTTAGCAATTTCAATGTGTTTGATAATTGATGAGTGCCCATCGAAATTCATTTCATATTGCAATTAGCTATAACACAAACAGTGCAATTAAGTTGTAATTCGATACTAAATGTGCTATACACTTTACACATATATGTCTATATATTTCGACATGGCTGCACATCGTTTGGTCCACCTGCAAATTGGAAATGTTTTGCATTATTCATAAATAGCTGCAACAATTGCATTTGCAGACACTCGAATGTATATGAAATTTCTAGCAATTGTTGTTGGCTGAGTGCTAAGCTTCACTGTCTCTCTCTCTCTCTCTCTCTCTCTTTGTAGTATCTACAATATCTACAATATTAGCTCGTTTGCCTGGCACTGGCAAACTTCAATCAGGTAGATGTTGCTCATTTGGCAGTGGCACAATAAATAAACAATGACAAAACAACGAACTCGCAACAGCACAACATAAGTACATCAATATTAATTATGCAAATGAACGCTCGAGGCTCGTATTTGGGCCCAGAGTTTTGACCCAGACACTGAGCCAGTTTGAGCAGCGAGAGCAAGGGGAAAACCTTGGGCTTAAGCTCATTATATGTGCATTAGCCAAAAGTGTCAGTCTTGCTTAGTTGTTACTGTTAGCCCCAAGTAAACTCCATTAAAAATACTACCCAAGTGCCTGAGCCCATTTCACAAAATTTTCAATTTTTGTGGCCAGCTGCTGGCACAACGGGGCCAAGAAAGGCAGAAAAGCAACAGCAAATTATGATGAATGCGGCACGCTTTGACCCAAATAAATTTTGTCAATTTATCATTTGCCCAAAGACGAGTTTCAAGACTCGAGCTTCGAGATTCGAGATTCGAGTGCGGCCCGGATTTATGCCACTCGAAGCAACAATTGGCTTTTGGATGTGGCTCGGATGTGTTGCGGATGGTTTGGGTGGTTGAGAGACCCACTCAAAAATGCTGCCATCTTATGATAATTTGTGCTACCCTAGCATATAAATTCTTTTGTTGTTGCCTTTGCTTTGGGTTGGTTTCTTGCCACAAACAGCAACAGCAACAACAACAACGAATTTTGTTATAAAGTCTGTGTCTTTTGGGTCGGATAAGTGTCGGCTTATGCACTTATTAAACAATAATAATTGCAAATCATTTTACTTGACTTGTGAGCTGCTGCTGCTGCTGCTGATGCCACTTGATTGTTTGTGTGATGTTGAGTGTGTGGTTTGCTTTTGATTTGAATTAGCCAACTTGTCTTTGGGCCCGAAGACAAGCTAATCAAATAAACGTATAAGCACTTACAACTTTCTGAGCACTCACTCGCACACTCGCACACTCACACACTCACTCACTCATTTACTCACACAAAAATATTCAATGTGTTATCCTTTGAGTTTTCTTCAACGAAACATAATTTTCAAAAGATTTTATAATCTTTTTCAATTGTTTGCAGCTGAAAACACTTAACAAGCTGCCAACTGCATATGAAAATGCTTCACTTGCCCCAACTTTTCTAATTGAACAATGAATATTCGTTAAAGTTTTCCCTTTACACACAAATATTTTACAAATAACAGCAGACAAAGTTGTGTTATCAACTTTAAGTTGTTAGTTCAGTTTTTGTGGCCATCTTCATATTCGTCTAACAATTAACAATCAGAAGGAAAATGATTTCCAAGTGGTTGGAAAATGTCTGGAAAATGGCGGCACTTAACTCAACTCATTTGACAGCATTTTTGTGCGAAGGCATTAATATTACTTGCCGTCATTCTGGAATTTATATTAATGATCTATGAGTGCGTATTAAAAAATGAACAGGATGCAGAAAGGACGAAGGCACTCACAGGATCTGCTTGAGATGATTAACTTTTAAAGATGAGTATAAATGGCATTAAGCGAGCTTTTGTCTAATAGCAGCGGTAGACAATGCCATAGATTAGGGGTCGCCCCCCTTATACTTATTATTATTAATGAGACATGGCAAAAAGTACAGCAAGTGAAGAAAAAACCGTCAAAAAAGGTGCGTATACGCGGCACCTTTATAATCAGAAATTATAAATGTCGAATAATGAGGGACTATGGGGATTGCAGATGGCAGGGGAAGGGGGATGACCACCAGCAACACATTATATAAATATTTTGGTGATGGTAATGGTGAAAATAATAAAAGGGAATTATTAATATGACAAAAGACAAATGACTGATGCTGGCAACAGGAATACAAGCCAAGGGATACTCCATACCCAAACACGGAGAGAGAGAAAGAGAGAGAGAGGGGGGAAGAGAGAGAGAGGGAGATTCGACCACAGACAGGCAACGCTACAAAGACAAACGGCCAGGCCATGACCTGTGACAGGGTTGAGAGCCAAAGCGGGAAAGAGAGAGAGGGAGAGAGTGAAATGGAGTCAGGGAGTTGGTTGTCTGTGCGGTGTTGGTTAGCTTCGAGGTCCTTTGACTTTACTGTGTCCTGTGGCGAATTGAAAATGTGGTTTAGCTTTACTTCTATATAGATATGTAATGTGCGTGTGGCAAAGGATGCGACTGTGGGTCCCTTTTTCTACAGCAGGAAGTGGGAGTTGGGCAAAGGTCAAAGGCACAAAATACATTATGTGCTAATGCAAAGTCCATGTTAATAAATGTTGATTGAAATAATGATGATTAATATTTTGCATTTTGACATTTCGGTCTTTCGCCCGACCAAACAATACACGGGAAACAACAACTTCAACTTCAAGAACGGATCTCAACAATAAGTAGACCTTATATAGTTGTGGGTTTAACCCTCGATGTCTGTTTCTATTTCTTATTTGGAGCTCGCAATTTGAAGATGCGTCCCCCTTTTGTTTGCAATTTACGCAACTCAACTTGATTTATTGTTTACAGTATTGTCTTTCTCTCTCTCTCCCTCTCTCTCTCTGCTTTATCTATCTTCTCTTTTGCCGCACTTACATTGTGACAACAATTTATAGCTAAAATTCTTGTCACACACACTCACACACACCTGCCACGTGCCTCTGCTCACATGCTCGATTTTCAGCTATTTCATGTTTTATTTAGTGCATTTTCTTGCCTGACTGCAATTGCTGGTTCCACTTTCCCCCCTTTCTTCTCTCCATTACAGCCAACCCTCTCAGCCCTCTCAGCCCCGCAGCGAGCCAATAATTCCTAAGTTGTGTGCGCTGCATTGGCATTTTTTTCGATTATTGGTTTTCTTTCATTTGATTGCACATTTACACATTTTTTGCACCTTTTTCGGCTTTGCTTGCACCACAAATTTTTACACGTTCTGCCATTTTTTCCGTGTGCTTTTTTTTCCTCTCTCTGCGTCTCATTTTTTAATACCCTGCAGCTATAAAGCGAGTAAAACAAGTATAACAAAGCATTTAACATTTCCAACAATTAAGGAGATTTCAAATCGTGTTATATAAAGCCTGAACAAAAGTTCAAAAACAACAATTTAAGTAACGAAAAAAAAAATATAAAGTTAATTTTAAAACTGATAAGTCAAAATGTTTCAGAATCTGGGGATTTTAATAATACCATTTTATAATTTTTATATTTTTAATTATATATATTTTTATTGCAAAATTTGTCGAAAACTCTTAATGTGGTTAAATTTTAATTGCAATCTTTTCAATTTGAAAGTTTTCTAATAAAAAGCTGTCAAATATTTACTTATTAATAGGGTATCCCTTAGTTCTACACATTCGAGAGCAGCATTCTTACATGTTGTTGCTGTGATTTGGCTTTGGTTTTATTTTGTTATTTCTGTATTTTTCTGACTGTGACATTTTTTGGCTCGACTTTTCTATTTTTTTTTTATTTTGTGTTTTTCCTTGGGCTGCTGACGCTGTCAAGTGTTTTGTCGCTTGTCAACGATTTTTCACAACTTCCGTAGCCAAAATGCTTGCCAAATAGTTTGCGTGTGTGTTTGCCAATTGCAATTTCGGATATTTATTGCAAAATGCACTGACTGTGAAAAATCGCGAGTGGATGGGATAGAGTGTATGGCAGAGAGAAAATGGGGAAAAGAGAGGGAGAGATAAGGCTTAGGGTAGGGGAGGCAATCAGGTGCTCCATCGCATTCAGCTCTAAGTCTCATGCCAGGGAGAAAATCATTTAATTGGACACTTTGTAACACTGGTCGACAGCGTACCCGCAACATTTTGACTGTCTGCCCTGAGCTGGTAAAATGCTACATATTATTAAATTAGCGACAGACACAAAGTGCTTTGCATATGAAAAGTGACAGTAAGTGCACAATTTCCAATCCCCTCGTCCATGGAAAAACCATGGGAAAATACGCAAAAAAAGAAGTTAAATGAAAAAAGATGAAGCCACATCTCGCATATTTGCCAGTGCACCCTTAATGCATGGGAACGGTACAAGAGGGGCATCATATTGGCAGGACCAAAAGCGAGGAGATGTGGGGTGGGTTGGGGTGGGGTAGCTGGCGTAGTTAAATGTCCTTGCTCTGCCATGAGCCAAATGAGAGTTGGCTGGCGCAATAAACTTAAAAGCCTTGTCATGTTTACTTATCATTCCTTTTTCACAACGCGCCACTTAATTGCGTTAGTGAACATTTTTATACCCTGTAAATAAAGCAACAATTGGGTGGTGAGCACACAATCAAAAGTCTGCAAAGTTCAGACTTTTACTTAAATATAAACTAATAATTCAATATATTTATTTAGTTTTCTAATAACATTTAATTTAATTTATTTGAGTTACAGGGTATCTGCTAATCGGGCAACGTCAGCACTTGTCATTAGCATGTGTGTAAATTAGTTCTTACGTACATTTCCGACATAGCTGACGGGAACTTTCGAAGAGTTTTATAATTTGTTTACAAAAGCTTCACAGTTTTAATAAAACTCATTTGAAATAATGAAATCTTGAATTAATTTATAAATAAATTTTATCTTTGAGAAAATTCAGCTAAAAGAATTTAGAAATTTTTATTAAGTAAAATAGTAAAAAATATAGCTAATAGATTATTAGTTATGTTTATGTTCAGAAACAATAAATGTGTTTCTTAAAATAATATACAATTTCAAAATAAATGAAAATTCTCTGAAATCGTTATTAAAATCATTGAAATAACAAAGCTAATTTACTGTACGAAGCCAGCAACATAAATAGGCAAATTTGATTATTATTTTCTTATAATTATAGCCGAAAATAGAAACATTTTTTTTTATTAAATGTGAAAATTTGAAAAGCAGCTGAAAAGCGAGTTTCTGTTGCCTGAAGCGTCACATTTCAGGTAGGAAATAACGCAACTTTCGAATCGCCTCCAGCTGTGCGACCCGTGCGCACTTCAAAGGGACTCTCACGGTTTTTCGATTTGAACTTTTTCTGGTGCTGGGGGTCAAATTATGGCCCAAATAATTAATTTTTTTGGCTGTCATATTTGCGCAGGCTGTGACGTAATTACGCAGCAAACAAAATGTAAATTTTATATGATCTTAAATCAAATACTTTTTCGGTAGGAAATGGAAAATCTCAGGGAGGCCATTGAATTCCAAGAGTTGGAACAAAGTTTAGACAAACTCGTACATGCATTTTGCATAAGAGTGGCCCAAAAGTTGCATCCGTGTCCTGGTAACAAATACGGCAAATAAACAAAGCGACAGATAGACAGTTGGGAGACTGAAAGACAGACAAACAGACAGGCAGCTCGGCACTACAGTTTGATGTAAAATGCTGGGCAAGGGCAATAACAATAGACAAACACTCTGGGGAATCAACACCAAACAAACAGGCAACAAGAGCAACAACAACAATTGGGCAAAGAACGGACATATGCAAAATGTCTGTTTCAAGAGGATGCAAAAGGGTGAAGAGTGCTGCTGTAGGAAAGAAGGAAAATTAGAGTAGCAATCGTAGCATTCGTTGCATACTCGAAAGGCAAGGCAAATGAGACAAGAAGCAGAGATCAGTACTAGATACACTCCACACACACACACACACACATACACACACATAGAGAGACACAGTGTTGTTTAGCACGTCAATTGCAGGATATGCGCTCCCAAGTGGCATCCACATGACGGAACGAGTCTCAAACTGAAACTCAAAAGCAAACCAAACCGAAACCAAACAGCACTCAATGCCACTAACAAAAAGGCTTATTTTCAAAATAGAAAACGAGAATATATACATACATATATATATAAAGCGTATATCTTGTGTGTGCTCTTTTAAGTAGTAAAAGTTCTGTTGAGCACAATTACGAGTACTCTTACCCATCGGTATGTATGTGTATTTGGGAATGCATACAAGCGCATAATGGACAACTAAAACAAGTGCACTGAAAACTCAAGTAGCCATTGGCCATATGACCATGGAGTCCAGTTCCAAGTGATGTTTTCCATGTGCCACCAAAAGTTTCCATCTGCTGCCATTTTTGGGGCGGCGCCGGGGGCAGTTTCCTGGTCAACTTCACCTTGCTCATTGTAGTTGTTGCCTGTGGTTGAAGTTGAAGTAAAATGGAAAATGCCAAATGATTTACACACTCGACGCCTTATTGCTTATTTGCACTTGAGTCGCATTGAATAGAGCGAGAGTGTGTGTTTGTGTGTGTATTAGTGTCCATTTCTCTATTTCCCCTTAAGCTAACTCTGCTTCTCTTTTCCTCTCCTCGGATTCTGTGGCTTTGTCGTGACAAAACACAAATGTCAGAAACAAGCGAATGCGCTCAAAGGTATGCTACAAAAAGTGTACAAAACACAGCTGACAAAATCTCACATTGTTTCGGGGCATACTAACTAACTGCATACCCTGTACACATATAATTTGTCAAATAATTATTTATTGAAGTTTATTTTAAGAACCAAAAAGTATAGATAATAAAATATGAGAAAAACAGCCAAGAGAAGTGTTTTTTCTTGTTGTCAAACTATTGCAACTAAGCAATCAATTTTTTATATATTTTTTATATTTTGTACTTAAATTATAAATAAATATCAGAAAAGTCACAGATTTGAATGAAATGTTGTACTTTCTCAATCTAAAACTTTTTAATAATAAGCACATAAATTAGAAGCAAATTATTAGAATTAGTTAATTTAACAGTCTCAAAATTCGGATGCAATTGAGTTTAAATACAGACCGTGCTCGGTTTCATCTCAGTTCGAGAGCTGATAATGAAATATAATTTTCTAGAAAGAGTATGAGTAGAAACGCAATTGTAATGCGCTTAAAATTGAACAATGAAATGTTGCTGCTGCTGCAACTTAGTAAGCCTACTTACTTTATGGCAACAAAGGCACAATCCATTGTTTGTGCTGCGCAATCAAACCAACAGACAGAGAAACAGTCAGACAGACAGAAAGAGGTAGAGGCAGAAACAATAATAGAGGCAAGTATTCCATTGGAGTCTGTGCAATTAATAATGCGCTGTCGGCGTTTACAATACCGAAAAGACACTCTGAAGAATTCTGAATTCAGAATTCAAAGTCATTTTATAATTTCAGTCTTTTTTGCTAATGATGCATTGGCTTTTATGCCCAGACAGTACCGTCTCGTCTAGTCTTGGGGAGGCTGGAGAAAAGGGAGAATAAACAAAGGAAAAGTCTCCCCTTCAAAGGAATTTAGTAAAGTTCTTGGGCTGCAAACAAAATGTGCCCCAAACTGCAGCAAGAACAAACTGAAAAACCTTAGGATTATGGAAAATAAAATGTAAATTGTTTTTCCATCTCTCAACTCACCCACATTGTGAGAGCATTTCAAACATGCAACCAAAAGTATTCAATTGCTTGTTAAATTCCAGATCAAAAATTTCAAATTGCAAATAGAAAATGAAAAATTGGAAATTCTTGCAAATAAGACACTTGAATATTTTCTTAGACCAATGTCAATGAGTATGATGTAATGAAGTGCCTTCATCCCTTGTCCTCGTCAATCAATTATGGGCAAATGTAATAAACTTATACATCAGACCCTCTCTCATCTCCCCCACTGTACTGATGTGTGTATTTGTGTTATTTGCATAAATGCAACTCGACAAGTTTGTGGAATAACAGGAACTCTTGTTTGTGCAACGGAAACGGAAATGCAGCTGCCTTAGAAGAACGGAAATCAATTTCAATAAACCTGCGACATTGATAAATTCATAATCTGCCATTTTGTGGCAACTTCTGCAACTGCAAACCAAACTACAACGATGTGTATGCTGACTTTTTGCTGTCATTGTCATCGTTGCCTTTGAAATTCAATTATTATGCTGTCCAAAGACATAGACAAGGCAACAATTGCAACTGCACCTGGAACTGAGACCGGATTGGGTCCAGGGAACTCGCAACTGAGTCTGGGGGCTCTCAACATTTTCCATGCTCAAACGGGCCTAACAAACGGCAATTTGAATACCAACATGTCAGAGGCTAAAATCGAAGGCAAAAATCCCTAGACCCAAACGAACGTACGAGCTGCCTTTGCCCAGCTTTGTTATGTCAGTTTGACATTCGGAATTAAAATTCTGCCAGATGATTTATGCATGAGATTTGGGTATAGATGCGGCAAACAGAATTTGCCTCGGTTTCTGCCTCAAAGTTGTCCTCTCTTTGAAATCTGTTAATTGTTTTGCTGTTGCATTGGGCGTATGGGTCTCAACTTTGTTGCAACATTGTTGCTATCTGCTGATGCTGCAATTACCTCACTCTCTTTCTCTCTCCTCTCGCAAGGCTGCCAACTAATTTCCAGGCCAAGAGTCTGCCTCCATCAAGCGCACTATTGGCCCATTCTGCCAGCTTGTTAGCGTGCGGTTTGGCTTTTGGCTTTAACTCAGGCTTCAGCCCCAGCTACAGCTTCAGCATCAACTTCAGCTTCCCTCATTCCAGCAACTACAACTGCGGCTGCGGCTTCTGTGCTTAAGTGACGAACGGGGCCACAACAGGCAACACTCAACAGGCAACACGCAGTGGCAACAAAGACTTGCTGCGGCCACTGCTGTCATCTTTTCTGTTGCTGCCACACCACCCTGCCACACCCATGTTCTGCTGCAGAGTTTCACTTTGAGCTCAGCTTTTATATTGTTAATTTTTAGTTAAATGTTCCAAATTTAATTAAAAGTGTTTAGCCCCAAAAACCTCGGGTCCAACGAGCTTGGCCACTGCCAATGACAGCACCTGGATAGCCCAAAGGCAAAGGAAATATTACAAAGAAAATGTCGTCTCAAATACATTGAAATCTATTTCAATATTTAACTCAATGGACTCCAGAAAATTGTACTCTTTATTTGCCATTAATAATTAGGCTTGTACTTTTAGAATTATCTTTTTAAAAAATTAAGAATATTTCTACTTAGATTTATAACGATTTTTCATCATAAGAGTATACGAATATCAGAATTTTGATAGCTTAAAAGAAAAGTATTTTATCTGAAAGCTTCTGAGTGTAGGAAATAAAAGAATAAATAATGAATGTCAGGAAAAGGCAATATTGCACAATCTTCTTATTAAATTGTTATAAAAAATAAATTGATCAATATGACAGTAAAATTAGGGGGAGATCTAAGACGGATATATTCATTGCCAGTTCTTGGAACAGGGATGCCTTAGATTTCTTGTCTGTATACTATAGTTAAACTTAAAATCGGAATCAACATTGGTAGGATTTTTGTTTAACATGAAGTTACTTATATACTCCCTATATAAGTGTACATGATGTATCTGTTGTATAGAGATAGCTGAGCATGTCTAAAACTAACAGTTTTAAAGTGATTTCCGGCAAAGTTCTAACATTTATCAGAATGCAGCAAAGTTTTCCAAGCACTTCTTCTAGTCTGTTGATTCCTTTTGAATTTTGTGAATGCGACGCTTTTCCTTTTGTTGTTCTTGTTGTTTTTTGTTCCTCTGCCGACGCATTTGAAATGCAACGAATTTTACACCGTCTGCTGCATTTGCATTGAGTGACACAATATAAATCCGAAAGTAGTTGAACCACGTCGCCCAAATGGTTTTTTAATTATGCACCACAGGCACAAACACACACACACACATACAGAGAGAGAAACGAGTTAGACGCTGCCACTTCCCGTCTTACTGATTGCTATCTCTCTTTTTTTAACTCGTGCTATCTCTTTCGCTGTAGCTTCACTTGTTTCTGTGTACTTTACACTCTCTTCTTTTGCTGCGGCTCAGACGGCAGCTAGACAAGATTTGCCTTTTGGCTTTTGTTGTTATCGTTGCTTGTTTGCTGATGTTGTTGTTGTTGCTGATGTTGTTGCTGTTGTTTGGCCGTGACACAGACGTTGCCGTAGTGTGTCTAGAACTTGACTTTGCTGCAGATTCGTAGGCCGCCAGTCTGTGAGTCCTTCAGCGCTAAATGTCATGTTAGCTGACATTAATCCTTGTCGCGTGTCTGTCACACACACACACAAAAACCACATTCTCATTTTTCCATAAAATGCAACTTTAAGTTGCAGCAAATCCGCTTTTGGCCATAAACTGCATACAATTAAATCAAGGTTTATGCCACAACTTTTTTCTTTTCTTTCTTTAAAAAACAATACAATTAAATGACAAATAAAAGCGAAAACAATTTCGGAAAAATCAACATAAGCTTTTGGAAATAAACAGTGGTTTAATGAATTTTTAACCGTATCCAAAAACGTAGCACAGCACAAAATAAACTACAACGACTATGTATTCAAATATCAAAATGTGGCTTTTAATTGATATTTTAAAAAACATTTCACATTTTTGTGCACTTTTTATGGCAAACTGCTTTAAGCATATTTAAAGAATGCTTTGTGAATCGAATAACTATTTTTAAGCTTAAAGTTTTTATAGAAATATATACAAATTTGTATAACATTATTAATGAAAGAGTTTAATGTGGCTTACAAAATAAAAATACATTGAAATACCAACAGCTCGACTTTCACGGAAGCTTTTTTTAAGTAGTTAATTCGACATATTTTTTTACTATGAAACAAGATAAGTAAATCAATTATTAAACAATGTTTAGATATGAAAATCTTTACCAAATTTTTCTTATGCATAAATTCAACACAAAAATTTCTATAGACATTAACGTTTAGCGGTTAGGAATCCCATTCTTTAAACTTGTTTGCTTACTCAATTAATGATTCATTGTTAGTTTTTGACCGAATCGCATGGGTCAATGGTAATTCGATTTGTTGCACCACAAAGTATGCAATGTTGCTTGTTTGCTGTTGCACGCATATAATTTGTGCAACATACAATTAGGCCCCGTTGCGGTTGCATAAACACAAACACAAACACAACACACAAATACAAATACAGACGCGTGTGTTCATTTATTTCAATGTATTAGACCGAAAGTTGTCATTATGCAAAATATGTTTTGCATTATTTATGGTCTAAATACAGGCGTTGACATTGCATGTCTGACTAAAGTTGAGGTAAAAACACAAGTAAACAAACAAACAAAAAGCCGCAGCAACAGCAATAACAACAACAACAGCAACAACAGCAACAACAACAACAAAACATGTGCAACACAATGGCCGCCGCACTTAAAATTAATTGAACTTGAAATAAGTGCCGCACTGTAGTTCGTAGCTCATGAGAAATTCTGTGGTCGAGCCAAAAGGCAAAAACTTTGCTCTCACACACACACACGATTTCATTAGTTTTGGCCCCGTCCAAGTTTTATGCTGTCCTGTTGTTGTTGTTGTAGTGCCTGCCCAACAGTTTACGTTTTGTGCTGCTTCTTTGTACTGCTTCTTCCACTGCTTCTTACGCTGCTTCCTCCGCTGCTGGTCAAGTTGCAAAGGCAAAACTTAATATTTAGTGCCATTTGCTTGCTCTGACAGTTTGCAGAAGTCAAATTGTTGTTCTTGTTGTTGTTGCTGTTGCTGGTCAGTTTTTTTCTGCGCGAACAAGTTGCTGAGTAAAGTGCATTGAAATCTTTGTAAGTAACTTGAGTAAGCCAACTTTGGACACAACAATAACAAAGAGACAACAACAAGCCAAAGCGACAACACAACAAATAGTTTTTTATTGCTTTTTTCGTTGTCGTTGTTGATTTTGTTGTTGTACTATTCTTTAGTTATATTTGTGCAACTTTATACATATACATATATAATAAATAAAAGTTGGAGCTCGCTGACAGCTTGAGTGACCACAGACAAGACAATAAAAACAATAACAACAACAACTAAGTTTGTTTTTTTATTTGTTGATCATCAAATTGCTATTTCAGGAGCTTAAGGTATTAAATGGTCATGTAAATTATGCAAAAGAAAAAACGCAAAACTAACAAGAAAAGAGTGTGTAGGAGAGAGACAGAGAGAGAGAGAGAGGGGCGAGCCTTGGCATGTGTCAAAGTACATGGAGTGTGCCCAATGTGCGCTAAATTAAGCTGTCATTAAGGACTTAATTAAAGTCCTTTGTTGAAAGTTGACATTGTGTAAAGAAACGTTTTGCTGCTGTGTGCGAAAACAAATGACAATGACAACGACAACATCAGCAACAGCAACAACAACAGCTACAAAAACATTGTAAAGTGCTGCTGCACTTGAAAAGCTGCCAAAAATGAAGAAAATGAAAGAAAGGGAAACAAAAAAGCAAATGGAACGAAAGGAAAAGAATATACGACATCAAAGCAGCTGCTGCCAAAATGAGCGACTGGCTGTGGGTGTGTGTGTGAGTGTGTGTGTGTGAGTGTGTGTGTGTATGTGTGTGTCGAGCATGTGTCAAAATTTTCAACAGTATCATGACGAGACAAACAAACATGTAGCATGCGGCATAATGAGGCAAAGCGACGCAGAGAAAACTCATTAGCAGACAAACAGACAGACAGAGAGAAAGAGAGTGAATGAGTGAAAGAGAGAGAAACAGGTAAATAGACAGACAGACAGTTGAGCTAGTTTCATTGACAATTGCAGATATTAAATACGCCACAATATAAAAGAGGCACTTGCCAAAAATTAAAACATAAACGAAACTTGGCTTTTAATTAAATATATATACAAATATACACAGATATACTTTCATGCGTGTGTGTGTGTCTGTGCCTTGAGAAGACATATTTAACAGAGAGTCAGTTGCAAACGTTGTGGCGCCGCTTGGAATTCAATTGCAGCGGCTGTGACTGCCAAACTGTTTTTAATTGCCGCCCAAAGGTATGCAACGAAAAGTAAAACACAAAACAAAACAGAATCAGACCAGACAACGTCTACATGTAAGTGCGCGTGTGTTGTGTGTTTGTGTACAGGTGAAGCAACGTTTCGTTTTGAGTGCGTTTTGTCTGCTTAACAAAATGACTTTTATTTCGAGCTCCATTCAAAATTGTTATGTCGCCGGCGTCGTCGTCGGCAGCAGGCGGCAGCATTTAAAATAATCACATTTTGAGCACCGAGCATTAAGCACACAGGCAGACAGACACAGAGAAAAAGAATAAGAGTAACAGTTAGAGAGAGGCACTTTGGACCCTCTCTCTTTCACACACACACATCAGACAGAGAGGAAACGATGTGCACGAGTTTGCATTCCAAAATTGAAACTGCAATGCAAAAATGGGAAGATTTCAGCCAGACGTCGGCGCGTGCTGCAATTTTCGCATACTTTTCCCGTTTTGAAACAATTTTGTGTGGCAAACGTGTTAGAACGTGTTGGCGCCTGTCTCCTTGCCAGCCAGAAACTTCCAGAATAGCCATTTCTACCACTCCCCTGTCTTCATCACAGCGACTGCTTTCAATGCAAGAGGTGTCCATGTTAAATTCCAGCATGGCCACCCAGTCTGGGAATTATGCGGACAGTTTGTTTGTTGTTGTTGCTTTTTAGGCTTTTATTTGTGGCCAAAATGCCTCAAATCGAGCAACACACACATTGAGAAAATGCAGCTTATGAAATTCATGATAAATCACAGATGAAATATGTGCTTGTATTGTGCAGGGGACAAATGAAAAATTGAATATTGCTTCACATTGATTTCCATTGTTATTAAATCACTCGAGAATTCAGTAAATGAGTTTAAGCTTACCTTTTGTCCGGCCTGTTGTTGATAGGTTTGCAAATTAACAAAGTGTTAATTGAATTATGGATTTGTCTTTATATTCATATTTCACTTGACTTTGCTTTTATTTAAATTAAGATTTTGTTGCGCACTTTACCTAATTGAATTATATTTATCAACTTTTAATCGATTTATTTAATAGCCATGTTTAGTATTTTTCATCTTGTGCTTTTCTTTGCTTACCAACTACGGTCACACTAGTCGGCGACGCAACCAGTGATCTTGTTGTTGTCTTTTTATGAAGATTGCGCGTCCGATGTTCGTTTCGGATTTCGTTTTCTGTAATGTGAAGTTTATTTTTGTGTTGAAATAACCCGTCGTTTATTGGTGAATTGTATGCAATCGCTTAAACAAATAGTTATTAAAATGCCTACCACACATGCATATTCATTGTTGAGCATTTTTACCCAAGGCGTGCTATTTTTTTATATTCAGTGTGTATGCATCTTGACCTATGTAGGTATGGATTATTGTATGTATACGCACACATATAAAAATACATAGGTACATATGTCAATGTGTACATTTCTTGCAATGCACTGCAAGCAGATCTGGGCTGCCAGAGTAATAAATAGAGTGTGAGACAGACGCGCAACAGATGTTTTTAAATGAAACTGATAGCGAAAAGTGTACTATAATGCTGAATCTATTATTTCACCTTCTTTGTTAAGTGTATCTTTGTTAACTGCATCGTTAAATAAGCAATAAAGATTAACAATAGTCTGTGCGCCGACGCTCTGGCAACCCCGCAAAGCAGCTTGTTTACATGTTACACCGTTCGCACTCATAAGCGGCTTCTCACTCGCACTAGTCCGATCGATTGGCGGAAATGTTAAAGAATTTTTCGGCCTGCTCTTTGTTGTTGCTGCGTGGGTACCACAGCTGAAACCAGTTTGTCGCCTGGTTTTTATGTTTTAAAGTTGTGTACCTTTATTTTTTTTACCTTTATCAATTGTTGAGTGCTAAATGCTTCGAAAATTGAATGCACAAACGCGCCAAACTGTAAAAATGCAAACTATATACATATGTATGTATGCAAGTGTATGCATGTGTGTGAGTGTGCATTTATAATTAATCAAAATGAAATTGTTACCATCGCGCACAACGAAACGAAACGAAAGAAAATTTTATTTAAAATCCATTTGCCGCTGCTGCAAAATCAATTTCGTCGAAATTGCAGAACAAGTGTAAAAATATTGCGCGACCATTAAAAATAATACAACTTAAATGTGTTGACAGTTATTTAAAGGGACTTTTTTCGTGCGGCTTGCCAAGTAAATTGCCAGCGGTTGCCATTTGGATCAACAAACAGCGTCGAAAACATTTCGCAACATTTCCCTTTGTGTGTGTGTGTGTTTCGACTACAAATTAAGGAAAAAACACTATAATCCAATTGAGGTTTGGGCAACGCCAGTGTGCCCACACCGAACAAAAAAATATATATACAAAATGCAAGTGCAATTGACTCTTTTGCTGTCGCTGCTGCTCTTGGCATGCGGAGTAGAACAAATTGCTGGCGACTATGAGAATACGTGGAATTTCTACTACGAGCAACCCTGCTGCGCCGGCAATGATCAGTCCAGTTATGGCAAACATAAGCGAGGTAAACTAATGCCATATATCCACAATTAACATAATAATTGACCACTCTTATTCAAAAAAAAAAGAAGCTCAACAGAGCTCTGCACTCAATTGCACTGCTCATGCACTCAATTGCACTGCAAGCAGTTCATTTTTATGATTTACTGATAACTTTTGTACTATTTATTAACCGATCATTCGAAAATTTCCTGTAAAGCCTTTTTGTTAGATAAATTTGCAGAAAACTTTAAGCCCTTACTAAACGTTTTCAAATTCCAATTATTTGATTTTCTGCAACCAAATTTAAGGCATAATTGTTCATATTCTGTTCTTAAGCTAATTCTCAATTGTTTATTTATGAGAACTCCATGCAAGAGGATTTTTAAAAATCATAAATAACATTTAATCTGTACTTTGGGAATTGCTATTATTTTTCAATTTACATGCAATGAAAATGAAAAAAAGAAAACCAATTGTAATTTATTTGCCACAATATTGTTTTTGTTATTTATCTTATTGGTTCTGATATTAATTCAACACGTTTTTGTCATTATTGCCGCAAGCATTTAAACAAAAAATTATATATTTTACGGCTCTGACTACTTTTTAATATGTTGTCCTTCTTTTTGTTGTCGTTATTTATATTATTTTTACAGCATCGCGTAATTTGCATATTAATGTCAGAGCACATAGTTATTCATATTTGTATTCATATTCATTTTTCATCATTGTACAAGTACCAAAGTAATATATTAAATAAGTACGATGAATTATATCATAAATACTTTAGTTAAGAACGCTTCTCAGAGTTCAAAGCCCCCGAAAAACTTGCCACGAGTAGCTCACAAAATAGATTTCAATCTTTTCTTAATGAACATTTTTATAACATAATTTCTTCCATACAAGAAAAAGCAATTTTACCACCTGATTGAAAAACCGGTTAAAAAATTTGATTCGCTTTATTGAGTCATTACCATTAACCGAATCCAAATGAGTTGGGAAGTTGATTTCAGTTTCTGTTTCTGTTTCTCTTCAAAGTTGCGATCAGTCGCCGACAAAGTCAAATCCGAAAAAAGACATGCGATTCATTAATCATTTTGTCGGCAAAAGTTTAATTTAAAAAAATACGCATGCAATAAATTTAACAACATTTCTTCGAAATCAGCTAAAATAGAGACAAAGAAACAACGAGAAATAAAAATGAAACTGATATTTAAATGCATACATAATGAGCAAATGTTAATAACGATTTCACAAATGTTAAAGTCACGATGTTAAAGCATATGGTTATGTTAACTAACAGCAAGATGCATATACATATTTTCTTAACCGCAATCTAAACATATATTTATATTCAAATCCCTAGTAAATATTTGCTAAAGACAGTTGATTGGCACTGTTTTCATAGTCTATTGAAATTCTTTCTATATTCACGGCAACATTTTTGTTGTCTGCCACAGAGGCAGCAGCTTCATGTTGCATGTAGATTGTACATGTCCAGTAAACATTTTCTAATAGTTCACGTTCAAAGATGCT
This sequence comes from Drosophila rellima, assembly GCA_035043635.1. Taxonomy (NCBI): domain Eukaryota; kingdom Metazoa; phylum Arthropoda; class Insecta; order Diptera; family Drosophilidae; genus Drosophila; species Drosophila rellima. Next base: position 11,189,085 of record JAWNMV010000145.1, on the reverse strand, counting down.
CGCCTGGCCAGTGGGAGTGGGAATGGGAATGGCAGTGTGAGTATTTGTGGCATGCAACACACGGCCGACAGAAGAGTCAGCTATAACCGCAGTATAAAAGTTCACGTGCCGAGTAAAACTAAAGCAAGTATGAAGTTTAACTGTTGTTGTTGTTGCTCTTATTTTTGTTGTTGTTGACGCATATTGTAGTAAACTCGTCGGCTAAGCACTTGTAGCAGAAACGTGAGGCGATTAAGGAAACGCTCAAGTTGTTTGCGCATACTTTTAACAGAATGCATAGGTGTCCAGAGTGTCCTGGCTGTCCAGGATTTCCGTCCGGAATGTCCTTGCTGTCCTGCTTGCCGTGCTGCACAGTCTATTGACTGAGCCATATGCACGTCCTTAAAAAATGCAGCAGCTGCTTTAGAGACTCGTTTGTATTTCTATATATACATACAAACTTTTATTCGTTGCGGTTGTGTTTTAAGACATAAATTAAACGTTAAGCCACAAATACACAAAAAAAAGAAAACAAAACATAAAACGAAGCTAAAAACTAAACTAAATTAAATGTCAACTATAAATTTTCATGGCCGAATAAAGTTTCTTAGTTCGTGTTTTGCCACATGCAATGAAAAATTGTTATTTTTATTGATTTAGTGAAATTAATTGCATTCGAATTTGATCACAATTTATGAGTCTCCATCGTCCAGCTGTGACGTCCCAATGCCCCGAAGTGCAGCACGGCTTTTCCCCTCCGTCTCCACCTCCGTTACACTTGGCTGCCTCATCAGAGTTTTTCCCTATTTCCTTGGATTTTTGTCAGTTCATTTGTTGACTCAGCGGACTGGCAGATGCTTCGTATCTCTATTTTTAAATTGTCTCTGAAAAGCAGCACAGAAAACAGAACAGGCCTGTCTCCCTGTCCGTCTGCCTTTCTGTCAGTCGTTGCCTTGCCCCTTTTGTATTTTTTTCGACTCGACCACGCCCCGCTGTGTAGAGTGTAAAGTTGCTCATTATTGATAGAATGACTTCATTAGGTAGTCGGAAACGAGCAAAAGGTGACTGCCAGGTAGCAGCCACAAGACATTGTTCTGCTGAAGTTGAGACACTTGTTATATCCTCTCTCGACTCCACTATTAAGTTGCCGTACATTTTTCTACAATTTTACAAAAGGAAATATACAAATTTACAGTTGTTCAATTTTCAACAAAATTATTTATATAATTATGTGGAAAACGTATAGTTTGACTTATAATAATCGCACTTACACTTTTGTTGTTATAGAAGGATATTTGTTTTAAAACTTCAAATTAAGTTTAAAGAGAATTGAGTGAAGTCTAAATTTCTGTAATTCTTTAAAAATGTAATTAATTCATTACCTGATTTAAAGTTAATTTCAATTTGCATATGTTTAATATACAGTTTAAATTTATGTTGATGTTTTCCTGCTCTTACAAATGGTACTCCTTGCTGTACAGTTGGACAGGCTCTGCACTTTGTGCTGGCATTTCAAACTGTAGCTCAAATGCTTGACCCACAAAGCACATGGCGATAAGCGGGAACAACGTAGGCGTTATCCAAACACTGACCACGCACAAAACTCACACAACAACAGAAATGTTGTTCTTGCTGTGTGTATGTGTGTGTGTGTGTGGTGAAGTTGGCGCAATTAAAACTCAGTGACACGTTTTCTGTTAAGTACTGCTCAAGCTTTTGTGTTTCGGGGTCGACTTTTATGAGAGTCACATGTTACGCAACGCAACGCGACGCACATAATGAAAGTTCCTTGCCACAAATTGAGTAACGTTGCCGCTCTTCATGTTGTTGTTGTTCTTGTTGTCGTTGTTGTTGTTGTGGTTGACAAGCTGCTAAAGCAGCAACGCGTTTCCAACTGGCGTTAATGCAATGTCAAAAGCTGTTAGCTCAAAAGCTGAGAGCGCACGGCAGAAAAGCTGTTCACTCTATTGGGCCAGTCATGGGTAACAGGTAACACTAAAAGTGTGCATGTCTGTGTGTGTGTGCGGTGTTCACAGCACAGATGAAACTGTGTCCCAGTTTCGCTTTGATCAGCCTCTTTCCTGTATTCAGGCCCGGCCCAAAGTGTGTTAACGAAAACTTTGCGAGAGCGCGCTAACAAAATTGAGTTTCAATTCGAACACCTGACGCAAAAATTAATAATGTTAGCAAGTCGTGAGTCTTGTCTGTCCGCCCGACTGTGGTGCGAATGGCCACCGAAAGGACAAAAGCCATCATTAAAAAGTATGTTTTAAAGTCCTTTCTTGGTCCAAGTTGGAAGCGACAGCAAAATCACGTTTCTTTCCAACAACTTTGACGCTACAATTTATGAGCGAAATAAGTAGTTGCAACTACTTACTAAGTACACTTGCTACTTGCCACTTGCCACCCCAAGCAGCTGTTGCAACTTGCAACAGTCCATTGTCATCGCGCATCGCAACTTGAAGTTGAAATGATCATTAAAACTGTGTCACAATTCACAATTGATGGAGATAAAGCATTAAATATATTAAAATATTAAAAGCATGACAATATTATGCTACGGTTTCTGTTAGAATATATTTTATTTACTTATTAGAATATATAAAAAATACGCATTTTCGTATTGTTCATTTGTGTCATATATGAATAAATTAGGTTTTTTTAATTTTTACAATATTAGCAAATCTGAGCTTAAATATTAATTTAAATAATATATACATGAGATTATGCATAATTCTTTTTGCCAAGCAGAGTATTAAATCTGTCGACGTTTGCGATTAATTTGTTTTCATTTCTTGCTCGCTTTTCATACGCGTATTTGCAAATCATTAAGCTGAAAAGTTTACAGAATAAAATGCTTGCCAAAGTTGTATAACATTTGATTGATAAATCAAACCCGACATCTGACTGAACAACTGAGCGAGTGCTGAGTCTGATTCCGGTTGCGGCTGATTAAAGATGAAGGAAGTGGGAGTGGGAGACTTATCAGTAGAGCAGAAAGTCAAATGAGAATCTATTAAACACACATAATGCAGTTGATGTAATTACAATGGCACTAAATACAACAGTTACTGTCATTAATTATCCGATGTTAAATGTAAAATGCAATCTGAATGACATTAATTGCATAATATTAGATGATGGAAAATAGCAAAGTTAAGACTTGAACAAGTTTCTCTTGCTTGTTTGGTCGTTAGTGAAATTCAATTATTTAGACGTAATGCCAAATGAAATGTATGCAAGTAATTGCAAAAACAACAACAAACACACACACACTCACAACAGTCAAGAGACAAACAAGTCACTTAATGCTAATTTGCATTTGTAATTTTGACATGATTTGCACATGGTCTGAAAAGAGTTAGTATTAGTTTAGGCCACTTGAAATGCATTTCATTGCGTTTAAATCAATTTACACAAATGTGTATAAATTTCCTGTTTGAATTGTTAATTGTGTAGGTTCTCAAGTTGAGAGTCTCTTCTTCTGTCGTCTCATGGGTAAAGGTCTTAATGCTTTTAATTATGCAAAAGTTGCAGTTAGCATATCATCCGCATACTTTAGTGCTCATTTTGGCACCGCAAAATGTTGCAGCTTCTAACCAAGTGTAGGTAACCCAAGAGATGTTTGGCTACAACAAAAAAAAAGAAGCTTGAAATTGTTAGTGCTCGTTTATGGCGCTCTAAATGGACACACTCATTTCTCCTGTCTGCCGTGCCACAAAAAGCTGCATACACATGTGTGTTGGCCCTGGCTGTTGGCCTCGGGTCTTGGGCATCATCAAGCTCGGGGCTCATCAAATGAAGTTGCCAGCAAAACACCAAAAATGAAATGGTTGCCGCATTTGTTGCGTTTTTGTTGACTGCTTTTTGGGTGCAAGCTTCACTTGTGTGTCCTCGTATCCTCCTGTCCTCCTTGTCCTTCTCCTCCTCCAGCCACAAAAAGCAGAACTCTTTTAGCTGCTTTTTGTGCTGGTGATGCTGCTTTTTATGACGACTGTTTTTGCATTTACTACGAGTATTTGGCAACAAAATGAACCCAACTGCTGGCCATAAAATGAACTAAATAGAGCTGAAAATGTTTCGCATACTTTAAGGCGCTGCAGTTGCAATATAGATTCCAACAAAAGAATCGGCTTAAAGATCAGAATTTGCATTGTGACGTCAGAGTTAAACAGATGCGACAGAGTTTTGCTACTGCGTTTTAATTATTTTTACACGCTATTTCTCAGCAAATGAAATGGCAACCACTTGAAAGCGGTCTACAGTCTGCCAAATGGCAACTTGCAACTGGCAACTGGCAACTTGCAACTTGCTCCACTGGGGCCGCAGGCCACGAATCAGCGCACAAGTGTGGATAACAACACGCCTAGACATCAGACGTCTAGACAGTTTTCGAGTGCTTTATGCTGACGTAGTGCACACACTTCCAAACACACTCCCACTCACACACACACTCTCACAGAATGAGAGAGCGAAAGAGTTAGAGCAGGAAGAGGAAGCCATAGCTCATAATTAGCCAGGAAAATAATGGGAAATTTACATACACACTCGTTCTTGCGTAGTCAACTGAGATTAGAGACGGAAAATATTTGAAAATGTCAGCTGCAAGACTTCTCAACTTCATAAATGACAAACAGAAATATTTCTAGTCAGTAAATGTTGTAATAAAGCTAACAACTTCCCAGAGCTGCTGTTGAACGATCATAATTTATTTCAAATTAAAAAGATATTTAACTTAAAGTTTATGCAGAAATATTGCAACTTATCTACATGTAATTAATTTCAGATCTATGTTTATTTATTTTAAATTTAAAAGATGTTTACACATTTCTCCACCTCAAGTAAAAATCTGTCGCCTCTAATTCAAAGGCAGGCAATTCTTTTGAACTGTTTTGCATATGTGAGCGTTGCAGCTAACCGTCATCAGATGTGGCAGCTTACCTTTATTTAGTTGCTGTTTGTGGCATCTATGGGATGACTGAAATCCAGAGGGTAATTGTGACATTTCAAAGGATTTCAAACTGTCCTCCTGCCACCAATGTGCAAAGGCTGCCCTCTGGCATGTCAATATGTTTACTGCATTTGACTCTCGTTATTCCTTTTGTATTTGATTCGATAATAACGCTTTTTCAAATGGCATTTCAGTCATTTTTGAGGGGAGCCAAGGAAATTGATTTGACTGTCAGGCAGTCAGAGGGACAGACGACGACAGTCGTAAAGACGCACGCATATTTATGAAGCGCATAAAAATTATTGACATATATGGAGTCATAAATACTCGTACTCCCATAAGCACTGTAAAAAAAAAAAAATATAAAAAAAAAGAAAATTCCCCCGAAAATATAAAGTAAGAATTGCCAAAGGAGAAAAGCGGAGTAAAAATGTTTGAATCCCATAAAATTGCGCGCTTTCAAAGGCAACTCGTAAATGCAATTTGATTTTGATTGGACTTGGATTAAAAGCAAATAAAGCAGACGTCTGAAATGGCAAGTTGCCTTCACATTTACGACTGCTTTTTGGGCTTAATGTGTGTGCCCGAAAATTTGATGGGCACCTTTAGAATGTGCCCGAAAGCTGTTGAATTGTCAAATTGTCAAAGCATGCAACAGTCTCAACTTGCAACTTTTAAATGCAACTCTATAAATACTCAATGCTGACAGCTATCAATTCATAGCCAACTTTGTCGCCTTTCCGGCGTGCCAGCAATACATATGCCTACGATTAGCTTCCGTTCAATTTGTAATTTATTATCAGTGCCAGGACCTCAATAGGAGGAGGAGGAGCAAAAACAGAGGCAGTTACAGACTTCCGCAATATTCATAACAATTTATACTGTCGCCGTTGTGCATGTAAATAAACATTGCAGACTTGCCTATCATCCATTTACACACATTTATGACCATTTCCATCTGCCGAGTATAATATTTTTATAGACTTCTGAAAGGCCAAAACATGGATACCATAGATATGGATGCGCGAGTATTAATGCTGTGCGAGACAATTGTAGACTGGCAATGGCAATGGAGCTAGCATTCTTTGTTGTAGCTTTTGTTGTTCAAATTGGCATCGTAAATATGCCACAGATCGTTGGCTGCCATGTCGAAGATGTTCAACTTAATAAGGCCCATAAACATTTACAGTTTTTGTGCACATCAATTTTGATTACGAAGAATTCGAATATTGCTAGCATATTGATATAGACCCAATTAATGCTTATAAGTATGCACATATTTTGGCATATTTATGCCAACTGCTTTTATTAGCATGTTTTTGTCAAATTACTTATCCCTAGAGGCGCCTCAAAGTAGGAGACATGGCTTAAATTAGCTAAATATGAAGACTTAGCAATATTTTCTATAAATAAAGTTGCAATTGTCATAAGAAAATAAGTATGTACATGTGCAAAATTAACTTATTTAATTTATTTAAATTATATATAGCAAAGTGAATTGATAAACTTTATTTTTATCTTCTTGTTATAATGAATAGCTACAAAACTTTAATGGATAATTAAAATATCTATAATTCTTAGGATAAATTTGATCCAAAGAAAACTAAATGTTGTATGTGTTTTGCAAAGATTTAAGCTAAAAGTTTACTTAATATCTTTAATTTAGCAATCAATAATCACTTAAACTTGACTTTCACACTATAATTTTTCAGCTAAAGCAAAGTCTCGACCTGAAACATTTACTTATTTTGTTCTAAAAACTTATGTTATTCATTTAGCAATTTTGGCTCTAAAAGCTCGATTTACCAACTGAAATTTGACACCTAAAGCTAAGAACTCGACTTGAGTGTCATTTTGAGCTTATTCATTAGCCTTTAGACAAATCGAGAATATGTTTTAAAGCTCTTGACTTAAAGTCACAACCTCAGTACAAACGGAAGAGCGACCAAAGAAAATAAAAAAAATAAAACAAAAGATAGGAAAAAATGTTCAAGAAAAAACTACAAAATGCGGAAAAAGTTCGACAGCAAGCGGCAAACAAATGCGAGTACATATAACATATAAAAGTACGAGTACAGGGGAAAGGGTACAATAACAATTCAAGCGTATACAAGTCGACTTCCGGTTTGGCAAGGACATTTACCCGAATTGTGCGCAATATATGCAAAAACACAAATACACACACACTCGCTTATGCATATGTATGTTGTTGTTGTACTTGTTGTAGTTGTTTCCCGTTGGCAAACAAAAGACGCAGATTCTGTTCGTTTTTATTTCATTTTACTTTTTTTCTGTACTTTTCCTTTATTGACGCTGCTACTTTTGGCCGAGCTTTGGCTTCAGTGTTTGCTTTTGTCCAAAATGTTCTTTAAATCGGAAATCAAAAATAGCTACACTTCTGACTGAAGGGGGGAACGAGGGGCCGACAGAGGCGATGAAACGTAGACAATGGCAAAGAAAAGGGGCATTTGCATTTTCCATTGTTGTATGCGAGTTAGTCATACAAATGTATAGTATACTTCCATTGAAATATATATCACGTATGTATGTATCTGTATCTGAACTTGCCTTTTGTTAAGGAAAACCTGCTGAATAGAGTACAGAGAGTATTCAATGTTTATTTTGATTTGACATATCTTGTTTTGGGTCAAATTCTGTGGCAACTGGCAGCTGAGTTCTTTACGTATAGCATACGAGAGAAGGCAGTGGAGATTATTAAGTATTTTAGACACATGAATACATAGTTAAACTTGACAGGATTACGACTACAATTAAATGTGCTGCGAGTGGGCGACACTTGACAATTATATCTTATATATAAAATGGCAACAAGGATGTCAGCTAAAAGGCTTCTCAATAATGGCATAATTGTATGAGATGTCAGAAAATTAATTGGTCGACATATCGATATCGACATGAAGAGTTTACTGGCTGACAATCACATTAAATGACAATGCTCTCTCTAACAGTGTGTGTGTGTGTGTATTTGTGAGTGTGTGTGGTCAGGCACTCTAAGCAAATATTAATTAGTTTAATTAAGTAAATGCATGTTCAGCGCTTTGCGTCAAGCTGTCCCACACTCTCGGCCAAAGCGCAAACAAAGCGCAGACAGCGCGACGTCAATGAAATTAACATAATAAGTATGTATATACCCACAACACACATACACGCACACATACACATGCATAATTAATAAGGTCTTATTATTAAATAAAATTGATAAATGTTTATAATCAAAACTGAGAAATCTGCTGACCACATTTTTCATAGCATACTTTTATGCGTTTTTTTTTTCAATTTATATTTATTAGTTTTTAAGAGCGTCCAACACTTTAATGTAACTAAACCAAAGTTTATAAATTGAAATAAGATATATAAATTCACTTTGCTTAGTTGCAAACGCAGTGGTTTTGCTTTTAACGCATTAGTCAGTGCATTTGCTCTCTCCCTCTTTATATATATCTTTCTTTCTTTCTCCGTATTTGTGTTGGCCAAAGTTAAAAGTAAATAAACAACATTTAAAGCTTGCACTTTGGCTACATTTGCCGACGCAAGCGATAGTGTCCGGCCAAAGAAATGTCAAAATGTCATTTGATTGAAATGGGATATCTCACATGCTCTCTCTTTCTCCTTCTCGCTCTCTCTATTTTCTCTTTGCCATATTTGTCTTTGTGTGTGGCTCTTCTTTCTATCCCTCTCATTCCTATCTCCTCTATTCCCCCTGTGTTTGCGTTTTGTCAACGTCTGTGCATAAACTTTGTTGACAGGCGCTCATTTGTGCCGGACAAGGAGTCGGACATCGAATTGGGACTTGGGAATGAGACTGGAAATGGGAATAGGAATGGACATGGGACTTGAGTTTGGGTGTTGAGTTTTCTGGCTCACTTAGGAAAATTTTGTTGTCTAAATATTGAATAAAGCAGCAAAAAGAAAACTATGCTAACTACGATTATTTACTATGTATTAAATGTGGTTGCCTTTTCCCTTATTTAATTACAGATCATGTGCGCGAATTCACATGTGGCAAACTTTACTATCGCACCTTCCATATGAACGAGGAACGCGATTCGCTTTATGTGGGCGCAATGTAAGTATGAAAAGTGATCTAAAGAACAGCTATTAAATTATTAACTGAAATGCATTTCCATCTATTTGCAGGGATCGCGTATTCCGTTTGAATTTGCAAAATATTTCGTCGTCCTATTGTGATGTAAGTATTACATACATACATATTTACATTTATTGCTATGTATTAAACTCTAACAAACTGACAACAATAAGAACAACTTTTTTAACAACTACCATGTACAACAATAACAATAAGTATATATGTAAGTATAATCCTAGCATTTGCTTTTAGGCTAAGCTCCCACGAGTTTCGTTTGTTTCGCAACGTTTCAAACGCAGCTTGTTGAGTGGTCGAGTATTGTTGTTGTTGCTGTTGTTTTTTTGTACACAATTCCCCAGGCCACAAATCTAACAACCAGAAGCAGAACATAAACCGTGTAGAACGCTTTTAGGCAAACAAGCTTTGCCACGTTGCGGCATATTTTTAAAAATTCATTACGCGCCTTCCACACGAATTTCTATCTCTCTCACCGTCTCTCTCTAGTGTGTATAGTTGCCGAATAGCCGCTACTGGCTTAAACCTGTCCTTTTAGCATTTGTTGTTGTGGTCCGACGTTGTCAACACACACGGCAACAACAGCAACAACAACAACAAAGCTTAGCCACCTTTTAGGCGTGCATCAAGTGCGGGCCACAAATCTTCGATTCCCCGAAGTAAATGAGTGAAAAATATCTGTTTTAGTTACCCAACCCGAGTTATCCGGCTGAAAATCTGTCCCTGTCCACCTACAAAACAAGAACAAAAAAAGGGCAACCAACAAAAAAATAAAAGAAACATATTTAATATGCGCTCTGGGGGCTGCATTATGGGCATTCCGTTTTTGCCATGCACGAGCCCACGATTCCTGGTAATGGCCTGAGTACCGCATAATTTATGTACACTTAGAGAAAAACAATCAACTATTCAAAGCTGTAGTGGGATTTACTCGTATCTAAATGTTGCCCGCTTTTCAACCAAATATTCACATGGATTACTTTTATCTTACGTCATTTATAATTTATATAAATCAATTTGAAATTCTAGTTTGCTGTGGCCATTGTAGTTTTTACGGTTACAGAAATTCTTAAAATATTAAACGTAAATATGCAATATGATTCATAACGTAAATGATTGAAAAGTAAAGTTCGAGAAATTAAGTAACTAACAGAATTTTATATATTTCTTTAAATATTACTTGCCTTACTATTGTTTAAGAAGATGATTTTTTTAGTTGTCAGTAATGGAGCGATTTTGCTTTTAGCAGGACTTTAACTGTATTAAGAATGTTGGAAAGCCATAATATTCTAATATTCTCATATTTTGCACAGTGCCAATTTGTAATTCCACATAAACGGCAAACTTGCGAACTATCGAAAATTCGTAAAAGTCGATAACACGGAATGTTCTGTAGAAATTCATGTCTCCACACACAGTAGCCAAGTGAATGTATGTGTGTGTGTGGAGGCTGTTTATGAATTTATGTCATACAAAAGCGTGTTTTATGAGTGAAACGTTGTGCGGTGCCGTGGTGCTGTGGTGCCTGCACCTGCAACAGCTGAAACCTGGCCGCAAACGTATCATAAAACTGAAAAGACGCCACGTTTTGCTGTCGTTTCGAGACATTGAAGCACCTGGCCACCAAAACCACCCAACTACCAATTTCCACCATCCAACCACCCAGGATATGGGCAGTCAGCTAGCTCTTGTGGCATACGTCAATATATTTTATGTGTTATTTCACACACAGTGCGAGTAACTGCGTTCGCCGTGGGCATCATTTGGTGCTGCCTACAGGACGAATCGCAAGGACTTGTGGCAAGGTGCGCGTTGCTGCCACAGTCACTGCCGCAGTGGCTGCTTTATGCGGCAAATGCAAATTTGACTAAATAATACATGATTTTGGTTTTATGTGGACGCTCCGGACTCTGTGTGATGCTATGTGGTGGATGGGTGGCTGAGTGGGTGGGTGGCTTTGGCGGTGCTACTCGTATGTGATGCGTGCGCGTATTTCGCTTGAAAATATTTCGTATGTGCTCGTTACATTACGTGATTTATAAATCAATTTGCTTGAAAGCATGCTACAGGCTGCTTGGCTCTAACCTCTCTCAGCCAACATGTCTATGCCCCCCCCCCCCCCCCCCACTTTCCCCTCATGTGCAGAGCAGCTTCTAGTTGTAGTTTATGTGGCGAAAAAAAAAGAAATAGGAGAAGCTGCTTTGACTTGAGCCTGCTGGAAAATGTATTAATATTAATATTTCAAATGTGGGAATACCATTAATAAATACATTATAAGTAAGAAATTGAATTGCAGTATTCGCATTATTTGCAATTGATTGTCAGTTGCTTGCAACATAAACAGTCGGCATTACAATGTAAAATAAAATAAAATGTAAATTAATATTTAACAATTTAAATTCAATTATATTCTGGTGTATTTAAATTGAATAGTTTGGTCTTAAATCCAAAATCAATTAGACCAGAATTAAATATGTTGAAAATATTAGTATAAGAAGTGAATTAATTACTTTGTATAATTTAAACATTTAAATAGTTTAATTATTTATGTCTGTTTTTAGAGCGAATCAAATATTTATATTTAACAAGAACGGATTGGTCTAAAAACAAAAATCAATCAGAGCAAAAAAAAAATATTCTAAATATGTTTAAGAAGGGAATCAATAATATTGTTTTATTTATACATTTAACTAATTTAATTATTTATGTCTCCTTTCAGCGCGATGTCATCAATTTGGAGCCGACGCGTGACGATGTCGTCAGCTGTGTCTCAAAGGGCAAAAGTCAGGTGAGTCGACAACTGTTTTTAACCTTGCAGATACTTTTGTAACATAAGGTATTCAATCAATGATCTGATGATTAGGTAACCATAATAAATCGCGAATGTGAGTGTGACATGCTCAGGATTTGATTGATTTCTATATCATATGGTTTGTTGTATATCGCAGCGAAGACACAAACTCTGAATCAATTTTCTTTTTTCGAAAAGGCAGCAATTTGAAATTCGAAGCCGTAGCCGAATTCAGTGTGTGTGTGTGTTGCATGTTGCAAGTGCAACGATGACGATGCCGCTTCTGTTGCTTGGCTGTTATTGTAACTCGTTTATAATGTGACAGCAAATCCTTTCATTTGAAATCTTTTTCAATTTATTTGTGGCTTTTCAATTTGTAGCGAGCTTTTTCGTGCGCTCCAGTTTCATGTTGCATGCCACAGACCGCACACATGTGTCTGTCATGTTTGTTATCTGTATCTGTGTATCTGTATCTGATTCTGGCTTGTATCTAGATGTCAATTGAACTGTTATTGTGTGTGTGTGTTGCTTGAGTCATCATAATGCTGCTGTGCGTCTGTGGCAGGAATTTTCCAATGCTGCACTGTGGCCAATTGATTTAGCGACAGTGCCTGCAACGATGCGCACTATTACAATTTGTTGCATTTGTGGCACAAACTCGACCAATTTGGATTTCTGAGTGCGTGCTGCAAACTTTGCGGCTGCTTTAATTGAACCCAAATGCCAAATCATCTGCAATATTAATAATTTCTTCTTCTTCTGCTTTACAGGTGTTTGATTGCAAGAACCACGTGCGTGTCATACAATCGATGCAACAGGGCGATAGGCTATATGTTTGTGGCACCAATGCCCACAATCCCAAGGATTATGTCATCTATGTGAGTATACAACAGCTGCACTCCTTATCCTGGCTCAAGGACAACTTTTGTAACTACGCAACTTTTGAAAAGATACGAAATATCAAAAGAGATGTGTGTTGACTTTAGATCGCAATCCTGGAACCGCCTCACAATACACAAAGCAACGCATGTGGTTCTTTCATATCAACTGAATAGACTTTGTCTTGTACTTTTTCTCCTTGGCATATATATATATAAATATAAGTTATATAAGTCTTGTGTGTTGACTACATGTTGTGAAAATAGTCATTAGTGTTCAGGTGCAACCAAAAGCTCGAAATGTATTCAAATCACACACAATCGAACCTTGGCCCTTTCACCTCTCACACACCTTTTCATATTCATGTTCTTTAGAATTACAAAATACAAAGAATGCACTTTGACATAGGTGAGAGAATGCAGAGTCGGGCAATCAACGATGTATTTTGAGTCTCTCGACAACCAACAGAGTAAACAAATAAACAAGCAAAACTAAGTATAAACTAAAACCAATATTTGAACATGGAATTGGACAAATCTTTGGTTCATTGTATTCGACAGAGACAATTAGCAAAATGTTATAACAATTTTCCTTTCATAGAACCAATTTATATAGAAAGGCATAATTAAATGAAAAATAATTAAACAATAACTTGAAATGAAATTTACACTTTTATAACCATTTAATTATTTTTTTTTCGCATTCGTTAGTCGAATTTAACGCATTTGCCACGCTCGGAGTACGTGATCGGAGTTGGTCTGGGCATTGCAAAGTGTCCCTACGATCCCTTGGATAACTCAACGGCCATATACGTGGAGGATGGTAATCCCGGCGGACTGCCAGGCTTGGTAAGCAACTTGTTTTCAAATATCCCATTTTAAATCATGAGTTTCATGACATAAACGTAGCCATGCTTAATCTATTTATTAAATGTGCCATGTTAAATCATGAGTTTCATGGCATAAACTAAGTCTTGCTCAAACACACACATTCTCTCATTGTTCTATTTGTCTTCTGTATCTTTTCGCACAGTACTCGGGCACAAATGCTGAGTTCACAAAGGCGGATACTGTGATCTTTCGCACGGATTTGTATAATACGTCGGCAAAGCGCTTGGAATACAAATTCAAACGCACGCTCAAATATGATTCCAAGTGGTTGGACAGTAAGTAAAACCCATGAGCCAGCTCATGGCTCTGTGGCTCTAGATAAAAATTGAAAAAGGATTCTGAACTCTGTGGCGCATTACAAATGATTTCGCGCTTGAATCGTCTTTTTTTTTGTATTTCTATTTTTATTTTTCGTTTTATTTCTTTTGTTTGCATTACTTATACGCAATGTTGTGTGTGGTGCGTTGTGCGCTGATGCGATTCATGAGTAGCCGACAGCTAATCGGCTTAGGCTATTCAATTATGTAGATCGTTACTCACACAAGGTCATCAATCTCACTTTCTCTCTTTGCAGAACCAAATTTTGTGGGCTCCTTCGATATTGGCGAGTATGTGTACTTCTTTTTCCGGGAAACGGCCGTGGAGTACATCAACTGTGGCAAGGCGGTCTATTCGCGCATAGCTCGGGTTTGCAAAAAGGATGTTGGGGGCAAGAATCTGTTGGCCCACAACTGGGCCACATATCTGAAGGCACGGCTCAACTGCAGCATTTCGGGCGAATTTCCGTTCTACTTCAACGAGATACAATCGGTTTATCAGCTGCCCACGGACAAGACACGATTCTATGCAACATTCACGACCAGCACCAATGGCCTGATTGGATCAGCCGTTTGCAGTTTCCATATTAACGAAGTCCAGGCCGCTTTCAATGGTGAGTGTAGTTTCGGCTATCCCTTGAGTTGCATTAGCGAGTGTGATTCTAAGAGTACTCAATTTCTATAAGCATAAATGTGGACTGTTAAGTCATAATATGTCTATAGAATGGTAAGATCTATAATAATATCAGTTTCAACAACTTTCAAGACATCCCTCGTACATTTACTTATGCAAGTTGGCATGTACTTGTGTCGATGTTAAGTGTTGTATGCAAAATGGATGTCCGCACATGTGATGAACGTTATCGAAGCCACAATGTTGCCAACTGTCAACTCGACTGACGTGCAATTTTCTCTTTTGTTTTCGAGCAACTAAATTGCGCTCAATCCCTCAAGTGCTTTGAGTGCGAATCGTAATAGTAATAGAAATAGCAACAGGAATAAAAAAAGAAAATAAAAGAAATAAATAGAAATAGATGTAGATATAGATATAGGAATGGTAAATGGCAAATGCAACTTATCGGTAAATTTTATTTGCAAAACTGCAGCACATTGGTTTCAGCTGGCCCTCATGTGATTTTCCTGGCACATGGCGACCCAGAGCTATGGAAGGGGAACGGGACAGTTGCGATAAATCCAATAGGTAGCACAGATCCAATAGCAACCAGAGGAGAGCTCAGCTCAGTGCAGCACTCAGACGTTGAGTGTTTTGTAATTTCAGTCAACCCCATTCCCCATTTCTGCCGTGGAGCAACATAAATCGTATTAGAAAATCCATTTGAATGGATTATTGCCACACACACACACACATACAAAGTCTCTCAATCGCGTTGAGACTCTTAACGTTTACGCCCAAGCACAACACAGCTGACACTTTGGGGTCGCAGATTTAAAACTTCAATTGCAACACTTGCCACTCACACCTGACCGAAAGACCGACCCACCTTGCGATGTAAAAAACATGCAACCATAGTGCTACAATATATTGTTTTGTTTGTTCTATTGCAGGCAAATTTAAGGAGCAATCCTCATCAAACTCCGCCTGGCTGCCAGTGCTGAACTCTCGTGTGCCAGATCCGCGACCCGGCACATGTGTCAACGATACCTCAAATCTGCCAGATACCGTCCTGAATTTCATACGCTCGCATCCACTTATGGACAAAGCCGTAAATCACGAGCACAACAATCCGGTCTATTATAAAAGGGATTTGGTGTTCACAAAGCTCGTTGTTGACAAGTAAGTTTTATTTTCTCTTGTTATCTCTACCTCTCTCTCTCTCTCCTGGCATTCTTTGCCTCTGCTCTGCACGCTGAAAATCCATATATGTATGTATGCTATGTATACATAGATACATACATACATAGATAGCTATACACAATGGTTTTTATTCAATTTTTAATTTATTTGCGTACTCATCGATTTGATTCTCTTTGCGGCTTGTCTCTGAAAGTGCAATTTCATGTCCGAGCAAATTCATTTCATTATTTGAGTGCTTTAATTAAGTCAAGTCAAGTGTGTTTGTTACCAAACTAAAGAACAACAACAAATTTAAATATTTCCCAGTGTGTCCAAAATAGATTAAATGCACATAAAAAAAATATTGAGACTCAAGTAATCAGACACACATTCATAAGGATGAACTCGTGAATATCGATTGAAAACTTTAACACAGTTTACAATTTTAATTATGATTAAAGTAAATAAAGTTTTTTTTATTAGACTTTTGCATTTGAGTTCAATTTCTCAAATATAGAAAAATATATTAGTATTTATTGTTCATATTTGTCTAGTTGAAAATCGAGCTCAGTTTCAGTCATGAGCGTATTAATGCAAATACATTCCGTTATTAATATTACAATTACAACATTCTCATGAAATGTTATTTGATAATCACATTTTTATGAGTTCTTTTTTGCCTTGACAATATATTTTTTAACAGTGATTACTTGTAAATTTATTGCCATTTCAAACATAATTACAGTCGAATATTAAAAATAGATAAATAATATACAAAATTGTTTTTAATAAAAAAAAAGAGGAAAAAATATAATTGTATTCACACTGGATTTCTATGTGGATTAATTGCCCGGCAACGAGCGGAAAATGGCGAAATCATGTGACGAATTTTAATACCTTCATTTACAACAGTTGCAGGTGTTGCATGCGTCCTATTAATATGGGAAACAATAACAAAAGAATGAAAAGACTGCACACAGATGGGCCTATTAAATATCGTTAATATGCAAGCCATTTATCATATTAAATAAGCATTTAATTTCCATTGCACAATTTACATGTTTAAATCTCAGCCATTGTGTGACTGCCGTGTAACCCTTTTATTTATATGTATGTAAATTTTGTACTTTTTGCAGAATCAAAATCGATATACTGAACCAGGAGTACACGGTGTACTATGTGGGCACCAATTTGGGTCGCATCTATAAAATTGTTCAGTATTATCGCAATGGCGAGTCGCTGTCGAAGCTGTTGGACATCTTTGAAGTGGCACCGAATGAGGCCATCCAGGTGATGGAAATCAGCCAGACACGTAAATCTCTGTATGTTGGCACCGATCATCGCATCAAGCAAATCGATTTGGCCATGTGCAATCGACGTTACGACAATTGCTTCCGTTGTGTGCGTGATCCATATTGTGGCTGGGACAAGGAGGCAAACACGTGCCGTCCATACGAATTGGATCTGTTGCAGGTGAGTTGGTGAATTGTTGGTCCATAAACAATGCAAAAATACTATGTTTATCATTTGGCACAGGATGTGGCCAACGAGACAAGCGACATCTGTGACTCCAGTGTGCTGAAAAAGAAAATCGTTGTCACCTATGGCCAAAGCGTGCATCTGGGCTGTTTTGTCAAGATACCCGAGGTGCTAAAGAACGAACAGGTCACCTGGTATCATCACTCCAAGGACAAGGGACGGTGGGTTAACATTAAAAGTGTCAAGTCAACAGGTCAACAACTTTCTACTTACAGTTATGAGATCAAGTACAGTCCCACCAAATACATTGAGACCACGGAACGCGGCCTGGTTGTGGTGTCGGTGAACGAAGCCGATGGTGGACGCTACGATTGCCACTTGGGTGGCTCCCTATTGTGCAGCTACAACATAACTGTCGATGCCCATAGGTGAGTTGCCTTAATTGGCCTTTAATTGACTTATAATTATGCCCCCTTCTGCCCTCTTAGATGCACGCCACCAAACAAAAGCAATGACTACCAGAAAATCTATTCGGATTGGTGTCATGAATTCGAGAAATATAAAACAGCCATGAAGTCCTGGGAAAAGAAGCAAGCGGTAAGTTATTTGCCTGATTGAAATTGAATTTATCAGCGTAGCGTATAGGCTTTGGACACTGCTAATGAGTGCCACATGGGGCAGACACATGCCATAATAAATGATTTGGCTGGCAATTATTTTAATAACCTCCTGGCTGGCTGGCTAGCTGACACCACAACGTCAAATCACAAACGGTGTAAAGTAGTTAAGCTATCATTATCTAAACACCAACCTGCCAACTGCCAACTTGTCAGTCAGTCAGGCCGACTGACCACTGTGTGGCTCAGCGGTTCAGCGGTTTCAAAATGCCAGGTGTGGAGGTGCGACCTCAATGTCCTGATAATTGCCCATGGGGTGCTGTGTGTGTGTTTGTGCAAGCAATTAAAATGCAATCATTCTGTAGCTGTCGTGTACTACAATATAATATGCATATAATACTTATCAAAATTAATTCAACATTTCCTTTGATTCTCTTTTCTTTCTCTTACCACACAGCAATGCTCGACGCGCCAGAATTTTAGCAGCAACCAACATCCAAATGATATTTTCCGCAAGAACAATGTTTGATACCAAGACAATAGTTTTACAGTCAACTTGTCACCAAGCACGTCCATCAAACGTTTCTACTAATTCATAAACCCGCTGAGTTTCTGCATCAAACTAAGTAAAATAAAATCAATTCATACATTGACTTGAGTTGAATTAAATCATCAATCGATTGGCGCTAAACTGATGAATTTTATAAATTAAAGCAATCAACAGAAATCGAACTCGAAAACAAAAAAACTGCATTTATACGGATATCTACGTACATATGTATAGCGAACCACTTCCAGTACAGTGCATTTATTCTACATACTCGTATAATCGTGAGAATTGTCGAACTTTAATTAATTAAATTAAGACATTTGTCAGCGAAATAAAATAATGAATTATAAAATCAGAATCATCAATAGTTAGCTACAAAACGAAATAAACAAAAATCAAACAAAAGATCACTTCATATCGTTATTATAAACACTTAAATTTAATACTATCTAAATAACTACATATTTAAGCATACTTATTGCAACTAAAAGTAACGCAACGTTTCAACATGTTAATAATTCTATCGAAAATACAACTAAATGATGAACAAAAATACAAGTATTACACATAATTAAGCAAACGAGCTACCATTACATTCACTCAAATCATAATTACTCTAAAATTAACATAAATAGCTAGCATTTAGCATACAGAAACTCGAATTGCATCAAATAAAAAACCTAAAAAAAACCTACATGTAATTGGAGAAGCAATGTGATGTTAAGTTTTGATAAATTTATTAATTGCCTGATTAAACGATTAGATCATCATCATTATCAGAGAGATGAGATGAAAGAGAAACTAAATAAAATGACTTGCATTTAAAGCAACTGCCGCATTGAATACGCACACATTCAAACGTAAATATTAATAAGTATACATATTAATGGAAATTAAATCAGATTTGCTTAATTGAACTAACTAAACTAGATGAACTTTTCAACTAAGCAACATGAAGAAGCAATATACTCGTATAAAAATAAAAGTAAAATATACATATAAACAAATATATATAGCAAACAATTTACATACATCAAATCGGTCCATAGTTTATATACGACATATGATAACAAAACTCGCATAATTCGCAATTTCGTCAATTTCAAATGTATCTTAATCATTTCCTCACATCAGAATCTGAATTTTTATTTTAATTTAAAATAGTTTCTTCTATCTTGCCAAGACATGCAAAATAAATAAAATATATACATTTTTAGCATACTCTTCTATGTGTACTTAAGTTAAATCGACAACATTTTAGTTACTAAGCGTTTAGTTATAAATTAAAAATTAAATTTTAATAAAAAAAAACGTATCTATAAAGTAAAAACTGGCAATCTTGTTTATTTACTGGGCAGCAAATTCGTATTATCAGCATAATTTTCCATTACATTTCAAATTATCCACAAATTTGTTCTCAAAAAATAAAACGCCCCCAAAATGAGGAAAACTACCCCGAGTTTTGACTTTAGGAAACTTGGACAACAACGAAACCCATCAAATTGTGTGGGAATGAGAGATAAAAAAAAGTTCAGGCGCAAATAACAATCACAAAAGAATTAGAAAACTTGGGAAGAAGGAGAAAAATTAAATCAGTCTGTAAAAAAGAAATGAAAATGAAAACAGCAGCAACAAAAATTACACGCTTTGATGAAAGTGCTTCAAATATTTTCCTGCACTTAATTTTACACAAAAGAAAAAAAAACAGAAATAAAAGCAATGATATATTTCATAGCCACATCCAGGACATGGTTTGTAGCCTGACTTAACCCACATTCGTTTATTTGGTTCAGCTTTAAGGAAATCTTTAATTTCAATAAGAACTATTAGAGTTTAGAATTAATTTGCAATGGAATAAATGCAGTTGTAATAATAATACAATAATAAAGCGCTTAGCCCAGCGAGACGTTATCCTTTTGCATATCCTGGGCTAATTAAAGCTCGAGCTTAGCACAATATTTGGCTTTCACAAAAGTCGCAATGGGGCACAAATAAAACAGGGCAGTTTCCCATTTTCAATTTTCATACTTCGCCTTTTGGCTGGCAAGGCAGCTGAATGGCTAGGAAAATTTGCGTCTTTGTTCTTTAAAATTATCGCACAGCAAATAAATTTTGCTGGAATCTGCGCCTGTCATTGTCGTTGTCCTGGTTGTTGTTGTTATTATTGCCTGGTCCCTGGCAGTCTTTGTAATTGTTTTAGCATCCTTTTGGCCCCGGCAGGGTGCCGGCCATGCTGCCTGCCTGCCAGGCTGTCGGCTTGAGCATATTACCAAAATGGTTGTCAACACTTTGGCGCAAAGCTTTTAGAATTCATTTGAGCGCTCGGCTATCCACTCTGGGCCTGGTTAATGGTGCCCACGGCCATTTTTCCACGCTTTGTGTAATTTGGTGCTCATTATTTTATTGTGTCCAGCGTTTCGGCATTTCGGCGCTTTTCGGTGCCGTACGTTGAATATCCAAATTGCAAATTTTAAGAGCCCAACAGCAGTTAATCTTTTTTGTGTGTTGTTTTCTCTTGGTGTTCTTTTTTTTATATTTCGATTATACTGCCAAATACCATTAAAAAACAATTTAAAGTTTATCACACGCCATTTTCCTGCCTCTTTTTCGGCACACGGCGGCATTGACAAAAAGGAAAGTAAAGCTGCAGATGGGAGTGTACATTTAAGAGATACCCTATAATTAAAAGTAAATAAATGCTCTATACTCTTTAATATAAAGTAGATTATTATTATTGAAGGGAAGCAAGAGCATATACAAGTATTCCCTAATTTAAAAAACTTTCTCAACCCATTTTGACACCATTCTAAAAACGTATTCTTGTATTTTATTGAATTTAATGTGCATTAAAGTTTGATAAATGAATTTGGATTACGACATGAGTTAAGCATATGCAAAAGACATTTATTGCGTCTTCAGGTTTTGTTTTTTTCAAGTACAATTAATTTGACTGCCGCAGGATTGTTGGTTGGTTAGTTGCTTGGCTGCTAAACCATGACAAGCAACTGATGCGCAACAGACCGTAAGTGTTTGCCTATTCCATGTACTACACTGGAATTTACTTAAGAGGCACACACACACTCACACTTGCACCTACTTATACCAAATAAGGCCTCAGGCCTAGAGTCTATGTCACATTGCGCATACGCAACGTGGCCTCTGTGCTACGTGCTTTGCAATGATTGTTGTTGTTGTCGTTGTTGTTTCTTGTATTTTTGGTGCTTCCGTGCAGACAATTAAAATCTGGCAGCATTTTACTTGTAAGCCGCTTAATAGGACTGCGAAGTCCTTTTGCGCACAGCTGCAGCATCAAATGCGACCCGAAAATGTGTTCATGCGTGAGAATCTCACACATACGCAGACACACACACACACACTCGTGACATGGCCAGAGGCTAAAAGCCAAGGGGGGACAGAGGTGTATACATGCGTGTGAAGCTGTGTGCGAGTGTGTTAACTCAAGCCAGACAAAGTGCATGGCTAAAAGTTGAACGAGGGAGAGTGGGAAGCAGCGAAAGAGAGCAAAGCAGAGATTCGGCTAAATTATGGTCAAAGCTTTAGCTTTATGGGAAAACGCGTGCTCTTACCTTGGCTTAAAGCTGAACCAAGTTAGTTAGCTGTTGTTGTTGGCCAGAAACTAAAATGCATATTAATTTAAAAGCTAGTGGGAAATGTGTTTGAGCCAAATAGCAAAGATTGTTTGAATGTGTGTATGTCCTGGAAATGAGCTTATCGGCGGCCACATTGCATAATTCCAACTGAGTGAGCCAAGACAAATGTTAATTTAAAATGAAATACTTTGAACTATTCAACTTGTACAAATATTTTATCATCCAACAAGGCGACATTTATGATTGTCGCACACAACCAAGCAAAACTAAACTAAGCGGCCTGGCCAAAAGCTAAACCAGAAGTTTTCTATCTGTCTTATGTCTCTCTCTTCTGCTCCCTATCTCTGTTTGTGCTGTGTGTGTGCAGCTGCAGGATATTCATTTGCTGAGAAATTCTGTTGGATATTTGCTGCTGCTTTGGTCTATCTATCTGTCTGTATGTCTGCCTTGGCCATGTCTGTGTTATCAAGCGAGCAGGTCAAGCGCAAAGGTGAGAAATAACAAAATTTGAAATTTGGTTTCGGGCATTTCAGTTGCTGCACAAGGATTATTGGGTTAATGTGCACACCCAATTCTCATCTTTGTTTCCCATTTCCCTTTTCCGTGTTCATTCAATGCAAGACAAATACCTCGAACTATAGTTACAAATTCGTATTTCCATTTGCACACCTACCAAACTTTTATGCTTGTGAACTGTGGCAGTTGGCAGGAATATTCAAATTCATATTCAGATTTACATCCAAACACAGCACACAAGTCCACACTTTGTTGAACTCAAATTGAATTCCAGCCTCATGTCTGCTGTTTGACAAATACAAATCTTAAGTATTTATGCATGGACAACTAGATAAGTATAATTAAAACTGCAGATTTTCGTGTATGTGAGTCTGAATGTACAATGTGAATATATTCTTATGTGTTGTTAACTTTTAATTGAAAATCTTTAACAATTTATTCGTTATGGCTCACTGACATTAGCCGAAAGGGAAAAATACAATTTGGCTTATGATGAAATTAAAGTTCAAAGAAGAATACGAATTTTGATCAGCTTATTGAAGTGTCAATCAAAAATCTCTTGTTATATGTGTTTCATATGTATATTATATAAGCAGACTTTAAAGAAGACTTCACAGTTGAATGTAGTCTATCTTCTAGTCGCACTTTATTTTATGGTATTTATTGAAAACAGTTTTCAAAGTGCACGAGATTAGCTTGATTGCATTAAATAAATTTGCATATTTAGTATCTTTCTAACGCTCAAAAGGCAATTACACTATGCAACCCAGTCACACTCTTAGTCAACTGCATAATTGTGAAATCTCCTTTATGATATCCCCGTTCTGTTCATCACCGTGTCCATGTCCTGCTGGAGTTTCTCATTTGCGCTTAAAGCGCATTTTTTTGCACCAAAAAAAAACTTAAGCCCAATTATCCTTGATTCACTGGCTTGGAAAATTAATTATGTGCACCTATTATTATTGTTGAGCTTGTGCATTTGGCCAGCAGCAGCAGCAGCTTCCAACAGGGGACAAATTAAAATTCATATGATATTAAATTTCTCTCTCTCTCTCTCTCTATCGCTTTTATAAGTACGTCATTATAATACTTTTCACAGCATGATAAAGCTCGTTGTGGGATTGAATGGCGATGATTTCAAAAGTTTCAACAAATTTGATGAGATCAGAGGAGGCGTTGAGCTTTCTGACCTGGCTCTGAATACTTTGAGTTTTCGTCTCCAGCGATTTTACTTCACTCTACAACATCTTGTCTTACTGAGCACAGATTTAATTCCTGAAAAAACTTTTTCCGTAAAATTTAATAAGTAAAAAATTTTTAGTTAAAAAAATAACGTAAAATATAAATTCCGTTTCTATTTTTTGTATATTTATACATAATTGTTGTATATATCGTTTTCGATCATACGAACTCTTGATTTTAAAATAATGTCTTCCTATCGCGATATGGTTAAAGCGGCTCGTAGTCTACTGACCTACGAACGAAAATTTCACGCCGTCGTAGGAAATCGCGTCCGTGCGTTTTCCACGAAGTGCGACAAGCCCAAGGGCGTGGTCGTGGGCGCTTATCAGAAGGACGGCGATAAGCCCATCAGATCTTCAGAGAATGCCGTGCTGCTCGACGATGCCGTCGGCGGCAAAATCATGAGCCTGATCAGAGAACGCGGCATGGATGGTCGTCCCGGCAAAGGATTGCTCTTCAACGGATTAGAGGGCGAATTCTCCTGCGTGGCCGTTGTTGGCATGGGACCAGCTGGCGCTGGATACAATGAGCTCGAGGAGCTCGACGAGGGCATGGAGAACACTCGCATTGCGGCCGGCACGGGAGCGAGAGCCCTGCAGCTGCAGCGGATGGCCGAGGTCCATGTCGATGGCATGGACTTCCCCGAGCAGGCAGCCGAGGGCGCGGCCTTGGCCGTGTGGCGCTACAACGCCAACAAGCGCAAGAAGAACCGTCTGGCCACCCCCAAGCTGCACATGTACGGCAAGGGGGATCACGATGCCTGGGTGCGTGGTCTCTTCAAGGCCGAGTCACAGAATCTGGCCCGTCGTCTGTCCGACACGCCGGCAAATCAAATGACGCCCTCGATCTTCGCCCAGGCTGCGGTGGATGCGTTGTGTCCTTGTGGCGTGGCTGTCGAGGTGCGTTCGATGGACTGGATCGAGGATATGAGTCTGAACTCGTTCCTCATGATTGCCAAGGGCTCGTGTGAGCCGCCCTTGTTGTTGGAGTGCACCTACTGCGGCACAGCGCCCGAGGAGAAGGGCATCCTGATGTTGGGCCAGGGTTTGACCTTCCACAGCGGCGGACTGTGTCTGAAGAGGAAAACGGGCATGGACAAGTATCGTGGAGCGATGTCCGGAGCAGCTGTCTGCGTTGGCGTCCTGCGTGCCGCAGCTGCTCTCTCGCTGCCCATGAACATCACGGCGGTGATTCCCCTCTGCGAGCACATGCCCTCGGGCATGGCGGTCAAGTGTGGCGATGTCGTGACGCTGCTCAATGGCGTCACCATGGGCATCAAGAATGTGGACAAGGCGGCCGTGGTTATGATGGCGGATCCTCTGCTCTACGCCCAGGCCAGCTTCAAGCCCAAAATGATCCTGACCATCGGTTCGGTGGCCCGAGGTGTTAGCTATGGTCTTGGCGGCAGCTCAACAGGCTTGTGGAGCAACTCCAGCTTCCTGGCCAAGCAGTTCCGCAAGGCGGGCTCCATCACCGGTGATCGCATCTGGCGTATGCCACTCTTCCGCTACTTCCGTGAGATTGTGACCAACAACTCGACGTACGACATGAGCAATTGTGGACGTGGACCTGCCTCCTCCTGTCTGGCAGCTGCCGTGATGCATTCGCTGGTGCCGTGCCTGGATTGGGCCCATCTGGACATCCGCGGCACTGGCATGACCACAGAGGTAAATCCTCTGCCCTATCTTCTGGAGGGCTGCATGACCGGTCGTCCGACCCGCACAGTCATCCAGTTTATGTACCAGATGGCCTGTGCCCAGTCTTAACGAATCAAAAATCTTGATGCCTTGAGGAAATTTTTGTTATTATAGCGTTACATTTGGATGTGGTACTTTTTGGATTAAAAATGTTCAGAATCAGACAATTGAAATAAAGAGTTTTCTTTCCTTGACTACGCTAGTATAGCTTAGTTTCTCTACACAGAAAAAAATGATTATACAATTTTTGATTTAAGAATAGTCAAGAAGCCTAACATTTGATTTCTTTAAAAAATTCTTAACCAGGCCTTGTGCAAAAGATATTGAAAAATCGTAGTCGATTCAAGAAATTCCTGGATTATCGAGCTTTTGACACCGATTTGGATTGATTTTTCCCCCAAATACCGGATTACTTTTTCTGTGTATTTTAACATTTGTGGTATCAACGCTATGTCTGTCTCTCAGTCGTGTCTTTCATTTTCAATTACGCAACAGACAATTTGTGGATGAAGATAAAGACGTGTGCAGCCGTTGATTGAAGCGCAAATCGAATTTACGACCATAAACGTTCAGCTTTTCTTAGACGCTGTCAACGACGCGCAAAAGTATGCTATGCAAAATAAATACACTCTCATGTGTTGTGTGTGTGCGTGTGCGTGTGTGTGTGCGTATGGCAGGAACACGGATTGACAGCTCTATTTCTATTTACAGATACCTTATGCGCAGCATGAGTTTATTGGGTTTGTCCCAGATTTTCGACATTTGTATTTTATTTAAAACCTTTGGCTTTAAACTTAATTCATTTGAATAAATTTTAAATTTTATCTGCAATTCCTTTAACAAATTTTTAATATCTTAAGTGTATTCAAAAATAATATAACATTAATAAAAGTAATTTTTTATCTGTTTTCGGTTACCAAAATATTATTATGACAGCCTTATTAAAAATGCCAAGTATTATAAAAATAAATCAACCAAAATGTAATAAGTTAATAAATCAAAAGATTCACGTTACAGATTTGTCGCTGCTTAAAGTTTGCCAACTTAATACAGGGTATCTGCCTGTCTGTCAGCTGTTTATTAGTCTATGCTTACAGCGTTTTCATTTGCAGCTCGGCAGACATATAAATGTTGTCTGATTAGCGTGTGGCAGCAATTGATTTTGCACATTTGACTGAGTGTCTTAAGCTGCGCTTCATTCCCCACACACACATAAAAACACACACACACACACACAGAGAGAGAGACAGGTGTGCCTGACACCTGTGAGCACCTGGCTTTATAGACTGTTAGCTTAGCTCAGCTTGCAACTCATCAAGTTGCCAAAGCCAGTCAGTCGTCAGTCAGTCAGTCAGTTTGTCAATCAATCAATCTTTAGCCTTTGATGTATGAACTTGTGCTCTGGCATTATTATTATTTTACCAAAAATTGTTTGGATTTTTGACAATGTAATTAGCTTAAAGCTGTTCAAAATCAATGGCATTTGTTGTGCTGACTTGATTACAGTTGTGCTAGCTCTGTTAACTGTTTTACCTAAGTGCGTTAGCTGTGTTACCTATGCATTGACTTTAGCTGTGTATTTGTGCTACGCAGCCAGGCATATGACATTAGGGCTAATCACAGGACGAGGCACAAGCACCAAATGCCACATGCCATGCTCAATATTTAATTTGCACAACTGGTTGAGTGTGTGTGTGTATTACTTATATGTATAACTGTGTGTGTATTTGTGTGTGTTTTACTTGTGTATTTGCAAATGCAGATTCGTATTTGACTGCAAGCAGCTGGCAAAGCTTGCTTTACAAAGCCAATGGAGCATCTGGAGTTCAACGCTAAAGATGTTGTCCTTGCCACCAAAATTTCCTTGCTACCATATGCATCTATATGTGTGTATGTGTTTGTGTGTTTACTGTGTGTGTGTGTGTGTGTGGCTTGCAGCATTTGTGCACAATCAAATTTAATCTCGCTTTCAAATGTCAAATCGCAAACTGCTTGATTACACATTGAAAGGACCTGCTCCTTGTCCTTGTCGAGTTTTGTGGCAATACCAAATCTAAACAAGAAGCTGATTTTATTTATTTAATGGCTTGCTTGATGCTTACCTTTAGCTTGGACAAATCTGGCTTACAAATTCATTTGCAACATTGATTAATTAATGCTAATTTACGAAAATTCCATTTGGCCATTAGCCGCAGCCAAAGCACACAACACAACACAACACAACACAACAGGACACAAAGGACCTTCGCTCGTTCGTCTGCATCTGTTTTCTGTTCTCTGGTTTCTGGTTTAGTGTGTGCTTAATTTAGTGCTTTAGTCACACCACAGACACAAATGCACGCATCCGTCTACGAGAACTCGTCTGTGGATGTTCAGTCGAACAATTTACTATTCCACAAATTTATGGCAAATTCCCACATGTCCTTTGTCCTTTATAGCTCCATTTGCCAGACATTGACCGCTAAACTAATCAAGATTATGCTCGTAAGTACTAAACAAAAGATTTAAATTACAATTCTGATTGCCAAGAAAAACAATTTCTGATGACAGTCGCCAGAGTCTTCTCCAAACCGAGAACCTAAGAAAGATTATATATTAGTGATGTTAAATATTGACAGCTCGAGATTAGTGTTAAACTCGATTCACTATTTGGATTTATATATATATTTATATTATATTAAATATTTTTTACATTTTTAATCAACAGATCTACTAAATTATATTCTTTATTCGAAATTTTCTCCTTTATTATATTTTTTTTTGTGATGTGTACAGTCTCGCCGTACAATATCATTTGAACAGATACTTTTCTTCGATGATTTTATGTCTAAAGATTTTATTGGCCATTTGGTGTGCATAAGGACATTGATGGCAGCGAATATGAGAGCAAATTAAAAAACAGAGTCTCGCAATTGGCTAAAATGGTAACGGCAATTGGCTCAAGACGCATAAACGGCTGCTCCCGGGGCAAAATGTTTGGAGCTCGGGTTGAACTTGGACTCGGATTTGGACGGAGAGAGAAATGTACGGATTTTATTGCTTATTTGTTAAATGACTTGAAAAAGTTAATCAAGCGTGATTTTGATACGCCCCAGAGATAACGAATTATCGGTATGAGTGTGAGTTTGAATGTAAATGTGAGTCTGAGTGTGAGTGTGTGTATTTTTTTTTGTTTTCCTTTGTTTCTGTCTTTGGTCTTTGACTTTGGCCCATTTGGCCACTTTGTTAGCTGTATTTTAGTTCTTACCTTTGGTTAAGCAACAAGCTGTTGTTGTTGTTCCTGTTGTTGTTATTGCTGCATGTGAGTATCTTTGGGGCCACTCTGGGATCATAAAAGTAATAACAAAAGCAAAGCAAACGCATAGCAAATCGTCGGCGACACCTGTCGACGCCGTTTTATGAATTAATAAAGGCGCCAAAACGCAAATTTAGCTAGATGTATGTGTGAAAGTGGGTGGTGGGAGGTGGGAGGTGGTAAGTGATATGTGGGATGCCCCCTTTCCCCCAGGTGGGTGGGTGGTTGAGTGGTGCGTCTGATTGTGCGTTCAGCTTATTAAACGCATTTTTACAGCGCGCTTAACAAGAATTTTCACTTTATATGCAAACATGTGAAACACTATAAACAAAGGACGCCAATTTGCACGCACACACACAAATACACACACACACACACAAGTATAAAGTCATATATGCGCCAGTTGTGCGAAAAATTTCCTTTCTATTAAATTTTACAGTAAACTGAATTTACACCCAAGCTACAACAACAACAACAACAGCGCGTTATTAAACAGCATGAAAATTGCCAGAACATTGAAATTGAGGGGGTTTTTTGTAGGCTAGAGCACTGCCTTCTTCTGCTTGCTCTGCCTCTTCCTCTTTCTCTCCATCTGCCACTTCTTTTTCATCTTCCTGCTTCATATTGCCAATGCCAGAGACCGTGTTATAAACAAAATGGCACAAAATGGCGACACCTGCTGTTGCAAATTAGAAAAATAAGATGTTTCATAAAAAATGAAATGTCAGAGGCAAATGGGGAAAGGCGGCATACAAATACACATACAAATTTACACACACACACAAACATAGAAATGAACAACAGGTGAGCCTGGCAGGACCTAGAGACTGTGAGGTTGTGAGGCTGTCAAAAAAGCCAGCAGGGAGCGTTCTGGCACATTAGCAAACAAATTCGAAGCCAAAATATATATATATATATATGTGGAAGCAGGCTGGCGAAATGGAAATGGATTTGGCTTTAATGTGTTGCCCCCGACAAATGGCTAGTTGGCTACAACAACAAGCCCATTACTCAAAGGGCAAGAGCAATTGAATCGAGCCTCAGCAGGGCTGAAATGATACGAGCTAAAAGTCGTGCTTATAATTTAGATTAATCAGGTAAAAAAAAATTATCATAAGTCTGTTAAGTAAATTCACTTCAGTAAAAGTCGTATGATTAACTTTATAAAAGAAAACAACTCTTTCTCTTAAAGATCTTTTAAATAATATAAAAAATTAAATTCATTGTTTATTCATTACTCTATGTATTTAACGTCGACTAAAAAGAGTCGATAATAGAATTATAGAAAAAGAATGTGATATTTTCAATTATATTATATTAAGCACAATATTTAATACTTAACTAAAAGAATTGAAAAGTAAATTAAATTAAATTAAAATATTAAATTAATCTTAGTTAACTTACAATTTTGAAAGTATGATCTGAGTTCTATATGCATTATTTCCTAGTAACAATTCCAGAATTTAAGCTAAAATGTAATTTAAACAATTTCTGGACTTTCTGCTCAAACAGTAGCGAATAATATCTATCTAAAGTATTCCTTGACCAAATTGGGTAAATAAACATAAACTAAAACGAATAAAGAACATGGCAACCTTTAATAACAACTTTCAGCTGATGTCATATGCTGTGACATTTTAGTACAAATTATGCTAAATGCAGTCAACAACTGGGCTTGACCCTTGAACCATGAATTAACCTTCTGGGCAGGCGATGGGGGAGTACTTTTATCTTATCAGGCATTTGCTTACAGCGATTGGGCACAAAAGTCATTTAAAGTTAGCTGCCAGTTGGCCAGGTTGGATATTCTGTTACCATTCACGTTCCTTCATTGCAGTCAGAGACAGACGGAGTTGCTGTCTCAAGTCTCAGCAAATGCAGCAGCAACAGAAGCAGCAGAGGCAGCAGCAAACAAACAGAGCAAAGGAAACAAATCTAATAAAATCAGCAGATGATGGTCATTAGACCGAAAAGTAATTTCATTTATTCGCAAACTCGATTTGTTGCTTTGTAGCCCGAAGAGCGCACGAGTGCGTCTTGCCGTGGCTCAAACACACACTCTCCCCTACCCTCTCTCTTGTTGGCCAAGTAATCGGGAATTGGAAACAGGACCTGGGTCTGAAAGCCAAAGACACTGGGCAAAGGGCAAAGGACACGACCAGCAGCAGGGGCTGGGGCAGAGGAATGGCCAAGAGAGGGGGGCAGGACCGAAGGGGAAAGTGGACAAATCAAAGCAGCGAAGCGTTCAACCAACGGTCGCGCATAAAAACAAACAACGGCTGCAACATAGGAAGAAACTGAGCTCAAGTCCAGACTAAGTGAAAAATCGCATGGGAAACAACAACATCACATAACAAACATACACAGAGAAAAAAAACCAGTCGAAACTTGAAGCTGAAAAGCATGAATATCATTGTTAAATTAACACAATATGCGGATAAAATAGCAACCACTCAGCATTAAAAAAAGGGTATCAAACCGAAACAAATATCGTTTATGTTCGCATTTAGGTTTTCGGTTAACGGTTACTCAAAATTGTTTTATATGGGTTACGGTTTGCAAATACCGCTATGATTTCGGCTACAAAACCAATTATCTATATATGAGAAATGTTGACTCTTTTGAACTTTCAATAAGCACAACTTCATTAAAGCTCATTCGACTTCCATGAGGAATGTCTTATTTTTCATAATTTTAACACTACTTTAACTCTGCATTCAAATTTTTTGATTCTGAGACAAACAAATTTTTTTCGAAAATTTGTCGATTTATAAATAGTCACCCCTTTACATTTTCGAAAATTTTCAAAAATTTGTAAGCTTAAATTTATTTTTTAAGTCGACTTCAGGTGATAAAATTAGGGTAAAAAAGTACTTTTCAACTTATTTCTTTAAAAACTTAACGGTTATTTCGTTTGGAATAATGTCGGTTTTTTCGGTTACGATTTCAGTTACGGTTACCAATTTGAATCGGTTAACACCGATTAACGGTTACGGTTCTGGTAACGGATTTAATTCCTTATTAAAATAGTCAAAAAAGCCATAAACATATGATTTAACTGAAAAACCAAAATATTTGAGGAAATGAAAGAAATTGAAAAGTCGTACTTTAATCAATTATTTCGTACTAGGCTTAAGTAAATTCTGCATAATTTTATTTCGAAATCCTGGATTTTTTTCTGTGTACACACATAGAAGCCTGCGAAGAGTCGCTTATAGATTCCTTAAGCAAATTCCAAAGACGCGTCGTTAAAATTTTCGGCACTAAAAACACAGACGGATTAGTGAGAAGCAGAAAGCAGGATCAGGAGTTGAGCACGCTACGTTTGGGCCATAAAAATCTTTGGCTAACACACACAAACGAACACACACACCCAAATGTACACCTGAAATAATGGCAAAACAATAAAATGGCTGGCAGAGCGAGAGAGATAGAGAAAGAGAGGAGTGCTGATGTTGGCCAAAAAGTTGTTAGCTGGAATATTTCAATGGGGCAACATAAATGGACAAAATGTAAATGAAATGCTTTTAAAATGAAATTTACTGCTCAACTCAATACTGAAACGACACCAACTGCTCCATTGTTGTGCCTTTTAGCCAAGGAGATGACCGGCCATTTGTAACGGCACTTAAACGCAAATGAAATTAAGCGCAAAATGTGCCAGTTGTGAGTTTGCCAGTTGCCAGTTGTAATTTTGCCAGTTGCCAGTTTGCCATTTGGTCTTTGCACAGCTGCCGTGTAATTGAAATATGCGCTTGGGCGCTTTATCAAAAGTAAAGAGAGTTATACTATCTATGCCACACACACACAGACACTCTTAAACATATATATGTGGTTATTCATCAACTTTCACTTGACTCATTCAAAATGCAACATGCACTCAGCAAGTTGAGCAAGTTCGTATGTTGGTTTTTCATTTGCACAAAGTCAAGCACAACAAAATCACTCACAAAAATATGCCACAAGTAAACATACACACCCACACACATACAAATTTGAGCGCATCTCTGTGTGCGTGTATTATTTATGGTTGCTGCCAGTTAAGTGAATTTGTCAAATATGCTTGACTAACTCTTGAAAAAGTTCCGAGTTGAAATTTAGTTGTCAGTCTTGTACCTGCAACTTGTGGCATTCACTTTTGATTTGATTAGCAAGTTCTTCTCATTCGATTTACGAGTGTCCTAAGTGTCCTTCGAGTCGTTAGTCCTTAGAAATTTATGAACATTTAAGACATCTTCGCTCACTTTTGCTTGCTTCAATACAAATTCATTAATAATTGTGTGCAAAAAGGATAAAGTAATTGCATTGCCCGCACGAAAGGATATCATTAATGGCATAACTCAAGACCTCGATACCCAGTTAGCTCCCTCACTTAACACCCTTATGAGCAATTCACGCTCGGCAACCAAGAAAAGCGCAATGCAAAGGAAAAGTTTAGCGAGCAACGGAAAAATGAAGCTGAGGAAAAAAACTAACAATATCTTTTCTTCGCTCAGCAGTTGTGAGTGCAGCCTGTCCGCATAGTTTTTCTGGTCATGCTATACCCTTTAAAATTAATCAGAGAGAGTATATTAAATACCACAAAAAGTTAGACTTAAAACAACACAACACTGACTTGACTATGACTATGTAAATTTAGATGTTTAATATTTAGCTTTTAACTTTATTTTAATTTCAATAAATTTTATTGTATTACATGCTTATAGCTTGACAATAACTAAATAAATCAATAAACCTAAAGATGTAAAGTTTCGAATATCTATATTTACATTGAAGTTATATAAATGTATTCAAATTTGTATGTAGTAATAGTAATTTAATCTTTGAGACCAATGTTCAATGACGTACGAAAATAATTAATGAATAAAATAAAAAGAAAAACTCAAAAATTATAATATAAATTCATATATCTCTCAAAGTACAGGGTATTAGTTGATCACCTATACTCGACTAAAGGAACTCTTTTTTTAGATCATTTTATTTCGTGTTCTCTATTCGCTGTTGATGTCGCTGTTTCTATTTTGCCTGGCACTTGCCGTCCGCACTTCTATTGGCGCCATCCTTTTGCTGGTTT
Source organism: Drosophila rellima (assembly GCA_035043635.1). Lineage (NCBI taxonomy): Eukaryota > Metazoa > Arthropoda > Insecta > Diptera > Drosophilidae > Drosophila > Drosophila rellima. The sequence continues at coordinate 11,155,279 of JAWNMV010000145.1, read as the reverse complement.
GCCTCCTTTTTGCGGCGGCTCATTCATTCATTCATTCGTTATGGCCGCGCGGCAACAAAGCGTGAATTACCGCCATTTTGTGCACTTTGAACGCCATGTTGCCGTTTCTTTCTTTATCGTCCTCTCATCGCCTGCAGGGCTTTCAGCTTTCAGTAATTGCCCGGTGCCAAAGCAAGCGCCAGTTTCTGCAGTATCCTGCGAGCAGTATCCTTTTGGCTGCATCTTGCTGCAACGTCTTATTGAAACTGATAATTGATTTATGTACTTATTTATGCTCATTTATAATTAATTAATACGCTTAGCAGCGAGCGTCGCATAATGCAATTTCATGCTGGTCCCCATTCAAGAGGCAAGCGCATAAATCAGAGAGCCTTTTCTCTCTCTCTCTCTCTCCGTGGCCGTTATTTGATTTGAATTTAATGTGCAGCAATGAAATGAAAAGAAATGTGCTAAAAGAATTTGTTTATTGACAATTCGCATAGCCACAGCACGGAAATGCAACGACCACTTCAATATGCATGCATTTTAAATATTAACTAAATATGCGGTCGGCCGAACTGCAATAAAATGGACAATAACGAATCCTGCCAAAGAACCAACAACAACACAAGCAACAAGAAGCAACAACCAACAAGCAACAAGAGCGACAAGAGCTGCAGCAAAAATGTACGAGTACTCATCAAATTTTCATTATTCATAATTAACAAACCGCAGTCGCAATCGCAGCCAAAGCACCAAACAGAACGAGAACCAAAGCGAAAATAAAACCAAAAAAAAATAAATAAATAAATAAAACGAAATGAAACAAAACGAAATGCGAAACGAGAGACGAGAAACGAAACAAAACCGCCGAAATCCAATTATTGCTATGTTCTGCGGATACGGATGTGATTAAAATGCCAGCAGAGCCAGTGTGACCAAACTCAGCAAATTTTCATCATTTTAAACGTATTTATAAACGTTATCCGTTAGCACTAGTTTTATTTACTTATTTTGGAATTTAATTAAGCTGCAATCAAAATGCATGCACAAATTATTCATGTATTCATTCATTATTTGCCCAAAAATTCCAAAATACCTTGCATATATTAGAATATTAATTAACATTTTAAATTTTCAAATTTCTCTAATAATAATACGTTTATAATAAACGCAATATATTTAGTTATCCAATATGGAAAGTTTTCAAAATCAAATGAAAGTAAATTGAATTTAGGATTAAGTTTTTTAAAAATGTTCCTATAGATTAGAATGTGTTGAAGTGTGCTGTACTGGATAATATCATGATATAATGGAAAAATTAGAAATAAATACGTAGGAGAAGATAATTAATCAAATTTCAAATATAAATGGAATTGAAATATTGTTCAACATATTTTTCATTTTTTTTTTTTATTTATTAGTTTTTTTTCTTTTTTTTGCCTTTTATATACAGATTTATGCGTTACATTTTTCACAAATTTAATCTGTGGAGCAACTAAGCCCCTTAATTGAAGATCTGATTAAGCGATAATGACTTGGATTAACCGCAGTTTTAGTCTTCAGCTCGCGGCTTTTGTCTTTATCCGGTTGTTAATGCAGTTGAAATCCAAAAAAGGAAAACAATCACTTGCAGATACATTTGCAGTAACTCTGCGGTCAGCTGAGCCGGACATAAGCCAAAGGACAAACCGACATATGGACAGACTGTTATCAGAGGCCACAGTTATGGCCTTATTGTTCGATGTTGGCCAACAGGAGCTCATAAACTTCCATTACCAGGGCACATACAGAAATCCATTTGTTTGTTGCTACTTTCATATGTACATTTATTTCTGTGTATCGCTGAGTGTGTGCGAGTGTGTGTAAGTGTGTATAGAGTACTCGTATGTAGCATGTGGGCATTGTCATAACGCGAATGTTATGTTTGTTGTTTTTGCTCTTGTTGTTGTTGTTTTTTGGCCTGGCATGTATATGAAAATTAAAATTGTTGACAATTGTCACTTTTTTTTTCATTTTTCGCTGCATGTTGTTGTCATTGTGTTGTCAGCATTGTTACCGCGGTTGTTGCATGCAGCTGAGTTTGTTGTTACTCTTGTTGCTGTTATTGTAGCTGTAGCTGTAGCTGTTGATGTTGTTGTTGTTGTTGTTGTTGTTACCAATGCCACACGCAACTAACCGCATTTTGATTGCTATGCATTCGCCCGAATCGTGCTCCGCGCCAAATTGAATGCATTTTCCGTGCGGTGGATTCGACAAAAAAAAAGAGAAAAACTGAATGTCGCCTGCATGGCATGTGTGGTGCTGTGGCAGTGGCTGTGGCTGCTGCTGCTGTTGTGGGTGCTATTGGTGGTGCCACACGCATTCATTTCAGGCTCAGGATGCAGCTCTGCCGGTTTTCTCGGCTTGTTCATTTGCCTGTCTTTGCCTTGATTTGTTTCCTGCTCCCTAAATATATATTCAGAACATGTTTCATTCTGTCAAAAAATTAATTCTATTTGTGCTTAAGCCACTCTACGGGAATGCACAGGTGAAGAGGTGTTCAGGTGTGCTGTTATTCTAGCAATCATTGTCAGGCAACGAATTGTAACGTGCTTTCGCTTCAAATTGCAAATTATATGAAATTAACAAAGACGCCACTTGAAATTAACACTAAAACATGTCTAATTTAATATATGATAGCTCTAATTACATATTATTGACTACGAAATACCCTGTACTTAGTTTTGAATCTCTACAAAAATTCAATAACACCACAAGTTGCCTCTTAATTTGCTTAATATATATTAATCTAAAATAAGTGTAAATTTTCTTTTTAATACAAATATATTTTTAATATACTTTTCTTTGTTTTTGTCTTTTACATATCTCTTTCTGATAAAGTTCAGAATAATCTTTGCTAGAATTGTGTACAGGGTATATTAAATAGCAATTCTGTGGCTTTTGTATACAAACATAAATATGAATCATACTGTTTCTACGTGATTTATGTCGTCTGGTCAACAGCCATCCCTTTCCGCCCCACCCCGTCCCGCTCCCTCCCCAATTCCAGCCACATGTCCGCTCATTATAAATTTTTAGGCATTGGCATTGGCCAATGAATGTTGCATTTGCATACTCGTCGATGCCGTTCTGGACAAATATTTAGATAACACAGGACGTGCCAGGGGCTGCATTGCGGTTGGACAATCAAAATATGTGCATGCATTTGGTTTTTGCGGTAGCACTTGTTTTGGCCCCAAAAACATGCAATCGTTTATGTAATTCCCACTAAAATTATTTAGTGCCATACACACAAAACCAAGGCCAATCACTGTCCAATTCAATTGAACTGCATACTTAGTTATTGAAGCGTTAAGAAAACTGAATCAAGCGTAATTACATTCTTAACTTGTTACTTCAAGCTTACTGGTTAAACAGCTCGTGCTCGGAAATTTAAGGAAAAACCAGAGCGCCGCTGGTCGTTGCCTGTTTTCAATGTGCTTTCAATTGTGGCAGCGAGCACAGCAGGAACTATAATAAATTAAAGATTAAAGTGGTAAAAAATTTTTCAATATTTAAAAAGTTTATTTAAATTAAGAAATGTTAAAGCTTAAGACATTAATTTTTTATTTATTTTTTTTCTTTTTATTTGAATCTAAGATCTAGAATGAAAACGAATTAAACTTGCAATGTGTGAAAATGGATGCTATGTTTTCATGCTTACAGTTCCCACTGGGATGACGGATGAAAGATGTCGGTCGAGACGATGCGATGGTTGGAGGAAGTAGGAGTTGAATAAGATACATCTAGGCTACCACAGGGAGAGAGAGAAGGGGAAGCTCTCTTAAGTTCATTAAGCCACAGAATATAACATAATTATTCACTTACAATTTGCGCAACGGCGCCTTGGTTTCAGCTTGTTTATGTGTGGCGTATACGTAATTTTGTTTAGACGGCGTTACCTTTGAAAAGATTGACACACGGACTAGTGTTAGAGCAGAGAAAACAGAGTCTAGAGACTAGAGAGTAAAGATTTGGAGAGTATGCATCATTTTGGCTTTAAGGGCGTCGCATTTGGCAAAGTCAATAACAGTTTCGACAAAGTCAACAGACAGGCTGCTAATGCCATTAGAGGACCTCAATCCGCCCGGAAAAGGCGCACAGCATGAGCTGGAATAGAGATAGAAATATAGATATTTCGACAGAGAGAGAGAGAGAGAGAGAGAGCGAGAGGGTATGCTGAAAACAAAGGGGGAAAATGTTGAGACGTTGGCTTGTTAAACCGCAGCTCATTGCTGTTGCAAAATAAAACCAACATTGGCTCAGGACCCAAACGCCAGGCTCATAAATTCCAACATTTGCCAATAAGTTGAAAGGCTAAAGTTTTACATTGGTAACCGAAAAATATGCAAAGCAGTCATAATTTTACTTTGCAACGAAATATTTTTGTATAAAATTGTTAGCAAACAAACTTTTTTATGCTTCAACTAATTTCAATCAGCTAACAAAAATGTGCTGCGCCTCTATCCACAAATCCGCCCGAACCCCTCGAAAACACACGCAAAACTTTTGTCAATAATTCCGACGACGCCTTAAACCTAAACCTAAAAAGCCCCAACCTAAAACCCAAACCGATTGCTTTCGCTGCCAGAGTGCCAGTGTCAAGACAAAGGCACAAACACAAAGAGCACAAGCTAGAAATGATCCATGCACCTGCCGAGGCAGCTTCACCTTCCGCCTGCTCCCCCTTCGACTCCATCTACTCCGGCTGAGTTTATTAACTTGAGTGTCACCTTTTTGTTGTCGTTGTCGGCGTTGTGAACTTCTCAGCACATTGCAGCCCCTGGCCATTTTACTCGTTGTATGGTAGGATGTTTGCAACTTTGTCTGCTTGTTTTTGTTGTCACTTCATCAGCACGTTGCCTGCCTCCGCTTGGGGCACAAAAATACTCGGTAGATACATCCAGCTGGATACTCGTCGAACAAGTATTCCTAATTCCAAGTTTCTATCGCCTCTCGCGTATTTCTCGCACTTTGATATTCTTCTGACCAATTTGCATAATTGTCAATTGGCATCAATAAAATGTTTATTAAAAAGTTTTTACACACCTCCCTCACCTCATTTATCCCTTGTTCTCTTCTTGGAAATTATTTGCCCATCATGTGTGCTTTTTCACTTAAGTCGTTTCATCCCCAAGACTCTGCATGTAAATGCCAAATCTTGGAAACTTCTGCGATGTTCTGCTAACTCATTAATTAACTTTGCCAGCCATTGTTTGCGAATGCTATTTATTCTTGGCTTATCACTGAGCCCAAAGTGCCCGTTGTGCACAACAAAATTTACCTATCCCAGGCCCAAAAAGAAGACAATACAAAGCACGAGGCGTGCAGGGAAGTCAGAAGGGAATGTGGGCAATGAGTCGAAATCGCAAAGTTTTAATGAGCAAACGTAGGTAAGTCTACCTTCTAATTAACATTTAACGAAAATTCATTTAACTTTGCACATGCTATATAACATTAAGAAGAGATAGTACTTACATTAGATCAAAAGCTAATCTAATGCTATTATCACATATACGAACAGCCCATAGATCAATCTCTTATTTACCCATTACCTTATACCTGAGAGCACTCATTAGACATTCCTCGTGTTTTATAAAGCGCCATCTGTGTGCGTCGACGAGAAACTAGACACTGCAAAAGGAGCTTAACTTTGATACAAAAGCTCTGTTACTTAGAGCTTTTATCCAAGAAAAAGATGGTGATAAAAATAACATATTATTAAAGCTTCCACGGCAGTTCCCTTGAGGTGGCTAATTTACAAAAGTAGTATAATTCCAAATTTATTAAAGCTAATTTATTCCCAAATGCACAGCTATATTTTTAGCAGGGATATATTTCGAGCAATAAAAGCTCAGGGGAATTTAATCGGACTAATAAATAAAACATGTTAAGCGTTGGTATAATACAAATGTTTCTTTATATACAACTGTTTTAATTCATTTGTTTATAGAATCCCTTAAGTTAGCTATAATTATAGAAATTATCGATTGGAGCGCAAATCATTTGTCAAGCGCAGAAAGCTCTAGGTTGAATCTGTCAACAGAGTGGCAACGTCACCAGGCAGAAGCATGTGCTCTGCAAGGCTGTAAAGCTATCGTGTGCATGCCCCAACATGTGTTTGTGCCTGTGTATGCGAGTAAGTGTGTATGTGTGTGTGTGTATGGGTGAAAGAGATTGTACTCGAATTGCTCTCTTGGCACGCATTTGACTTCACATCGAATTGAATTTCAGTGCGTTCGCGAACAGCCTTTCAAAACGTTGTGCCACAATCGTAAGCGGATGAACAACTAGATCACAAAGCAATTGAAAAGTGAAACAGAGAGAGAGAAAATATAAGGAGAATATGAAGGAAAACAGTGGCAAACCTAAAAAATGTTAGCATACTTTTATGAGTTTTTGCTGGTCAAGCGTCAATAATGCCGTTGGCAAATTGAATAATTATTTAATGAATTTACAAACACAACAAAAGCATGCAAAAATGTGACCCAATTCTGAGCGCGATTGTTGGGCGGAAAAAATAACACAGAAACAACAACACGTTTAACTGAAATTGTAAATGCATTCGCAATCTAATGAATTCACTGTGTGACATGCGACACGAGCTATAAAATTATAATAATAATTATTGGCAATTATCATTTCTCAGCTGAACGTGAAGTGCTCAAGTTGTGCAATTTGTAATATTCTAGTGAATAGTACGACAATTAAATCGGAGCATATATACGTACATATGTACTATATATTGATATAGATATATATGCAGTACTTCAGTTGAGCAGCAGCCCCAAAAGTTGCCTTTTACTTGCTGCTCTTTTAACCAGCAGCACAGCTGATTTTGTCAACGACGCTCCGAGGAAAAGAGAGAGAGTGTGTGTGTGTGTGTTAGAGAGAGCAGCTCAGCTTTCAACGAACATGTTGGCTTGTTTGGTTTGAGCCAGAGAGCCACCGTTACCGCCATCGCCATCACCATCGCCAGCAGCACCGCCTGCACAGCCATAACCATAACCACCCTCAAACCGTATTGCCTGCTGGCTAACGTAACGAGTTTCGAGACACGCACGCCAACAGCAACAGCAACTGGAAGGAGAACAACGACAGAGTTCACGTCCACATCCACTACCACGTAATATAGCCATAATCAAAGGTAGCCGTAGCTGTAGCCCAGGTCAACAGCTTGGGGGTGCACGCACGTGTGTGTCTGTGGTAAGTGCATAAATTGTATCATCTCGATGGTACTTGCTACTTGCCACTTGCTACTTTGCCACTTGCCAACTTTTACAGGCCAGCGAATGAGCGAATAATGAAATATTTATACGTTTCGGGTTGTCATCTCTGGCCTCACGTTCATCACTTTCTTTAGCTTTAAAAAAAGGACAGATCTGTCAAAGTCTTTGACAAAGATACGACTACATTTTCCACTTTTCACTTTAACTAAAAGAAAATACCTTACATGGTTGCCAGGCATATTATATACAAATCGTTAATGGAAATAATTGCATTTGTTTCCTGGATACCTCTTGTTATTATTCGTTCAAATTAAAAAGAAATCATTATTGCTTATACGTATAGAATAACACCTGTTTTTCTCCAGAAATAATATTATACTTGGGCACTCAAACAAATTGAGGGGCTCTGTCTCAATACGATGAGGGGGCGGGTGATGGGAGTGAAAGTGCTGTGCCCATACGGCAGTCAGACGCATTCCCATATCAACACCTCTGCCAACACACATACATAGATACATATGTACACATATGTATGTATTTATGTAAGTATGTCGGCACTTGTGTTGTTCTTGTATTATTCATTACTTCGCCAGCTGCAACCACACTTTAAGCATCAACAGAACACTTCAAATGTGTTTTCAGTCATTTGTATTATAACATTTTCCGGTTGCATATTTATTTTCGTTTTAATTGAAAACATATGTATGTATGTGCATGCCGATATTCTTCTAAACATAATTACAATACATATTTTCGATCAGAGCATTTGGTCTAGGTGAATGAACAACCACAACAAAGTAATCAATTGAATGTACAAACTATTTCTAGTTTAAGTAATATAGGAAAATGCATTTTTAAAAATATTTAAATTATTTAAATAATAAGTTAAGCCATTGTCAAGCTCTTTAATACAAGTTATGTGTACTTTAATGAACATATTTTAGTCATATCAATCTATAGGTCAGTATAATTACCATAGTTGTTGATTTTTTATTTCTTTATTTATATTCATCAATAGTACTTTAAATTTGTAGATACTTTTCTAAAGTCGACTGCTTTAAGTTGAACTAAAATAAATGAGGTCGTTATTAATTATGCTAAAATCTAAAACAATCAGAGCGTGTTAAAATGCAAAATCAACAAGCTGGGTATGAAAAGTCAATAAGCAGATTCGGTAAACACAGTATTTTTTTTTTGTCCTGGTGTTTTCTGTTGCTATGGCAATATTATTTTGCATTTCAACTTGACACCTGCAACGATTTGTGACTTGCCTGAAGGCAATAACAAAATAAACCAATTTTCTGCTTTATTTATGAGAGCATAAGACTGGATTGTAGTTTCTTATATATATAAATTACTATCCATGCAATACCTCAATTTGCCACTTATGACTTTATGATATTCATGTGGTTATTTTATGAAATACTTTGCTTTAAGAAGAAGTGGCTTGAATCAAGAGCAATCTCTCGAAAAGATGATAGGCTTACTCTGAAAGAGGCTTACTCGTTCCTCCAAGTATTACAACAGCTTGTGTTTTTCTAACCCACATTTTCATTGTCACTCTTTAGTATTCGTTGCAAAGAACTTGCAAAAAATTGCGATGAGACTTTGTTTTATATATTTTTCACTGCTCGTTCTCAAATTGTTTCTAGAAAATATGAAGCTCTCAGACACCATGGCGACGCCGATTGAGGAAAAACTCGATCAAAATTTGAAGGTGAGCTGGACAACGAATTGCTTAGTATATCATTAGTCACACTTTGAAAAAATAAAACCATATTCAACAGGTGCGTTCTGGCATGGTACATGTTAGCGATGGCAAAAGCCGACCAGAACCACTCAGACTTAACTTAACAATGGAATTGTTGACCTTGCAAAAGTTGGAAATTGTTACGCCAACAAGCTCACAGCACAATGGACCGCCGATGGAATCCAAGGTATGTTAATAAACTGCTTGTTGTTCATTAAGAATACTTATTAAAAGATACACTCACTCACAACTTGTGAATATCTCAGGAGCGTATGGTACAAATAACAAGACAAAAACAGGGTGGCCTTGGCCTGAGCATAAAGGGTGGTGCCGAGCATAAATTGCCCATATTAATATCGCGTATCTACAAGGATCAGGCGGCGGACATCACTGGTCAACTGTTTGTGGGCGATGCCATCATAAAGGTTAATGGCGAATATATAACGGCCTGTCCCCACGATGATGCTGTCAACATTCTGCGCAATGCCGGCGACATTGTGGTGCTCACTGTTAAACATTACCGTGCCGCAACTCCCTTCCTGCAGAAGCAATGTGAGTTGTAACGAACATTAATATGTTATGAATAACGAATTCAATTTGAAATCAATCGTGTTGGCAGTAACAAAGGATACACCCGACTCGGACAACGATGTCACCTGTGCCGAGCTGAAGGCCGACGAGGGATACAAGTCATCCGTAAATAGCGGCACCATAAGTCGCAGCTGCAGTCGGCCAATGTCAATTTGCTCGGAGCCAGAAAAACGCTGGACCGATGTGGTGGCAGGTAAGATGGCGTACAACAAGTGGCAAGCGGCAAGTGGCAAGTGGCAGCCCACTTCACTGAGCTATTTTTTCCACACTCTAGTACCCCTAATGATGGCCTATGTCACACGCTACATCTACGGAACGGACAAACTACGGCCAAATGCATTCGAGGTGCGTGGCTTAAACGGTGTCACCACCGGGGTCATACACTGTGATGAACTGGCGATACTCAGCCAGTGGCTAAAACTAATAACTGACAACGTTGTGGGCCTTACACATCTGCAGGTGAGTTAAACTAATCTGAAAATATAAATTAAATATAATCTTAAAACTATTTGAATTAATTAATATTATTATTACATTTTGTATTTCAATTTCGACAGATGAAACTTTACAATCGCAATTTCGCTGTTGGCGAACGCATTGAGTATATGGGTTGGGTCAACGAGGGAGTTATCAATAACAATATATCATGGCAAAGCTATAAGCCCCGATTTCTGCTGCTCAAAGGCACCGAAGTGATGCTATTCGAGACGCCTCCAGTAAGTAATCATCAAGTTATTTAATTTAAAATATTGAGTGAAGAGTTACAAAATTAAAAATTTTAAATACGCAAACTATTTAGGTATTATATGTTGCATAATTATATCAAAAAAGTTACAAAAAAAAACAATCTCATTATTTTAATTATGTTTTTGATCAACAAAAATATTTATTACAATTGTTTATTTATTCACTTAATCCTTAAAGTATCTCTTATTTAAATAGCCAGCTTTATTATGCATCTAATTGGATATGCGAGCATTTTCAGTCAGCTTTGTCATGTCGCTCCCTGTGTTCGTTTGCCTAAACTCGTTCAAAGCAACTGAGCTCCGTGCTGTGCTAATTTTATGTTTCAAGATACAACCCCTCGCACACCCAACTCATTCACACAACCACACACACACAGACACACTCGCACACAGATTATGCACAACCATAGAGACATGTGTACGAAAAATTGTACTTTTGCTCTAATGAGCAGGCTTTGCCTGGTAAATGCAACCTGCATGAAATCTTGGCCCACGGCTTACAGGATGATTCCACATAGTTGAGTTCCACTTGCCCCTTTCTCTCCGGTTGCCAATTGCTTCTAGGTGTGGTGCAATTGCACTCAGATTTGAGCACTTAGTGCTTACTTTAAAATAATATTGTCAGTTTTAACTAGAGTGTCAGTTGTCAGTTAACAGTCATCAGTTGACAGTTGTGGTTTGTGGCTCAATAAAGTGTGATTTTCCTCTTCTCGTTGCAGCTGAATGTGGCGGGTATTACCAAGGCACTGGTGGTGTATAAAGTTTATCAGACCATGTTTCGCATTGTGAAGGAGTCGGAGACCGTGGATAGCCGACAGCATTGCTTTCTGTTGCAGAGTTCTGGACACGAGCCACGTTATTTGAGCGTGGAAACCCGGCAAGAGCTGCTGCGCATCGAGAACAGTTGGAATGCGGCAATTGTGACCAGTGTTATCAAACTGGGTGTAAGTACACACACACACACACACACGCATATCCAGTATAACCTCACATGGTATATACTTATGTATGTATATACTCTTACCTGCCTCCTCACTTGTTTATAATTTTGCATGTTTGTTTGTAATTAGCCGACCAGACTGTGTCGCTATGCAAACTTCGACTGTCGGGATTGCAAATTGCTCGTTAAATTATAAACAAACCCCAAGACTGCCTTGAACCAAAGGTCATGGCTGCTGACCTCAAGGTAAATCGATACACGAAAGCAAAGAATGCGTTTAAAAAAGTCAAATATAATCAACTGACAGCTGCCGAGTTGTCAAATGTGCAACAGGCTTTTCAGTTGCCCTGTTACCATCTTAAATCAAACTGTACATAATTTCAACTAGAAATAAGCAAGACAAATTAAAGTTCCAGTATTTACCACATTTTGAAAGCATGTCCATTAAAAGTTCAAAGATAAAGTTTTATTAGACTGTTGAAGCAAAAAAGGACATAAGCGTTGCGGTAATTTATTTAATGTTGCAAGTGTCCTCTCCACACACATGCTCACAGTTTTTGTGAGCCGTCGAAAAGTCAGAGCAAAGCCAATGACCGACATAAGCGACGCAACAAAAGGAAAGCAATTTTGGCCTGGCCAGAATCGATACGAATTTCGTGTGCAATTTCAAGCCCGTGGGCGAGCAGACACCAACAGAATATTGAACCTTTATATTAGCTGTTACTTTTGGCTATTACAGACAGCTAGATATTCGTATTGATGTTGCAAGTGTCTCAGTTCGAAAAAACTGTGAGGACTGTGGGGCGTATACGTAATGCATTAAAAGTCGATTTCAATCAAATACAGTGAAGTTAATAACTACCTATCACTTATATTTACATATATATTTATCTATATATATATATTTATATATATATGAATAGCGCAAGACCTTTGCCGTTTCGCATCATGGCAAAAGTGGCGGGTTGACACTTGACTGGCAGGCGGGCTTCTCACTGACAGAGGGCGCCGATTCCACGGTGGTCTGGCAGTATAAGTTCTCCCAGCTGCGGGGATCCAGTGACGATGGCAAATCAAAGTTGAAGCTACATTTTCAGGACAACGAGACGCGGGCAATTGAGACAAAGGCAAGTGGCAAAGTTGATCAATTTGTAATGTGAATTGATTTACCCTATTCAAAGTATTTTCAGCTAAAGTATATCATTACTTGATTTTATTTTCCCATCCACTTCATTTAGGAATTAGAGTGCCAGGTCCTGCAGAGTTTGCTATTCTGTATGCATGCCTTTCTCACCGCCAAGGTTGCTTCGGTGGATCCGGCATTCTTGAGTTCAATACAACAGACCTAAGCTTTATCGCTGACTGTCGATAATTTGAGAATCAAAATATGTATAGCTTAAATAACTATAAAATTTGTATTTCTAAAATACAAATATTTCTATATTTAAGATACAAGTTGCAAGTAAGCCAGTTATATAAACAGATTTATTATGCGAATGTATGTAAGAAACTGCAGTAACAATTAGCTGTATTTGAGTTAAATTTGATAAAAGAAATTATTAACAATATGAAACGTAGAACGATTGATATACTTAAAGTGAAATCTCTTGGTGCAACACAGTAAACTTAAGCGTGCTCTAGGCTTCTTTCCTATATCAAGTATTTAGTTTAAAGTTGTCGTAATAATTGTAAACAATTGAATATGTCTTATATATATATTGAACAATTAACAATTAGTAATTATAGTATTGTAATATTCATAATTATTATTATCAAATTTGGGCTTTACGCTATTACTAATCACTAACGAAAGTTGCAACAACAACAAATGATTCAACCGATTAATCGAATTGAGTGAAAACTCGAGCTACTTTGGTCAACTAAAACATTGAAAATGAATGGAAACCATGTGCATTATAGTGAAAATATAATTTTCAATTTTAACGAAAATGCAAAAGATAAAATGCTATTGTTATTACTGATAACTAGATATTTATTATATAAATATTGCGCTTTTTAAATTTAATTCAATCAAATTAAATCATTTACCTATTTATTGACTCATTTTTTGATATGTTATTTGAAGCGCATTAAATCAAAGTTCAAATTACATTACACATTCTCATTTTAGCAAATCTAGTAACATTTAACATGAAATTTTATCATTAGATATACTCAGAAAAGCCACCGAAATTCACATTCGCATTTCGCATTCATATTTTATTAGATTTTAAACCCCAAAAACCCTCAAACTATTTAAAGCCAGCCTTTAATTTAAGCGATTCCATTGTAAATATGCATAAACATGACCCACAAATATGTCATGCGTCAATTGAAATGTGTCTTTCACACACACACATACACACATACTCACACACACACACAACACAACAATTTGTTGCCTATATTCATGAGACATTCTGAATGGAACAAATGGTTGATTTATTGTACTAAACGTATTAAACGAATATTTAACTCAGCACAAAATGTACTACGACAGCCAGTAATGCTTAACATAACATTAGCTATAATCATACAGATTGGTACTATGTTAGCATATGAACTAGTACTAGTTATCGTACTTGTACTTGTATTTGTACTTACAGGTACTTCCATGCCAGCAGCAACTGTCAACGCAACTCATCAACGCAATCATATCAAATATATCAATTATCAAGCCCACATACATACTCAATACATACATACATAATATACATATATGTATGTTATATGTTTATGAGCCAGGACAAAGCTAAATGTGACAGAATATTAATAAATTAAACAGTAGCTAATCGTATACACCACAAGATACACTAACATATTCACTTTGGCTTGCCAAAGATCTAATACCAAGGCAATGATATTAATTATTATTTCTAAATTTAATTATTTGTAAATTGAATAGTTTTTATACTTTTGCAGTGGAATGCTAAAAAGAAAAATACGTACAAAAACACACCTACGAGATAGTCCCAGAAGTGCAATAATGAAATAATCTCTTTTATTTTTTATCTCACGACCTAATCGAACTTCTGGGACTACCCTCGTCTGATTAATTTCATACAAATATATACACATACATTCATAAGTACAGGCAATATTAAATATTTATGTAGACTGCAAATTTACAACTACAAAACCAGCGATAAAACCATGCAAAACGAAGCTAACGAAGCACCACATAGCAAAAATGTATAAATATTAACTGAGCGATTAAATAATATAACAAACTACGTATTTACAAAAATAGTTGAACAGATTGTACTACTGTATACCAAGCAACCATAAAGAAAAAGAATATATATCTATATATGTATATGAAAATATAAATATCCAATAGAACACATGAAAATATTTGGACATTTTGAAAGAATTTTCAGCAATTGATTGACAGAATTCGCAGTCTCAAGTTAAAACTAAAATTCTTTTACGCAGAGTACCAACTGTGAATTCTTAAAAGTATTTCGAATTGTTCAGGAATTTTTTAAGTCTCAGATGCAAAAGTCACGAAAAGATGTTTAAATGATCCTGCATTAAACCAAATATTCAAGGCACCTAAACAGACCAAAATACGTAAATTGCACCAAAAATATTACATATTAATACCGATTCAAAAACGATAAATGTCCTGATGTTAAGTCACATGCTAAGTATTTAATAAAATAAGCAGACGCAAACTTGAATAAAATACCTAATACCCTTGCAGATTGTATCAGCTACTTCTGATTACAAATCGAATTGTACTTAATCTAACAATGATCAAAGGATGTCTTAAAATTACATCCGTCACAAATTGGAAACCTTTTCAGAACAAGAACGATTTAAATATACACTTATGTTTAAGAATTGCAAGCCCGTTTCTTCCCCAAGGCCATTTGCAAGGGTATAAATGCCTAAACCTTACCCATACCAAAGTAAAACTGTGCATACCATATAACTTAGTATATAGAATATATTGTACTGTGTGTATACCATAAAAAAAGAACAGCAGATATAGGATCGAACTTAATGCTGTTACTTCTCATCGATTTGGCAATGGATATTGTTCGAATTCAAATAAATGGACATCTCATTAAGTATCTTGAGCTGAAGCAGAATCAGATACATCTGATTTACATGCATCTACATACGATAAGCTTTAAGGATGTACACTCACATAGCATAAATATACTCCTATGTTACATACAAGTCACACCATCCATTGCATTAGTTTGTACGAGTACTTACGATTTATTTGCATTTTTATAATAATCCAAATATATAATATTTATGAATATATTCGTTTCAATAACTGCGGTAACAAATAACATTAATAAAATAATGTCCCCAAATATATTAAACCTAAAGTTGTTTTTCGAATTGCAGGATCTATAATTATTAAATTATGATATCCATTCATATTGTCATATAAAATATAAAAATGTTTGGATGACCCTTCCAAGTTCATGTCCCAATTAAAAGCATATTTTTGTTGTAATACCAACTAAAAATATCAAAGTGATTTATTTAAACATAAAAAACAGTTGATTAAAAACGATTTGAATATGATATTGGCTCATCACATTGCACTTTCACATGGCTGCATGAAAATGCATTGAAATTCACTTTATAAACAATAGTAATGATTTATAAAGATGATAATAATAATTTTAACATTAAAGCAAAGTTGATGGCTGGCAACTTTGCTTTTTCACTGTTACTTAACGATAACACTTAAAATTTAAATACATTTCAATTTATGAAGCAACAATTGATTATTTAATGAATTTAAATAAATGAATTTCGGAACTTGGCAAAGTCTTTTTATGGCTGTGTAAAAGAGACTTTTCCAGAGTCGAATCTACTTCTATGGCAGGGTTAGTAACAACATTAGCTCAATTTGAATTTGGATTAATCGAAGCATTTGACTGCATCGCCTTATATACATAACACATTCTTCGGTTAAAGCTTCTGCAATGCTGACACTATATAATAAAGCTATATATTGTATGTACATATACAAACTCAGCCAGACCTTCAATCAAGGATCTCGAGAGCTATCTTTAATTCCCTGTTGCATATGCCCATCAATTTAATATGTGTTCAAAGTTGACTTTGAACCAATTTGAAATTCTTTGCTTAAATATTTCTGTATTATCTACACAGCGTTTTAATCATACAATATACTCATATGCATGTATACGTATATATAATATGTATTTGGAGTGTATATATATGTTCTGGTATTTATGAAACTACTGGCTAGTCTTAACTGTAGACTTATGGTTTTGAGCTACAATATTTTTTTTTTGTTTTATATTTTGGCATCGAAACCTAAGTAAGTACGTTGTATGCGAAATTTGCATTAGTTTCCTAGAGCCGAATGCCTAAGAGCTAAGCTAATAACTGACAAATGATAACTGATAGATCTCAAACCCTCACTCAAGTTGAAGCTTGAATTGAAGTTGTTGGTAAATTCCCAAATCCACTTATACGTAATAGATTTGAAAGCGTGCCATCGGTCGAACTCAAACATCGGCTGCCTCATCCGGCTCGGCATCGGCCAGACGCACCAGGGTAACGGTCACCTCGGTGGTCACTCCGTTGACCGCCAACTGTTGATCCCGCCACGGGGTCGTCAATGTTCGCAGACGTTGTCTGAAGCTGCCGGGAGTGACAATCAGCTTGTAAATGGCCACCGCCGGTATCATAATGACCGAGGAGCCAGCTATGCACCAGCCCAGGGCATTCGCCCAGTCGGGATACACGTAGTCCGCATAGGTCAGAGGCTCATAGCCGAGCAGTCCGTAGACCGTGATGAAGAGCAGGAAAATGGGCGCAACGAAGCGCCAACAAACCTGCCAATATAAGCCCGGCGGGAAGCCAATCATGTCCCTTATATCGTCACTGAAACGCTTCGTTCCATATATCCAGGAGACGGCAATCGCCTCGAAGAACACGGCTATCAGGATGGAGTAGCCGGCGGCATAGCGATCCAGCAGATGGAAGAAATAGAAGCCGCCTTGGGTGCAGCTGGCGAGGCCAACGACAAAGTACAAGGAGAACAGGGCGGCCACAAAGAGTTCTCGATTTTTCCGAATCTTTGGAAACTCATCGCTCAAGGCCGTGATAATGGCCTCCGAGCCACCAAACTGTGCAAGGAACAAACAATGGAGTGATAAATTTAGAAGTAGAATCAATTTACAAGTACGAGTTGAATTCTTACCGAGCTGTCCAGTCCCAGAGTGAGCAGCATCATGAAGAAGATTAATGCCCAGAAGATGCTGCCCGGCATGGTTGCAATGGCTGCCGGATAGACAACAAAGACCAGACCAGGTCCCTCGGTGGCCACATCCTCAATCCGGACACCCGATGTGTGTGCCATGTAACCCAGAACGGAGAATATCACAAAGCCGGCCACAAAACTCGTTGCCGAGTTGATGAAACTGGTGAGCAGTGCATCTCTGGAATATCCTCAAAATATATAAGCTATTCAAGATAATTATTAAAAAGCAACTTACTTATAGACATTATTGTGATATTTATTGTACGATGCGTAGGCGAGGAGCACACCGAATCCTGGGCCCAGGGAGAAGAACACCTGAGTGGCCGCATCGACCCACACCTCGGCCTTGAAGATGGCATCAAAGTTTGGACTCAAGTAATACTGAATGCCCATGGCAGAGCCCGGCAAGGTAATGCCACGTATCAGCAGGATCAACAGGACCGCGTAGGGAAAGAGGGCGGTGAACCAAACCACTTTGCCGGAGGTGCTAATACCCTTCCACAACGAGAAGTAGCATATGAGATAGACAATGAGCAGACACAGCGCCATGTCCCAGCGAATGTGGCCCAGATCATGAAGACCCTCGCTCTGGTTCAGCTCGAGTATATAACGACTGTGAATAGTTTTAAATCGAAATGTTAAAATAATCAAAACAAAAATCGAGTTGTCTAAAAATTGTCAAACAAAATTATCGAGTTTAAATGAAAATCGAATCCTCTAAAATAGAGTTGTCGATTTTTCAAAGTATTTTTACATCAATAAGAAAACCAAAGAGCAGCTTGTTAGAGATTGCTGTAAGCTAGTTCTGTAAATCTTAATTATGAATCCAATTTTAAATCAAAATATTTAAAAAATCAAAATCGAGTTAAAGTACTTGAAAATCGAATCGATGTGTCGTTTTTCTTAATATATTTTTACATACATGATTGACTTCATATGTTTGTGTGTGTGTATTTGTGTCTGTCACTCACTTGAAGTATTCCGAGGCAGCTGATTGAAATCTCTCGACGGGCACAACGGGTGCAATGCTGGCAAACGTAACATTCGCATACGACTCGTTGGCCAGAAACAGACTCTGATTGCTAAACGCATAGAAATCACTCAGATTGCCCACAACCGCACGCGAGTTTTGACCCTCAAACTAAATGGAGTTACCATTAAAAGTTATATCGAATTTTTGGATACTTTTGGACACTTACTGGCCTACAGTTGGGCGTATTCCAGGGATTGTTGCACGACGTCCAGGGCAACACGCTAGTGAAGGAGGCGAAAAAGAAACGCAGCGACCACGCAATGATCACATTGTAATAAAAGTCCACATAGAATGCTATCAGCACTACAGCATATCCTATGCCTGAGAAAAAAACAATTACATTATTACCAGGGATTAAAACCGTAACCATTAACCGGTATAAAACCGTAACTGAAATCGTAACCGAAACAAAACTTTTTTTATCATACCGAAACAAAAACCGAAATTATTCCAACCGACCGTTAAGATTTTAAAGAATCAAGGGAGAATAAGTTGAAAAGTACTTTTTTACCATAATTTTATCACCTGAAGTCGATTTAAAGAATAAATTTAAGTTAGAAAATTTTTGAAAATGTTCGAAAAATGTAAAGGGGTTACTATGTAAAAATCGACAAGTTTTCGAACAAATTTGTTTGTCTCAGAATCAAAAAATTTAAATGCAGAATTAAAGTATGGTTAATATTATGAAAAATAAGGCATTCCTCATGAATATCGGATGAGCTGTAATAAAGTTGTGCTTATTGAAAGTTCCAAAGGGTCATAATTTTTCATACATTGAAACCGATAATCGTTTCGGTTTGATACCCTGATTATTACTAATCATTTATTTACAGAGTATACCAAATTGTCCACTCACCCTTAAAGAGCGGCACCAAGCGACCCCAGCACGTGATGGCTCCCTTACGATTGTGCTGTCCGAGGGCCAGTTCCATATAGAATAGGGGAATACCGCCCACCACCAACATAATGCAGTAGGGCACAAGAAAGGCGCCTGAAAAGACGATTAAGAAACTAATTTAAACAAAGAAAATACTACTTTTACTATCATCACAAAGGTCATCAATATCCAGTTACCAGTAAAATAAAAAAATCGGTTCCGGAAAAAATAATACAATACATCATCTCATAAATTTTCTATATGGCCTTTGATCATTTTATATCAGCTTGATTTTATTAAATAATGGAAAACTAATAATAGAATGCTTATTAATTCTTTTAGATTATTAAATATTTTTTGAGGTTAGTAAAATATGTTTGAAAATAAAGCTTTTTTTTATCCTACATCAATCTAAGAATGAACATCATGCTCGTATACTTTACCCAACTGTTCCCCTGATGATGCATCAATGGGAAGATCCCATGGGGAACAAGATTACAAGCAATTTTCCTGCCTGAATGGAGCTAACTTTGACTGGGCAGTTATGATTAAAGCGCAATCAACGTCTCTAATATTTATTTTACAACACCCGATTATGAATAACACTGTATGTGTGTTTGTGTGTGTGTATGTGTGTGATTGACCCGTGTCTGTGTCTGTTTTTGTCGCTCACACACATAGATACACACAAAATCAAATTGTTTCACAAGTGCCACTCTAAGGACATTTTAAAAACATTAACAGCATCGAGGCTGGGCTGGCAATGGGATATAGAGACATAGAGACAAGCATGGACCTTCCTCGCCTGTCTCCGACAGTCGCCTTCTCTTTCTCTCTCTCACTCATTGTCTCTCTCTCTCTCGCTCTCTCTCTCTTCCTCTCTGCATCCCTTTGCCCTGTTCTAACCTGGCAATTGCTAAAGTGCCATCGATACTTTGTTGAGTGACAGCGGGGCGTTTTATGATTTGATTATGTCTATTAGCAGGCAAAGTGGGAGAACAAAGTCGTCGACGGCTAGGACAACTACATTGACAACAGCCATTATGCTCACACACACACACATAAACACCCTTACACCCTTACCAATACACACACATATAGCTAAAAAAAAAAAAAAAGAAGCTTGAACACAGCGCTGTCAATTATGTAGAAAATGTAAAACAAAACCTTAACTAATGTCATGCCAGATAAGGATCTTAAAATCAAATGCAGCTCTGCTGTTGAAGCCGCAATTTCCGCTGCTTTTAAAGCATTTCCGGTTTTCTTTTTACATTTATTCAAAGTTTAAAAGTAAGTATGTAATGTGAGCATTACATAAGTGCCTTTAAATCATTCAACAAATATTTTAATAGGGTCTTTTTTAAAACATATTAATCAATATACACTTTAAGACAATGAAAAAAAAAACACAAATAAATATCAAAATATGTAATAGTACTAGAATAGATATAAATGAAAGCTAAATGTAATTAATATAATTAAATATAATATATGCTTGTGAAATTTGTGTATCTAATACACTTTCAGTCAAATTAATAATTATTGTCAATATTTCATGGTACAAATCTTACTTAGTTTTAGACAACAACGAGAAACTGAATATGAAATCAGTTTCATAAACTTGAATATAGTAAGTAATTAGTACTGAAAACTTACTAAATAATTAAAATATATTTAGTATCAGAAACTCCAACACCATGAATTTGTTTCAAAATTGAATGTTGCTTTCGAGGAATTCTCAATTATGATAAATCCATTGCCATCTTCAAGTTGAACCATTGTGAAGCAATCTCTCCCCGACTTAAGACTCTATCAACTAGTTGCATAACTTCTTGGTAAGCCACTTTTATTAGACCAACTAACTCAAATGACTTATGACGGCAATTGTGAAATGGAGCAACTTATGCTGAGATATTACACCAGTTGTCTTAAAGAAGAAAGAATGAAAATTAAATGCCCACTAAGCTGATGGCATTAAAAGCTAATAATCGCAACCTGTGGGTATTGCCACAACGTTAACTGGGCCCTTAACTTAAGCCTGGCAACGCAGGCAGGACAAAATGATGAAGATGAAATAAAATAAAATGAAAATAATATCATAAAATATAATAAAATGAATACTAAGCTGTCACTGATTGAGTGCAATGGAGCGCATGAAATAACAATTTATTTTTAAGAGGGGCAAAGCAACAATTTATACATATATGTGTATAAAAGTATGTAAGAGTGAAATAGTCATAAAACTATAAAGAAAAAAAAGGCAACCACACACTCGAATGAAAACTCATTTCAACGCCTAAGTGCCACCGTCAAAAACGTGTGTGGCACATGAATTTGCCACAATGCGCAGCATATGAGAAATATAAATATGTCTTTATTTTGATGTGCATGATACATACATACATACATAGATATTCGTACGTACACATATACATCAGTTGGGTAACAATAAAAGCCTAGAAAGCGTGTCCTGCACACCCTTGAAGCGATGCTTAGTCACTCGCGCTGTCAGCTTGTGGCAACGAGTTGCCAGATAGAGGGGTGGGGGGGGGGAATACTGATGGTAGAGGGGGGCGTGGCAAATGCGATTATGACTGCCAGATTTAGTTGTCATACAAAAGCACTTAACTTTGAAATTGTTTTGAATGATGGCGTTGCGAACGAAGATCACAAAGTCGAAGCATATGTATGTACATATGTATTCGTGGTAAAGTCTGGCACGTCTGGACTCTGGGTAATTTCGTATAGGAAGTACGCACTTATGCTCCCGCCCCCCCTTCACCCTCTTCTCACACTCTTTCCATTCAGTGCCCAGTTAATGGCAGGCACTTCGCACGCATTTTCGCAGCACTTGTCAAAGTGTTAACAAGGCCAAGTCACTTGTTGTGTGCGGCAACTCTCGAGTGAGTTCCTGGTGGCGCTCAATGATGTGTAAAGCCTTATAAATGATTTTTGTGCCATTGTTCATGCGACTGTGTCCCTAATTGGCCACCCAACGGGCATACTAAGTATCTGAGTAAGTTGACTTAAGATTAAGTTAGCCAGAAAATTAAAGCGGTGCTTTTTTGTATCTCTACTTACCACCGCCATTTTTGTAGCACAAATAGGGAAATCTCCAGACGTTTGCTAAATCGACGGCGAATCCAATAACCGATAATAAAAAATCCACCTTGCCGCTCCATGTTTCACGCTGATCGTTGATGCTATTGTTATCGTTGTCATGTGGCGTGGACGTCTTTGCTATTTGTCCGGTCGATGACATCGCCGTTGCGACGATGTCCGTGTCCTTGGCCAAAACGTCGTCGTTTTAGTTGCCAACTCCGTCGCACGCCAATCCACACTGTAATGCATTCAAAATATAAAATGAATTGATTATATCAAAAATTAATCGAGAAGATCCCAGCTCAATCTTTGCCACACATTTAATTCTGCATGTTTGTGGCATACGACAATTTGAATGTGCTGCTTGAGTGTTTAAGCCGACACTTGATGCTCAATTGAGCTGGACACGTGTGTGTGTGAGTGTGTGAAAGTGAAATGTCCATAGCACTTGAAATCTGTTTGGCCACGACATGTGCTCTTGCCTCTCGAGTGCTCGTCCGCATATTACGCATACGACGTGTGGCGGCCACACACACAAACACTTGACAATTACAGCACACAAACACCATAAAACCATAACTTTCCTTTCATTGTTCTCAATCATGTTAAGCACAACAAATACATAAATACATACATATGTTTGTATACAAATATGAGTATTTCTTAATTCGCCGCAAACGATTCGCATAATTAATTGCTTCACTTAAATATGCGCATTGGCTTAATTCAAGTCGAGAGATCTGCTCAATTAAACGCAATCCAGACTGGAGATTCAATTAAATAATATAAATGGGTAAAGCTCAGTAGATCTACAAGCTGACATCAAATTAGTTCATCTTTTAGAAGTCTAGATTATTACGTAGCTCTTTGTATACAAGTTTTTTCTTGACCTATAAATTAGCTCGAATATTAATACTTTCGACTGTATGCAGAATTCTTAACCAATATGACTAATAACTGATTCAATATGAGTGTTACTTAGATGTTATAGCTCTCGATGGGAAAGTGCCTCTCAATCTCACCGTCGGAATAATATTCTTAACATACACAAAGATTTCTGCAGTGTATTTAGAATTAATCAAACGAGATCAGTATTTATCTTGACTAAATATAAAAAATATATATTTGATATATGCAAATTATATATTTTATTTTATTCTTTAACTGCCCGACGCCATATTTTAAAATAAGTTTATAGATTCTAAATTAAGGGACATCGCTTATGTAACTAAGTTTTGCGACAACATCCTGAAAAGTGTGATTACTAAGCAAATATTTACCCAATTTTTAATTTAGAATAACTATTAAGAGACATAGAAAAGAATATGTACATAAATATGTGTATATTTTAATAGTGTGCCAAAGAAATATTGCCTAAAAAATTTGATAAGAATTAGGTAGCAATTGTGTGAAAAATTGCATTCGAATTTTAAATTAAAATATCATAAAATTATCATTAGTGGTTAGGAAATAGGAAAAATAAACTTTCATGCATTAATCTGTGTTTTTTTATTGCAAATATTAATACAAATAAATTGTTAATATTTTCTTCACTTTATAATTTACATACCTGTTCTTCTCAAAGCTTAAATCACTCAATTTTGCCAATCCATTTTAAATATTTCTCAAAATCACGAATATACTATGCAAAAATTAAGATTTTAAAGCTCTATGAACGAAGCCAGTCCAGTTTTAATCACTTATCACTTAAATTGGCAACTGCAAATACTAGAACACATACTCTCACTGTCCGTAGAACATAAACTAGCTTAATAACTATTGAGCAGCACCAAAAAATTCAGTTGTTGCGCTAACGGTAACATTCAAACGTATGCAAGCGATTTGCCTATGTCGGTAGCTTTTATAGCCCGCGACAAGTGGTTGACTGCACCTGCACCCTCTCAACAGGCTCACACACACACATACACACACACACACAGAGTAGGAACAACTCTAAACTCGGTATATGTGTGTCAAACGCAGCAACTACTGAAGTTGAACGTCGCATGCGCCAAGGAAACGTCGTCCAAACGGAAGTGACCAATTAGAGTTGCCTTTGTGCGTATGTACGCAAGTGTATTCGTATGTATGCATACACGCACACATACAAGTGATTGTGTATGCATACATACAGTCATACACCAGAGCAAGCTTTGAGTGCTTTATGTTAAGCTAAATGATGCTGAGCTTTTTAACAGCGCACTGTTAAGTAGCTCTGTTAAGCATCTGCTTTTCGCTTAAAATGGCACAAGTTGAATGAATAAATAGATAACTAAATATAAGATCATATAAAATGGAAAAAAATTATAAATGATGATTTAAAAAACTATCAAACTGCGAAAACATATGTTTATATATTCACGCGTGCTTTAAAAAAAAAATAATTTGACTATACAAACATAAATATGTATATTCTCTATGTGTAACAATTTAATAGACGATTATATCAAAGTTTTGCAAGATCATCGAATACATACATAGCGGCAAGAGCACTATTTAAGCCCCCGCTCTCTCTCGAAATTCATTTTGCTCTCGCAAAGCTCTCAAATATGTTTCGAAAACTTTAAAATATTTCGAAAATTCTCGCACACGTCGAATTGAAATGAAAACAGCGTAAACAAAATGTCTTTTTTTAAACATATTCAATACAGTTTTCCTGGCCAGCGACTAAAACCGCGAGAGTCAAGAGTTGAGAGCAGTTGGCAACGGATTTTCATCGAATGCGGCCACGAATTATGCAGAACTAAGAAAACGCATATTGAACAGTGCAACGCACCTCAAAAGTTTTGAGAAAAAGAGAAACAATCAATGTGATAGTGGAATTTATATGCAAAATGCAGATGTAACTGCAGCTGCCTCGAATCAAAGTGACATTAACGGTGAAAGTAACTGAAAGAAATAACAGTGCATAAACGGAGTGTTGAGAATTTAAATGTCAGTGAAATAGATTTTTGATTTTGTCGGTTTATGTTTTTATATAAGAGGCAAAGAGCATTATTTTTAATTTCGCTGTTGATAATATGCAAAAGTGTAGGCAAGAAAGACACAAAACACACAAAACAAAAACAAAGAATTGAATAGAATTGAGGCGAATTTCACAAAAGCAAAAACCTAGGCAAAACACAGTCAGAACTAAACAAAATACTATTTGCATATTTGCAAGACTTGCGTGTGTGAGTGAGTGTGTGTGTGTGTGAGTGAGTGCAGACAGCTAGACGGTTCAATTAAATATTTGTTTGACAACAACAAAAGAGAAGCTAAACTAAATATATTTACACAACATTGAACTTAAGCCGATTGGCACTTAATGCAAAATAGCAATTGTATTTTTGGGATGCCAGCAGAAAACAAAAAATAAAAACGTCTGCAGATGCGTTTCAAAATCAAGGGTTATAAAATTGCAATAATTTATTTAGCGCATTTGCCGCCCATATTCCAGGAAGTGAACCAACAATGAAAACACATTTCTGCCTGCCAACACCAAAGCTGCAAAGATATTTATCTTATAATTTTTTTAACCTGCAACAAGCACGAAAAAAGATGCATACAAGCACATGTAAATCAGGCCCACAAAGATACAAAGATACATATGTGAGCATGCAAATACTTACATGCATACATACATACAAATGTATCTGTGTATACATTTGTAAATACATATATACTGATTGCCTTTGTGCAGCCGCTATAAATATTTACAACGCGCCTGCTGCCGTTGTTGCTTAAACGGGAAACAAAAATACACATTTAATCGCAATTCGCTTTTCTATTTTCTTTAGTGAGATAAAGCAATATCTGATGTGAAAACTGATGTGAATTAACTGATTGAAACAAACACTCCTGAGAAACATTCGAATTATTATTCGCCTAATTCAACACATGTAAAACGCAACAATTCAACTGCAAATCGCCAACAAAAATGTCGAAAAAACCTCGAGGGCATATACACAAAATTCGAGAATTCGAATTGGAAAAGGTAAATAACGGCTTACACTTTGTTTATACTAAACATATCGGATTGTAAGTCAATAAAACAACTCAGAAACATCAAAATGGCATGTGTATCTCGGAATTGGTACAAATGATCGACCTCCCGCACAGATACAGCTGCAAATTCGTCATTATACAAGTGAATTTCGCGAATTTCACATATTCACTTAACAATATTCTGAAACATGGAAGAACATGTTTCTTGGAAACTGTTCACAATAACATGATTTAATGACTGGAAATATTTACATGTACATCTTGGAATTTAGAACACATGCATTTTCTATTCTCAAAGTTTGCACCTTCCTGAACTGTCTATAATAAGCTCATTTCAGAAGAAACTAGTTTCGTTAGATGAAATAAAATATTTAAATAAAAATAGAAATGAAATAATATAATCAATATATTTTTCTGTAAGCCCTAAAAAGACCTTTCTAGTCTAAATAATATCGTGATAATAATTCAAGGCATTTGAAGTGAACGCTTCATATATAGACAAAGACATATAGTAGTCCGATCTTAATCTTTTATCTGAAAGATCAAAAGGTTTTTCGTTTAGACATGGATTTGTGGACTCTACTCATCCTGATCAAATGCAGACAATCTCAATGGGGACGTTGCACAATGTATGACCAACATTTGATACCCTTTTACAAAGAGTATTTCGAATTATTTTTTAAATATTAATTAGCATTTTTTGTTTGCTCTCGTGTGTAACGATTATAATAAGTATTATGTTATTTCATTCAGAAAATATACCAAATATACAGTAAGACTTAAGATCTTTTAATTTATAAGTGAATAACCATAGAATACTATAGATATATTTAAAACAAATAAGATTACCAACTAATAGTATAAACCAAACAGTTTTGTGTATTTGATCCTTAGGTTATGCGAAGTAAATTAGTTTTTAAAGAATTCTAGGGTATCTTAACCTCGGTCAGTCTTTAAGTTTAAGTTCATTCCGATTGGCATGCGGCCAACATTCTCTTCGCTGAGCTAATAGTTAACATACAGGAAAAAAAAACTCATTTTATTGGGCTACAAACAGCGACTGGGCATTATATCAAAAATAGAGTAATATTAAATATGTCTGGCCGGGTGAACATATATATTGGGTAATTATTAAACAGTTCACAATATTTTGGGGCAGGGAACATCAATCAATTGGAGAATGCCGACATAATTAATGCCTTACAATTCAATTATTCTCCGATCTAGATACAACTAGTGGATGAGTTTGACATAATTCAAATAGTGGGTGAAGGATGGTTTGGAAAGATCTTGCTGGTTGAGCATCGAGGATCTCAAACTGAAATGGTCCTGAAGGCGGTTCCTAAGCCTTATGTGACATTACGTGATTTCTATCGCGAATTTCACTACGGTCTCCATTTGGGCGTGCATCGTCATATTGTAACCACATATGATGTGGCTTTTGAGACGGCTGGTTTCTATGTATTCACCCAGGAATATGCACCACTTGGTAAGTACATTGTATAACTGATAAATGTCAATTTAATCCGTGTTTATCCATCATACAGGTGATCTTACTTCAAATGTCACTGAGACGGGTGTAGGAGAAGTTTACAGCAAACGAGTGGCTAAACAATTGGCCTCCGCCATAGATTACATGCATTCAAAGTAAGTATCATTTCGAATATTTTCAAAACTAACCAGAACCCTGATCAAAAAGACAATCCGCTTGAAAATTGGATTGGGTTTGGCAAAGTTGTAAAAGCTTAAAGTTGGTCTCATTTTCGACCTAGCAACCATACAAGTCAAACATTTTGGTAACTTTCGAGTTGTAAAGTAACTTAACCCCATTTATCTTATAGAGACATAGTGCATCGCGATATCAAACTAGATAATGTGCTCATATATCGTTCGGACTTTCAACGCATCAAACTTTGTGATTTCGGCGAATCCTTCCAAACTGGTACCGCAGTGGAACGGCGCAACGAATGGTTGCCCTACAGTCCACCGGAAGTATTAGAAGTTAAGCCCGAAGGCACCTACAAGTAAGTTGGAGAAATTTCAGACTTGAACAGATATACATATGCATATATATTTGTGTCTGAAGAGCCGATCCCAGTCACGATGTTTGGCAATTTGGAATCGTAATATTCGTTTGTCTGACAGGATGTTTGCCCTGGCAAAAGGCTTGCTCAGAGGATCCTCGTTATATGCGCTACATGGTCTGGCAAGGGAGTATAATGATGATGCCACTGCGACGCACACCCAAACTGTTCAAGGTAATATAATAATAAATAATAATTAATAAAAAAAAAACATTTGTTAATTATAATAATTTCCAGTTGTTGACATCTCGGGCGCAGCGAATGTTTAAACGTTTTCTGGAGCCGCGTAGTGGCAACCGGCCAAAGAGCTTGGGAGATTTGACCAAGTTCATGGATGACCGCTGGTTGGCCAAGACGGCGGAGAAGGAGATGGCCGAATATGAGACAGACGAGCTGTGTCCTTCAATGTATTCCTTTCACAGCAGCCCCGACGAGAAGAATCGCCTGCTTTACACATTGGCCGATTGCGGAATTGAAACAAACGTCGATCGTCAGCTTAAGAAGAATCGCATTAAAGACTGGATTGAGTCGTCTATCATAACAGAGGAGGATGAAGTAAGTTCCCGTTAATTGTATCTATTATCAAGGTCTATTAATTGTTTGTTTTAAAGGAAGAGAACGAGGAGACTAATTCGGCTTCGCCCACATCGTCAATCTCACGCGAACCGATGCCGGGTCACATCTCCTCCATACGGCAGCCACAGCAGCTGGACAAGTCCAAAGAGATTAAGAGCACTCTGAAAGATGCCACACAGAAGCACTTTGATCCTCGCACGGGTGCACTGCAGCAGGGTCCCAGTGAAATGGGAATGGCCATGCACTCGTCCAAGTCCGTTAACCTGGCGTCATCATCGACGCTCAATAATGCAGACAGTTTGCTTACCCTGGGCTCAAGGCAGGACATGTTGGCCAGCAACTTGACCATTTATAATTCAATGGAAATGGAGCTGAACCGCTTAGGTAAGGGTCAGCCACTGCTACAAGTCGACGGCTTTTTAAACCAGTCACAGAGTAGCAACCTACTAACCTCACTCGATGTGCCGCACGACGCCCGCTCCTCCACTCCTGCTAAGAACTCCATCGGCGTGGGTACAAGGGGCGCCACCAAGAGTATTCTACAGCGCTCCAAGTCCGACTCGCTGCAGGCGGCCATGTTCACCAGCATGCCAGCCATTGACAACGCCAACTCCTATACCGCTTTTAACACCAATAACCAGAGCCTGCAAACTTTGCAGAACACCAATGCGCCCAATGGCAGTGCCTTCTTCACAAGCGGTAATAACAATCTTGTCAACAGAACTAATCAAAGTAAAACGGTGACTTTTATGGGCTTAACTAATGCCTTCCAATCGCTTGCTCAACTCCCAGTGCTGTCTACTAATCCAGTAGCAACTTCTGTGCCACCTGCCGTCCAGTCGAATTATTTTAATCGCTCCCACAATGATTCTCAAGTCAAAGACAGCGCGTATGGATCTGCCGATGTGAACGACACCATGATGACCACGAACCATCATCCACATCATCCCCATAGCACTGCGCGACAAATGGTTTACAATGGAGGAGCACGTGAATCGAATTTGAAGGACACGGCCTACGATAGAGTCGTGGTCACAAACAGTAACAGCGTGCGAAAGCGCAGATAGCTTGTATGTAACATCCAATACGATATATACAATATGCAAGTTCCAATAAATATTAAACGTAAATTTGTTAAAAATTTGTTGTTTTCCTCGTTAGTTAGGTCGAATTATTGAAAGGCTGCATTACGTTCTTAAAAAATTACGTTTCCTTTATTATGCGTAAAAATCCAAAAACAAGCCGCAATCCACAACACATGTAGGCGACGACTCTGCTGCTGCAGAAATTGCCGCTTACTTGAGGGGAATAAAACGCGAGCTGTGGGTGGCACCGATACCGGGCCTACCGTGCTTGACTGGTTTGTAGGTCAACGCGAATTCGCCCAAATAGTGTCCAATCATTTCTGGCTTAACTTCAACCTGTTGACAGACAACAATATTTGGCATAATAGTTCACAATGTGTAATTCGTTCAATTGCTTACCTGGCCGAAGTCCTTGCCATTGTAAACGCCAATGATGGAGCCGGTCATCTCGGGCACAATGATCATGTTCCTCAGATGAGTCTTTACAATCTCTGGCTTCTCATTTGGTGGAGCCTCCTTCTTGGCCTTGCGCAGCTTCTTGATCAGGGCCATCGGCTTGCGCTTCAGACCGCGAGAGAAACGCCTGCGGGCACGGCTGTGCATCAGCTCAACCAACTGGTTGCTGCGCGCGGTGAAGGGGATGAAAACAATGAGGTTAATTTGGGACGCCGCTTGGTGTCGCATATCGATTTACTTACTTGGGCATATCCAACAGCTGATCCAAGTCCACACCACGGTAGGTGAACTTCTTGAAGGTACGCTTCTTCTTAAGGGTATCATCAACTTGCTGTTTGCAACAAAAAAATAAAGGGTATTGATTAGCACAATCTGTGTTTGCTATTTTTTAATCGATATTGCACTTGAAACTCTAAAATAACATTTGCATGCATGCGCAGAGTATTGGATATTGTAAATATGATAAACTTTGTCAGTTCTGCACACAGATGCCTAATATTTTTTTAGATTTTCAAACAAAAATTACATC
The DNA here is from genome assembly GCA_035043635.1 of Drosophila rellima. Classification (NCBI taxonomy): domain Eukaryota; kingdom Metazoa; phylum Arthropoda; class Insecta; order Diptera; family Drosophilidae; genus Drosophila; species Drosophila rellima. The sequence goes on along the minus strand of JAWNMV010000145.1, from coordinate 11,124,008 downwards.
GGCCATCTTGACGTTTGCAGTCTACGGAACGGAAAGAAACAGAGACCGTAGCGTTGCCACCATTCACGAAAATTGGCGCTGCCACCTATCTATTTATTTAAAGTATTTTATGGTCACTCTGCTTAAAGCTATCGGTGACTTCTTTTGGAGAACCAAAGCTGCCATACATTTCAAATCTTTAGTGAACAAACAGTTCCCAATTGTAACTGTTCGGAAGTAAACGAATCAACAACAACATCAACTGAGCGCAATCCAAACAATGCTGACGTTACCAAAAATATGTTTTAAAAAAGACTGCGTAAAATGTGAACAGCAAACATATGCAATTTCCACCTAAAATAGTATTAAATGTTTTTTAAAAAATAGTATTCGCTTGCTCAATGTAAGGTCCATTTATCAAATCAAACGCCAAACTGTCTTCGCTTTCGATTGCTTTTTGTTTTTGTTTGTAGCGCCTTCTGTTCAGTGATAAGAGGTAAGTGATTGATTGCCCTTCTGATTACAATAATGTCTGCAACTATCTCTCTTTGTTTAGTTTCAGTTTTTGCTGCCGTGTAACATTGACAAATTTGGGCTTAGCTAGCTCATCATCATCAGCAGGTGAAAGTGGGATTGCATCATGTTCTCATATTCGGGCCATGTTATGACGCTTGCGAACAGCATTATTGGTGTCGGCATTTTGGCGATGCCATTCTGCTTCCAAAAGTGCGGCATCATACTCTCGATTGTATTGCTCGTGCTGAGCAATTGGATAACTCGCATATGTTGTCACTATCTCATCAAAACGTCGCTGCTGACACGTCGCAAGAGTTTCGAACTTCTCGGTCTCCATGCATTCGGCACATCCGGCAAACTATTGGCAGAACTATGTATAATTGGTTACCTTATCGGAACATGTATCACATACTTTGTGGTCGTCGGCGACTTGGGCCCACAAATTGTTTCCAAGCTATTTACATTGGATATCGCTGAGCACAATCATCTACGTACGGTGGTCATGATAGCAATTACTATCTGTTGCATTGTGCCACTGGGTATGCTACGTAATGTGGACAGTTTGTCGGCTGTGTGCACCGCTTCCATTGGATTCTACGTGTGCCTCATGCTGAAGATTGTGCTCGAGTCTGAGTCACATATTGTCGCAAACGATTGGACCGAGAAGGTGCTCTACTGGGAACCAGCAGGAGTTCTACAGTGCTTGCCCATCTTTAGCATGGCGTTATCCTGTCAAATGTAAGTACATTTCTGATCTATGTAAATACTTTACTTACTTATATCTTAAATTGTAGGCAGCTCTTTGAAGTCTTTGGCAGCATCAATAACCAGAGTCTGGACAAACTAAATGCCATTGTTCGCAATGCCACCTGGATTTGTACACTAGTTTATATAGCCGTTGGTTTCTTCGGCTATGTGGCTTTCTGCCAGCACAGCTTTTCCGGTAAAAGTTCAATTAAAGTATTTATTGTAAATATTAATATCAAATTTTGCTCTCAGGCAATATCTTGGTTAACTTATCGCCCTCGTTTGGCAGTGACATCATTAAAATTGGCTTTGTGCTTTCAATTGCATTCAGCTTTCCCCTGGTCATATTTCCGTGCCGAGCCAGCATCTACTCCTTGCTGTATAGAAAGGTTAGAGGAACAACTTGTAAATTATATTAGAACTTAAATTAAATGTTGTTTAATTTTTCAACACAGCAGGGACACACGGAAAACAGCAGCTATATTCCAGAGCGTCGCTTTCGTCTGATTACGCTCTTTATCGTCATCTTCTCGCTGTGTGTGGCGCTCGTGATTCCCTCGGTTGAGCTGATTATTGGCTTGGTGGGATCCACAATTGGTGTGGCCATTTGCATTATGTTTCCAGCATCGAGTTTTCGCAAAATCATTAAAAAGGAATCCACGGAGCGCACTTTGGCACAATTTGTTTTTGTCAGCGGTTTTTGTTTGATGATTCTCGGCACATATGCGAATTTGAATGCCATCGATGTTCAGAGCTCTGGACCACAGTTTGATGGAGTTCAAATGATTACACCTATAATATCTAACGAAAAACCACCGCCAGCTTTAGAACTTAAGAACTCGGAAATTCTTAAGCATTTAGTAAAAGAATCCAACGATCCTGTTGTTAAAGAAGTATTAGAAAAGCTTGAAGACGGCAAACGTGAACCTAACGTAGAAAGCGTTAAAATAGTTGAAAAGCCAATTTTAGTAAGTGCTTCCTCGGATAACCCACCGATGCCCCCGTTACCCGTAGACGAATCCCATTCCCTGGACGTGAAAAACGAACCACCTTTGGATAAAGCAGAAAACTTACCAAAAGAAGTGGAAACAAATGACGCCGCTACAATTCTGAAGAAAAACTTGACAATTGACAAACCTAAGGATTCTCTTGTGGCAGCTGCCGAACCTGAGAAGCCTGAGAAGAAGGCGCCACCAGTATTGACCGAGGCCGTTGCACAGCAGACGATTGATAATGCTGCCATCAAGAAGGAAGAGGAAATTACAGCTGAGGAGCAAAAAGATAACAAGAGAAATGCAGATGAACTGCGAGAATCACAAAAGGAACTGAAAGAGAAAATGCAGCTCTTGGAACGCACTGTGGATGAATTAAATGTGGAGTTGGCGAAACAAAAGCCACAGAATGAAAATACCGTAAAGTTACTGGAACGCAGTGTGGACAAATTAAACGATGAATTGGCAAATCAAAATCCGGATAATCCAAAACCCTTAGCTGTTAATGAGCTCGCTGAAGCTCTGAATAAAGTCAAGGAGACCAACCGACAAGATGACCAATTAAAAATGGTTGAAAAACCGCAAGCGCAACCACAACAAGAACCTCAACCGCAACCGCAACCTCAAAAAGTTAACAATACAGTAAATGAACGTAAACCTATTTCATTGATGGAAATGCTTACAGAAAATGTACATGCTCGGGAGGAGCAGGAAGCACACGCTGGAGTTTTTGAGCCGCTCTCTTATAAGACAGGGGAGCTGCTTAAAAATGTAACTGCTGATGTTGTGCCATCATTAGCTCAACGATTGCCACTGCCACTTGTGCTCTTGGCCAATGCCACTCGGATGAAAGCAAACAGTACCTTATTGCTGGCTAAAATGCCAGCCAACAAATCGAGCGACGTCGTCAATGTCGAGGCCATAAGGCGAGAGTTGCTGCAATTAAAGGAGCAGCAGATTACGACTGCCCAGCCCGTGATCCGCATTAAACGCGATGCAGACGGCAACGACAACTGTCTTCCTGAGCCCAAGCTAAGTGATGTGAACAGCGGACCGGGAATCGGTCTTGGTTTGCAGATTGAAAACATAGGACGAGAACTAAAATCCATTAAGGATGATGATGAAGACACGAATTCGACGACAGCAACGGCGTCCTTGGAAGCGAATATAACTCTTGATAAAAGTTGAAATTACCTACTCAAGCATATTGTGTAAATACAAATATTTATACTACCGCTCCAGTGAGATGTTCACAGGGCAAATAAGCTTTATGTACATATACTTTTAACTTAGTATTAACAATGATGATAATGTATTAATTTAGTCTGAGGAAAAGATGCATCAACATACTTCAAGTTAACAATTCCTATTAACTATGTAGTCAGTAGTCAAGATGGCTTGACTAGAAGTATCACTTTAGTATAACTTTTACCATAATAATTATAATTTAAATAGTTTGTTAAATTTAATATATTTTGACAACAGGAGTACATGCAACAACCGAAGATTGCTTTCAGTCTTAGATACAGTTTAGTTTCTCTGTAACCACTGCACTTTTTCCGATTTAATTTATTATGATTTAATTAACTGAGCAGCTCTGAAAGAGAAGTGCCTTTATTATTTATAGCATGCGTGAATAAATATATAACAAATAATATATATTTAAAACCTACAGTTTTCTAATTATGATGCTTTGCTTTTAACGTGTGTAATTATTATAAATTATTTCAAAATTTGTACATCTTGTCATTGTCGTTTGGAATAGAAACAAAAGCATGTCCATCGTCTTGGATGTCGTACAAAAGATCGTCCTCCACGGCGTCTATGAATTGACGTGCTCCGCAGCTGTCGAAGTCTTCAAAAGATGCCAATGCGTAAGTTAGGTCTCTTAAAAATGTGTAAAATTTAATGGATATACATTTTTGACAGTTGGAGGAAAGCACAAGTGGAAGATGCGATATTTCTGTCGAGGAAAACGATCAAAATTGTGAGCCCGTTGCAGCTGTGATAAACATACAAATACCAGATCCGCCCAAAGAGATAATAGAACCATTAAAACTGGCAATCAAACCCGTTAGCAAAGAGCCCGAAGTCATCCGTCCCGTTTCCCTGCTAGATGTAACTACTAAGAATAGTGGACCAATTTGTCCGCCAAAATCGTCCTGCATGCGATTGGCCAGGAATAGTTATTTTTCCTAGATCCATATGAAAACAAGCATCAAATATAGATTAAAGAACTTTAATAGAACATGGGATGATCAACAAATTTGTTAACAAATTGAACAAATAACTTTATGGTTACGCCCATTAATTGAATCATTAAACCAAATTCTTTGTAGCATCTACCAATAATGAGGTTGTTTCTGTTATCCGTTTTCTTGGTTAATTTAAGTTTATAATAATATATCTCTGCAGACCGAGAGATTCGTTGAATAGATACAAAGAGACTTGGTCTATTTATCGGCTCCGAGTGCATGCAGATCGTTGAGCACCTCCAGGACAGTGGCTATGCTCCAGGCCTGGGTGCGGCAGGAGTCGTTGCAGTAGTTGCCACTGTCGTTGGTCAACTCGGGCAGACCGCGCCAATGGGATGTCTGCAGCTCGCGAAGATGGGCACGCAGTATAGCCCACGTCTCGGCGATGACCACGTCCAGGAAGCCGCACTTTCTGGCAAAGATCAGGCGTGCTCGCAGATAAAATCCAATGGGCCAAATCCACTCGGGTCCCTGGTGATAATTGGCGCCATGGGCCACAGTGCAATCCGTTGAATCGTTGGAGTTATCATAGTTGGCTCTGTAGTTCCAATCGTCGGGATCCAATGTCTTCATGCCCAGCGGTCCCAGTAGATGCTTCTTGGCCATCTCCAGAGCACGCCAGGCATTTTGTGGATTGCACAAATCCGGCGCAACTGTCAGCGTTATGGGGAAGTTGCAGCGCAGCTGGAAGTCCGTCCAGTCCTGTGTGGCACCAACGCTGTCCTTGTAGATGCCCTTCTTGTTGGCCACCGATGTGGTATCCGTGTCCTTGACAAAGAAATTCTGCTCAAAGTTCTTCTGTATGCGATCCGCCCAATCCTTGTAGCTCCACTTGGTCTTCTCCCCTGCGGGACCCTTGCGCTCCACACCGCCGTAGGGAATCACCTGACGTTCGTTGAGTCCCTGCATGAATCGCAATACGGCGAATTGCAGACCAATCAGCTCCACGGCGGAACCATCTCGTGGTGTGCTCGGACGTCCGCGGTTGCCCGCCTTGTCGGATGAGCCCATTTTGTCCATCCAGGTGCCGCAGTTGGCGCTGTTGCCACCAAAAACGAAGCCCGTATCGGGATTCACGCCAATGTGATTGTTAAATCCCTGATCCACCATGTGAGCATCGATTTCCTGGCCGGCATTCCGCTCACGATACTGCAATCCCTGGAAGTGCACCTGCAATGCCTCCTGCATGACGTCATAGAGCAGCTGATCAAAGGCACCCGGCGCATGCGGCTCCGAGTCATCGTAGGGGAAGATACGCGACACCTTATCCTTGAGAAGATCCGCGCCCTTGGGTGCCTCCTCCACGTACTGTTTAATGCTGTGCAGCCACCACCAAACGGCATCGCGGCAATTGAGACGTGGCTTGGCTCCATTATCCAATAGATTCGGTATCAAACCATGACGCATGGCAGCCGCAAAGCCAAGAATGATGAAACGTGCCTCATGGAATCGGCCAGTCAACAACATTGTGCCACGCAGAGCAATGAACGTGTCCCGACCCCAACAGCGCATATAACCTGGGAAGCAAACACGAAATTAGATTATTAAGCAGGCAGAGATTAGGAGTATGTTCACCTGTGGAGAAGTGGGGCAGACCGGCGGACAAGGTGACACATTGCTTGGGCGGCTTCGGTGGGCTGATGGCCGGACTAAAGCCAGGCAGATTGGCGGACTTGCACACGGCCAGAAACTGCAGTGTTGAGAGCGCCAGAGCTTGGCTAAAGTGATGACCATCCCTTATAAAACTAAAAAAAGAATGAAATATATGAGTACACAAAAAAGTCGAGATTAATATAAATATAGTGTTGTATCTACTAAATACTATCTATGACTATTAAAACAAATCAAAAAAAATATAAAAAAATTTAATTTAATTTAATTTAAATACTACTTTAAATACTATATCGATTACGTAACGGTTACAAAACCAATTATCTATATATGAGAAATTTTGACTCTTTTGAACTTTCAACAATCACAACTTTCTTAAAGCTCATCCGATTTCCATGAGGAATATCTTTTTTTCTTCATAATATTAACCCTACTTTAACTCTGCATTTAAATTTTTTGATTCTGAGAGAAACAAAATTTTTCGAAAATTTATCGATTTTTACATAGTAACTCCTTTACACTTTTCGAAAATTTTCAAAAATTTTAAAACTTAAATTTATTCTTTTTATCGACTCCTGATGATCAAATTAGGTTAAAAAAGTACTTTTGAACTTATTTCCACTTTTTTTCTTTAAAGTCTTAACGGTTATTTCGGTTGTAATAATTTCGGTTTTTGGGTTTCGGTATGATAGAAAAGTTCTGTTTCGGTTACAATTTTAGTTACGGTTACCAATTTCAATCGGTTAATACCGGTTAGCTACTACGATTTTAATTCCTGTTTTTAACTCATAATTCTTAATTGCGATCGCTAATGGGCCAATTATTTATACCAACTGTGAAAAAATGACTCACCTGGGCATCAAGTGATTAACCTGATTAACGAGCACAGTGTACACTCCGCTCACAATGGCATCAAAGTAACAAGGTACGAGGTAACGTGGCACATTCTTCAGCGGCTCAAAGGTCGCCTTCATCCAGACCGAAAGTGGTTTTAGGTCCTCAAAGTTGTTCAGACGATCGGCAATGTAATCTAAAAATATGTTTATATTAATTTATTACATAAATTAATAAATTCTCCTGCTCACCCATCATCCAGTTGCCATCACGCAAATTGTTGCACAATGGATGCCCCAAATCATCGCGTGGTGAAATCTCCGTTAGCAGCGAGACAAATCCCTGCAAGCCGCAATAGACGATGGGACCAAAGTTGGGAATATCATAGGCGGAGCCACCCAAGCCCAAGTCGCGCTCCTCCTGGTCGCAGCAGAAGAGAGCGCGACTCAGCGCTGGTAGATCCAACTTGGAGACAATCGCCTGGAGATCCGCACACTGGGAGCCAGATTCAACCCGCAATGCATTCGTGATTTTCTGCAGATGATCGAAACTTTTGCGGGCGGATGCATGCAAGGAAACCCGGATGGCAACCACGGTGCCAGGTCGGAGATTGGCAAAGTTCAGCTGCGTGTTGTTGCCATCCACGTAGGAGCTCGTCTCAAACACTTGGGATTTGCTGAGTGGTATGTGCTCCTGCAGTGATAACTGGAACTGGGTGAAGCCATTGATAACATGCTCATCCTTCTTAAAAGGAGCCGGACGATCAAAGGGTTTGTCGCTCTTCATGGTCAGATTCGCCTCGAGTATAATCTCGTCCAGCACACCCTCGAAACGCAGGGGACGCACATTGGTTGCCCCAGCATTGGGATCTGGATAACCGAATGCGGTGTGTGCAACCAGAATAACCGTTTGGTGGCTGGTGGGCGAATGACGCGTCACGGCCACCACATTGGGATCCATTTGATCTACATACACCTGGCTGAAACCCTCCTCCGCCAGCTGGCCGTGGAGAATGTTCAGAGCACGCTTGGCGGCGATGATGCCCGTCTTAAAGTCAACGCCCTTGGCCCATTCCTGATAAGCGCGTTCCTCGTCGACCACGTGGATCTGCAAGGCAAACAGAAAGGATTAATAAAAATATAAGTATTTTAATAATCCAGTCTAGCTTACGTGATGCGGCACGAGCTCATCGTAGCCTCGGTTGCTGCCTGTAGCGCAACAAGCCATGGACACCAGAGCGGACGAAGGCAGCAGATCGTAGACGGAGCGCTTCTCCACAGCCGAAGGATTGTCGTGCGTCAGATCCATGAACAGAGCATGCGCCACGCAGGGCGCCACATCGCGTATGGGATTCGCATAGAAGCCACCGACGGGCACGCCACCATAGCGATATACGAGACGACCCTGCTCATGGGAATCCCAAGCGGAAAGTGCTTCTCGGATCAACGAAGTGATGCCTAGGCGATTGACAAAGACATTGTCAGTGCCATCGGAGTTGGTGAAGAGCTCGGCGACGACGTACAACTCGGGATTGATTTTGCGTGCCGCATCCAGAAGATACTCGGCCACGTGCAGCGGCGTCGAGTGGCAGTTGTCGAGGCGAACGCCATCGAAGATGCGGGCCGTTGTCTCCACATACTCGGTCATGTGTTGCCACAAATAGGGACTGTCCTCCGGTCGCTTTCCGAATCGCAGCTTGACACTGTCGCCCCAGGCGATGAGTTCCCTTTTAAGGTAAACATTAGCGCGTCCGGGTTGCTCTTCGGCAAAGTCCAGCAGGGGGTCACTGGAGCCCATGACCCAGCCATTGTGGGCCATGAAGAATGCACCCGGTTTGCCGTACATATCCTGCTCAATCTCCAGCAGGGATTTGCCCTCGGTGCCCGTGTGGGTGAAGTACGTCATGAACACGGAATGCTTTATGGAAATTTCACGCACACGAGGTCCATCCGGCTGGACGCGATCGTATCTCACGCCGGCCAGGCAATTGTCAATGGAATAGTTGAGATATCCTTGGATCTCGGCGCGCACAGCATCGTTGAGGGCGTCCAGATGATGACGCAGTGTCTCGGCGCATTTGCGGAAACGCGACTCCTCATCGAAACAGTCGCCATGGAAAGCATTAAACACGTCCAATGCCAACTCGAAATCAATGGTGCTACCCAAGCGTCGATATTCCGGATCCTGTATCAGTTTGATCTCCGAGAATCGCGTTTGCCTTGCCACATTCTGCGGCGGCTTACGGTCGCGCACCTGCGACATGAACTCATTCACATACTTCATCACATCGCACTGATACAGCTCGTGAATATTGACCTTGGACAGATAAGTCGTATGCAATTGGTACTTTAAAGCTTCCAAATGGCACTCCTGATCGATGATCTGCGGCACGCCCACATTCTCCAAACGCCCAGCGGCAATATCAGCCCCGCACTGCGCAAACGCTGCGTCGAGCAGGAAAGCGGGACGCAAATAGGGGCAGGTGGCACAGGAATACGTCGCATCCGGATACTTCAGCAGCCACTCCGATTCATTTGCCGTGTGATTCAGCACAATGTCGCAAATGGAAGCCATCTAAAAAATGGAAACAAGGAGAATTACTAGCAGAAACTAAAAGATGTTATCTTGAGAGATATATATTAAATTTTCGACTGATCGTTCCTATGTATACAATATATAAACGTCCGGTTTATATCATATTTGGTCAGAATGTAAAACACATATGAAAGATTATTTGAGTGATCTCAAAAAATTAAAAAGTTTTTCATAATAAAGTAATATTTTCATCCGATCGCTCCTATGCTGGCAATATGATATAGTAGTCAGAATTTCAATAAATTTGCTGAGGATGTATAAGGCAATTTCAAGCAAACAATTAGTGACGATTTTTTGAAATATGTATCTAAAAATAAGTTTTTTTGAAATATATATCTAAAAACAAAAGTTTTTCATAATAATAATTGATTATTTTCAAGGGCATAATTAATTACTTACACCCCATTCCTGGCGACATTTCTTGATAACTTTCTCCACATCCTCGAAAGTGACCTTGTCGCCCTTCTTGGCAGCAAAGTTCGAGCTGACACGTAGCTGATCGCGTAGCGAGTAACCGGAGCGTGATCCTCCCAGCTCCTGAATGGGCGTAAAGTGTATGACATTATAGCCAGATTCCTTGGCCACGCGCAGCTTGGCCTCCCAGGTGTGGAGTGGGCCCAACAGTTTGGTCATCACCGTTTGACAGCGCACCGAGTTCAGCGGAATGATTTTCTGGGCACCCACGGGACCCACATGTAGAGTTGGCTCCACCTGAACATACAGAGCGCCATCGGGTGAATCATTTGACTCTCCCTCGCTGCAATGGCAAATTTATTATTTTCAGAAAAGGCAAATCACTTTCAAAGTATCTTACCGATCGGCAAAAGTGAAGTAGAATCGGAAGGTGCCCGACATGTTCAATGTCAACTCGCTGTAGAGATCTGTGTCCACCACATGCACCTCCGGATGCTCCACGGACGTAACCTGCTTGCCATCCTTTAGTTGCCATCCCAGGACACGATATTCAGTGCGCACGAACTTCTTGCCCTCGACAGGATAGTTGGTGAGCAGGATAATCTTCCGGCCCAGCAACGAGACATCCGGATGGACACATAGTCGGGAGCCGCGTTTCAGGCGATAGAGCACATGGTCAGCATTTGTGCCCTCGGCTATGGGAATGCTGTGCGATTCCGTATCCTTGCTCATTGTCAAATCCTGCAAGCAATTGAAATGATATAAAACTGTGCTATGCATATACATAGCTATGTACATAAGGGATGCACATATGTGTACATAGATGAACTCACAGATATGCCGCGAGGCAATCAATTCAATTCGATTCGATTCGCTTCAATTCAATTCGATCTCAATGTCACCCCAATAAATAAAAGCGAGAACAAACTATAACCAGTGGGAACAGTTACATTCGGGACAACCCGACTGTGGGAGACCCTGTACTTATGCTGGAAATTATGTTTGCACAAAATTATAAGTTATTAAATTCGATATGTTTAGGATATCCAGAAACACCCAAGCCAAATTTGATCCTTCTAGCTCTTACCATCTCTGAGATCTGTTCGTTAAGGCGGACATGACTATATCGTCTCGACTGTCGATGCTAATCAAGAATCTGCTAATCTGCTTCTGTCTTTTATGCACATTTTACCGCTAGCGAACTTAATAGACCCTTTGAATTTTTAAGTACAGAGTCTAAAAAATACAATTGCAGCAACAGCCCGAATGATCAATTAATTTATTAGTAATAAAAATAATTTTTGAATTCTGTAGCATTTAACAGCCGAGAAAAAGTTAAGGACATTTAAAATTGTTTCATAAAATCCAAGAGATTTTCCTGAAATTTAGATGATTAATATATTTATAATATTTAAATCCCTTTACTCAGTGTAGCTTAGGGACATTTAAGATTGTTTTATAAATTCAAAAGGATTTTTTTTAATTGTGTAATTGTGTTGGCGTCGTTCTATTTTTAGCAAAGATAGGTTTAGCGATTACACTAAGAGATAACAGATACGCACACACACACACACACACACACACACATACAGCGAGAGACACTCACAAGCAAAATCAGTTACAACACCACAGTGGAAGTATGTAAATTATAGAGCTTAATCGATTTCTTGTAGTTGTATTAGAACACGAGGAGCACACGGCACAGACTGAATGAAGCATTCGCTTCTCACTCGTTGCACCTTTGAATTAATTCTGTGCTATGATTTGCAATACAATCATATAAATATGTGCACACATACATGTACATACATATGTAATATATTGATTAATATATATGTATGTACGTTACATGTATGCATTTACTTATTTACGACATAATTTTTTTAGACAATCAGAGATTGTGATCATACCTCACTGTGGTGTTTTTGTAACGATTTGTTGCGGCCGCTGCTGTTGTTGCTGTTTTTGCTGTTACTGTTGCTGCTGCTGCTGCTACTGTGGCGGCGGCGGCTGCTGCGGCCGTGGTTGCTGCTGCCTGCATTGCCCATACTTGCAATGGCACTAAGCTTCTCATTTGCACTAATCTCGGTTGGTAGCGACGCCGACGCTGACAGCGACACCGACACCGTTAGGCAGGCCGACACAGCTGTTGCTTCTTCTTCTGCAAGTTGAGCATTCGCCTGTGCCGGCTGCTGCAGCTGCTGCTGATGCTTATCAAAACTTTGCACTCTTTGCATCCCGCCATTTGTCGGTTCCGTAGTTACTTGTTCATAGAAATTGATGAGCCAGCGAAAGAACTGATATCCCATTAGGATATTGAATAGCCACTTGAAACCTTCGACAAGCATTTTTGATTTAACACGCCTGAGATCGTGTAAAGCTCTAGATGCAATAGAAGCGTTTCGTTTTATTTTGTTAATTAACAGACGGCAGCTCAGCTCAGCTTTGATCTGTTTTCCTTTGTTACTAAAGCTCAGCAGCTGTTAATCGCTAATGAAGCATTTATAAATAATACTTATTTTTTTAAATGGAGTGAGCTTAGTAATTAACTAAGTGCATGTGTGTGTATATATGTGTGTATGTTCCTAATAACATGCAGAAGCTTTAGTGCAATCTGAAGATTACTCTCGCAAATTTCTGAAGCTTTCTAACGGCATCCATGACTTTTCTTGTATGGCTTGCACATGGGGCAATTAGAGCAAGAAAGATAGAAAACGTTCGCTCTCATCTTCACCTTACTGAATACTTCCTTTATGGGCTTACATGCAAAGCTTACATTCTGAAGAATAAAAGGTCGTTGAATAATGCTGTTTTAAACATTATTACACCAACCAAAGGCACAACTGTTTTAGCTTCACACTCTTTTCACTTCTTTGTTAACTTCTTTCCACTATTTTCACCGGCTTTGCAACGTATAACTGCACATTAATGATACATTTAAAAAGCTTGCCAAAAATGCGTTTTGTTTGTTTTCATTTTTCGGTTTCTTTAAAGTTCATTTCAAAGTAAACATTTTGCTAAATAGCTTAAAAATAGACACTAATTCATTGCGTCCATTGACCTACATACTTTTATACATACATAAACGCATACATATGTATTTATTTAATCATTGTATGTATGAATTTATGTGCTTTTTAAGTATTTTTTGTGATCTTGTCCCGTTAACGATGCATTATCAGTCGATAATGAACCTCAAAATTCCAGCATGTGTTCATTATTTATGCCATTTTTGTTATAAACAATTAGATAATATAATTTTGCTTGCACTCGCTTTGTATTTCGCCTCAAATGTGTACACATTTTGTTTATTTTAATACATGCTTTAATATTTTCATGTGCAAATAAATTAATAAGTCACTAATAATATTTTAATAAATTTTATTCACCGAAAACTATGATCTGCCGCTGAATTAAACTTTACCAGCAAATAAATTCCTCAATTCTTTTTCTATTGAGCTCAAGGTGACCTTTCAAGTTTTCGTGCGCTCATCAGCTGCTTCGGCTTTAGAATGTCGCACCCTCAGTTGCTGGTAAACAAAAATCAGCTGTGCATTCATGTGTTTGCTTTTCATAGTATTGTGGTAACCTTATGTATGTAACATGAAATTTGCATGTATGCGTGCCCATAGATACGAGCATAGATCTTTGATATGCACACGTTTTACACGAGTTACAATTTGGAATGTTAATTTACTTACAATCATGTTAACCAAGAACAGCACCAACAATATCTGTTTTGCAAGTTGATAATTGACAAATGCTCTTTCATTATTTTGCGCACTTTTATTATTAACAGCTGCAGAGTTTAATTGTTATTGCGGCGACAAAAGGGATTTTATCTCACATACAGAAAAAAAAAACAACAAACGAAAGCAGCTAAAAATGGTGATGTGAAGAGCAACTGCATATCGATTCATCGATTCTTGCAAACTCGATGTTTTCCGATAAAAATTCGATGGCAATATTGTCGATATACACATGTAACGGAAATTTGAAGAATTCCAAGTAATAAATCAGATAAAATATGGTTTCAAAACTCGGTAATTATTTGGCCGAGAATACAATGTTTTGGCTTGTTTGTAAAGCTGTTTATTAAATATAATTGTCTTCATCGTCATATGCATACTTTTATATAGTATGCATATTAAATTCATAATAGTAAGTGTACATTTGTGAACGATTCTCTATCAATATAACTTTATGACAACGGTTAACAGTGAGACGCATTACTCGAGCTACAGCCTAATTGTAACTTAATTTAACTGGCACTAAGTAAAAAGCACATATTGAATTTGTTGTTGCTGCTACATTTGGTTGCAGTCTCTGCAGTCCTATCATTTCCGCACGGTAAACACCAAGGGCGCCGACTCATCTTCCTGCTGCTCGAGCAGCGTCGTTCTAATAGCACGTATTGAATGCTGCTGCTGTGCCTCAACGTCCTCGTATTCGATAGATGAGGAACGCAGCAGCTGGAATTGCGAGGTTGAATCGTTTTTGGTTATGATCAGAGAGGCTGGTCGAGGACCTAAGAAGAGCAGAATAAATAAAGTTATTAAAACCCGTATGTGATTATAATCAATTTGATTACCTGCTGGCGGTTTTGTGGTCAGGCGACCTTTACTGCTGCCAGCTGCCAGTTCCATTTGACGCTCCGATACGTATTCCACATTCGGTGTTAGCTTGGCATTATTATTATTATTATTGTTGTTGTTGGCCAGGTTGCTGCCGCTGGGCGTTTGTTTGATCGATACCCGCTTCTCAGACTTGACACTGCCTTGTTGCTTCAGTATTGAGTCCCGACGTTGCTGCATCGGCGAACCTGAGGTTAGCAGCGATGGGGTAAACAAGGCACCAGCATTTGACAAATCGAGGTCTAAAAATTACATTGATTATGGGAAAACAAAGTTAGAAAATTTAAAAATTTAAAACACACACACACACAAGACGGGGAAGTACACAAATCAGACAAAATTAACAATCGGATGTTGATGGATGTTTCTTTGGCGGCCTCTTTGCTTTTTGTCGTTGAAGATGATTGAAGTACGGCTTTCTTGATTATATACAGTCGCTAACTTATGTACACATAACCGTCACCCTTTTGATAATTTAATTGGTAATTATTTACAAGCTAATCTAAGTAAGTACAAACTACAAAACATTTAGTTTCATGCAAATGTAGGTTAAATTAAAATAATCAAACAAATTGAAAAGTTTAAAGCAATTGAAAACAATTTACCCATATCCAATAAGCGGGTAAATAGGATAATGTATTCTTAACAAACTGTTATAAAACAAACTACAATAAAATGCAATTGTAAAGAGTTGTTCGTATGATTATTTATTTGATCTTTCCATATAAAGTTATTAGCTCGTTTCTGGAAGCAGCATTTGATTAGATTGTTAGTCATTATTATTTAAATTGCGATTTGTATTTGCTGATGAAAACTTAAAACTAATTTTAAATAATCGTGCAGTCCATGTTATACATAAATACTTAACAACACAAAATTAAACGTTAGAAAATTTCTATCTTTTAGAGTTTGGTTTGTAAAACAAGAAATAATATCGAAATCATAGGAATACAATTGCATTTAAGCCACATTAACTACCAAAATTCTATTGAAGCATTGTTTAAAATGAAGTATTAAAAGCGTTTTAACGTTTTTGTTTTTCATCGTTTTAAATGGCACAAATATAAATTGTTGTTTAGTATAAAGGTTAACTTAACTAATCTTAAAGCTAAAACTATGATTTAACCAGACCTGCAGTTGCACCGATTACAAGTATTATCTAATAATACCTAATAGTATTAATCGTTTTATCAATATAATTCTATTAGTTTTAAAAGTTAATGTACATGCTTTGAATTGGTTGAATTTTTTACATGTTCGTTGGAAATGTTTGTGAAAATTAGGAAGCTCGTTTGGTAGTTGTTTTTAATACAGATATGTTGTTAGTTAGTACTAGTAGTTGAAGCCATTTATAGTTTGGTATCGTCATAATTAATATCACTGTTGGGCACCACAACCACCGTTGGAACCGTTGTCATATAGGGTGTCATCGGCTCGATCAGCAATTCATCAGCAATTGAGCTTGGACGCGCCAAGCGTGTTAAACTATGTGGATTATAATAACTAGCGAAGCCCCCTCCACCACTACTATTACCACTACCAGCATAACCATCATTGCTACCTCCACCGCCACCTCCACCGCTAATCACATTTATCAAATCGGTGCTGCCGTTACCCAGACGCATTTGGAGGCCGCCAGAGGCGCCGGCGGCAGCGTTAAGACTTTGTAGCGAATGGGAGCTGGCGCTGCGATTGTATTCCGAATTTAAATATTTCGATTGTGGTGCATTGTTCCCATTGCCATTGTTGTTGTTGTTGTTGCTGTTGTTATTGTTGTTGTAGTGGAGCAGAGTGTTAACCATCTGCTCATCGGATGGCGAACCAAACTCAGAGGTCTCGCAAATGGGTGCTAATTGCAGCTGTGCGGCTGCAGCTAACATCTCACCTGTTGGCAAACCGGACGGACTTGGTCGTTCACTGCTCGCCACATCCTCGAAGGCTTCTTCGTTGAGTGTCTGCAATGCGCCGCATATCATCTGCTCCTCCAGTGTAACCTAAACAGTCGAAATTTATTAGCAATTATGGTAAAAATACTTTAAATTTAACTTTAAATTAAATTCTTTATTTATAAAAACGTTGATCAACTTGGTTTTTCTTTTACCTGCAGATACTCATAGTCATGGATCTTCGGCTGAAGTTGTAAGCATTTAAATAAAATAAATCAGGGCTTAGATGAAATATCTTTACAATTTAAATACTCCTAGTCTATGTACGTTTCAAATTATAAACAAAACTGCTACATTTTAATAAAAAACTTGAATTCTTTTTATTAAATTAATTGTATTTATTGTATTTAAATAACCTTTCTACCATAAACTATATACCAAACCCGATTGAATAACTAACCTGCTTCTCCATATGACTGACAGAGTTTCTGCGCGAGAGGGGCGGAGGAGGCAACGCATCGGGAACATCTCTAATGGTGGACACACTGGCCGCCGTCTCCGCAATCGCGGGTTGTGGACGAATCTTTCGTGGCAGGCGATCGCAATCCCTCAGCGTTGTGATCAGCAAACGAAACAGTTCCCAATGGCCAAAGTTCAGGCCAAGCACCTGCATAAATCATAGGTTAATCTTCTACTTCGAGGCTCTTCCATTAGCTCGCTTACCGCCTTGAGATCCGACAGTTCACAGTGCTTAAGTACACGACCATTGATTGCATTGTCTCGCAGAGCTGGTCCCAGTTTCTGTAACGTGGGCTTGAGATCTTCAATGCGCTCCAGCAGACTGATGACGCCCTCCACAGTGAGGTCCGTGAGCTTCGTTTGCAGTATATCATCCTGTTTGAATTTAAGTGAATCATCAATTATAATTTGTATATAGAATTCAAAAGAACTTCAAACTCACGCCAAAGGAATCGCTGGGCGATGGTATCAACGGTGTCGTTGGCTCTATTGCCAGATTACGCGAACGCAATTCGTTGGCCACAAACTCGTTCTGCAGCATTTGGTAAGGCGGATAAACCTGAGGCGAAGGCACATATGTGGTGGGCGCGGGATGCGGCCTCATGCTGTGCGATACGCTGGGACGTGTTTGCAGCACCAGGGAGCCCTCGTCTTCGATCACTTGTTGGTCCTCTGTGAAAGATTTAGAAAGACAAATTAAATGGATTTACATCACTCCCTTCGATTAATTATTGTATTTACCTTTTAGCACCTTTCGCAGGTAAGGATCGAGGTTGATTGTGAATGGCAAAAAGATGCGCAAATCTGCGACCAACAAGTCCGATTTATGCAGCTGCAAAAAGGCGTCCAGCTTGCGCTCATCGCGATCCAGCTCCAGCAGAGGAGCTGCCTCCCTCAAGCAGGCGAGCTTTGGACGCACTCTGGAAACAGATTCAGAAACAGAAATTTAGCATTTAAAAAAGGAATGCTTTTATTAAATATGTTTACTTCTCGTAGACACTCTGCAGCGAGATGTTCTCATCGGCATTGGTGTCCATGAATTGGTCATGGTGCAGGACAATCATGCTGGCGCGCAGTGGCCACTGCTCGGTGAGATTGATCCAAGAGCTGAGACGGTACCAGCTAAAGTCAATTTGGAATGCTTTCAGCAGACGCACCGTGATGTAGATCACATTCATGAGGCGACGCATACTGCGGGGATTCACATCGCTGAAGTAATCATCCGTGAGCACAATGCGCGACAAGTCGAGCACGCCCTGGGGATTCTGGCCAAGCCGATGCAGATTGGAGCCAATCGAGCTGGCCACCGAGTCGGATAGACGCAGTTTCTTGCCACCGCCGGCAGCGCGTTGCGGATTGTGTGGTGCCCTGAGCTTCTCTTGGCTGGACATGATCTCCGAGGCGTTCGACAGGCGACGCGCCGACACCGAATGACCCAGCGTGGGTCCATCATCAAGTTGGTAGTCGGTGCCGCTTCGCTTGAACAGCAGAGCCGTCATCTGAGCACGTTGCACCTTGCGGAGTCCCGAGTTCTGCAAGTAGACCGGCAGATGCACCAAGTTGCGCAGAAAGTCGTGACCCCCGATGCCGCCCTCGGTAAACAGGCGTCGACTATTCGCCTCCGCCGCCTTGGCAATCACATGCGGATCCACCGAAATGAGCAGCACAAAAGGTCGATTGGGTGCTGAGAGCAGAGTCTGCACGGCATTCAAAAGAGTGAGTATACGTTCCGTATCACAGGAGTCCAAAGCATCGACGACGCCCACCAAACGACTCTGCTGATTGGTAAAGGCGTCCAGACACTTGACCATATCCGTCAGCACAGCCACCTCGGCTCCGAGCAGAGTCAAAGGTGCATTCTCATTGCTGCGCACGGCGCGCTTCAGTTGCCGCTTGTGCGAGATGAAGAGTGAACCGAAGACCTTGGCCAGCACATGGAGGTGCGTGCAGATGAGCGTCGCCAGCACGGCAGCAAACACATAGATGGCAACCAGAATTTGCTCCTGCTCCGCCGTATTGGCGTGCGTAAAGTAGGCAACTGTGAGGGCTATGCCCGCCACCAAGGTGACCAGGCCCAGCTCAAAGAGCAGCACAATGGGCAGACAGCACATGCGACGCCACCTCCAGCCCAGATCGATTTTCAGGCACTTCGGTCGAAAGGCGCGGTACAAACGCGTCGCCAACCAGCCATAATGTGACTCTGAAAAGAAGATAAATGGAAGATAAGTTAAACTTCTAGATATTTGCTAATAACTCCCTATACAAATCTTGTTAAATAATCCTATGAACATCCAAATTGGGAAAGTAAAATAAGAAACTCAAAACTAAAGTTATTGTAGTTAGAAAATAAAACTTAATACAATCTTAGCGAGAATTGAATTAGGTAATTAGAATTAGAGTCAAACAAAATTGATCAAAAATTTGATTATTTTTGAAAAGCACGCGATATTGTTTGTTAAAAGATTACTAAGAAACCCAAAATTGAAAAACGCAAATAAGGAACCCAAGACTAGAACACTTGTAATGAGAAAATTTAAATCGGGAAATTAAAATTTGGAAAAAATTAATAAGGAAATTGAGATGACAAACGAAAAAATAAAAATAATATAAATAATGGAAGAATTTAAGGTTTCTTTGAATCCTATTTTTAATCCTCTTTGTAATTCTCATAAAAAAACATTCGTAGTTCGCTAATGTTACAAGCTAAATAGTTGCTTCTCACCTATGGCATCCAGGAGAGCAGCCAGCATGTGAGCCACAGCGCCGTCTCCGGTGGGTGAAGCGCTGCTCGCTTCCGCAAAGTGAAACCTCACAGGCTTGGGCTGTGAATCGGCCTGTGGTCCAGGCGGATGGCAGAAGGTCACCTGGAGTATGAGACGCAGACGTGTCATGCGCTTATCCAGACCATGCAGCACGGAGTAGGCCCAGAACATGTCCATTTGATAGTTGCAGTATTTGGCAGCCGCCAGCAAAACATACGCCATAAGCAGAAAAAGGATGGCAGCCAAGGAGCCCCAAATGACGGACCAACTGCTCAATCC
This sequence comes from Drosophila rellima, assembly GCA_035043635.1. Classification (NCBI taxonomy): domain Eukaryota; kingdom Metazoa; phylum Arthropoda; class Insecta; order Diptera; family Drosophilidae; genus Drosophila; species Drosophila rellima. The sequence goes on along the minus strand of JAWNMV010000145.1, from coordinate 11,103,985 downwards.
CACAATCGTTCCAATGAGCAGCGCAATGTGCAGGCAGACGATGAAGAGGAGGCCACTTGTCTTGGCCGGCGGTTCGGCCCATTGTTTGGCAAAGTTGTTCATTTCCTCGCGCAGTTTGTTGAGCAGAAAACTCTTTCCACTGCCCCACTTGGCGTACAGGCCAACGGTAATGGGCGTGGTCAAGGTGGGCTCACTGAGCACATCAGCCAGGGCCGATGAGTACAGCTCATAGCCAAGCATGCCCTCGGAATCCTCATTGGTATTGAGACGTCGGGCTCCAAACACCTGGCCGAGTATTGTCTTTTGATGCAGGGAATCAATGTTGTAGGGCGTCTCGCCAGCCTTGTTGGCCCGGTACAGGAGCTGACTGTGCTTCGGATTGCGGAGCAGTGCCTCCACAATGGCCTTGGAGCGAGCACGCATGGCAATGTGCAAACATGTGTCGCCACGTTTATCACTTGCCGTCACCTTCGCCTTGCGATCCAACAGCATGTGGACAATTTCCAGATTGCGATTGCGCACGGCACGCAGAAGCGGCGTATCCCCGTCCTTGGTGGATGCCTCCAGATCGGGATTTGTGGAGAGCAGCATCTTGACAATTTGCGTGTGTCCCTTCTCCACCGCCGTATAGATCGCTGTCTTGCGATCCTTGCCCTGGATGTCCACATCGGCGTGCTTCTTGAGCAGAGCTTCGACCACCGTCCGGTGTCCACCTTTGATGGCATGTATCATCGGCGTATCGCCACCGCGATCCTGTATATTGATGTAGGCGCCGGCAGCAATCAATGAGGCAGCAATATCCTGGAATCCCTCACGACTGGCAATGCACAGCGCCGTCATGCCATCCTTGTCTAGGGCATTCACATTGGGCTTCTTCTCCAGCAGCGAACTGACGCAATCCGTGTGCCCGCCGGCGGCGGCCACCAACAGTGGCGTCCATGAGTACATGCCGGCTGTGTCCACATTGGAGCCAGACTTGAGCAGAGTGTCGACAATCTCGACGTTGCCACGTCGACAGGCCCAGACCAACGCTGTGGTTCCATATTTATCGCCCACATTCACCTTGGCCCCTCGTTGTATCAGCAGCTCCACAATGTCCTTGAAGCCACGTCCTGCGGCCCAGAGCAGAGCGCCCAGATGATAATTGCCATGTGCATTGCCATCCGCTCCCTTGTCCAGCAGCAGACGCACCAGATCCGTGTGTCCACGATACGCAGCCCACATCAGAGAAGTCCAGCCGCCCTAAAAGTAATTGGGGATTTAGCAATATTCATTTTCGAGCAACTGCATCCACTTACCATATCACGATGCTCAATTTCGGCGCCATGATCCAGCAGCAGTTGCACCACATCAAAGTGACCATTGCGTGTGGCACACAACAAAGCTGTCCAGTTGTCCAAATCCTCCGCCTGGACATCCGCACCACGAGCGAGAAATTCACGGACAAACGCAGTTAGGCCGCGCCCAGCGACCACCATAAGCACCGTTGTGGCATTCTACAAAGAAAATACAGAATTTCACATTAGAACTTTAAAAAACAATACTCAAAGAATTTTAACTAGAAAAAAAATTATAAAATAGTATTTTAATTTTTTCAAAACTTTTTCTTGTCCTTTTTTTCTAGATTGTAATCCGAGTTTTTATTTCTGAATATATGTAAAATAATCCGATATATTGAGAATTTAAAAGAGCAATCAATTGTGAAATACTATTTTGAAAAAACAAGACTACAAATTTTACCTATATTATTTTAATTTCAGAATATTAGAATTTATTTCCATGGTTTTCTTATATTCTGTTCCCAGTATTTTTCTGAATATTTGTAATTCTTTCAAAAATATTTTGAAAAAGGCCCTAAAAGTTATAGTGTAAAGAAGATTATCCAATTCTGGAGTAGACTTACCTCATCACGATCATCAATGGTTAGATGTCGACTATCGAGTATTGCGCGAAGACCAGAAATATCATTATTATCGATGTACTGCAGCAGGGCGCGATGTCCGAGTGAACCCATGGAATCTCCGTATCGATTTATGTTCTAAATTGATGAGATACAAAAGAGGGAACCACATCAAGTAACAATTTCTGAATGTTTCGATCAATTAAATAAATCATGCAATGACAAAGAGTAGTTATCTTTGACTAAATTGGTTGGAAACGTGGAGGGTACTTTTAATTGGGTTACATAAAGTTTGCAAACACATTTTAATTAAATATCTAAATCAGCATACGTTATTTCAATTCACAAAGTCACATGCTAATAGAACTTTCTTGTTCGATATTAGGAAAAACTCAAAGAAAAGGGGACTTCCAATGTGAGTTATTTGATTAAGATAAACAATTTTGTTGGTTGCAACGGAATTTATTTCAAATCATTTGCAGAATAAATGTGGCGCACTTTTCTAACTACTTTATGTTAAGCAGCTGTTACGTAGACTTCTGTTAATAACATTCTTGCATTTTAATTACAAATGTTAATGCTTTTATTCTTTAATATGTTAAACAGCTGTAATAAGCCTGCACTGCAGTTCTTAACATTGTATGTTGCAAATTATGTTAAACAAATGTAAATAACTTTTGCTGTTAATTACATTGTTTTAATTTAACACTTTCTTTTTATTTTAGATATGTCATAGTGCTATTAGTAACATTAAGTTAACATGGCTGTTGAAATCTGCCGATTTCTTTTAATTTCATTAAAATTCTCATCATCAAGAAGTTGAATTTAGGCTAAAGATAAATTGCACTTCATTTTCTTACTTCAAGGTTAATGATAACGCAGGCATGAGAAAAGTGACCCCTATAATTTTGATTAAAAGTAATAATAAATACACTTACATATATAAAAATATGATTATTAATTTTGTACAGAAAATTGCTTAAACTAATTAAAGTTACATTATAATTATTTAAAACCATATTAAGATTGATTTCTTCAATGAGATTCAGCTACGATCATACAACTGCAAAAGAAGCACTCAAGTCGAAATTGATAAGAAATATCTCGTGTGTAAGACTAACAAATATATTTGATAAAATATCGGTTCATTGGGATAACAAGAGCTGTCAAATGGGGAAAAGTTCCATGTCCATATTTCATATTTGGTCAGAGACAGCGAGCTGTCAAGATTTAATGCCAACCTCAGAAATAACATTGATAGTGGCGCCTAATAAATCTCAGGGGAAAAAAAGGAAAGGAAATGGACGGTTTTTTTTATCTAATATAGAATTGTAGATGGAGTTCTCGGCGCTCTGATTTGGCTATAAGTACAGGCATAGATATGTACAAACAGATAATAACGCCAACGAGAGATTACAGTATTTGCCAGTCCGAAATTAGCTACCTCTCACGTTTTGCAGTAGCTTAACTGGCATATACCAATTTAAATATGGTCCAAAATCAAGTGTCACAGTTCCAACAAATGTTGATGAATCAACAGGAGAACTAAACGGAGTAGCTACCGTTGTATAGGAAAAGAGAACCGATCATAATCCGTAACGAGGCTCTTTAAGTTGTAGCAAATTCATTTTCATGTCTCTTGTGAGGCGTGAAAATGTTTATAAATAAATGCTTGTATGTATATAGTCTACAGCTAACCGAAGGTGTGATTAAACTGCGAGATATATAAGTATCTAGATACAAACATAACTAGACTTGTTAAAGCTTAATGCTAAAACGCATTTAGGCATAATATCAAAACAACTGACACTACTTGTAATTTTTTCGTTATTTAAAATAATTAAAAATACTCGTACTCTGCGATGAATTTATTTAGAATCTCTTGAAGTATTTATTATTTTAATTTAATTAAAATAACTGAGCTTACTAACACTTTTTGGCTTTTTCTTGGTTGGAGATCGCAGATTATTTAAACTCAAACGCGACGCGCTAAGTATTAATTCGTCTAAGCTTTTGGATAGTTTCATTTTGCTATTAACGTGTTGCCGTTGCACTTGCAGATGTTAAATAATTGTTGATTAAATGTTTTAATGTTTTATTTATTTAAGACGAGATAAAAAAATGCTCATAATTTACACGACACTGCACCATTAATCAGAATATAAACTAGATACACGTAATTTAAACAGACGACAGCAAGTGCGCGTGCCTTTTAATTAACTGAATTAGTCGTAAAATGCATTGTATTGTTATATATTTTTTAGTGTTCGCAGTTATTAATTTATTTATTTATGCTCGAGCGGAGAGTAACTCGAAGAATGCTTCTGCGCGACACGACGGACCGCCTTCGAATGCGCAGAGCCAGAGCCGGAGCCGAAGCCAATGGAGCTGAGCAGCAGCCATGTGCAAGCTATTGGATGTGTTGGTCGACTGCTTTGGTTAGTCGGGTATCGCATGACGGTGTTGCTTATCAACCAGCCAAATACTCTGCCTCCCCTCCCCTCCCCACCCTTCTCTCCCTGCTTCCTTCCTTCGACGTCGTCACAACGGTGCGAATTTAAGCGGGCACGCAAAACTTAAAACTCGAAACTGCCACTGATTACTAACTGCACATGTAAGTAAGATACAAAGATACACTTGTAGATATGTAGATTCATAGATACATCCGCGCACTATGAAATGCTGTAATTTTTTTTGTTTTGTTTTTTTTTTTTTTGTGTTCCGCAGCCACTTAAAACGTGTTTGCCAATTTGGCCAGCAACTATATTTAGGCCTCAAAGCGCAGTTTTTCTTCAGTATTGGCCTGCTTGCATTTTCCGCTCGCACGTTATGGCCAACAACACGCACCGCAATCGACTGACGACTAACTAACTCAAGTGACCACTGACCAATGACCAGTTCAACACTTGACCAATGACCAGTGCTGCCTTTTAGCTGGAATTCTTCTCTTTACGCAGGCAAACGCACAGTGGTGCCAAATACATTGGCACAGCAAAAAAAAAGAAAATTACATTAACATAATAGAAAAAAGTTTCTCTGCGCCTGCCTAACATTGTAAAGGCCAACTGTAGTAACTAACCTTAACTTAAGTATATTGCAAATGCATTTGTTAATTGTTAATTGATTTACAAGCTAACTCTTTCCCCTACTCCCCGCAAGTCCATTAGTTTAATTAAAAACACGGCGAGTGGTTAACTAGTATGAAAACGAAGACAATAAACTAAACTGAATTTGTGAGCGTATTCGCTGACTGCATTAAAGGAATTGCACCAAAAAGGAACGAAATCTTCTTTGTTTTGGTTTTTTTTTTTGGATTCGGGGAATTTTTCTTTTACAGTTAATCCCAAGAAGATCGTATTTGGGTTAATTGCATGACAGCGTCCCTTCAACAATGTTGGATAACATGAGAGCAAAAAAAAAGGTTAAGAGCTTTAAACTTATTACCAAAGTTGCGGTATGCAAATAAGAAAACCACAACAATAAATATTTACTCAAAATTGATCGAAAGTCAAGAACATTTAATCAGCTGCATAAAGATAATTGTTTGTTAAAGACGAAGCGACATAAATATTAGAAATAAATAAGCACACATTATTATAGCCTTGTCCAATACGGGTAATACATTATTGTCTGTTTTTTTTTTTAATTGTAGTTATTCTTTTCAATGCTATAATCGACATTGATGGACAGTAATCGATAACATTCGGACAATCCATAAACGATTGCCAATTTGAAGTTGTTATTTCAGTAGTTGTTTGCTTCGAGTGTCTAAAATGGGGTATATTAAGTACTTACACACCACTCAGAGGGCAGTCTAGTAAGTAGCCTCTAGTTAGATTTCTCTATAGCGTGACACACACAATTTAAAGCTTAAATACACACTTAAAATAGCTTAAAGAATTAATCGCTGATCTATTATTAAGATTGAAATTGGCAAGCATAAAAATAGAATGCAAGTAGTATGACAATAATAACAGGCAGGAAAGCACATAGAACTTGTTGTTGGATCACACGGAACAGCACAAGAAGTAGAATAGCTAAAGATGAAGACAGAGCGGGGCAGACATATGTTTATTTTTAGATAGTCGAGGACAGGTTATATGTAGGCTTGGTTTACAGTACAGTGCGCAGCCAGAAAAAGGACCAGGAACCAGGGTTAGAAAGAAGCAAACAACAAAAGCAGCCTCAAAGAACAACGAGCAACGAACAAAGCAAACAACAAAGTATTGTTAAATTCAAAGATCAAAGAGAGTGAGTGAAAGAGAGAGGGAGCGTAATACATGTACGTGAATGTGGGAGAAGCGACGCAACGCCAGATTAAAGTGACTGAAGCGTCGCGTTGTGTTGGGCGTTGCGCCAAGTTCTGGATGATAACTCCCGCTGCCAGTGCCATCGCCTCCATTCAGATCCTGGCCATAGCTATCGGGTGTGAGCGAACGCGTCGGCGTTGCTGGGGGCGACAGGGCACCACCCTTGCCACTTGTTGTTTTTGTTGCATCATCCACCATCGTCGTCGACGTTGCATCTGTCGGCTCAATGTTGATCACAAGAAGTGGCAGCGAGCCATGTGGTGATATCTCAGTGGATTTGGCATTGTGATCACGATGCAACACACGATCCTCACGCTCCTCCAGCAACGGTCGATGCAGATCGTGAGTTCCTGTGTCGTGTAAACCTCGCACCAACGCACTGATCGTGCACTGTTTGGACGTTTTGTTCGAGTCTGTTGCATTCACATTTGTTGGACTTTCTGCAGTGTGTGTCTCTGGGTCAGACGGCGTCGTTAATGTCTTTGTTGTTGCTGTTTTCTTAAACTTGCCAGCTTTATCATCCGCCTGCATGGTTTCTGTTTTTGTTTCTTTGTGTTTTCACCTTCTGACACCTCAACTTTATGGCAGAATGATGAGGGAGAACTGCGGCCTCTGCCTGGTAAAACTGATTAGTAATTATTCTTTACTCTTTACAAGTCTTTCGTTGTGGATCTTAAGGTATGTATCTTTTATTCAACAAAAGTCATAAACATGTCTAATTGTTTTGATGGCATTCATTGATTCAACGCAAGTGAAATGACATTCATTAGAGCTTGAAATCTCTCCCATACATATGAATAGAAACATAAACTGACAATTATATAGAACATCAACAAATTGATAGATTTTTTTCGTTGCCATTGCTGCTCGCTTTTATAAAGAGCGGCTTGAAAAAAGTATTTAAAAAAACAAAAGAATGCAAGTAATTAAATGAATGAAATTCACTCATTTTATATAAATCGATTTTCAGGGCCAAGAGGTTAAAACAGCTGCTTCTTGATAACAGCTCCTTTTTTAGGTGAGTAATTAAATGCATTTTAAATTTTCCTGTATCTGGTAGTGATTAAAAAATGCAAAAAAAATCGACATAAATTTAATAAAAAAATATGTTTAATAAAATAAAATAAATTGGAATTTAGAGGTTAAACCGTGATCAAAATCTTTTTAGTTTTGTCAAAGTTAATAAAACTTAATTTTGGTAAGCTCGATATATCTTTATTTCTGGGAGATATATCGTCAACTCGATTCATTTTTGTCGAATTTTACAGTTTTGTATTTAATTCGATTCGCACTTGGGATTTACATCACTAGTAACTGGTACTGGTCTTATCTAGTTTACAGTTTATATCTTTAGTATACCAAATGCACTTTTAACTTGTTTTAAAAAAACTTATCACTGTAAAAGTAGATAGCAACTGTAAACTAACCATTAACACTTATAATAAAGACATATATTATAAACATAAAACATGTGATATAACTATAATGTATAACTATAATTATTGTGGCACACACACCTCAGATTCACCCGGATGAGTTTTTAAACGGGCCTTAAACATTTTGGTTAAACTCGCGCCGTTAAGTTCCGTTTTGAAGGTATTTTATTCTACTTGAATTACTGAAAAAAGTATAGCAATCTTTGGGTCGACCGCTTCCCAGAGACGTTCCAAGTAAACTGTGTGGTTCGCCCTGGATGCAACATCCATATAAGAACAACGATACGCAGTTTGTCGTTGGCTTTTAATTAATTGAACAAACAAGCGTCTCAAAGAGATCCCGATAAGCACTCAGATAACCAGCGGATATTAAATAGAGGATAGCTACTTCCTATTTGCTAATTTACAAAAGTTTCACATTGAAATCTGATTTCTTTCCTCTGTTTTTTTTTTCGTTTGTTTGTTTTATTTTATTTTTTGTAATTATTTTTACACTTTTGGCAAAGTTGCGAGGCGTGGCAACAACGCAGTGGAAATTGAAACAGAAACAGACGCGTTCCAGGCTGCGAGTCAAATAAAACTGAATCAAAGTCTTTGACTTTGAGTGAAGCGGCCCGTGGAGGGCGATTGCTTAGAATGCTGCCTTCAATTATGACAGTCCATAATAAAGTTTATTATTGCCAACAGTGAGTGTCAATAGTAATTTACAGTTTGCTGCAAGCCCTCTATGCATTGAAGTTGAGATACGTAAGTAGATATATTTAAAAGATGCTAGATATACAATATTATAAGAGAATCTTTTATATTTTTCATACTGCACTGCAAATGAACATTTACAGTGAATTCCAATTGCTTTTCTACAATAAAGTTTGGGAACTTTTCTAAGCACTGAATGAATGATGCCTATCTTTATCTTCATTACTGATCATTTAATAGCCATGATAATTTCTTACAAAATAAGTATATGTGCGATTGATTATAAGTTGATCTTTAATAAGTTATTGAAAATTATACACAGATATATTTAAATTCTAAGAAGTGTTCTTCCTAAGGATAATATATTTATTATAGTAAGCATTAAGATGATAAATTCACTTAAATGCAAGAATGCACACACATACATATATAAATAACCCCGCACTCATCCAGATATGACAAAGGCAAAAAAATTGCCTACTTTTAGGCTGCATTCTAAAATAGCTGAAAACAGAGTTGTCATTCACTCCGACATAATTCACCCCATTCAAATTTAAGAGTTTGTTTAGATATATATTTAGAAATAAGTAGAACAATAAAATTAAAAAAAATAAAATTATTGAGTAATGCCTGATTGATATTTAGTGATTGTAAATGAACAGATGCAAATAATAACACAGACATCAGTAAATATTAGTCAGAGGTTCCGGCGCTATCGATATACAGTCTGTAGAATTCTAATCAGCTTACTGTACTACACATATATACATATGTACATATATGCATAGATGTATACTAACTACAATGCTTATAGAAACATATGTTTGACTTGACTGTCTGGCTGCCTACGCGAGCGTAACCAAAATATCTACGACTATAGTGCCCCGCCCGCACTTCTTATCAAATAAACCAAAAGTTAATACCAAAACATATGGTTAACGCTTTGACAGTCATAACACCCCAAGTACTCGTAATACCCACCTGGATGGAGGTACCGCTGCGGCCAAAGGAGTTGCGAAAGAAACCGAATGGAAATATGCTTCCATAGCCACCAGAATCGTTACGTTCATGGCCGGAGCTCGTGGTGGCCGTAGAGTGTGCCGACAAGGGAGGATTCAGTGGCGACAACTCCGACCTGGAGCGCCCCAGTTGATCTAGCTTGGGGGTGCGACCCATTTTCAAACGAGTCCATAAACTTTTTACACTTCAATGAGCATTTATTACACAACAAACAGTTAAAGCACAATACACAACTGTGATTTACATTCAGAACAATTTATTCAGTCTACAGCAATTATTTGCATGTTGTTTGGCAAATCTTTAATCAAATATTTAGCGCTGATAACCCTTTTATATTTTGTAATTAACTTTTTTGTTGCCATGGATTTACGGAAATATATATTTAAAGTTTGATTTCGATTCTGCCCCGCATTAAATAGTCGAGCACACGCGACGCGCACTGCTGGAAAACTAAACGCAGGGAATGCTCCGGGCAGGCAGTGACAGCACATTATGCAGCTCAGACCATGTGCCTAGTACTCACTTTAAATACCCTGTACTAGCAAAGAGCTGTAAAAAGTTTGCTAAAAAATTGTGCAGGTAGAAGCAGATTTAATCTTGGCTTTCCAGATGATGTCAGAGACATCCATTAATATTGGATACTTTTTATTTATTGGTAATTAATATTTTATTAAATATAAATTAAATAAATAGATTCATTAAAATAAAAATATATTATACTTTAACTTTCGCCAGTGGGTATCTGCTAGTCTGGCACTCTTTGACTTAATCATTCCTACTTGTTTTTCTGATAAAAACACAACAATTTAGCGCAACATTAACGGCGCTTATATACAAACTATATGCAGACAACAAAAAAAAAGCACATACACTTGCAAACACACACACATACGTATATAAACACACTCATGACTAGCGCCAAAAATGAATAATGACAACGGCTACTTAATACATTTCTATTTAGTTATCGTAATACCCATTGTCAGTCGCGGCCACAAAACGGGAGAAACGTTAAAATTACTCATTGCAGCTCTCATTCTCCCAATCTCTCTCTCTCTCCTTTCTGCTTTTTCTTTACTCTCTTAGCACCCGCTTTATTTACAGCAATGTTTAAGTTGAGAGTGATCTCGTTGACTGATAAGCACGCCGGGTAACTTTCTGTCTGACGGACATCCCAAAGTACACTAAAAATGTATAACAGTGTACTTATGTTTACATTAAGCCCTTTGGGTATATAAGTATGTAGATATTGCAAGTAAAATAAAGTTTAATAACTTATCTTACACAACAAATCTCACTTGCGCTATTTATGATCATAAGAAACAAACCTAGCTCAAGAAACCCAATGAAGTCAGCTTTCGAAAATATGCAAAAGGTGTTGCATAATTTTAGGCTGTCGTAGAAAATCAGACAATATTAAATATAACACGGTGGTCATTCAGCAGGTAATATTTTTTACATATTACTGTAGTAAAACAATTTTTGATTGAAATTACCTGCTGATGCTTTAATTTAACACAAAATGCTTATTAGCCATAAATTCACACTTGCATACATATAAAACAATGCAGCAAAGTGCATATATTTATATATATATATATATAAGTAGCGTATTTATATACAACGTGCCAAACAATAAAAAATAAGAAAAATTCTTGATTTTCTGCCATGTTTCAATCAACAATACCAAGCGCCAAATAGCCATGATCTATTATTAAAATTTGGCATTATAAAAAATGTGACTTTATTGTAAGCAATAAATTTATTAAACTCTCAGTAATTTTCCTCTATGTACAAAGTATCAAATATTAGTGTGTTTGAGTGTTGACTCATTTGAGTAATTGGATAGTTGAGATAGAATAAAACTCACTTGTGCTATAGATGAGCCACATGTCTCGATAAAGTGTGATATGGAATACACTGGCAAATTCTCAGTCATTATTTCAGCTTGTGATATATTATTTCAAAAACTTTTCTGACACTCTTTCTGATAATCGCACATCAAATTAATCTGCGGCACATTCAGACTTTCGAACGTAACTGAGAAGCATTTCAGACAAATGGTTATCTATCTTCTATGTGATTTATTTCAATTTCAAAATTTTTGATCAGATAAATTAACATTAATTTGTGGTTTATTGATCATAACAATAAGATAAAGATAAATAATACACTCGACTGCGAAATACCCTACACTGAACTTGAATATAACAAAAGATAAAAGCAAAGCAGCTGCGAATTTTTTTTTGATTGTATATATTTCATAAATCCTTTATCAAGCAAAACAAAGACTTCATATCTCATTGAGTTCAATGATGAATGACCTCATAAGTAGAACAAGTCGACTGTCAGTCTCTAAGATAGCACAAACTGACAATTTGATTGTACTTAGAATTGATTTATTAAGGTAACAATGCAAATTAGCACTTAAAAGTCAAAAACAACATCTTAATCATATACTTTGATGATCATTAAGATGCTTAAAGCTCTCTCTCTCAACTGTTTGTCATTGGCTTAGGAGCTTTAGATAATGTTATACTATACTTAGAGGAATTTGAACAGCTTAGATATAGTTAATAATCTTGAATAGTCGCTATATCACTGAAAACAAATTGAAACGAAGTTCGATAGTGACAAGGGCATTAATCACAAAATACTGCAATCTCTTGCATTGCATTGACAAGACGAAGCGCCGTCAGATTGCTATAACAAACGGAATATTAGGAACAAACTTTCTTATCACCTATTTTCGAAGATAAGCGCCAACAGTGCCAACACTTGGTAAATACAACAATGGAGATAAAGTGTACTTTACTGTTGAGCACACTGGCATTATGACATTATTCAATTCAATTATGACGGATTACAAAGACATTATAAAGCAACCTGCAAACAACGGAACTCATCAATATTTTCAGTTCCGCCTTTGAAATATGCATGTTAATTAAAAACCCTTTAACGTTGTACAATTAATAATCAGAATCGGAGGCAATTTCATAAATATTATAATATGGAACATTTTTAGAAAGAGTAAAGACGTAATTTACATACATGAATATATTTCATTTAAGTAAAATATGTTTTATAAATAACTTTTCACTGATTTTCTTCACTGACTTGTCGCAACTGAAGTTCAACTGTTAGTTTATGGACATGTTTTCAAGTTTTGTTAAGAAATCTACAGAAAAGCAAATTGTTTTCTCACACAAATGAAAATGTTGTTTAAGAAATTAACACCGCCTACGTCTACCCTGCCCTCTTAGTTAATGCAAAATGATGACGACGCAAAAATCTACTTTATTTATGGATGATAGACAAACGTGCCTGTGCAATTTATAATATTACCAACTAGTAATTGTATGGGTTCGTGTCTTTCTACGGATTATGTCAGCCCACAAAAGCAAATAATAATAAGAAACTTTAAGTACACATAATTCGATAGTTTGGTCGATTTACTGCGAAAATAAAAGTTGAATTAAACAAAGAATCGCCTTGGCTTGGCGTAAGTTAGGTTTGCAAATTTATTCCACACATACGATGAATTAAACTCACCGGTTGAATCAATCAATTGTTGCCGTAGGGACGTTACGCAGATTATATACAAAAACCTTGCCGCGCAAAACAATAACAACACTGTGGCAGGATCAAACACATTGACAACAAATGACAGCTGAGCACAGCTGAGCGCTGCTCTCTGTGTATAATTAAGTGAGTGTGGGTGTTTGTGTTTCTGTGTGTGTGTGTGTGTGTGTGTGTGTGTAGGTAGACACGCACGTGTGTCGCTGTACGCTTCTTTGTGTGTGTGACAATGAAACGTCGATACAACAGATTATTTTCGTTCTCACGTTGCCTTTTACACTAGCACTTTAATTGCTGTACTATTTGATTAAAATTTGGATGTAAAATTTGCTTTAATGTAAATAAAACCAACTGTCACGAGCACGAAATAAAATATACGAGTACATACATAGTATGTATGTACATGAGTACATAAAAACCGAGCACCAAGCATCCGCAACACACTGCGCGAAAAACGATTCTTTCGCTGTACAATTTGATTTTCACTAGCACATATTCACAGTTTACATAATTACCGAGTAGTATGTTTCATATAATACTGACACAATGTCACAGTCTAAAATGAATTGTACTATTATTAAATTAAATTACATATATGTATATTTGCGACCGAACGACAGTTTCACGTTCGCAGCGGTTTGCTACCCAACAAACAATGACAATAGCGTTTACGAATTTCCCATACAATTTGATAGCCAACAAATTGTTTGCTTGGCAAACGCTGAAGCGAAGCAGACGTTGCCAGATTGGCAAACGATAAATATGCATAAAATTGCCAAATCCGGCAAAGGGCTACAGTAAAGGGATTAATTATCGATATACCTTTTGTAAGCTTTTGAATTTATTAAATTAATAAACATACATTTTATTAAAAAAATAAACATAAGGAATATTAATCCGCAAAGGTTTAGAATGCACATGCAGACAAGTTTGCGCTCAGCTGATTGTGGGGCTTTACTTATGTTATGTCCGACAAAAACATGATTATTTCGGAGTACTAAATAATGGACAACGGATATGTTAAGACACAAATGGCAAACTGAGGCAAGTTGAACTTAGCAAGTTCTACTAAAGCCAATACATGCAAATATGAAATTGTAGCCGTCCTTAGCTGTAGATGTTTCTGAAATTGTAGCCCTCTAGCTGTGCTTCTGGAGATGCTTTCAGACACGGCGTCCTTTAAGCTTACTCTGTCTTTGATGTTTTCTCCATGTTATTAATCGGGATTCATACTCCATTTCATCCTGTAACTTCCCCAACACAACGTTCACTCTTATCATAAACAAACATTACGTGCTTTTGTTAAAATGTTTTTTTCATTTATTCTAAGACGCGTTATTCACTCAAAACAAGAACGAATGCGGCCTGGAATTTACAATTTAACGGGCTTGGGCTTGCCTTGCTGGGCAGCAACGCGCTCGTTGTAGCGCTTGACTGCCTCCTCGCGAGAAAGATTTCCCTTGCGCGCATATCGCTGGTTGATCAGGAACTTGACATCCATCTGCAAAGTGTTTGAAATTTTTTTCAATTTTTGTAATTGCTCAATTTAAACATGATATACTTACGCCCAGGGTGGACTCGTGGCGCTTACGCATTGGGCGCTTGATGCCATTGCGATGAGCCTTCCTGTTCTGGTTGTGATTTGTGTGATTCTTTGACTTGGCCATGGCGAAATATCAACTGTTGTGTCGGTCAATTATTGTCGGCGGGCAATCAGTCGGTAGCACAAAATGAAAACAGATAATATTGATTATAGTACCCATTTAATAAAGTTCTTTATCTATTATTAACTGCATCAGCTGCCGATTGTTTGGTATAAACAATAATTTTACAGATTTATTTATTATAATTATTTCATTTGCGACCTACGTTTTTGACAGTTCAGCGGAAAAGAAGAGGAAGAAGAAGCGGTACTATCGATACCTAAACTTTACGTTAGAGCTTCTATCGATATTTTGGCCGAATCAGCTGTTATAAACATTAAATAGATATGGCAGCACCACACGTACTTCACTGTGAATAGTTAAATCAACCAATACAACGCAATTGCCTTGTCCAATAAAATATTTGAAATAATCACATTATTTAATAAAAAGCACATATATTATTGGGTGTGAAAATTCGATACAGCTATAAGCACCCTCATTGTAATTGGGATAGGTAAGTAAAGAGCAAAATATATAGACTTATCTGCAATATGCACACATGACATACATACATACATACACATGTATGTGGGCTTGGACGGTCATGTATGAGTGCATGTGTGTGCGGGCGGGTGAGAGAAGTCGAATGAGTCATCAGCTAAAAACAAGTTATCACGACAACGTCAACCCATTTGCTTGTGCTCTCTTCCTTTTTGCAATCAGTCTGACGTCATATTCGGAGGAAAAATGAAAACAATCGTTTCCGCTGCTAACACCGCTGCTTTGTCAAGCAACACGAACAGTAACAGTGCTAACGCTGCCGCGATAATACCAAAAACCGAGCCAGAATCAATTGGCACTGAGGAATCAATGGAATTTCAAACACCCAATAACAGTTCGACATCAAACGTGAACAAACGTCCAGCGTTTTTGGACCTCAATAAAACAGCGAAAAACAAGCGGGTTATTGCTCCCCTACTGATTGATTCGCCTGATATGCAAGGAAAAACGCTCAATACACCTGATCTGGAGAAGATCTTGCTGTCCAGCAATCTGTTACAAACGCCACAGCCCGGTACAGTCTTCCCAACAAAAGTAGGACCAATCACCTCGGAGCAGGAGGCTTTTGGCAAGGGCTTTGAGGAAGCACTGCAGAATCTTCATACCAGCAAGAACACTCAATCGTTTCTGGGTAACGCCAACCAAACGGCTGCTGTCAACAATCCAACAGCAGCCGCCAACACCATGACAGCTGTAAACAATGGCATCAGTGGGGGTACAATGATATACAACTCCGTGGGTAAGTAAATTTCTATTATCAATCATCTTTTTGTAACTAATTAAACTATTTTTATTTGCATAGATCGTTTTCCTGTTATTAAGGATGAGCCACAAATTACAGCCGCGTCCCCAACTGTAAGTCCCATCGACATGGCAGACCAGGAGAAGATTAAACTGGAACGTAAGCGTCAACGGAATCGTGTTGCGGCCTCAAAATGTCGCAAGCGTAAGCTGGAGCGCATTTCAAAGCTGGAAGATCGTGTGAAAATGCTCAAGGGCGAGAACACAGACTTGGGGGGAATTGTGAAAAGTCTAAAAGATCATGTGGCACAGCTGAAGCAACAGGTTATGGAGCACATGGAAGCTGGCTGCACCGTTCAGGCGATTCCCAATTCGGTTCTTCTTGGCAAATAACATAAGGCTATCAATGAGGAGACTGTGCAGCAGTATATGTCGAGTTTACTACCAGAAGACAATGATACCGAAGCAGAGACAGAAGACCAACAAGACCAGGAAATTGAGGACAGTATCGAAACGGCTGTAGATGAGGAAAGTGGTGAAGTGCTTCTATCAGCAGTGGCCTTGGAGCAGGAAATCTCATTAGAGCTATTGCTGAATGCATCATCCACCACTTTCGATTTGGACACTCTACCAAACGATAACGTTGTGAGTGACACAATAGACCAACTGACGGACGGCAGTGAGTCCACGAGCTGAATAACTAAATTAATTTAGCTTAGAGTGCCTTTAAAAAATAGAAAAGACCAATAGAAAACATTGATTTCTGCTTAAGCTTTGATAATACTAATGTGCAATGCCTTATTTTGCTAAAGTTCTTTTAATTGCTTTTGAAAAGTACTTTTTTTATTTAGTTCTAGATGTACATAAATGCATATATGTACTTATATGTGTAGTTATAAGATCAAGTATTATTATACGTGTTGATTATAAGAGAATATATGTATTTGGTAAATAACTATAGCGGAGAACAATTTTCACTGGGGAAAAGCTTTTCTTCCATTTTAGAAAGAGGATTCACGAAAACGTAAAGTTTTTTTGGAAATATGTAAATTACTAATTGCTTTTATAATTTCAAGCTAGGGTATGTAAAAATTTCTAATTGACACAGACATACATTTGTATTTATATAATATTTTATCTTAGAATACAACTATATCTCTATATATAAATTATTGTTTTAATTTCTAAATATTCGGTATACTCATCTGAGTATTTACGTAGGTGTCTTCATATGAAGATTATTGTCACCATTACCACAAAATGCAATTTTTGTATTATTTGTCATATTTATGTCAAGCACGAATCACGCACGTATGCAGTTGTAAGGCACGAAAACTCCCATCTCTAATTGAGACGCACACTAGGGCCATGTGTATTTGCCCGCATTCAAAAATGATTAGCGTAAAGTGAAAGTTAAAAATAAAACCAGGTGATTAACAAAAGGGCGCAACAAAACAAATTATTTAAAGTACACTAACAAGTACAACTACAATTTATGTAAATATATTTTAAATTGCCTCAAAAAGCGTACTTTTCAAATTTATTTTTATGCGAACAAGGGGCAAAAGTTCAAACTGCATGGAATAACAAAAACCAAAAGATAACGAAATAAAAATGTTTATTGCAAATGAGCTAACAAAAAATAAATACAATGAGGGTGCAAAGGTAAAAAATGTCAATGTTGCGCGTGCCTCTGAATTACTTTTTTTTTAAGTAAGTAATATGATATAAGAATCTTTTAAGATAAAAAAAATATAACCCTAAGACCTCAGCAATTTTTGTAATCGTGAAAATACTGGATAACTGAATTATTTTGCCAGTGGCATACCATCAATTAACAGACTCTTTTCATCGCCAAGTTGTTGAGGACCGTCGCCGATTTTGGTATGGATTATGTATTTGAGCATATTTTTGTGGTTGACATGCCCAACAGATCCGTTCGAACCACCTTTCGCAATCTCCACGGGAGGCACAGAAATTCCTTTTAAGTACTCGACACTTTGCTGAGAATCGTTGGGGAACGCCAATTGAATGGCGGCCAAAAGTCTTGGTACATTTTCAGCAAGAACATAAAGACATGCGTTTGGTCCAGCGTCGAATGTATAGGCAGCTTCTAAGGATCCCACGGATTCGTTGTAGTCATGTACGAAATTAACGATCGCATGCGATACGTCATTCATATAGACACAGGGCGGATAAGTGTCCAACGCAATGGCATGCAATTGATTTGACTCCTTCATGGTGATCTCTGCGAATGCTTTAAAGTCGCGTGATTTAATAGCCAGCCTTAGCTCCTTGATGCGCTGTGGAACAATCTCTTTGGCACGATGCTGAATTAACGCTGAGGTATTTACGGAACGTTGCATGCCCTTGGTGGATGGAGTTTTCTTGCGTGCATCGTTCACGACTAGAATCAGCATATGCATATTGGGCCAATGCTCCGCAGGCACCAGCTGCTCAGCAATTGAATCACTCCCATTGTCAGTAGCACCACGGTGCCATTGTACAAACCCGCCGTATAAACTGCGACACGCGGAGCCGCTGCCTTGTCGTGCAATTGTTGTAAGCTCCTCATTCATGGGTATCTCATAGAGACGCGCCAGTGTATAGACCAGACAAGCGTAACCAGCGGCACTCGACGCCAGTCCAGCTGCTGTGGGGAAATTGTTGAACGATGCAATGTGCAATTTCCAGGACAGTGGGAATTTCTGCGCGCCATTCGCAAGTGCCAGACGTTGTACACCCTCCAGGCAACGCATCAGACGTGCATTTTCCTCAAATGGCACTACATCGCCATTAAGCCACATACGATTCTCCTTAAAACTCTCCGAGGCAGTTACTGAAGTTTTTGCGGACATTTCATTCGAGTCAAGGGTCATGCTGATGGAGTCGTTGATCGGAAGTATAAGTTCCTCGTTTCGTTTGCCCCAGTATTTTACTAGGGCCATATTAACCGGAGCGACACACGTTGCCGAAAACATTCTGCCTCGTTAACAGTAATATAAACAATGAAGACATCAAGTTTGAAATACACTTTCCCCAGCTTTCACCAGAAGGGTGGCCGATAGACTCTCGATAATTAAATAAAAGCAAGTCTGTTTTGTGTCTTTTTATTTGGTATTTTATTTCTGGCACGATAAGAGTTTGGGTACATTTGTCAATTGTCCTGTGTTTGTAATTATATATTGATCTTTCAACTTTTCCATAATTTTTCTTGTTTATTTCATGTAAAAAGTGTACGTTGTGAATATACAGAATTTAAGTGCACAATTGTACCACGAGCGGCAGACGGGCTTTTTAATCGATTGTCCCAGAATTTAGTATATATGAAGAAAGTACCAAAAAATCCCAAATTAATTTAATTTATCGATAACTTTAAATAAATCATTTTACTATAATCAAAATAAAAATATAGCATTTAGCTAAAAATAAACAAAAACGTAAAAAAAACTATTTGAGTAACTTTTACCACAATGCCATTAACTGCAGAAAGTGCAGCTCAACAAATTCAGGTTAGCATAATATGGGCTTATGTTAACTGTATTGAAGTTGTTGGAGATGTACACAAATTTAAATTAATGGAATGATTTTATTGTTTCATATATCATAATCAAATAAGGATCGCCTGAAAGATATACAGCAACATATACACAAAGTGGACAGCGAACGACGTCGTGCAGAAAATTCCATTGCTAACCTTGTGCGCGCGCAACAAAGTCAGGCCGCAAATCCAAAATTAAAGACGCTTCTTCAGGCCAAAATTTTGGAGGCGACACAGGAAGAGGCGACAATTAGAGCGGCGTTGGCCAAAATACACGAAATACGTAATATACGAAACGAACGACGCATTCAGGTGAAGCACACACTTCCAAGTTGATGAGCATTGTGATTAATAACACATTAATTTGGTACAGGCACGAAATGCTGGCAATAAGGAGGCAATTCGTCGTGGAGCGTTAATGAAGATGGTTCAGCTTTCGGCGCAAACATTGCCTCTGTTCGTTGGGAAGCCAGGCGAACGTGCTCCAGCTCTATGTGGAGCCATACCAGCCGAGAGCAGCTACGTGGCCAAAGTGGGCGACAATGTAGCCGCCTTGGCAAAGGGCATTGATGAGGAGGAGAACTGGATTTTGGCCGAGGTGGTTCAATTTCTGCATCGGCAAAACAAATACGATGTAATTGATATTGACGAGGAGCAAAAGGATCGACATGTGCTTAGTAAACGTAAAGTTATACCACTGCCATTGATGCGTGCCAATCCAGAGACAGATGGACACGCTCTGTTTCCCAAGGATACAGTTGGTAGGCATAAATACACAGCAGCAAAGAAGTAAACTTATTTTGTATCCTTAATATATAGTAATGGCTCTGTACCCACAAACGACGTGCTTCTACAAGGCCATTGTCCACCGCTTGCCACAAACCGCGACGGAAGAGTATGATGTGCTCTTCGAGGATTCTTCGTATTTAAATGGTTATGCGGAGCCGCTGCCCGTAGCTCAACGATATGTGATAGCATATCGACCCACCAAAAAGGGAGCAACCAGTGGCAGTGGCAATTTGTCTTCAGCTTGAGAATACAAAGAATATCAGTTGTTGTAAGATCTATATATATAATTATATACATATTCATAAACTTAATTTCTATTTGAAATAATATCTAAATCATTCCTCCTCGTTCTCGTCATCATCATCATCGTTATTATCATTGTCCTCTTCCATAGGGGTCTCCGCTGTTTCTTCCTCCACATCGTCCTCAACATACAGCTGAAATCCGTCAGCCTTGGTCCAGGAGCACTTCATAGTCAGACGAAACTTTGCCATTGGTTTTCCCAGCAATTTAAGAATACGCGCCTGCTCGGGTGTCAGCACCTTTCCCTCCTCGCACACCGTATAATCACTGTATATGGTTACAATGCCCTTTTCCAGTTTGGTAGGCAGTCCCAAAGAGCGTAAATGTGGCTCCATAGAGTGCGCGAATTCCTCGAGGGGACCGGCTGGTAAGGTAACCGTTTCGGTTGCTGTGAAACCACTGCGAGCATATTCCACGGCCCAATAGTTCTCAGCCCATTCCAAGACTTCTTCTTTGGACTTTTCTGTAAATAACAGACCAACTTGTCCACTCAGGCGTTTCGAAAGCTGCAGACAATAGTTACAATAGAAGATATTTTAATTATAATTAAATCTATATATATTTTAATAACACGTACCTTGTGTATTCCTGTCTCCACTTCCTCAGCTTTTGTGCGGCCCAATCCGATTTGCATTATGCGATTTTTGCCAAAAATGAAACGTGAATTTTTCTTCCATTCCTGTCGCAAGTCTTTGAGCAGATTGTTTCGCATGTTCTGTACCTGGAACACGAAAATATTGGGATACTTCTCAACGCAAAATCGGATATCATCGATGATTCGCTGTTTCCATGCGAGGCCCTTGCGGTCAGTCTTGGTTAAAGAAACTGCAAGAATGGCAAAAAACAATTTACATATGGATCCAAATTAAATAGAGCTGTGTTTAATTACGCACCTTTCTTATCACGTTTGGAGCGCGGCATTTTAACAGCTTATATGTATTTTTTAACTGAAACTAGCAGAAGTTTAAACAACACAGTAAACACGTGCGACCGCTAAGTAGTGTTGGATAGTTGTGTCGTTTCGTTCTGAAAAAGTTCAAATGAACGATTGAGCTTGTTCAGCAATGACCCGTTTTAAAATTTTATTTAATTTTTTAAAATTTAAATAATTTATTAAATGAAGGACAAATCACTACACCAAGAAAATTGCCTTATATTCTAAAGTTTATTTTAAAATAAATTAATTTTGTGCACCTCGCCCTTCGCGTGGCAAAGATAGGTAAAAGGAGTGAAATGTTTTTTTGAAGGGTTGCCACCTTGTTTTTTTATTTGGCAACCGTTGCCAGGGTTGCCACTTGGCAATTCACAAAATTACATTTGCTGTCAGTCGTTCGCCGTTCGTCTAAAAAAAGGTGTGTTTACGTAGTAGTAATTTTACATATCTTAGGTTACAAAAAATAATTAACTTATCGTAAAGTGTCAACCAGGACGTGATTGTCCTTAGCATTCTGAATTAGTAAGGCGCAGTGAGTAATAAATAATGAACTCCGTCGTACTTTGATTACTCAATTGTGTTACTTGGAGCGCCATGTTGTCGGCGAAACTGAGACCGCATTTTTTCACATGTATCGATCTGCAACGCAAAGTGTATTAATTTGAAAGCGTGCTTATTGCAACATTATAAATATGTATACGTGTGATATGCAAGTTGTGTAACTTCATAGCAATGATAATAATATAACAACGCTCCAGAACAAATTTACTATTTCAAGTAGGACGCTGATGACGTAATTTTGTGAATTGCCAAGTGAAACCCAGCAGCATTGCCAACAACAAGAAACTTTTAATCAGTTAGAATTCAAAAAACGTTGAGAGCGCAATTGTGGCTCGACTCGGATATGCCTAGCGTAAATTCAATGGAATCAACATTAGAATTAAAGCAATAATTTTCTGGTGCTTATCAAAAGCACACATTTGCTGATAAGGCCCCGTCACAGACGACTGAAGTTAAAAAATAAATTTAATCAGTGTTCAGTCAGATAAGAGCTTGAAGGTTTCACAACAGGTACGATTTGTCAGTGCGTGAGGTGCAATTAAAGGGCTTAGTTTAAGACAAAGTGCCATAGAAACCAATTAAGTCGGGTTATTGGATTTTGTGAATCGTACATATTGGTAAATTCTACAACGCTCAAATAGACACGTACTTTTGTCATACGTTGACAAGGCTACCCATAAAATTTGTAACATTCGAATCCAAAAATTTAACTGACGCCCATACAGGCAGGCATACATACATGTATGTACATATGTCTCATTCAAATTACTCAATTAAACGACAATTGCGCACAATTGACAGCGGCGACTGCGAAAGCCAAGCTCCTCCCCAACATTTCAGTGGCGTGCGTCATATAAAAAGTGCAGCTTGTAATAGCCAACAAATTTGTACCTGTTTAAATTATTCGCAGTCACTTATTATAAACAACAACAGCAATTAGACTTGCCAGAAGTAATTAGACTATTGTAATAACCTAATGAACTCTTGTCTTACAATTTATGCTAATATTCTACTTGGGAAATTTATGCCTTGAGCATAACAACAACAACAGGTTTCCTATATTCTTTATTGAACCGTGCAACAAATGCAGTTTTTCCGGGCAATGTATACATTGTACAGTGACTATACGGCCATCATTGTACAAAATATTAAAAATCTTGGACGCGGAAAATATATATGAATGGGAGTATTCGTCTCGATGTAATAATTATCTTTTTCTCCATGTTCTTTTAATTTTTTGTGTTGCGCGCGTCCTTTTTCAACGGTAAAATAACAAGGCTGCCACAGGTTGAAAAAACATGGTGGCAGCCCTGCAAAAAAACACTATTTTAGGTGCACCAAATTAATTTTAAAATATACTTTTGAATTTTAGAAAATTTCGAATTTTCTTGGTTTGGTGATTTGTCCCTTATTTAATTAACTATTTATACAGGTCTGTGCCCATTTCACTTGTATCACACCTGGCAACATTTTTTCAAGACCAGGTTGGCAACACTGACTGGTATTTACTCATTTTTCTTTACCCGACTCCTACTCTTTGTTCGAACTCTCTCTTTCTCTCATTTGCTGTAGCGGCATGCGCTGTGTACGAATGTGTATGTGAAAATCTACCTACACATGCATGTCTACGAAGAGGCGTACACACAGATACATCGCTTACTGTGTGCAACATTTGCCGTCACATTTAGTCGTTCGCCGTTCGTTGGTAGTCGTCGTTGTCGTTTCGAGTGAATCGAATGTAAGGTAACCAATTTGCATTAGTAATATGGGGCGAAATATATGTACATAAATATTATAAAACCTTTAAGTGACTAAAGACGATGCAATAAACAACGTGTGCAGCCACAATTTATGCAATGCAACAATTTTGAATTTTCAATTTACCGAAAACTCGTGCAAAAGCCGCATGGATGAAAAATTTTCTACATGCTTCCATGGAGCGATCGATAAAAATACTACGCAAAAAGATGAAAACGTTGGGAACTGTGAATTTTGTGCAAAAATACATATGTACATGTACCCGCTATGCATGAGTATTGGTAAATTTTGTATCTGTGTGAGTGTGTGTGTGTGTGTAGATATAGCCGTGAGATTCGTTTGTAGCTTCGTATTTTCAGTGCTTTCGGTTGATTGTTGGCGGCCGTGGCAACAACTGACTTGGCTAATGCGAAGGCGAATTGTGGTGCTTAAGTGTGTTCTGGTCGCTAGGCGTTTTGGTCGTCAATGGCTAAAACACATACATAGATACGAACGTACGAACGAATGTATAAATGTAAATACATATGCAAGTCAGAGAACGAATTACGCACTTGCACATTTACCTGCCTAGAAGTGAGATTCGATTTTACCTTAAATCAAAAGCAATTTTATATTGACTGCTTATAGAAAAAGGAAGAAATATGGGTACCCACATTCATCACGTACTGGGTTTTATTGGATTTGCTGTGTCACAATTCACCACGTATGAATATGTATTTATGAACGTACATACATATGTAACAATATATACATATGTATGTATATCTAAATGGATGTATATATATAAATATATATATGTATGAGCACACAAAGATATGTTCATATGCATGTATGTAAGTGGACGACACACGCGGTTACGTGTTCTTTTATGCCGCACTGCTCTCGCATTCGTTGCTGCCTTTGCTTCTTAGTGACTGTGAGTTCTCTGCGTAGTGTTCTCTCTCTCTCTAGTTCTCTCTCCGGTGGGATTATTTTTATACATTTTGTTGCGCGCCACCCTCCCCCTCATTAACAGGCAGGCAGGCAGACACACTTGTTTCTAGCTAGGCAATGTACATCCATACATTTATACATACAGATGTACAATTGTATCTCAATTTGTTGCTTATAAAATTTGTAATTTTTTTCATTTTTACATCAAAGTGCAAATACATTTTTAATGCAACTGCAACTGTTGAAAGCTCCTTTCAGTTTTCTGCTGTCCATTTGTCCTTTCGCTGTGTATTGGAATTTTGTTCTTATCTGCATTTCTCTATAGTCGTATTTTTTTCCTATGTACTGCGCATGTAGCCGAATCGCAGTCGCGACGACCTCATGGGGCCGGTGTGGTGAGTTAGCCGTTTGCCGCCCGGTGTGGTGTATTTCCCCAACACACACACACACACATATATATATATATATATATATCAACACTTACACACAGGCAGACTAGCGCCGTTTTGCAGTTGCCAAAGTTGCCGTCATCGCAGAATTCTACAAACGGTTTCGAATTTTATTTGCCGTTATCTTCCATCTGTACCACTGACCGACGGCAATGCCATTTCGCAAACAATTAGCTGTTTTTTCCTACTTATAACACACTTGAACAAATAAAAATACAAATGTGTATGTGTATGTGTATATATTTCCATGCATGCGTGTAAATTGTACACACATTTACATCCAAAATAGTCTATGCCTCTTGCATTCGCGCTACTTCCTCAATGTGAGGCATGTCCAAAAAAAAAATAGAAAATAGAAGAAAAAAAAATGACGCAGTCCCATGACGCATAGATTTCGCTTCATTGCCGCTCTTTCAAATGGAGGGAGTGGCTGCCTGTTTGAATTTGGGCTATTTAATCGTGCCCCCATACAAATGTAAATCTTTACATACATACAGATGCATGTTTCTTTTTTGGAAATGAAAAATCATACAATACTTCCCGTTGTGGTCTATTAATTTCTTTTTTCCCATTTCATTTTGTCAATAACTGTACGGTAAACACGTCAATTGACCTAAAAACGAGAAACACTTAACAAAATTGCTAGTATTGATATATATACATTTAAATCAAAGCATACGTATATAACTAATGTACTTTGCCGCACTTGTTTGCAGCCACAAAGGGTCAATGTTTTCAAGTCGTTGACGGTCGATTGCAATCATTTATAGAATCTGAAGTTATGTACTTGCATAGATAACAATTTGATTTATTCTAATTGTTTTATCCGTTTAGTGTTTATAGTCTTACCAAGTTAACATTAGTGCATTGGGGTCATTGTGCATTTATCTTTGACATCTGTACACAATCAAACAATATACTTGTGCGTACATATAAATATATCTAGATACTTGGTTCGTTGCTCACAGACCCCACACACACAGAGAAACACACACACACAGATACACGCATACGTAAAGTCACAGATTTCTCTCTTTATTTCATTTCAAATTTGTATTCATAGTTTATTTTTAACTTTTCTCTCTGTATGTATGTGGTTGTTGTTTCTGCTACTGCTGCTGTTGGTTATTTTATTTTTTTAAACATTTTTTTTTTCATTCCATTCGCTTGCCGTGTCTGTTTTTTTTTGTTTCTTATTTCTTACTTTTAAGACATTCCCCCTTGCACATTCATTTAGTATCAATGTGCATTTTGAAGTTTGGGAGGCACAAAACGATCAGATTTGATTTGATGTCTAATGCCGAGGCACGTGTAATGGAATTGGCAAACAATTTAAGCCACACACAAATACATTTCGACAACAATGCAAACAATCCATATAGAAGATACACACACACACAGGTACTCACACTCACCTGTCAAAAGCACATTATACTAAAAGCTATCGCGCCACAAGCAAATGTCCTCTTGAGTAACCGTCAGTTGAAAGCTCCACTGGGGTTAATAATTTTGTCGTTTGTAGTATTATGTAGTCCCCAAGGATAATGGAAAATGTATCAATCAGGCTCACTCGTCGTTTATATTTATAAATAATAATCAATCAATATTTATGTAATAGCCATCGCATATACTGAGTGTTCACACAGGTGCTGCAAGATACAGATACAAATACAAATACATGTATGTGTTGGGGGTGTATCTATGTATCTATGTGTGTGTGTGTTATGTGGTAAGGTCAACATGGTTGGCATTCAATGAGCATTCATCCATTAGGTAAAGGCAACAGGTTACCCTTTGTATCATTTGAGTACGAAACAATTGCGAATAAAATACATATTTTTGTGACTCACAGCTGTTTAACGTACTAACAAATACAGCGCATTTGTTTATCAACACTCAAACTGACTGTAAATATTCTAATTATAAAAAATCTTGGAATTGTGAATTTATGTTACGATTTCCACTTTATTTAATTTGATTATAAATGTAAATAAGTTGACTTACGCTGAAATAAAGTGCATCATGATGATTCACACTCATGAATGGATGCTAATTGGCCACACAAAGATTTGACTCATTTAGCCAAGTTGATTATTCAAATTTAGATCCTTTAAAATGTATGTATGTAATGTAATTCAATGTAGTACGAGTTCAACACATGTTAAGATACTTTTTACAAGCTTGTGGCTCTGACCGTCCATTGCTGCCACAGAAGCTTGCAACGCGCAGCTGCTATCCACGCCGTGGCGTCTCTGACTTCCTTTCGGCTTAGCCTTTCAGCCATTGCCACAGCCACAGCCACCGCCACAGTCAAGTTCTCTTTTAGTCGAGTTTCGGGCCTGGTTGAAAGCGCAACACTGAAGCGGCAAATAATATTTCGGGTTTACGCCTTTTCACAGCTGTTGTTGTATGTGCTTGTGTGTATTTGTGTAACGTGTTGCAAAGCTGGCGAGAGAATCAAATGTATTAATCTTCACCTAATTGAGAGTGGGCTGTGCTATGGAATAGATGTTTCTAGAAAGCGAATTTACTATATACAAAATTGAACTATAAATAACGCAGCTCGACAATTCGAACTAATAACTTATTACCGTGGGAACTTGTATTTTAATTAACAGTTTATTTTATTCATTTTCAATTGCAGATAACCAGTCACATTGTGAGCGACGCTTTGAGCTGTGGATTCCTCCTTACTTTAATTAATTCTTCTGCAACTGTCTATCTGTAACTGCAACAGAGATCGTGCTTGGGCAACTGCACAGACACGAAACACACACAGACACACAAATACAAATTATACATATTCTTAGTTTGGTCAAGTAACTAAATCAACAAAAAAAACAGCAACATGTCGACAGTCGATAAGGAAGAATTGGTCCAGAAGGCAAAATTGGCCGAGCAGTCGGAGCGGTAAGTGCAAACAAATTACAAAACAAAGAGTGATGTAAATAAATGTACATACATATATTATAAGTATACTAATTGTCATATTGCTCTTTTTACATATAGTTACGATGACATGGCCCAGGCCATGAAATCAGTCACAGAGACGGGCGTCGAGCTGTCAAATGAGGAAAGAAATCTGCTCTCTGTTGCCTACAAAAATGTGGTTGGAGCGCGCAGGTAAATTGCTAAATACATATAATATTTATCCAGATAACAAATGGAAGTTAACACACCCATATAAATTACTAAACAATAACAACAACAACAGGTCATCATGGCGCGTCATTTCCTCCATCGAGCAGAAAACCGAAGCATCCGCCAGAAAACAACAGCTCGCCCGCGAGTACAGAGAGCGTGTGGAGAAGGAGCTTAGAGAAATTTGCTATGAAGTTCTGGTACGTATAATAAATAATATTAATCTATTATTATTATTATCTGTTGTCCTCATGCTGAACATGCCCATGACCATGAACATGCCTGTTAGCAAGTTATGATGAGTTCTATCCAACTGACAAACCCAACTGTGGCAGCCTTTTGTCTACTGCGCAAGTCCTGTTAACCACATATTGGGTGGGTGGTTTATGGACAATTATAAACGTATCATATACAGCTGTGTTTAAACCAATTACACCTCGTCAGTTTATTAGGGCTAGTTTGAAGTTACCATCGCCTCCATATCATCATCCCGAACCTCTCCATGTTCTATGTATGCAGCGAATTCTATTACAATCAATAAATCCATTTATAAATAGAAATTTTCCAGACATGTTGCTTGCCGCAGGGCACACCTCACACACACATTCAAACATATATATAAATATATATCTTTCGCCAAGTCAAGATAGCTACTGAAACAAATGGTCAACCTGACTTGATTAATGTCAATTTAATTACAGTTTTTTTTATTTAATTTTGCTAAATCTGCAATGCAATATATATTTCAAAGCTAAAGAGCTGGACAGACTGGTCAGAGTGTTGACCTATAAAGTGAAATACGTTTTAGATACATTTCCGAGCGCCGCAATGTTTAAAAATAAATCAAAGTACGATATAAAATTGTTTGTGTGTCTGTGTGTTTGCCGCCTCCCCTGTTGTTGGGGGCAGTTTGTTAGCTTTCGTTTTCTTTGGGGACAGAAAATCGATGACTTTGAAGCGCTGCAGTCGACTGTAAAATTGGCATACATACAGACTACATACATACCGACCTATCGTTTTATTTTTATAGCTGTATCGACTTGAGTAATGTAAAGAATGGCATCAAATGGGATTAATGGCGGCTTATTGTACGCGCAGCAATTAGGAATGTTTATTTTTATATTAATATGCTTAAGATTGTCAGGTACAATTGAAACACTCAATGTTGTTTCAGCTGCATTTGTATATTACAACGACGAAACTAAAATAGATATGTAATATATTTTCTATTTTCTGTCTGCATTTACAGGGACTTCTGGACAAATATCTTATTCCAAAAGCCAGCAATCCAGAAAGCAAGGTTTTCTATTTGAAGATGAAGGGAGATTATTACAGGTATTTAGCTGAGGTCGCCACAGGAGATGCGCGCAACAGTAAGTATTATTTATCAGACAATGATTAAGCAACTCATATTCTAAAAACATAAACAAATTAACTATTTTAAAAACCAAAAAAAAAAAAAAAACGCAGCCGTTGTTGACGATTCCCAAACCGCTTACCAGGATGCATTTGACATTAGCAAGGGTAAAATGCAGCCAACACATCCCATCCGCTTGGGTCTTGCACTTAACTTCTCAGTCTTCTATTATGAGATTTTGAATTCTCCAGACAAGGCTTGCCAATTGGCTAAACAGGTTAATACCAAATATCTTTTGGCAAAATGTCTGGCAAGCAAAAAGCAAATATTAAATGCAACGTGCAAAATGCAACAACACATATCAAATATCATATTATTTCAATTCATTTAAGAACAATAATCAATCGTATTTAAGCATAAATACTCATAGAGTTGACTTTCCACAAACTAATTGTAAATTTTGATTGTATTTATTTTTCTTTTTGTTTCATTGATTTGGTACCATTATTAACGTTCATAATTTAAGACGTCGTTGAGGACTCGAAAAATGCCTATCAAGAGGCATTCGATATTGCAAAAACTAAAATGCAGCCAACACATCCAATCAGATTAGGTCTTGCACTCAACTTTTCCGTCTTCTATTACGAAATTATCAATTCACCAGCGAGGGCTTGTCATTTAGCTAAACAGGTTCAGTTGTTCAGTCTTTCTACACATATTACGTTTGTTGTTATTAAATTAACTATCCTTGTTGTTGTTTGTTGTTCTTATGTTGACTAACATCCTCAACTTTGCTTTTAAAACAAACACAATACACACAACATACATATGAAAGTACATGCTGTTGTTTACTCACAGTCGGTATGTATTTTTCAATACAAACACATCCAGGTATAAGCTCTTTTTAATTCGCATGTAACGGCTTAAATTTGTTGGCCAAAAGTACTGACCTGGCTTATACATACATCTGGGTGTGCCCGTTAACACTCCACAATGCGGTCCATACCTTGCTGGTGAAGTTTAATAATTGTAAGAGAAAGTGCATTAACAGTCAGGTCATTTTATAATATTTAGTATATTAGTTTGAGTTTGCCAGATAATTATGTATTTATCTATTTGTATTTTTATTTTTGCTTATAAATTTTAACTAAACGAAACAAAAAGGTACTATAAATCTAATACTATAATAGTAAAGTTTTAAATGTTCCTCTAATTGAATTGAAATGCTTTCCTTATGCACTCGAAATAGAACTTGAATTTGCATTTAGCTTGCCGGCATTATGCATTGTTATTATAAATATTTTAAATTTCTTACATGCATTACTAAATTGTTTCTTTTATTTACACAAAACACAAAAAACAGGCGTTCGATGACGCGATAGCCGAGCTGGACACACTCAATGAGGATTCATACAAAGACTCAACACTCATCATGCAATTGTTGAGGGATAACCTGACTCTTTGGACCTCAGATACCCAGGGTGATGGCGATGAGCCACAGGAGGGCGGTGACAACTAACCAAACAACTAAAATGTTTCCTTTTTGACTATGCAAATATTATTCAGTAATACAAACAAACAAACAAAACAAAACAAAAGCAAGAAATATAAAAACAATTCTTTGAAGTCGAAGGTAATACAAAGCAGCAGAACAGCAGTTATGTAATAATAAAAGCAACATCAAAACCAGCATCCGACATCCGCAGCGACACAAATGAATAATTAACAAAATAACAGCATTGAATACAGCTTGTGAATGAGTGATAATAGTTTGTGAGGACTATTGTCATGATTATACAACTAAAGAAGAGGAAAATGAATCTGATTAGACAGTATATAATTATATGCGTATGTGCATATTGCAATTGAAGGCAAACCAAGAGAGAAACAAAACATTTTCTAATGAAATCAATATGTGTATTCGAGCAAATATTGTATAAAGAACAACTTACAAAAAAGCCAATTAAAGTCTAAAAATGAAAACAAAACGTCTTAATTTGCTTCACATGCCGTTCAAGTTGTCTTTGTTACTAATAAATGCTCTTGCAAGTATTCATTATATACGAAATGAACGGATTGAAACCCAAGCAATTAATGTAAACTTTCAGCTACCAACAAACGGCATGAAGAGATGGCTAAGAAGAGTAACAAGTACATTGTGTAATGGCTAAGATGTGAATTTTGTTTTGTTTAGTTATTTACTATTCCGCTGTTTAGGCCAACTGCGTACCCTATACATTATGCCTAAAAGTAATATTATTTATTATAATTATGTTTTAATAAATAATTACATTTTGTTTTATATTAACATACAACAGAACACAAGACACAGTCAACAACAACAAAGTATAATGTCTTTTATTTTTGTTTAATGCGCTGCGTCGCTTTCCTTAAAAAAAAGGCTAATTGGTTTATACAAATCTGTAATTACAAATAATGCCTATCTATATTTTTCGTCGTCAAAGAAGAACAATATCTGCCAAAAAGGCAGAGCACATGCGAACCAAAAGAAACAAATTATGTATTATTTGTAATTCTTTCTTTTCTAAAATACAACAAATAAAAAAAAAACAACAACAGAAACCCATACTTTTATTTTTACATTATTTTCGGTTTTATTGTTTATAATATCAAACGCAGTTTTGCATTTAAAATGCATTTTGTTGAAGAGCCGAGAATCAGTTAAAAGCAAATAAATATATTGAGATTTTGAACTTGAAGCAAGAAATATAAAAATTATAAATTTATTGATAATTTACATATTCATGTCACATGTTTCAGTGTGTTGAAAAAAGAAGAGACAAGCACCCAGAAATTACATAATGAATAAAATCTAAAGGCATAAGTTCTATTGTGCCTATTTGTTTTTTAATTTCGAATTTCGATAATAACGCTAGCTGGATCAGGAATAAGAATAATACGAACTACTTCTAACACTAATACTATATACTAACTATATGCAAATTATGCAGAAGCAACAGCAATATCATTATCAATGTGCAATTGTTATAAATGTCTCAGTGTTTTTCTTTCATTTATAATCGATGTGTTTCAATGTCAAATTCTATTCAAAGCGATCGCGGTATGTGAAGCAAGTGGATGCAAAATATAATTTTTATTGATATTCAAATTTTGATTTATTAATTGTGCTTTTTAAATGCTACTTAACTCTTCAAAATTCTTTATGGTTGATCATCAAAAGACGAAATCCATAACAGAAACAACAACAGGAAATGATAACTAATCAAAATAATAATACATACTTATATTGAAATCTAAGTATATTCAATTTTAATTCACGAAAGCGTCGACAAGAGCTGCATAAAACCGCTAGGATATATGCACATATATGTATATAAATACTAAATATATATACTATTATTGTCCAGGAAATGAAAATAATATGCAAAGATATATATGAGTATATTCGTATACATGTGTGTGTATAAGAAAAGTAATTGTATATTTTCGCAATTGAATTTACGCTTACAAAATACATAAAGATAAATAAAAATAATAATAAATGTGAGGCATATGAAAAAGTCGAATAACCAATAAAACTGCAATGCATAATACTACATAAATATTATAAAAGATCCAAATGAGTTATAAACAGTGAGCACACATTAATTGTATGCAACATGGAGGCAAAGATTGATGTGAAAATTTAAGTTTATTGAAATTACAGTTTCTTAATTACCAAAAAAAAAAACAAAAATAAAAATAAAAAACAAGATATCTATTGCGTTTCAATTTAATAATAATTATTCAGTTAAGTCTTCTATGAACCACTCAACGCTATTGACGAAAATACGTTAAGCAAAGCAAGTCAGGGATTTACAAATATATTAAACTTATTTAAAAAAAATAAAATTACCCTGACATTCCTTTTAACATAACACTGCAAAATTTTAAACTTCACTTATTTGGTATGTATTCAAACAAAGTTCGCCTTTTTACCAAACTTACAACCAGGTGTGTATGATAAATGAACTCAATTATCATCTATCGAAACTTGGCATAAAATGATAAACTGCCCATAGCTTGATACGACTGCCTGAATTGGTGCCAAAGTATCGGCTTTCAAGTTTTAATCGTTATTATTCGAAAACTTGTAAATACTATGGCGGTTTTACGGCTCCCATAAGTGAGGTGAGTAAAAGATAGATTTTAAGATATAGATATATTTAGGCATAAACATATTATATTATGATCTCTAGAGTCAACAAAAACCAATCATTGACTGCCAGGGATCGTTGGTAGATAAGTTGAAGTCTTTTAGAACACAATTGACAAACTTGGAGGATCCATTGAAGAAATATGATTATTTAATGAGCTTGCGGGATCAGGACATGGATGTGTATTATCATTTCCTGCGCGATCACACAGCTGAGGTGTTGGCCATACTCTATGCAGTCGATGGCGTCATTCGCAAATTCGAACAACTGGAAATATACCTGCCCAATATGTAAGCATTCATTTATCCATTATTTTACACATATCTGTATCTCTTTCATAAACTCCCCAAGCCCAACTCTAGTGGAAAAGCATAAAAAGAAACGGGTTAAACCCTTAGACATTGCCCATGCTGTGGAATATTTACGAAAACGAATCAATGACCTCAGAAAAGCCGACTCCAAAAATGCAGGTGGATCGGATTCCAAGTCGAAATCTGAAGGGAAATCTCATCCCATAAAATGGATAAAAAAGCGCTTAATGTTAACACCTAGTAAAGGCTATATGGTGTATTTGATGACCAACAACCTTAAGTAAATGAAGAAACTGGAAATACTTTTTACTATCTGTATTCAAATCATAAAGAAATAATCAAACTCATATCTATTATATTTTTGAGTTTTGCAAATCATTTAAAATTATGGAATAATTATTATCATAGTGGAGCTACACCCACAGAGAACCAAATAATTTATGAAATAAAATTATTGGAACATAAACTATATCTTATCTGTTTCTTGTTGAGCTCGATAGGTTTCTAAATTTGTTTTTTTAGAAGTGGAATTATACATGTTCATCAAATTGAAATCACTTCAAAATAAACTATTAACAAAGTGGGCCATTTTTTAAATAATTCTTTTAGAAACTGTGCTTAGGATTAGGCACTGGTTTTTAAATCAAAATATAAAATGCTAAATTTGTTAGTTGACTAAATTGGTATGTATCCAAGCAAATTTCGAGTATTTTCAAAATTATTGGGAAGGTTTGTATGAATATATTTACATATATGACAACCAGGAATAATTGATTGAGAGCAACAAATGCTTTCCATAGTATTTTTCAACCACAGGATTTGTTGCCAAAGTATCAATATTGTCGAATAAATCGATGTTTCTCGAAAGCTTGCAATTCCTTAAACGGAATACAATCTGTCCACTTCAAAGAGGTGAGGAATTACATATCTTAAAATAATACTAATGTAAAGATAATACTCTTTGAATCAGCACCAAAAGTCGCAATGGAGTCGCAAGGGAGTCCAATTTATAGACGGTCGAGTTGGCCTGACTAAAAAACTAACTTGGATTGACGAGCAATTAGCAAACTGCAAGGATCCCATTCAAAAATATGACTATTTAATGTCCTTACGGGAGACTGACATCAACTTGTACTATCGTTATTTGTGCGATAACTTTTCTGAATTGTTTTCCGTGATTTGTGCTGTTAATGGCATTGTTCACAATTTCGGTGGAATGGGTTCTATATTTCTGAGAAGGTAAGTCTCCATTTCA
The DNA here is from genome assembly GCA_035043635.1 of Drosophila rellima. NCBI lineage: Eukaryota > Metazoa > Arthropoda > Insecta > Diptera > Drosophilidae > Drosophila > Drosophila rellima. The sequence goes on along the minus strand of JAWNMV010000145.1, from coordinate 11,068,586 downwards.
AAAAATATTACCAACCAAGTACAGAGATAAAATGTGAAACGTTTAATAGCAATCAACTAGAGAATTTCGAAACTGTGACAAAGTTACGTAAGCTTATCCGAGTTATTCCCAAAATCACAGATCCATCTGCTGTAAATCTGTTAGAGACCAAAAACTCCCTATTGGTCGGCCAAGATGATTTTTGTGAAAACTGCGGTTATTTACGAAATTTTGACGATTTTGAGCAGATTCCTTACTACATTAATCAGCGAACTGTAAGTAAAGTTAGTATATTATGATACCCCTTTACATTTTACAATTTAAGCTTTCATAGCTTAGTCAAAACTTTACCGATTTTCATGCGGAATATCATTTTGATAATTTTTTGGCTAAATTGATATTGCATTCAATTTTTGTTTATTTTAAAAATTTCAATTTTTCAAAAAACTTTGTTAATTTTTAATACCAATTGTAATTTGCAGTTGACACTCAAGTGTAGTGACGAAATTTCGAAAGGAGTAGATGAGAGTATAAGTGAAAAACGTGAAATGGAAAGGAAAGAGTTACAAAAATGTCTGCACTGCTTTGAAGACATCATTGACTACGTGAGGCCATACCGCAGACCATATGTAAGTGGAAAACACATCCAAATATAGAAAGCAGTTTTCGAAGTTCAAACTGCTAACGGCTACACACTCACATAGACTGCTGAGCAAAAGCTTGCGTTGCGCATGTCGTGAGAGAGGGAGAGAGAGCTTTCATCCGCTAGGCGCGCACAGCTGTTGCACAGCTGTCAGTCTGACACTCACACTCAGTTGTGATTGTGTGGGGTAAACAAAAAAGAGTCCAATAGGGTAATCTCGCCCATTTGCGACTTATTGATAGCCGAATTCGTACGCATTCTCGATATTATTACCAAAACATATTAATTAAACGTATTATGAATAATTGAACTGATTGTAATAGACTTAAATCGGAGGCGCTGTAAGGTGGCGATACAAACAAACACCACACAGCCAGTTCATTGCATCAGTGTCGTCGTTGCGTCGAGTCGTCGGTAGTTGCGCTTAGCGAAAAGCGTTTGCTGCGTTTAAAGGTCACCTTGAAACGTCAAAACCAAAACTTCTGTGCCCAAACGTCGCGCTCTCGTAGCCAGTTACTGAAAATCGTCTCGCAGGCGAACCACACAGGCCGCGGCAACATAATTTCTCGTCATTTATTTGGACAACTTGAAGCTCCCCTCCAGTGTGCCGTGCTCTTCCTATGCTTATGTGAATCATTGACTAATTAATTATTGGGTGCAACTGACTGTGTATAAGAAATTCAACTGCATACATAATTGTTATCATAATATAACTAAAGGACTCTAGTTCAAAATGAATAGTGATATTAATCAACGTTTCCTGGCACGCGGATCACAGCGTGACAAGGGCCTGGCCGTCTTCACCAGCGGCGGAGACTCCCAGGGCATGAATGCGGCTGTGAGAGCCTGTGTCCGCATGGCCATCTACTTGGGATGCAAGGTGAGTGTTGACCTCTGCCTGACCACAATTCTCTTGACATAATGCGAACCCACAAGATATTCTTATTGGTCAACCAAGTCTAGGCATTGAACCCACCCCATATACTCTGTATATATGTGAATATGTATTTAGCTGCAATTCAAATTGAGAACAATTAAATTATTTTACTGCACATAAAGTAATTAAATAAATTTCGTGTCAAGTGCCGTTAGATAACCTGATGAAATATTTAAATAAAAAAGAAAATAAAAGTGTCTCACACACACGCACACAATCAATTTGTATCTGTGTGTGCGCGCATTTGACATTGAGTTTATTTCGGGCAACTTAAAGAAGATCACACAGAAATATCTAAGAAAATGCCGTTATTGTTTGAAAAGTAAATTATTTACTTACTTTTTACATTGTTTTATTTTGTTTTTTAGTTTTATTATTAACACTCTGTTAAGGAATATTATTACTTAGTCACGAAGTGTGAGTCCATAAACTATAATTATTGGCAAGGCCAATCTTATCGTAACTTTACTGATGACTTTAGAAGAATTTAACTTCTAATTTAAGATTACTTTGAATCTGTCCAAATACATACTCGTATATCTTTAGTCTGGGAATAACATGGTAATAGGATTCTATTAAAAACATAATTTACCAAAGCTATTTTGTTAAATTAAACAAATTACTGTATAGTACTATAGTTTTCATAGAAACAATTAATCGAAAAATTAATTTCTATTAGAAATACTTTCAATAAATTCCACACAATTTGAAATGGAATCGATTAGCTTTAATGACAACAATTGGCGAGGGTATTAAAGCTTCGTCACCCGGAATATGGCAATGCTTTCTTGTATCCAAATTTAAATAATTGAAATAAATTACACAAAATTGCATGATTTTTATTTTTGCAATGAATTTGAATTGTCGCGAGGCTGCTTTCTCAATGCCACTTTTATTTTCTTTCAATCAATTATGGTTTTATGAACGTGTTTCCTTCGAAAGGGGTCTTTAAAGAAATTATATACTTGGTTCATTCAGGGGCGAACTGGAATTGGAAATACTTGTGTGATATCAGTTTGCAGTTTCAACTTAGATGATTGCTTTCACTAGTTAAAATGAAATTTCAATCATTTTCAATGTCCAACTTTGATCTTAGGCTTTTTAATAAGTTTTTTGTAAATGAATATCTATGAATTTAAAGTATACATTTGAAGTTTATAAGTGATTTTTATATAAACAAGTTAACTGTTTTCTTTAGGGAATATCTGTTTATATTTGTCGGCCCTCTGTTGTCAGTATGTATCTCAAAGATACATATAAGGAATTTCTTTGTGTAAAATGAGATCTTCAAGGCTAGGATTACAATTGATTTGGACATGTTTGAGCTTTTATTACTTTTGGAATCAAACGGTTAACTTGACAACAATTTCTCATTCACTTATTTATAATCATTGCTAAGCGTTATCACTAATTAGCCCTGATAAGTGTAGATAATCATAATAAACTATTTGGCAGGCAGTAATCATATGCCAATGAATTGGTATATTATGCATAAGTCATCATAGATTTATAAATGTTGCAAGACAAATTGTTATTTCATCCAATTATTTCTTATTGAAACCAGGTCTATTTCATCCGCGAAGGCTATCAGGGCATGGTCGACGGTGGTGATTGCATTCAGGAGGCTTCCTGGGCTTCGGTGTCCTCGATTATCCATCGTGGTGGCACCATCATTGGCTCCGCTCGCTGCCAGGACTTCCGTGAACGTGCAGGTCGCCTCAAGGCCGCCAATAATCTGATCCAGCGTGGCATTACCAATCTGGTGGTGATTGGCGGCGATGGTTCGCTGACCGGTGCCAACCTGTTCCGTCAGGAGTGGTCCAGTCTGCTGGATGAGCTGCAGAAGAATAGCACGATTACTGCCGAACAGAAGGAGAAGTACAATGTGCTGCACATTGTTGGCTTGGTAAATAATTTCTTGTGCCTTTGAGTACTATTTATTTTCATTAAATGTATATTATGTTTCAGGTGGGTTCCATTGATAACGATTTCTGTGGCACGGACATGACCATTGGTACAGACTCGGCACTCCACCGGATTATTGAGGCCATTGATGCCATCGCCAGCACGGCGTACTCTCATCAGCGTACCTTCATTATGGAGGTCATGGGTCGTCACTGTGGGTAAGTTAATTGTTGACGAATTAATTTTTTTGTTTTTTTGATAGCCTGTGATGTAACTACTTTAAAACTGTTCGCTTTGCCAATAGTGCAATTGATATGTAACGGTAATGTTAAATACCTTGAATACCTACAGTTATTTAGCTGTCATAGCTGGCATTATATCTGAGGCAGATTATGTCTTTCTCCCAGAGAACCCGCCGCCAATAGATTGGCCCGATCATCTTGTACAAAAACTGGAACAGGCAAGCACTCAGATCGATCCATGTCTCATACTCGTACATATGTATGTATGTACATCAAATACGTGAATGTCTGTGCTGACAGCTCGAATCTCAATCTTTGTTGACTTGAATCAAAGCATTCGATGTTTTTCCTTTCTCTCTCTCTCTCTCTTTCTCTCTCTGTGACAAACATTTCAGATGTACACATTAAGAACAAAAATAAGATCGATCATTGAAAGGAAGGAAATATTTTGAAATTTTCAGATTGTATTAGTAAAGTACTTTGATTTTTAGATCTGATGTAATATCATCATATTTTTTATTTATTTTTTTGTCAACATTTCGTACCTTTCGTACTCTTGTTTCCTTGTTTCGAACTCTCCCTTAATGTGTTCTGCCCACAGTCCCACTGATCTGCTAGTAACATGCCCTATATGTATTAACTATGTATAACCTATGAAACTACAACATATTTTTACAGCTATTTAGCGCTGGTTGGCGGCTTGGCAAGCGAGGCTGATTTCATATTTATACCCGAAATGCCACCAAAAACCGATTGGCCAGATAGGCTTTGCACTCAATTAGCTCAGGCAAGATGTGAACATTTAATTCTCTCTTTCTCTCTTTTTCAATCTCATTGCTTTTGGTTGTGATCTTTTCTCTAGAGATTGCAAAACACAATACTAGCAATAAAAACACTCACACACACATACATACGCAGTTAGGCAACAATCAGACAGCATTTAGTTATTTTTTAATACACATCAGTATTGAGCATTATTTCTTAAATTTTTGCTTTTATTGCTGTCCGTTTCTCATATAATCTAATTTATTTTCTTATACATCACTGTAAGCTTTGAGTATTTTATTTTTTTTCATTTTAAATATTCATCAAATATTCCTCGATCCCAATTGGATGTATGATTCCTTTCCTTCCAGCGTTATTCCTTTATCCCTATCATAATGTAAATAATAAATATCAAATAACAGTTCATCTCATATGCATTGTTTCTCTGTGTTTTATTATTTTTGTTTTCTAGCTACTTAGCCATTTCAGCAGCTATTGCTACAGAAGCTGATTTTATGTTAATACCCGAAGAGCCCGTTCCAATTAACTGGCAGGAGACTCTATGCAAAAAACTCCTTCAGGTCAGCGGAATATTCAGGTTTTTAATAAACTCTCTGCGGTGTTTATGTTTCCTATTATTCTTACTCGTAATCGTATCTATATATTCGGTTACAGGTATTTCATTTCAATATTAAATTCAAAAATCTAACATTTTCAAAACAAAAATCGTGCGTTTTGACAGATGTTCTACGAAAGCAGCTGCGGCTTTTTGTCAGTAACGTTGTGGCACAAAACTAATTGGCTATTAAATTGGCTTTTATTGGGTTAAAGTGTTGTTAAGGCTAACTGCTTCAGGGCAAATTTCAATTGTCTTGAATATAATATTGTTTCGTACGTAGCGTACATAACTTGACAAGTAAATTGATTGTTGCTTTTATTTATTTATTTTCGCTTTACACTTTCATACTTTCACTTATTATGCTAATCCCATTTATATTTATATACCTTCATATATTCCAACTCTTCACATATGTACTGTCTATTTATGTGCTCTTCATTGCTTTAGTTACCATTCTATGTGCACTAATTTAATTTAATTATCTCTAAAATATATTTCAAGAATTGTTATTAACAAAAGTGGTTTATTAATCTGATACAGGAGCGTTCGGCTGGCCAACGTCTGAACATTGTCATTGTCGCCGAGGGTGCCATGGATCGCGAGGGTCAGCCCATTACCGCCGAGGATGTGAGGAAGGTTATCGATGAGCGACTCAAGCACGACGCTCGCATCACTGTCCTGGGTCATGTGCAGCGTGGTGGCAACCCTAGCGCCTTCGATCGTATTTTGGTAAGTGTTTTTGGACTCTGTACTTAAACCATACCATAGGGTCTATTAAGTTTGTCAAAATAGAATCGTGACCATTTTATTATACAAATATTGATTTGGTATCAAAATTGGATGATTTTGAAAAATTCATTTTTTTCGGAAATTTTACATAGTTACCACTTTACATTTTTCGAAAATTTTCAAAAATGTTAAATCTTAAATTTATTCTTTAAATCGACTTCAGATGATATAATTAGGGTAAAAAAGTACAGGGTATAAAAAGAAAACAAAAAACCAAACTAATTAAAATATTTTTTGAATTTTAACAGGCCTGTCGCATGGGCGCTGAAGCGACGCTTGCCCTGATGGAGGCCACATCAGACTCGGTTCCCGTGGTTATTTCCCTGGACGGCAACCAGACGGTGCGTGTGCCACTTATGGAGTGCGTTGAACGCACCCAGGCCGTGGCAAAGGCCATGAAGGAGAAACGCTGGGCCGACGCTGTTAAGCTTCGTGGTCGCTCCTTTGAACGCAATCTGGAGACCTATAAGATGTTGACCCGCTTGAAGCCGCCCAAGGAGTGCTTTGACGAGCAGGGCAAGGGCATTGAGGGCTACAGGCTAGCGGTTATGCACATCGGTGCCCCAGCCTGTGGCATGAACGCCGCTGTGCGCAGTTTTGTTCGCAACGCGATTTATCGCGGCGATGTTGTCTTTGGAGTCAACGATGGCGTCGAGGGTCTCATTGCTGGCAATGTCCGCGAGCTGGGATGGTGTGTTGCATATAATCTTCTGAGATGTGCTCCTATATTAACTTTTTTGATTTATTTTCTAGGTCAGATGTGTCTGGTTGGGTTGGCCAGGGCGGTGCTTATCTGGGCACCAAGCGCACCCTTCCCGAGGGTAAATTCAAGGAGATCGCTGCACGTCTCAAGGAGTTCAGGATCCAAGGTCTGCTCATCATTGGTGGCTTTGAGAGTTATCACGCCGCTGGACAAATTTCCGATCAGCGCGACAACTATCCAGAGTTTTGCATACCGATTGTCGTTGTGCCAGCAACCATCTCTAACAACGTGCCCGGCACTGAGTTCTCGCTCGGCTGTGACACGGGTCTCAATGAGATTACCGAGATTTGCGATCGCATTCGTCAGTCGGCCCAGGGCACGAAACGCCGTGTGTTCGTCATTGAGACAATGGGTGGATATTGCGGCTATCTGGCCACACTTGCCGGCTTGGCCGGTGGCGCTGATGCTGCCTACATCTTCGAGGAGAAGTTCTCCATCAAGGACTTGCAGCAGGATGTCTACCACATGGCATCCAAAATGGCGGAAGGCGTCTCACGCGGTCTCATTTTGCGCAACGAGAAGGCCAGTGAGAACTACACCACTGACTTCATCTACCGTCTGTATTCGGAGGAGGGCAAGGGTCTCTTCACTTGCCGCATGAACATCTTGGGCCATATGCAACAGGGTGGCTCACCCACGCCCTTCGATCGCAACATGGGCACCAAAATGGCCGCCAAGTGTGTCGACTGGCTGGCAACACAAATCAAGAATAATATCGATGCCAATGGCATAGTGAACTGCAAGTCCAACGATACTGCAACGCTGCTGGGCATTGTTTCCCGCCAGTACCGCTTCACACCTCTGGTCGATCTCATTGGCGAGACCAACTTTGAGTAAGTGTAACCGCAGTAAAACAGTCAAGTTTTTACGACAGTCGCCTTAAATGAAATCAGCTATAAGCACTTTAGAGAATAGTGTTGCAATTTAAAACGACCTTAGTTAAATCGTGCTAATAGAAAAATAATCTAAAGAATTTATTATAATTTATAATTTATTCTCTTTAGCCAACGCATACCGAAGAAACAGTGGTGGCTGCGCCTGCGTCCATTGTTGAGAATTTTGGCCAAGCACGATTCCGCCTATGAAGAGGAGGGCATGTACATCACCGTCGAGGAGGAGCTCGCCACCGATGCTGTCGCCTAGGCAGTTTAATGCATATATACACACTGCATATTTATCATGCCCAGTGCACAGATATCGTCGAATCAATCTCAGTGTTTTATTTTTTCCATATACACATGTTTGATTATTAAGTCTAATGCTGTAATTCACTTTTATATTTCATTTACTTTATCGCTCACACGTCGACATGCATAAAATAATTATACAATAAATTTCACAGCTCAGGTCAATGTTTAGGAGCTAACATTTAGATTAGCCAATCAAATCGTGTCATTGAGTGGAAGAAGTGTCTATAGAGTACCAAGATTTCAAGTTAAATAGTTTATTTCCTATGCATATGCACGATTGTAAAAATAGCATATCACAACAAATATTTATATTTCTTACTTATTACAATATTATTTATTTTAGTTTATGTTTTCGTTTTGAGTATTTTTCCTTTTTAGCATAATTGTTAACGGTTTTCTTACTTTGCACGTCTATTACATAAATACAAAACTCAATAACTCTTTAACATGTAAAATGATGGTATTCTGAACTGGCTGGACAAATTCAACAAATACCTATATAATTAAAACAAATATACCTATATAAAATGTTAAAAATTTATGTATATTTAACTATATATACGAGCAACTTTTTAGAGCCTGCATACTCATGCAAGATTTGTTAAGAGAATATGAAATGTTAAAGATTACAAATCAACAAAATAATCCAATTGAGTAGGTTAAAGGATTTTCATCAAGAAATAAAAAATAGATACACGCAACATTCAAATTTATTTTCAAATCGCAAAGTTCGTTAAAGTTAAAGTTTCGTCAAGTTTCAGCAGTATGGCAATACCAGAATGGCCAAACTGTATGATTTTATTTGATCAATCTGGCAATCAGTACGATCGATTATTGTTCATCTATCTGGCAACTTCATTTTGAGAATTTGAATCACAGCAATTTTAATTTACTGACATTCATTACTTGAATATGAGTCAACAAACATTACAATCCACCTCCAGATCGTTCCACTGGGATGATCTGCCTTTTACGATTACTTATTGTAGTGAGCTTTTGATCCAGTCGCAGCTTGGCATAGCGTAAATAGGCCGTGTCGCCGTGAACAATGGCCGACATGAGCAACAGGAACTCGTACAAATTCACTTTGCCCTGCGAATGACAGTCAATGTCACGCAGGACGTTGTGCATCAGATCTACAGGCACCTCTTTGACGCCAAAAGATTTCATGGCCGCACAACATTGGTTGATTGACACAAATCCAGTTTCCTGACCGTCAAGGATTTTAAAGTGTGATGCATATTTTTGCACCTGTTGCACGGACAACTTGATGGGTATACTTATATGGGCCGGATCCAATGTGGGCGATTGACCCATCTGTGTGTGGAGAAACTTCTTGGCATCGAGTATCTCCCGGGACTTTTGCTTTTTGGACCAATTCAGCTCTTGGGCCATAACGTTGGCCACTTTGGGCAAGATATCCTCGGCCACGTGCACATTGAGAAAGGCAACGCGAAGACGACGCGCCACCATGTCCACCAATGTACACGCATAATCCTTAACACCTTGTCGCACCTCCGCCTCAATGTAGGGAAACTCCGAATGCAATCGCTTGCCAGTTATGGGCCAAGAACTGCCACTGGGATTGGCACAGACGGCTACTTTACAGGCGTTCGAGCCGTAGGTATCGGTCAAGTGCTTGGCCACGTCTCGCTCCAGGCCAAAATCCTGTACCAGGCGTATAAACATGTTTGGTGACCAACCATCGGCTCCATCCAATTTGCAAGATGTCGCTGTAATCGAGTTAATGCGCATTGGATTAAGTCCTCCACTGTTTATGGCCACGTCTACAGCCTTCTCGGCAATGATACGAAACGAAGACCAGGTGCCACCCACAATTGAGATCATGTTGCCCGCTCCCAAAGAAATGAGATGATTCTTTAACAGGGAATCCCTCAACTCGCTCGACTCAGCGGGCAACGGTTTATAGCCGCCCCAAACGGCCAAAACATCGCATCGACGAACATCGAAATTTGGATTAATATAACTCTTGATGCCCTCCAACAAATATTGCACCTCCATTTCCGTTGGCTGTGGCCCGTCCGATGACTCACGCAACTCGTCCGAGGTGCCCATCAGTGTGTGTCCCAGCCATGGTAAGAAATATATGGCGGATCCACTTCTTGTGTTCGGATCAAACAGACCCACCTCCTCGGGACAGTAGAAGGGGGGCAGCACGATGTGCGACGCCCAGGTGGGAGTGCAGTGGGGTACCGCGTTGGCATCCTCCAGGCGACAGATGCTATCACTCAATGGGCCAGTGGCATTGATGACCACTTTGGCTCGTATTTTGTAGGATTTACCAGTCAACTGATCGACAGCCTTGGCACCCACAATTTGTTGCTCCTTATTCCGCAGCAGCTCAGTTACCTTCATGTGGTTGCAGACATCGGCGCCATAACGGGCGGCAGTTAAAATCACCGCCAGGCACATTCTGGCATCATCGTGCTGACCTTCGTAGAAGACAAAGGCTCCATAGATGTTACGCCGCATCATGGGAAAGATGTCGAGAGCCTCAGGAGTTTTGATAAATTGGAATCCTCTTGTGTTGCCGGGTGCCATTAAGTGGTAGATATGCAGTTTCATCCAGTAGGAGGGCAGTTGCCACCAATGATGAATGGGCAGCATGATTGGAACAGGCTGATTTAAATGCGGTGCCAAGTTGGCAATATTACTACGTTCCTCCAGACAAGTGCGAACCCGCCGAAAGGCGGCCAGGTCCAGTTTAGAGATTGCCTGGTCCAGATCTCTGAGACCGCCATGCAGCAATTTACTAGATTTCGATGAGGTGCCACTTCCAAAATCATCAGCCTCTACCAAGGCCGTTTTCAGTCCCCGTGTTGCTGAGTCCAGAGCACAGCCAGCTCCAACTGCGCCACCTCCAATGATGAGTATATCGTACTCCGTACGCCGCAAGGCGTCCAGGTTCATACTGCGTGTGGGCAGCTCGCGTTTCATTTGCGGCACTTTATTCCTCTCCTGGCACAAGGTCAGGGAAGAGGCGCCAAGCACGGAGCTGCCTGCCAGAAAAGCTACCTGAAGAAATTTTGACATATTGAAATCTATTCAAGCTGTATATATATATATGTAAATAAATGTAAAATCTGTAGATTGACAAATAATTAGATGATGTACAATTTTGAATACGTTTATATTTATTTGTGTATTTAAATATATGTGTATCCTTCTGTGTTGCATGTTGAAAAATTAAAAAATTATCTATAAGAAAACTGAAGCCCCTCACTAAAGCAATTAGTACAAAAACAAGATGTCAAAACATTCACATTATTTCAATTATATATGTATCTTTAAAACTTAGCACAAAATTCTTTCTACTCAAATCACGCCTTGCTGCAACTGCAACGGCCACAGGCCTCCCGCAAGCGTACAACACTCAACATTGTTAAAAGGCATTGGCATTGGAATGCGACTGTATTTTGTGTGTATGTTTGTATAAGTTGTGTGTGTGTGTGTGTCTGTCTGTCTGTCTGTCAGTCAGACAGAATGGGAGGCATCCAGCGGTCGAGTGAGAGTTGCAGCAATCGCAAAAGCATTTGTCTTTTGACTTTTATTGTTGCTTAACACTTCCGAAGAAGTACTTGTAGAACAGTGTGGCAAACAGGCAGAGCACGAGGGGCAGTAGCCATGATTTCATCGAACTCTCCTCGTTTTGTGTCTCTGAGCTCCAGGTGGGTTCCGATTTCTGTGCAACGTTCGTCCTCTCGCTGGCCACGAGCTCTCCGATTTTGTACTTTTTCATCATTTCACGGGCATCGTTGCTGTGTCCCACATCCTCAAAGTTCTCGGTGGCATCTTTGCCGGCCTGTTCGATGAGTACCTCCTCACCTCCGGGATGCTGCAAGAAAACGAATATTTAATGTGCTTGTTTTATATGCAGATAATACATATGCAAATCAACAGTCTCATCTCTTGACCGTGAAATAAACGAAACAAATCAAAAAAAAACAGGAACAAAAATAATCTAATGTTTAAAACATTCAAAGGGAAATCGTTTGGTTGTTCCCCTTAGTGGGGGATTATATTGCTGATTGCTTTGCACAGTGTTCAAAAACACCAAAATGTGGATTGCGAGGCGAACGTGAGTCTTTCATCATACTACTTGGCTTTAGTTTTGTATTTACGTTTAAAATATGCAACGTAATGATTAGATTGCACGTTAAGAAGCCGCCGGGTAGCCTTATCACAGTAAGAGCAACAATCACAGTGACAAAGACATTTATATATAAGTATATTGTACATGTGAGTATCTGATAAAGATACTAAAAATGCAGCTCATAGCATAAAATAGCATGTTAAGAAACTTGTTTAGTTTCAATCTGCTTGATTTCGATCTGTTTAATTTATTTTTTTTAATCGCAGGGGCATGAATACTTTGCGTTTTATAAGTGATTGTACAAAGTGACGTTTGTAATAATTACTACGTAGTTTTCAAGCATTTGACTTTGAGAGTTAACATCGTCTCTCTCCTCCCTCCCTCTCCATTATCTTGGTTTCCAACAGAATTTCAATTAAATATTTACACCATTTGAAACAAACTTCTAAATTTATTCGAATTGTAAATTCATCAAGTTTTGTTCTACTGTAATTGCATAAGAATAAATAAAAGCCATTTTGCATACAAAACATATGCTAATTAGCTAAAACACAATTTTGTTTAACTTTTGCCCCATTTCCATTGATATTGGGCACATATTTAAACTATGCGCTGTTACTTTCCGTACAAAAAAATACTACAATTATGAATATCAATACAAAAATATAAAATTTTTTTGTTTTACATATAAAAGCATAGGCAATGGAGAATAAAAACCAGTAGGTCAACGTATGACCATAGGTCAAAGTACAGACACAAACAACTCTCCTCTTGTTGTACACAGGTAGTAATCATTTGCACGCACTGTGCTTGAATTATTAACTTATATCAAAGGTGAACATCTATCTTAGCACAGTCTAAACCAGTTATAAAAAACCAATTTGTCACGATAAGAAGAAAACTTTTCCTCACTAGTCCGGCGGAATGACTTAATTAATGCCCGCGCCCTGATTTCTACGTGTACGACACTAAATTGTTTTTGTTTTACATTTTTTGTCGACCGTGCTCACCTCATTCAGAAATGCTGTCACATCGTAGACACTGTTGTGGATGAGCAACCATGTGTCCTTGTTCGTGTTGTGTTTGGCGACTTCCGCACGCGTAAAAGTTTTTTCTCCGTCGCTTGCCATGTTGATGACTTGTTGAATTGCGTTTCTATTTCTTCAGCTACTTTTCTGAACTGCTAACTAATTTATTTGAGCTGTTGTGTCGTTTCCAGTGCTGCCAACTCTTGGGTTCATAAAATAGCTAATCTAGCCTTTTAAAAAAGCTAGAAATAGCCAGAAAATTTATTTCGCTGCCACAGGAAAAAAAAACAAGGTGGCAGCCCTGGTACATGGTTGCATCAGAAAAGAAAACAAGGTGGCAGCCCTGGCAACGGTTGCCAAATAAAACAACAATGTTGTTGCACCAAATAATATTTTAAAATAAACTTCAGAATTTTTAAAAATTTCGGATTTTCTTGGTTTAGTGATATGTCCATTATTTAATTAATTATTTTAATCTTAATTTTTATTATTTATACAACGCAAGTGCCTGTCAAGAGCTGCATAGTATAACATGCAGCAGCTGGTCGATTAATAGCTGATTGTTACACATATTCAATTTTGAATTTTAAAAGGCCGTTAGAACCGTTAAAATAAAATCTCTTTAAGCCAAATCATGTTCAAAAGAGTTCCCGGTTGGAAAGCTTAAAACTCAATTAAATGTGATAAGCTGTTCTGTATATTATTCATGTTTATATACTAATTAAATTGTTTATTATTTAATAATGGATAAGTAAATCAATGTATAACATATTAATTATACTAATTTCATTCTGAGGTAATCCTATTGGTTCTTGTTTTACTTTTGGTCACGCTTTTGCTGTTGTTATTGATAACAAAATGGTCGCGATAAATAAATATAGTAGTAAGGAGAGTAAGCAGTGTGAGTAATTCTTTTTCTGTGCTCTATTTTGGGTTTTGCAAAATAATCATGAAATCCCTAATCGAATTGGGTAATTTCTACAATTTGTGAAAGCCTTAAAAGGGCTGTTAATTGTTTCGGGTGAGTTTATGCGCTTTACTCTGTTTTTTTTTTTTTAATAGCAAATAATATATAACTATTTAAATACTCTTAAAACTAAGTATAAATCTACTTGTATTACTCGCAAGTTAAAAATTGTTTTGATAATGTCTATTGGAATTTACTCTTTTTTTGCTTAGCACGTGGTCTCTCTTTTACCACCTACTCTTAGCATATTAATAGCACAATAAACTGATAAACATTATCAGCATGAACCGATATCAACTAATATAATTTGTTGCCTAGCATTCAAATATAAACCCATATGTTTTTGCGAATTTCATAAGTCTCATTCTAGCAGTGGTCATATTCAGTTCATTCCTTAAATGAAAAACCCGCGATAGCAATACACTTTACTGAAGGACAATTAAAGTGAATCAATTAATTTCGCAATGACCGCGTCGAACGGTAGTGTCGTCAAGGACGATGAGAATCGATCGTCACAATACAAATCGAACATTGTGTTGGGTGAATCCTTCGCAGCGAACGACAAAGATCGCAAAAGCTTGTGAGTTGAGAATCAGATAACAGTTTGTGGCTTTAAAAAACATCATTAGATATTGATTTATTTAAAAAATATTGACTATAAAAAAAGGAAACTATTTACAATTTCTTAATTGAATAATTCAATTCCGAGCTCAATGTGCTAAGTGAATATTTTATTTTTATATTGACTGTACCAAACAATCAAAATGTCGACGGACAAACTTCGAGTCATAAGGTTCAAATAATATAAATAATTAGCTCAAAGTCTCTGTCTGCCTGTATGAATATCTTCTTCTCATATTAACTCAAATAACATGGTGCAATCTGAAGTCATTAACGGAAATATAGACTGTGATATTCATTTACATATTTTTTTTTATAAATGCCTAATTTTCCGAAAGTTATTACTAAAATGAATGCAAGTGACATAGTAGCTAACTTAATGTATTCAATGTGTCCCGGATGAAGGTCCTGAAAACTTTTCGAATAAATCTTTGATGTCTTTATTTTTGATAACGCTTACAAAATAATAACTCAAGCAAATACAAATATATGTTTGCAATCTATTTTTGTTACAATAGATAAACCAGTAGGTATATAAATTAGCTCATATACGTGCAGATAATAATGGAGACGTCTATCAGAAAGAAGTGTAACCATGACCGTGCGATTTTGTTACTTATTCAATATGACGGGAGTGTGACTTGTTCATTATCATCAGGGACTTCAAAAAAAATTGGAATTTCGGAGTCATAAAATTTATTGCACCAATGAAAATTATAACAAAGGAACGAGCGCATATCTTTTGGCGTTATAACGAACGAATTTATATAAATTGACTAAGCGTGATCTATTGATACGCATACACGACCATTAAAAAAATATGTTCTTATGACGAAGTTACTGATAACTGATATGAATAATCTAATATACAAGTACTTGCGTATAATAGAGAGGCGTAACGTAATTTCATCGGCGATAGTACTAGCTCAAAAGCCTTGAATGGGTTTACCGATAATGACGAGAATATTGCCAATTTATATGTAGTTTCGATTTATAATAGCGTGTTACTTGCTTTATTTTGCAGTGAACCGAATAAGTCTAAAAAGAAATCCAAGCATGACGAATCGGAGGACAACGAAGAAGACGATGGTAAGCCGAAGGATGAGGCCAAACCAGTTAGTTTCTTCAAAATGTTCCGCTATGCCACAACCAAGGATAAAATTCTCTACTTTATTGGATTCCTCGGTGCGATCGCGACGGGCCTAACGACGCCAGCGAACAGTTTGATCTTTGGTGATCTCACAAATGTAAGTAATTTGGTTTTTTTTTATCACAATAAATTATAAAAACCTCATTATCTAAAATTAGATTAATTTAAAAAAATATACATTTCTATTGTAGTATTAAATTGAATTATTAAAAAAGAGTTCTGATAATATCAATTTAACATTAATACTTTCAGGACATGATCAATTTAAGCGGTTTAATTGAAGGTGGTGTCAAATATACAAGAGACACCAATTCGAATGCCTTGTTGGACGCCGTGCAGGACTTTTCACTGAAGAATACATATATTGGAATCATCATGCTGGTCTGCAGTTACATCTCCATCACCTGCTTCAATTATGCCGCCCATTCGCAGATTATGTCCATACGCTCCAAGTTCTTCAAATCCGTGCTGCATCAAGATATGGGCTGGTATGACTTTAATCAGAGCGGTGAGGTGGCCAGTCGAATGAATGAGTAAGTTGATTATAATAATAATTGATAGATTTATTGCAGCCGGTATATTATATATAAATATAAACGCGAACAACCGCTTCGTTTTATCGCCAAATACAGAGGGCTTTATTAAATTATGTTAAGCCCATCTTATTCCTATGTTTATTTACAGAGTATGTTACATTTGTACGTTATGTTATTTACTTATGTTATATATTTGCATCGAGCTGCTGTGTATATATAACAGCGAGATGCAAATTGGCGATCAATACATATAATTAATCTATAAGTCCCTATTCCTGCTACATTATTAATATTTTTTTCAACCCCACAGAGATCTGTCCAAAATGGAGGATGGCCTGGGTGAAAAAGTCGTGATATTCGTGCACTTTATAGTCGCATTTATTGGCTCGATCGTTCTGGCCTTTGTCAAGGGCTGGCAATTGTCCCTCGTGTGCCTGACCAGTTTACCGGTGACCTTCATCGCCATGGGCTTTGTGGCCATTGCCACCTCGAAGCTGGCTAAGCAGGAGGTGAATATCTATGCCAAGGCCGCAGTCGTTGCCGAGGAGGCTCTCTCCGGCATCCGTACGGTGAAGGCCTTTGAGGGCGAGTACAAGGAAGTATCCGCCTACAAGACGAAAGTGGTTTCCGCCAAGGAGCTGAACATTAAGCGCAACATGTTCTCCGGATTGGGCTTTGGTCTGTTGTGGTTCTTCATCTATGCCTCGTATGCGCTGGCCTTTTGGTATGGCGTCGGTCTGGTCATCAAGGGTCGCCATGAGTCCTACTATGAGAACTATGATCCCGGCACCATGATCACCGTATTCTTCTCGATCATGATGGGCTCCATGAACATTGGCATGGCGTCGCCATATATTGAGGCATTTGGCATTGCCAAGGGTGCCTGTGCCAAGGTATTCCAAATCATTGAGCAAATCCCAACCATCAATCCCCTCGAGCCGCGTGGCAAGAATCTTAACGAGCCGCTGACCACCATTGAATTCCGCGATGTTGAGTTCCAGTATCCCACCCGTAAGGAGGTTCCCATTCTGAACAAACTCAACCTGAAGATTGATCGTGGCCAGACGGTGGCCTTGGTGGGACCCTCGGGATGCGGCAAATCCACCTGCATCCAACTGATCCAGCGCTATTACGATCCCCAGGCCGGTGATCTCTTCTTCAACGGCACCAACATTAAGGACATCAACATCAACTGGCTGCGCGAGCGCATCGGAGTCGTCGGCCAGGAGCCCGTGCTCTTTGGCCAGTCCATCTACGAGAATATCCGCTATGGCCGCGAGGATGCCACCAGGGAAGATATCGAGGCGGCGGCTGCCGCGGCTAACGCTGCCATCTTCATCAAGAAGCTGCCCAAGGGCTACGACACTCTGGTGGGCGAAC
The DNA here is from genome assembly GCA_035043635.1 of Drosophila rellima. Lineage (NCBI taxonomy): Eukaryota > Metazoa > Arthropoda > Insecta > Diptera > Drosophilidae > Drosophila > Drosophila rellima. Next base: position 11,050,958 of record JAWNMV010000145.1, on the reverse strand, counting down.
GTGGTGCCCAGTTGTCCGGCGGACAGAAGCAACGTATTGCCATTGCCCGCGCCCTGATTCGTGATCCCGAGATTCTGCTGCTGGACGAGGCCACATCTGCCTTGGATACGGCCAGTGAGGCCAAGGTTCAGGCAGCTCTGGAGAAGGTCAGCAAGGGACGCACCACGATCATTGTGGCCCATCGTCTGTCCACGGTGCGGCGTGCCGACCGAATTGTGGTGATCAACAACGGACAGATCGTGGAGAGTGGAACCCACCAGGAGCTAATGGTGCTGAAGAACCACTACTTCAATTTGGTGACCACACAGATGGGCGATGACGACGGCAGTGTGTTGAGTCCCACTGGCGATATCTACAAGAACTTTGACATTAAGGATGAGGACGAGCAGGAGATCCAGATATTGCAAGAGGATGACGAGGCTGCAGTGGAGAAGACTGACAAAAAGAAAAAGGACAAGGAGCCGTCTCCTTTGCTGGGCGTCATGAGAATGAACAAACCCGAATGGCCACAAATCACCGTCGGCTGCATCAGCTCCATTATCATGGGCTGTGCGATGCCCGTGTTTGCCCTGCTCTTCGGCAGCATTATCCAGGTAATGCAATCGCCGGATGACGACTACGTCAGGGACAACACAAACCAGTACAGTCTGTACTTCCTCATCGCCGGCATAGTCGTCGGCATATCCACATTCATGCAAATCTTCTGCTTCGGCATTGCCGGCGAACGTCTCACGGAGCGACTGCGCGGGTTGATGTTCGAGGCGATGCTCAAGCAGGAGGTTTCCTGGTTCGATGACCGCGCCAACGGCACCGGAAGTCTCTGTGCTCGCCTATCTGGAGATGCCGCTGCGGTTCAAGGTGTAAGTACACAGAGAGAAAATAACAAATCATTCTAAAATTTAAAATGAACCAAGATAAGAAAATAGGTTTTAAAAACTCAGATAATTCAACTATTGATTGTGTGATTTTAAGCAGCAATTCCCCATTCTTTTCATTGTGTGAAATCACTTTAATTATTTCTTAATTCCTATTCAAATCGTTATACAAGCTTCTAACAACAGTTTCAAATACTTGACTTATGGTATTGCGATAAGTTTTCCCCCAAGTTCAATCGCTTCGCTTATCAGAACTCGCATTGACATGACCGATAGCTAGCAAATATTTTAGATTGGCAGATAGCGAGATAACAGTTTATAGTCGTTATCAGAGCCGTTGTCGTGATTGGCCAATAAACACTTGTAATTTACCCAACATTTTCATCATGTTTTAGGCCACAGGTCAGCGCATTGGCAGCATTATCCAATCGATTGCCACCATTGTCTTGGGCGTTGCATTGGCCATGTATTACGAATGGAGTTTGGGCCTTGTGGCAATTGCCTTTATGCCCTTCATTCTCATCTCCTTCTATCTGCAACGCACTGTGATGGCCCAGGAGAATATGGGCAACGCCAAGATCATGGAGAACACTACAAAACTCGCTGTTGAGGTCGTCTCCAATATTCGCACGGTGGTTTCTCTGGGTCGCGAGGATATGTTCCATTCGCAGTACATTAATATGCTGACACCTGCCGTTGAGGTAAGTTAACCAAATCCTATGTTACTCTTCATACTGATTTATTCTTGATTTTTATTATTTTTTAGAAATCTAAGAAGAACACACACTATAGAGGTATCGTCTATGGTCTGGCGAGATCCATGATGTTCTTTGCCTATGCCGCATGCATGTACTATGGAGGTTGGTGCGTCGTCAATCGGGGTCTGCTTTTCGGTGATGTCTTCAAGTGAGTGGTTATGTCAACTACACTGTAGAAAATACTTGTAGTGCTGGAAATTCAAATTACAAATCGAGCTTTAAATCGAAATATCGCGAAAAACAAATATTCGAGTTAAAGTACTTTCCGATTCCGCATAAATCGATTTTTCGATATTTTTTATCACTAGTAGCAAATATTATTCTAAAATTTAAGATTAAAAGTCTTGATTTAAGTATGCATTCAGGATATTAATCTTAAGTTAGACTTGTATTTATACTCATTTTAAGAAACGCATTTTTTTAGCCTGAATTAAAAAAAAATTAGGATTTGATTTTTTTGAAATTAGATTTCAAGAATATTCATGACAGAATTCAGACTGAATGCAGGCTAACAACCGTCTTAATTTAAGAAATTCGGCACTAAAAAAAAGACTACTAAGTTTAAGAAAATCCAAAATAATCGAACCTTTGACTCCGTTTGGAATTAGTTTTACTCTGTAATCCCAGATTTTTTTTCTGTGCAGACTTTACTTAGTCTATATTTCATATACAATTTTAATTTTGCAGAGTATCCCAGGCTTTAATTATGGGCACGGCATCGATTGCCAGCGCCTTGGCCTTTGCTCCCAACATGCAGAAGGGCGTGAGTGCGGCTCAAACCATCTTGAAGTTCCTCGATCGGAAACCTCTCATCGCTGACAGTCCCGGTGTCTCTTTGAAGCCGTGGCACTCCAATGGCAATGTGCTCTTCGACAAGGTGGAGTTTAGCTATCCGACGCGTCAGGAGATTCAGGTCCTTCAGGGACTCATTCTTGCGGTTCAAAATGGCCAAAAGGTGGCACTGGTGGGTCCATCGGGTTGTGGCAAATCCACTTGCGTTCAGCTGCTGCAGCGATTTTACGATGTCGATGCTGGTTCCTTGCAAATCGATGAACAGGATATCCGCCAGTTGGCCATATCGAACCTCCGCATGCAGCTGGGCATTGTCTCCCAGGAGCCAATACTTTTTGATCGCACTATTCGCGAGAATATTGCATATGGTGACAACTCCAGAATTGTTACGGATCAGGAGATTCTAGCTGCAGCCCAGAAGTCCAACATACATCAATTCATTACAAACCTGCCACTGGTTAGTATCCTTGAAGTCTGCTTCATTTGAATAGATAAATAACATGTTGATGCCTTATTTCTTTTTAGGGCTATGAGACACGCATGGGAGAGAAGGGCGCTCAGTTATCCGGCGGACAGAAGCAGCGTATTGCCATTGCACGTGCTCTTATCAGAAACCCGAAAATACTTTTGCTGGACGAGGCCACGTCTGCCTTGGATGCGGAAAGTGAAAAGGTAATTCAAAGATTCCTCCTGTTGTAAGCAAATTCTTTAATTATTCCTTTTTGCATACAGATCGTTCAAGATGCCTTGGATGCTGCCGCCGAAGGACGTACAACCATCAGTATCGCTCACAGATTATCCACCATCGTCGACTCGGATGTCATTTATGTATTCGAGAACGGAGTCGTCTGTGAGAGCGGCACCCACAAAGAGCTTCTCCAGAATCGTGGTCTCTACTACACACTGTACAAATTGCAAACAGGAGCTGCGTAACAATTATACTCTCCGTCTAGTCAATACCTTTAGCGATCAATGATAAACCCCATTAGTATTACACTGTATTATAGACACATTTCATAAATATTTAAGCATAGCCTCGATAAGAACGTTAATAGAACTTAAGACCAAAGTTAATCGAACTGTTAATTTATCAAATTGTGAATAAAGAACAAAGTAAAAAAAACATTCAAGGTTACAAGAAATCAATTCATTAACAATATTTGATAAAAACAATTGCTTTTTCAGTTTGTAAATAATATTTTTTTGTTCACGTATATTTTAAGTTTACATATTATTTATATTGACCTTTTAGTTGCGTTTTACCCAGTCAATTTATTGGTTTTCCACTGGAAACCAAAGTGAAATTTTGCTTAAATTATTGACTTTCAATATGCTGAACCACCAACCCGTTGATTTGTCCTGTGGTTCGGTTTGAGCTGCTGCTGTGCTCGTTATTGTACAACTAGTTTAAGATAAGTGTAAGGTAAAAATAGGGAAAATCTTACAGCAAGCACAACATAACTTAACCAATTAGATTATTAAAAAGGACTGCGATCCAGTCGATAGATGCATTATAAACAATAAAAACTTAACGCAACTTTCGCAACTGTGTTATGATCGTTTGGAATTGGTATCAGCATCTTGAAGGTCGTGTTCGTCCTCGCATATTACTACACAATTTGGGTAAATGCTTTTCGCTTATGTGTGATTGGGGGGACATTATTTATGATTTTGAAGAATCAGGAATAGTATATGATGTGCTTTATGTTTAACGTAAAACTTAATCGAAATCCAAATGTGATTATTATGAATTAAGGGAACAACAACTACGACTATGGTTGCCTAATTTAGTTCTTCTCTTCCTTCTTGGCCTCACCAGAAGGTTCGCCTGAACTGCTGCTGCTGGAGCTTCCGCCAGCACCTCCGCTCTCGCGTTCAGCAGACATCTGAAAAGCAAATGAAATGTTAGAATGAGTTACTTTACATTAATTAAACTTGTTGTCATACCTTCTTGTATGCCATCTCGAAGAGCTTCAACGAGGATTGCTGCAGCTGTGTTGTGGCTTTTCTGACCTCCTCTGGATCGGCTGTCTCCTTGTTGGCCAGCAGAGTGCGCAGATCGGCAATTTCAGTTTTCAGCTTTTCACACTACAATGATAAAATACGATTAGATTAATAAGAACTTTTAAACAAATATATTGACATGTTGTTTACCTCTTCAGCGGGCAGCTGGCTCTTGAACTCTTCCATTTTGGTCTCAGTGTCGTGCACAATACTCTCGCCCTGGTTAACAATTTCAATCAGTTCACGCTTCTTCTTATCAGCACTGGCGTATTCCTCGGCCTTCTTGATCATGTTCTCGATTTCATCCTTGCTCAGGCCACCGCTCGACTGAATGACAATCTGTTGCTCCTTACCGGTGCCTTTGTCCTTGGCCGAGACATGGACAATACCGTTGGCGTCAATGTCGAAGACCACTTCGATTTGGGGCACACCACGGGGTGCTGGTGGGATTCCAACCAGTGTGAAGGAGCCCAGCATTTTGTTGTCGTTAGCCATTTCACGCTCTCCCTGGTGCACCTTAATTTCCACCTGGGTTTGGCCATCGCTGGCCGTTGAGAAGACCTGGGACTTCTTGGTGGGAATTGTGGTATTGCGGGAAATAAGACGGGTGAACACGCCACCCAACGTCTCAATGCCGAGAGACAAGGGTGTTACATCAAGCAGGAGCACATCAGTGACATCTCCGGCCAGAACACCACCCTGCACGGCGGCACCGACAGCCACAGCTTCATCAGGATTAACCGAACGCGATGGCTGGCGTCCAAACAGATCCTGTACTGTGGACTGAACCTTGGGCATACGTGTCATGCCACCGACCAGCAAAACCTCGCCGATCTCAGACTTGGATACCTCGGCATCGGACAACGCCTTCTGGCAGGGTTGCATGGTGCGCTTGATAAGATCTCCAACCAGGCTTTCCAACTTGGAGCGTGTCATTTTCAGATTCATGTGCTGTGGGCCAGCGGAATCCATGGTCAGATAGGGCAGATTGATGTCGGTTTGTTGTGAGGAAGACAGCTCGCACTTGGCCTTCTCAGCCGCCTCCTTGAGACGCTGCATGGCAATGTTATCCTTGCGAATATCAATGCCGCTATCCTTCTTGAACTCGGCAACCAAAAAGTTTACAATGGCGTTGTCGAAATCCTCACCACCCAGCAGAGTGTCACCGTTGGTCGACTTGACCTCGAAGACGCCCTTTTGGATTTCCAAAATGGAAATATCGAAAGTGCCACCGCCCAAATCGTAAACAGCGATGCTAGATTCGAAAAATAAATCAATGTTCAGAATATTGATACTCTTATGAGTGTATCAGGAGTTTACTTACATTTTATCCTCAGTTTTGTCCATGCCGTAGGCCAAAGCAGCTGCTGTTGGCTCATTGATCACACGCAGGACATTCAAACCAGCAATTTGACCAGCATCCTTGGTGGCCTGACGCTGCGAGTCGTTGAAATAGGCGGGCACAGTAACGACGGCATTCTTGACGGGCGTGTTGAGGTAAGCCTCGGCGGTCTCTTTCATTTTGATCAGGACAAAGGCACCAATTTGTGATGGGGAGTACACTTTGCCATCTGTGGCGGACACCCACGCATCGCCATTAGATGCCTTCACGACTTTGTACGACAAGTTTGTAATATCCTTCTTCACCTCGGGATCGTCAAAGCGGCGACCAATCAAACGCTTTGTGGCATAAAATGTATTTGCAGAGTTGGTAACAGCTTGACGCTTTGCCGGCATGCCAACCAAGCGTTCGCCATCCTTGGTGAATGCCACATGAGAGGGTGTTGTGCGTGCACCTTCCGCATTCTCAATCACCTTGGCCTGTTTGCCCTCCATGACGGCCAAGCAGGAGTTGGTGGTGCCCAAATCGATACCGATAACAGCACCTTTAACCTCGCTGGATCTGAGAATAGCAAAAATAAAAGAGAGATACCCAATACACGTTAATGATGAATACACGAATTGATAAGCGACAAAGCAACAGGCAAGAGATAAGCGACAATAGTGGCAATAAGTATAACTTTCTAGTATAAACTAAACTAATTTTTCATTAAATTTAATATATAATTTATAATAAATAATAAATTGAAACTGTATAAAATATTGCATACACAATTATAGCAATAAATAAAAGAAATAGATTAACGATATTATATAAGACCAAAGTCGATATAAGACCCAACGCTATCTAAGCATAAGATAAGTATTTTCCTAAACATAGTTAATTTATTGAACTAGTATTCAGTGCAAGTGTCACTAGCTGCATGTGCATGCATGTACTTACACACACGCATAGTTGTTGCTGTCTGAAGTTTGGTAAATAAGTCTTAATTAACTTTAAACAAAATGACGCAATTTTAGACGTACACTTGAAAATCACATTATATACTTATTGCAAGAATTGGAAACAACGTTCTATTACATAAGCACTATCTACGGTTTGATCTTTAACTTGCCGCATTGAGATGCGGCACATAAGGATTTAACAAACACAATATGTAAGTCGAGAAGTCAAAGTTCACTTACTTGTAGCGAAGTCCTGACAATCCATTGCAGGCAACGGGCAGGCTCTGTAATTGACAAGAAACATGCACTTATTATAGAAAATATTCGAGAAACATCAGCAAGAATATGAAACATCACAGCTCGAACAGAACATGCCGCGCCGAGTATTATGTAAAGCTGATTTGTACTTACGCGGAATATGCTAGAAGCACCGGACATATTCGTTGGCGCTGCAAAGCTGGCCTGGCGGGCAATACGCGGTAAGAACTTGGGAACGCGCAGCATTTTTGTTTTTTACTTGTTAGATTTCTCAATTGCACAAATTATCAATTAAAACAGCTGTAAACTGCACCGCTTTTCAAAGCGAAAATTTCGTCAAAGCGAACCACGAGCACGTTTCCCTTACGAGGGCTGGATAGAGACAGAAGACGGAGTTGTGAGCAGCGAACAGAAATAATCGTCTTTGTAAGAATTGAAACGAAACACGCAGCGTTGCATTGAAAAAATATCACACACAGAGCTGCCAACGTTTTCAAGTGGCAAATGTATCTGTGATTTCTTTAATTTATGTACAAAGCTCCGCAGAATTGATTTGAAATTTGTGTATTTAATAATCAGCAATACAAAATGTAATAGCTACGTTAGAGAGAGTTTGACATATGACGTTATTGACTCGCCTTCTCAACAAGACCCAACCGAAGCACCCTGTGTCTGTAAGATTTTCCCATCGTTTCGTGTTCCATCACACGTGTTGTTATTATTGCGTAAAGTTGTATTAAAAAAAATAGTAGTTTCAAAATTTTCACCAAAATTTAATCATAAACTTTCGGTGCGACCGATGCTGCTGCTGTTGTTTATGTATAGCTGGTACACTTGACTCTCTGAGCGTGATCTGTCGATTGTCTAAGTCGAAATGGCATCAGATAATGAATCTGACGCCGAACTCGATGAGAACTATTACACATTTCTCAATTTGCCGCGAGATGTAAGTGCATTTAATTGCTTGTCATCACGATATGAGCTCTTTTATTGACTGTCCCTCTGTTTAAGGCAACACCCGAGCAAATTAACACCGCTTACCGGAAGCAGAGCCGCATTTATCATCCGGACAAGCATCAGGATCCGGAAAGCAAGAAAAAAGCCGAAATGATGTTCAATCGTACGAAACGCGCCTATGAAGTACTTTCGGATCCGCATCAGCGAGCTATCTACGATTCGGTGGGCGAGAAGGGACTCAAAACCGAGGGCTGGGAGATCGTGCATCGGACACGGACGCCGGCAGAGATCAGGGAAGAGTACGAACGTTTGGCCCAAGCAGCCGCTGAACGTCGCTTGCAACAGCGCACGAATCCACGAGGCAACATCACCATCAATGTGAATGCCACTGAAATATTTACACCCTACGATGAATCGGAAATGCCGCGAGTGGAGATTGGATCCATGAGCATTGCCCAGTCCATCGAGGCACCCATCACCCGCAAGGATATGATTGTCATGAGCGGAAATCTATACTCATCAAATGGAACTGGCAACGGCGGCTTTATGATTGCGGGTCGGCGACTTCTCAACAAGGGATGGCTGGAGGTTTGCCTCGGGGCGGGCAATGGTTTCCTGTTGGGTCTTAAGGGTAAGCAACGGGGTCTCTGGACTTTTGGCTGTTAACGGTTTATTGAGTAGTGCAGTTTTGCATCTGCCACAGGTGGACGCACGCTTACGTCGAAGGTTACTGTCAACGGCGGCACGAACATGAACTTTCAGGAAAACGGCGTAATACCCGCCGTGTTTTCCACGTTAGCTGTTCAGCTGGATAAGCACACCATTGGCAGCTTGACGCTCAATGCTGGTCCACAATCGTCCATGACCACGCAGATTGATCACTCCAATGACCAGCACACGATCAGCACGTCCTTTGTGTTGGGAACGCCGCACATCTACTTCAGCATGTCCTATACGCGAAAGATGCTGGATAACGAGATGAAGCTTAAATTAGCCGCCAAGTAAGCAGCACATTATGATCCTTTATGACAGTAGCCTAGTGTTGATCTGATCCAGATTACTGTAGGCAAATGTCATCAAATTATAATTGCACTATATTAATCATGCTTTGAATTTGCAGAGTGGGCACATTTGGATTTCTTGGTGAATATGGTGTGGAAAAGAAGGTTTCCAAATACAGCTCGTTGATAGCAACCGTCTCCATTGGTGTGCCTTCAGGAGTCATTCTAAAACTGAAGTGTGTACTTGTTAAAATTTTATATATTTTCTTACTTTAATACTATATATTTTATTTCAGAATAATACGTTCAAATCAATCGTATGTGTTTCCAATACATCTGAGCGATGAAATAGTGCCCGCTGCCGTTTTTTATGCTTCAGTGACGCCAATAATTGCGTGGTTCTTTGTGAAGAAGGCAATCATGGATCCCATGGAGGCTGATCGAAAGAACATCGAAGTAGAGCGTTCAAAGCGACAGAATGAGCAACGTCTCATGGCAAAGAAATTGGAGGCAATGGCTGCCATACACTTAATGCAGAGTACCTATAATCGTATATTAAACGAGGAGCAGGTCCGGAAGGGTCTGGTCATCAAACGGGCAATATATGGATGCAAAAGTGAAGACAGCACACAATTCAAGCCAGAGGCATCGCATGATGTGACAATACCAATACAGTGTCTAGTTAGGGATAGCGTTCTTCAGTTGTACGACTCGTCAAAGGTGTGTTCTGGTTTTATACATCTCTTAAAATGTATTATTAATTAATAAATATCTTTTCATTGCAGAGCGATTTACCTGGATTTTTCGATCCGAGCTTAGGAGATGACAAGATCTTACGCATAGAATATACATATAATGATGTACCGAAAACTGTCAATATAAAGGACAATGAGCCAGTACGACTGCCAGGATAGAGCTCATTTTGTATAAATCTTCAGTCTTGTGTTTAAATTGTTTTTATAATTCATAGTAAGCCGTACATACATACAAATATACTTAAAACAGATAGACAAAATTATTTTTAAAGAGCTTGCTATGCAATATGCAAGTGTAGACGTATTTATTAAGTACATACAGTAGCTCGCTTTTTTATGCTACGACATGCCTAATAAACAAGCTAAGACTGTGTGTAAACAAAAGATTACGTGTTATTTTCCGAATTCAAATTTAAATGTGCCGCCAAATGAATCGGCATGTGCGAATCACCCTGTAGATTTTTGCAATACAGAATCAGCTGTTGCAGCTTCCCAGTTGGGTGGACGTGGAATCGAACAACAATATTTGTAATTTGTAGTTGAAAACGATGCAATAGCATTAGAATGCTATTGAATGTAGCAAAAAACAGTTCGAATAAGGAATGATGCAATCGATGGACCATGATCATTATAACAAAGGCGAATCTCATACGCTTCCTGGTCGGCGCAATATGTCTTCTGCTGGTGCTTAACTTCCTGTGGACTTCCGAATCGGATGGTTCAAACAATACGTCACTAAGCAAGTTGAGGTGAGACGTTGTGCGATAAGCACAATTTATTAGTACGCTGGCACATGACTTCAAGCGTATTGTTTTAATTATCTTGTGTGTTAACAGCATTCGGCGCGTGCACAAGTATGCACACATCCACCACAAAAATGACAGTGGGAGCGACAGAGAGGGCAGTAGAAACATCTCGGGACACAAGTTGCCCGCTGCTCCCTTGGCCCCATCAAAGGAGCGTGAGCGGCTGCCGCACAACGGCCGCAACTCAACCTCAACGACTGTGATTGCGATTGCAAACTTTACTTCCATTCCACAAGACTTATCTCACGCACATCCACATCCGCAATCTCATGCTTTTGCAAATAGCACACAAAAATCTCAAATGACGCCAACACAAAACTGCACTGATCCCGATCCCAGAGATGGTATGTAGTCATGCACATAAAAATCAAAGTGTTATATATAAAAGACCTTGTTGCAGGTGGTCCCATCAAGCCCAACACAACACTTGAATCTCTTGATATTATTGAAGCAGAGTTGGGGCCTTTGCTGCGCCCGGGAGGCGCTTATCAGCCAACTGATTGCATTCCCCAACATCATGTTGCCATTATTGTGCCCTTTCGTGACCGATATGCACACCTTTCGGTCTTCCTACGCAACATACATCCGTTCCTAATAAAACAGCGGATTGCCTATCGCATATTTATTATAGAACAAACCAATGGCAAGCCATTTAACCGTGCTGCCATGATGAATATCGGATACTTGGAGGCCTTAAAGCTTTATCAGTGGGACTGTTTTATATTCCACGATGTCGACCTTATACCTTTGGATGATCGAAATCTGTACAACTGTCCACGTCAGCCGCGGCACATGTCCGTTGCAATTGACTCGTTGAATTTCAAGTACGTCCACTTGACTTAATTACGCCAACAACAACAAACAATAATAATTGATTTTTAATGGTATGGTTTTGTTTTTGCAATTAGGTTGCCTTATCGCTCAATATTCGGCGGAGTTTCTGCCATGACACGACAGCATTTTCAGGCTGTTAATGGCTTTTCGAATTCGTTCTTTGGCTGGGGCGGCGAGGACGACGATATGTCCAACCGGTAAGACTATTATTATTGTATGTTAATTAAGTTCTGAGAAACATAATTTATTTCCTTGCAGTTTGAAGCATGCCAACCTGTTCATATCACGTTACCCGATTAATATTGCTCGCTATATAATGTTGAAACATTTGAAGGAGAAAGCAAACCCCAAAAGGTAACTAGTAAATTATATTTTGTTTGCTTTTTTTTAAATAATTCTAATTGGTTCTTTTAGATACGAAAATCTGCAGAATGGTATCAGTAAAATTGAAATGGATGGCATCAACTCGATTAAATATGAAATCTATAGCATAAAAGAGTTTCCAACATTTACTTGGTATTTAGCCGAGCTAAAGAACTCCGAGCGAAAGAGTTAGCCAAGCACAGCTAAAGTGGCAGCTAAAATAGTTTTTTCTTAAACTGCTATAAAGACACGATTGCAATACGAATCGCCATTCAGTGCAATATTTGAATATTACTTATATTATGTACAAATGACAACATTACTTTTTCAAAGTAGCCTAATTATCAAGAAGAATAGAAACACACATATTGTGTATGTAGCATGTCCAGTCAACATAGAATTATTGTGTACTTTGTTAGTACTATTAACCCCATTTAATACTCTATATATTCTAAAGAATATGTAGATTTTGTTGATTTTTTTTGCCCTAATAATTTTTATTACAATCTCTTTTAATAAGTAGACAAAAAATTCTACACCAATTCCTATAAGGTGAAATGTAGATATTACTTTTGTGATATACAAATTGTTATTCGAGCAAATTGATAATTAAAAGACGAAAGATATAAAATGAAGCTTCGGTTCGCCGAATTGTAACATACCCTTGCAGACGATTTAATCACAAATCTCCGCTATTAATAAGACTAGACTTGGCTATAGCTTTAGATGGCAATTTTAAAAATATCATAAAAGTCAACATTTTCGACTGATTACATCTACAAAAGGTCTATAATTTAGTGATCCGATCCAACCTACTACAGGTTACAACTCTTGTGCCAAGTTAAAAAAAAATGATAACGATCGGTCACCCTCTGCAAGGGTGTTTATTACCAACCATACTTTAATATACAATACCAAATGTAAAACTTATAAAAATTACATTTTACTATACCAGAATAAATCTTTTACTATATGTACCAAGCTCAAATGTGTTTTTTAAACTATCTAATGATGCGGGTCGTCATCATCATCATCAATATCTGTAAATATTAAGCCCATAAGTCCAATTAAAAGTTTAATATATCGTTTCGTTGGTTAGATTTCGTTTTTATTATGGTTACTTTGTGTATTAGAGAATATTTATGGCTTTGTAACGACTGTGTTACCTTTTATGATAAGTCTGGGTTACATTTACGTTGCATTTTGGGCAGCCCAATGGCCGCTGATTAGTAGTAATAGATAATATTCGAGGGGAGCGAGGGGAAAGACACATATTTAATTATGGCGAGTGGGGAATTAAATTCCGTGGCTCATTTATTAGTTTGGTATGCAAAATACAGTTAAAACAATTGGCTTTCAAATAAAAACTTAAAAATATAAGGCTTAGGCTTTCACTGGTCACGTTGTAATATAAATGCTTTTTTTTTTTAATTTATTGATTGGTCTGGGGCGTGAGCAAATCATTTCAATTTCGAGCAAAACTAGATGTTAGGAAAAACTACTACCAAATCCAACAAGTTAGGCAATGCCTAGTTAAGAAATATATTCTATATACACATACGATAGATAATATATAGTCAGACATATATCATATATCAATTTGGTCAACAAATTACAACAATTAGAGCATCCATATGAGAAGCGAACCCAAAAATTGGTTAGACAAATAGAAATATCAACGACAAGCTGTACTTAGGAGGGGGCAGGAATTAGCGTTAGACCTATTAACGGCAATATTAGAATCCTATATACAAGTGTAGTCGACTCGAACTTGTTGTGGATGTTGTTTTACATTATCGAACAGGGCATGGCACAGCAAAGGGGCAAGCAAACGGGTACGACTGCTCCACCGGACTTGGTTTTCGTCTTTGACTTTGATCCCGACTCGTACTCGTACATGCCCGAGCCTTTAGCCCAGCGACCCTATAAGAATAGAGCAGAGTCTTAGACTTATATTCTTCAAGAGTGATCAAGTACAGGCTAGAACTTACGCCTCCTGCGGATCCAGCATGCATTTCCTCACGTCTGGTGACAATGGTGTCATGGCCAGGTGGATAGTAAATCTCCTTGCCGGCCTTGTTGACGGAGGGCACATGTTGCTGCTGTGGTGATGCGACTGCGGTCTCAATCTCGCGCTTGCGAACTGGTGTCTCAATGTCCGCACGGTCCACGTGATCCGTCTATCGAATAAAAAGATGTTAAGTAAAAACTGAAGAAGAACTGTGATTCAACCCTTTACTTACAGTGCCAAAGGATTGCATGAGGTCGTCCACACGCTGCGGTGGATTGCCATTGCCCACAGGATACTCCACGCCGTCCACAGGGAAGGGCGAGGGTGTGCCATAATCAGGACCAGGACCTCGACGATTGTTTGTATTCGATGTGGAAGAGTATTTGTATGTATAGCTGGTGGTATTCGGCGGATAGCCATGGCCATTCTGTGGCTGTGGATAAGTCGTGCTGGGCAGCTGCTTGAGCGGAGCCGGATGTGACGGTTCCATTGGATAAGGAGCATTGCCGTTGGGTGGGCCGTGTATGGTATTCACGGTATTCGATGTCTCGGTTTCTTTGTAATAGTAGCGATTGGTGCCACCAGGTGGAACCTGTGGCTGTGCTGGACTATGTGGTGAACCATAGTTGGGACTATGGGCTGGACCATGTGGATAACGCGGCTCGGCAATCACATTGTTCACATTATCGGTCTTGTGTATGTTATAGACAATGGTGCGACTGCCACCATTGGGACTAAGAGGAGGACCCAGAGGCAGCTGACGTGGCTGAGGGCTCAGACCACGTGTGGTGGTCTCCTTATGCTCGCGAATCTCGTACGACTGATTGGAGACGAGCGGACGATCGTTGGGCTTGTTGAGGGTCGAGTAGCTCTCCGTGTTGTAAACAACTGTCTGTGGCACATGCGATGGCGATGGCGACAATTGTGTGTAATTCTGGCTAGAGTTGTGCGTCTCATGGTGGTGTTTATAGCTGCTGTTCAGCGTGTTGTTGTTGCGATTAATAGTGCTGGTTGCACTGCCAGGACCATTTGGCGGTATCTCATAGGTGTAGGTGCGCACGGTGGTGGTCACCTTGGTGCCAGGTGCTGGCAAAATGCCATCGCCTAAAGCAATATCCTGCAGTTCCTTGTCAATGTTCACATTGCTGACATTGGTCACCGTCTTCGTGGTGTTGACACTTGGCACCAGCTCCACATTGTTGTTAAGGGTTCGATTGCTCTCGTAGATCTTCGTTCTGCTTGAGTAGTGACCATCGCCACTTGGTGAATGGCCTGAAAATGCAGTTTGTTAGTGAAAAGTGTTGCAAAGAAGATTTAATAGTTAATCTTACCCAGCGTGTAGGGCTTCTCCTTGTTCAGATACTCATCACGCTTCAAGGTGTCCTGAAAGTTCGAGTACTTGCCCGTTGACTGCAGTGTGCTGTAATCGGTTGGATTGAAGGTCTCAACATCATCGCTGAAGGGTTGTTGTCCGCCTGAGTGCTTGGACGTCTTGATCACACGCGTCGTCTTGGTGACAGTGCCCGAAGGATCTGTGCGTTCGCTATGGAGAGCAACATAAATAAGAAATTATTGAAAATTAATTTTTTTTAAGAAAATCGCATTTATAGAAACCAGCGAACAACTTCAATTTGAAATTTATATAATAAAAATCTTCATAAGTTTTGATTTAAAAAATGTCTAAATGTTTTCTTTGATAAAAATTGATAATATTCCGTAACTTGTAAATAGAAATTGAAATACTTTGTCAGATTTTTAAATAATTATTTAAAATAAGTACGATCTTTTAAGTAGCATACATATTTCTTGGAAAATTACTGTTATATTGTAAATTTAATTTTAAATCTTAAATACAGTTAAGGTCCTTTACTTACAGTGTTCTATAGCTAGTGCCAGTGGGCAGGATCTCTCGCTCTCTGTTGGTAATCTGGCGCTCCTGTTTTAGGTCCTCCAGCAAGGCATCCAATTGATCGATGTTCTGATCAGGTGACTTGCTCTGATAGGATATATTGTTATCGCCAGAGCTTGAGTATTGATACGCTGACTTTTTGTATGCATAATTTTTGTCATTCTGTTGAAATTAAGCCGTTGTGAGATCATAATAATAATAAAGTTATTGTGACTTTAACTTACACGTCCGTTCCATTTCGATGGTGTATCTCTCATCGAGGATGAGTAATTTTCCGAGCTGCTTGAGTACTGCATTTCCAATTAATGTTTTCTGCTACAATGACATCAAGCAAAATGCAAAATGTGTATTCAGAAAACGGACAAATATTTAAAATTCATATGAGTAAGTGAGTGGATTCATATACTTGTATGTACATAAAGCGACTCTGCTGTGGGTGTAAAAACGTAAGCGTAAAACGACTTCTCACTGACAGGTTGATTCGTAGTTCATAAGAATTTCAAACATTTTGTATACAGATATTACACCCACGAAATTTTTCAATATGTACAAAAATGGTGTG
Organism: Drosophila rellima; assembly: GCA_035043635.1. NCBI lineage: Eukaryota > Metazoa > Arthropoda > Insecta > Diptera > Drosophilidae > Drosophila > Drosophila rellima. The sequence goes on along the minus strand of JAWNMV010000145.1, from coordinate 11,034,787 downwards.
TTGTTTCTAGAACAACGATTCCAATTCAATGGTGATATTGTTGGCGCATTAATGGAGCTTAAGTCATCTGAAGTGGGCATCACTTCTAGTGATTATCTGTCAATGGAACCAAAAGAACTCGACAAAAAATACGCGCCTTTGAATACGATGGCCAAAAGCGTTGTTGAGTATACTACACTATAAGATACCCAGTTGTTGGTAATAAAAATTTTAGCTTAGTAACACGATTTAATTTATTCAATAACGACTCGGTTGGAAAAACAAGCAAATTGTTAAAACAAAAATGCGTATACGTAATTTTGCGCAATTAGTTAAGTGCTTTGACAAAATACAAAATTCATACATTTTATTTTGCAGTAAAATTGTTTTTTCGCTTTAATAATTTATGTTGCTATTGCTCTATTGCTTACGGGTCTTGGAAAAGGTTAAAATTATTTGTTATAATTTGCTATAATTTTTCAGATTAATTATGTGACAAACTTTATATTTCTCCAAACTTTAGATACAAGGTATAAAGTCATAATGACATTGATTTCAGCACTGATGACACAGATACATACTTGCATACATACAAACAAAGTTAAAAACTCTTGCAATTTCAATGTCAAACGGGTTTTCACTTTTAGCGTGTCCTTAGTTCCTTTTTTGTCTGGCTAAAACAATGCGAGAAACCTGTATATTCATTTCGATGCCTTAAATTCTGTCTGGGTCTGAGTTGTATTTGTGATTTTTTTGTGATTTAGCGATAACCTTGAGTGAGATTTTCAATGAATGACTTTTTGTATAAGGCGGATGGGAGAGAGAGAATAACAGATGCAAAAAATCGTATGTATAGCAAACACACAAGGATAGCCGATGATGGTGATGAGGATGATGTCATCAGAGTCATAAACAAACAAAATTAACTCGCAGTAAATGAAATAAATCACATTGACTAAAGGTGACGAATTTAAATAAAACTGAAATTAAGCTCCTTGAGGCATGATCGTAATAATCTCGGCAATCAGACTCGCCATATGGTCAATAATTTAGCTAATAAAGAAGCTCACGTAAGCAGTATCTGTATCTGCATGTAGTATATCTGTATCTGTATGTAGATAAAACATCATAATATAAATAAAAGTCTACATCTAATTGACGCCTGATCACTGATCACACACAGCACGTTTTTCCCTGGCGCTAGAGGTGAATTTATTTTGTTAAAATTAACAACAACAGCAACAACAACACCAACAAGAGCACTGAGAGCACAAATACAAGCTTATGTATGTGCGTGTTTTTGTTTTTGCATACAATTCAAAATGATCTCATATAATCGGAAAGAGAGACAAAAGTGGGAACATGTTGCTGCTGTTTGGGTCTGGCATTGGGGTGGGCGTGTCAAAGGGGGGACGAACGGCAGGGGTGGGGGAAGCGCTTGAGCAAAGGCTCGCAAAATGCCAGCGGCAAAGATCTATAACACAAATACATACACACACACACGTATGCACATGTATGTGTGTATACAGACGTAGGCAAACATTAAATAAACAAAATAGCAAACGAACAACAAGTTTGATATATTCGAATTCGAAAAGAGCAAAGCGAAGGTGTTGTTGAAATTTCCGAAAATCGAATTGAGAACGTAGGCGAAACTTACACACATACATGCATGTGCTTATATGCAAATGTATGCATATGTGTGTGCGTGTGTTCTAGCGCCTGTGTTGAGTTGCCAATTTGTTGTTGTTTTTGTTGTTTCTTACTGCCTCCTCAGCCACCTACGCAGCTGCTCACAGTTCAATCTAGTCACTAATACACATGCAATATAAACAAGCAACAGACATTGTTTGAACTTGGCTAATTTAAACTGAATATTTAATGTCTGAAAAACGCTAATGTAAAAAAAATACATACAGATTTCGTTAATATTATTATTGTTGTTCGTCTCTTGATTTGGACGAATTTACGAGTAAGAATGAATGCTTGGCAAAGTTGTTGTTGTTGCTGTTGCTGTCGCCTTCTTTTGCCGAACAATTGTTGTTGTTGGTGAATACACAAGTGTATATTCTATAAATAGTTCACTGCCACAGTTCTTTTTGGCTTTCAATTTGAATACTGTTGTTGTTGTTGCTCTTGATTCGAAAAAAAATAAAAGAAAACGAGTGCGCTGCGTATTCATGATTCATCGCATCCCCATCCGTAATGCATATAAATATATGTAACGAGGTAGTTGCCCAATAGGATGCGGATATAAAATCAATGCGTATTTTTATTGAACACAAATTGAATTTCTCTTTGCTGGCAACAAACACGAGTGTCGTACGCATACACACACAATTACAATAGATACAGCTATGTACATATGTACATACATTGATACTTATACTTGTACTCATACGTATCAACGGATACGGGATAGGGAAAAAGTCAAACTAGTTTTTTTTACTACGAATATGTGCGTTTGTCGCCGTCATCAGTTTGTTTTCTAAGCTTGTCTGCCAGTTTAATAGATAGCTAGATTCCATAGACACATACATACAGACACACACGAACTGTTTATATATGTATGTATGTACATTCAGGCATTCATACTATAATTCACAAACACTCACTGTGCACTTTTCCAAAACTCAAAATGAATGTTGCAGACTTTTGCCTCGGTGTTGCTGTTGTTATTGGTTGCGGCGAGTTCAGTGTTCAGCAAAAAGAAAATTGCTACAATGCGCGGGCGCGTTAGTCTTAGAAATTCGTTTGTATATATGTTTGATTTGTTAATGTGTGTGTATTCGTTTGACTACTACAAAACGTAACGGTAACGGAACAGCTATGCTTTTCATATACGCGTACGCGCGTCAATGGTTTGTGCAGTACTGAGGCTTCAATTTTGCACTTGCTGCGAGCAGAGCAGAGATCGAGTCGGATCAGCGCCACAACAGACTGACCTACAGGTTATGCTTTTGCGCGCGCTCTTCACTTGCTCTCGCTCTCTGCATCTCACTCTCTCTGTGCCTATAACGTCACTGACTCCAGCTTTTGTATACAAAATATGTACTTAAATAAAAATATGATATTAAATTAACTATAAACTTAAAAATATAATCGAAATTAAGTATAATTTAAAATCAGTTGTTTTTATAATTCATTAAATTTGCAAGTGTTTAATATATGTACATAAGTAAACAAAACTAACAAAAGCTTTTTGCACTTTATTGCTTACGAATTTCGCTCTGTTCAGCAAGTAGCAAGCTGAGCTCGAATTTAAAACTTTGAATTTATGACGTCATGCGGTCTCTCTTCAACATCAAGTGACAAAGTAGTCCGGACCTGTTGCTCTGTGCTTAGAATTCGCTCTGCGCTCAGTGAGCATCAATTAGCGCAGTCGACGATCTGCTCAATTTGTCTCACGCAAAGCTCTTTTTGCAATAGGAAAAGAGCTTTTGGCTTGGCGGCTAAATTGTAAATAAATTGTTTAGCATTTGTTCAAGACAAAAGTCAAGTGTTGTTTTTATTCATTCGTTACATTCTTAGCGGTGTCCATCGGTTTCATATAAGATCAAGAGTTTTGATATTAATGTATGTAGTCAAGCATTTTAGCTTTTACAAAAAACGGTAACTTAGTTCACTCATATAATTGCGTTATAACTGAGAGCTTTTATGCATTTAAAATTAATAAATGTTAAACAGAATCTAATCCTTGGCTGGCACCTCAATGACGCGTGGCTTGTCAATAATGCGAGCCGTCTTGTTGCCCTTCTCTACAATGCCAATGATCCAGGCCTGGTAGCCCTCCTGTTTCTCAATGTCCTTGCAGTAAGCAGCCGCCTGTTCACGTGGCAGGCAGATGAGCAAACCTCCCGAAGTTTCAGCCGAATGACCCTGTAGTAGTTGGAACATATTGCCGCAAGCCTTGGCCACAGCCGCCATCTTGGCAATCACTGGAAGATTGTGTATGACAAAGGAGACGTCCTTCTTCTGGTGAGCAGCCAGAGTTTGCGCGTGTCCCAGGAGCCCGAAACCGGTTATATCGGTGGCGCCATGGGCATTGTACTTGTGCATAAGACGAGCGGCGACTCGATTCAGACGCGACATGGAGTTCATGGCACGATGATAGGCCTTGCGGACATCCTCCTCGGAAACGACCAGCTTAATGCGATTCCAGCGCTCCGGCTGATCGATCCACTGATGCGCGTTTACTGCCACCTGAGTTCCCAGGGGTTTGGTAAGCACCAGAACGTCACCAACAACAGCGTTGTCAGGAACTATATACTCATTGGGTTGGCAAATGGTTGACGCGACACCTCCAATGGTGCACCAAGGATTTACCACACTCTGGCCACCGGTCACAGTGGTTCCCGCCTCCAAGGCAGAGTCCTTAAAGCCACGCATGATCAGAGGTATGACAACATCACGTTCCTTTTCCGTCATCTTGGTGCTTACGGCCAGCAGCATTAGCATATTGTCACAATCGGTTACGCCCATGGCGTACAAGTCGCTTAGTACATTGGCGCAAGCGATCTTGCCCATCATGTAGGGATCGTCAACAATGGGATAGAAGAAGTCCGTGGTCTGGACCAGGCACAGGCCGCCGTGACGCAGCGGGATGACGGCACAGTCGAGGCCAATGCCGATGCGGGGAATGGCAACGTTAAGGAACTGTGCCTCTTGGTCCTGAGCGGAGTAGTCCTGCTGCAGAGCCGAGACGAGTTTTGAGAGAACCTCTTGAGGCACTTTACAGCCACGTCCTTTCAAATCGGCGAAACGTGTCAGCCGAAAAGATGCATCCAAATCGTGGGCAGTTGGATCGAAGGGGCGACGCAGCTCAGCATCGCCACCGCCGTGCAGCTCAAGATGAGCAGCATTTAATACATCTGCAGCGTAACTCATTTTTGTATGCTAAAAACCTAAACAAAGAGAGAGAACGAATGTTTGGATTAGTCAACTTTATCCCAACTAGAATTACGCACTTTTTGCCGCCAATAAAACGGGCGGCAGCAAATAACTCGCGTTCTCCCTAGACACAAATACATGCGCAAACAGACGTGTATGTACACGAATTTTTAGAGCAAACTTGTGCATGTGTGAGTAGAACGCTCTGCCATTGGCTATTTGCACGATGGCGGCTGAATCGGGCGAAGTCAGTATTTCTCCCTGTCGTCAAAGAACAAAACGTGAACAATGTCCACTTTCTTCAATTTACAAAATACTAATTTTGCTTGCTTTTTAAATCAAACCGTTTAACCCTTCATAGAATACAATCAACACTTACGTTTGTACTTTTAAATATATAACAAACTGTTTAATAACTGGCCAATAATATTTTATTTAGCGCGTTGATTTTGCTTTTGCACCGCTGTCGCTCTCTGAATAGAGTTGCATGCTCCATATATCGATAAGGTCTTTATCGTTTTGACAACTTAAGCGCTGCCAACTTGTTTCAAAATGGAGTGCGCGTTGTAAAGTATTTGTTTTTATTATGAAAAAGAATAATTAAATTTTTTTTACGAATTTGTGGCATGTGTGCTGAAATTCAAGCATGAGGGAATATTCGTGCATAATTAACGCTGTGTTGAAATGGCAAGTGGCGACGCAGAATAAAAGCAAAGGCAGCTGAAGCTAATGGTCAGTAGCGAAGCAGAGAGAAAGATAAGCGGAACCTGTTGCGCGAGCGCAGCTTAAAAGTAAAAGTGAAGAAAGAAAAAGTTAACTGCTTGCTGTGTTAACTCTAATGTATATACATAATATTAAATAATTCTTGTTTATAGATTCCATCCAGATGCTGAACAAATGAACAAAATTGTTTAGCTCCGACGGGAAATCAAGAGACTCAAGAAACAAACTCGCTCGCTTTTGCCATGGCCAAATGAAGTCGGTGACAACGCAACAAATACATACAAACTACATACAAACAAAAGAATAACAAGTTAAAAAGCTAAACATGATTCAGCTACGCCTGCGCACAGTCATTCTGTTATTGCTGCAGTTATTCGCTTTGGTCAGCACTGAATACGTTTATGGCGAACCCGAGTATAAGTGTCCCAAGAAGTGAGTTCTTATACACTTTAAAATATTATAGATAATTTAATTTGTTTATTTGTTGCACAGACCTCAAGTCTTATACCCATGCCTATGTGTTAAGGGCAGCGACGATGGCCTTTTTATCCGCTGCGAGAATACTAACTTGGCCACGTTAGCAGTGGCCCTGCAGAATTTGGCATCTCTGGAAATGCCAGTGGAGGAGTTGACCATCTATAAGGGACATTTTGGTAAATTAATTTAATTTGTAGTTTAATACATAAATGATAATTACTTACGGCTTTTTAGTGCGTCTCTTTGGACCACTTTTTGCTCATATCAAGGCGCGAGTCCTAATCATTGAGGAGACACCCCTTGCCACCATCGAAGATTATGTATTTTATGGCATGAACAATACATTGGAACGCCTTCACTTGATACACACGAATCTCAGTCATGTTGGTCCTTTGGGCTTTGGCGTAAGCATTTGTATAATGACTTAAACTATCTTTGTTCTGACCAAACACATCATTTACAGATTTTGGGCAAGACCAGCGAGCTTGTGATTGATGGACATGCTTTCGAGCAACTGCCCAAGGATCTCTTTTTGGGGCAGGAAATCAGCAACAAACTGGAAATTATGCGGCTCACAAATGGACGCTTGAGTGATTTACCTGTCGAGACATTTCAACCCATTCGTAAGCTGAAAACTTTGGACTTGCATGGCAATCAACTGGAAAACCTGAAACGCAATCAATTTAAGAATCTACGTGAACTGGAGCTGCTGGATATAAGTCATAATAAAATTAAGAAATTGGAAGCCCAGCATATTTCTGATCTGACAAAACTTGGATGGTGCAATGTATCACATAACGCCCTAAACGAATTGAGTCGTGGCGCCTTTGCCAGAAACTCAGTACTGAAAGTACTTCATCTATCGCATAATAACATTGCTAAATTGGATGCAAACAGCTTTCGAGGAATGCGTTTTTTGCGTCGTCTATTTCTCAGCGATAATGTCATTACGGATGTCGGACGTGGCACATTTGGATCAGTGGCTCGCATCGGAACTATTGACTTGGCCCGCAATAAGCTAAACAAGATTGAGTTTCAGATGTTTACGCAAATGAATTATGTTGAGGTATGCGATAAGAAATGCTTATTTATATTCTTTATTTTAATTGCTTTATTTATTTTTGTAGCTACTCGATTTGGCGGAGAACAATATAACTAAAATTGAGAAGAATTCATTTAAGGACATTTACCAAGCGGTCATTAATGTGTCGCACAATGCCCTGGAGTTAATTGAAACAGCCGCCTTTGAAAATTGCGTCAATATTACGGTCCTGGATCTGTCCCACAATCGTCTGACCAACTTTTCGCGTCGTAGCTTCGACGAAACGACCTTTGCCTCCGAGTTTCAGCTTAGCTTTAATAGCTTGACTAATCTTGCTCATGTAGGTCACTGATAACGCTATCTTTGCTGTTGATTTTGACGACCTTTAATTTTCAGATTCCTATACAAAACATGTCTGGTCTGCGTGTGCTGAATGCATCACACAATAGCATCATCGAGATACCCAAGAACTGTTTCCCCAAGCTGTACGAGTTGCATACAATTGATGTATCGCATAACAACATCTCCATCATATTCAATGGCGTCTTTCAGACACTTTTCTCACTGCGATCGATTAATTTGGCCCATAATAGTATGCAGGAGATTAGATCCTCGACATTTGGCACATTGCCAACCCTGCTGGAGATGGATCTCAGTCATAATAAGCTGGTTAACATAGTGCGTGGCTCGCTGGCCAAATTGACAAGCATGCGACAACTTTATCTGAATAATAATCAGCTTGAAAAATTGTTCCAATTGCCGATATCGTTAAATGAGCTTTATTTAAGCCATAACAACATAAGCTCCATACCAGCGGGTACTTGGCCTGTTATGAATGCACTTATATACTTGGATCTAAGTAATAATCAGCTTGGAGATAGCTTGGATGCACAGAGCTTCACGGGATTACTTGTGGTGCAGCGTCTTCTGCTGCAGAGCAATGGCATTAGCAGGCCGCCAATGGAAGCCCTGGCTGGGATGTCCACGCTGCAGTATCTCTACTTGCAAGTATGTATGTCCATTTAAGAGGTGTTCCATCTAAATCATTTCTCTGCTTTCAGCACAACAACATTAGCGTGCTGGAGAAAAGTGCATTTGGCAAGCTGCCAGTTCTGTTTGAGCTCAACCTGTACGACAATCAGGTTGGAGACATAAGGTGAATACTCGCACTTGGCATTCCATTCCAAATATTATAGAATCATAAAAAACTTTTTATAGTAAACGTGCTTTTGACGGACTTCTGCAGCTGCTAACGCTCAATTTGTCATCGAACGGAATCCAACAGCTGCCCAATGATATATTCATTGGATTGCCTTCACTGCGTTCACTGGATCTGTCTCACAATGCGCTCTCGAAACTGGACAACAAGACACATGGCGTGCTGGATGACTTGCTCAGTCTGGAGACACTCAACTTGAGTCACAATCGCATTAGTTTTGTCACCAAGAAAACCTTCCCATCAAATCAGTATATACCATACAATCTAAAGTATCTGGACCTGAGCTATAATCAAATGCCAGTGCTGACCTATGACATTACCTTTGGCACCAAGAAGCTGTTGCAGTTGAATGTCTCCCACAATCAAATCAACGAATTGCGACGCGGTGTCGTGTCCAATTTTACGTCTCTGCAACAGCTGGACATGTCCCACAATGAGCTAACAAATCTAATGTCCGAGGAGCATATTTTCGACCTGCCCAAAAGTCTGAGCAGCCTGATTATGTCCCATAACCAAATCTATCATCTACCGTTTGCCAATCTGGCAAAGACCCAGTCATTGCAGTACGTTGATTTAAGAAACAACAGTCTGGAGGACTTGCCGGCCTCGTTGATGGTCATTATGCGGAATGGCAGCCAAGTGCTGCTATCCAATAATCCGCTGTATTGCGGCTGCAATGCGAGACCCTTGAAGCATCATATGTTGCAGCAGACGACGCCTAGTGAGGATTTGAGCAGCGTGATTTGTCAGACACCCGCACAGCTCAAGGAGCAGCATCTTTTACAGGTGAATGATGAGTTCCTAAACTGCAGAGAAGATGAAAAGGAGCTCTATAATGGCAACGACTACGAGCATCTGACCGATGTGCGTTTTCGTGAGGTGAAGACGTAAGTTGGCATCACTTGGAGTCATTAGGGGCCAATTTATTATCTTTCTTTTTTGTTATTTTCAGCAATAAGGCTGGTAATCTATCACTGAGCTGGTTTGTCTCTGCCATCGCGGATGTGGCAGACTTCAATGTGGTCATACGTAGCAGCAGCAACGAGGTGTTGCATCAATCCGACTATGCCTACAACCAGCGAACGGCACAGATTCCCATTTCAGGGCTGCTGGTGCACGGCGAGGATAAATTAAGTGCCGCCGAAATCTGCATTGTGACCCGTGATAGCGATGGAACTACTCGGCCATGGTTTGCCGGCCAATGTCAAGCGTTGCCCTCACTTAAATTGCCCAGAACCTTCTTTTTTGGCAACTTTAACGTGAGAGCATCCAATGCCAGTGCCACAAAGTCACCGATTACCTGTGTTTTTTACATAGCTTTAACATTGTTTGTTGCCGTTATACAATATGTATATTAAATATATCTGCATATATTTCAGAAAGGGAATGTATTTTATGAGATTAATATATGAATTAAAAATTAAAATAAAAACTAGTTGGGAAAACGATAAATTCAGCATTATTGAATTTATTGCTTGATTGATCCAAAACTACCGTTTTACCTGAATCGGTTACCTAACGGTTATTTCCGGCTTACGGATTCCAATTTGAATCGGTTAATAACGGCTACGGTTTTAATACTTACGCTCGTACGCTTACTGCCAGCACGCACGTTAAGGACACGCTCTGCTCTGACCTTACAGCTACAGTTGAACATGTGCGCGCCACCATGCGCACATGTATTTGTTTACTTGGCCGTCGTTGCCGCCGTCAGTTCAATTGGTGTGCGGGGTGGGGCGCATGTAAAAGGGGGCAGCACAATTGAGAAAATGTTAAAGCCCTAACAGCTGATGCTTTCGAACTTTCATTCACAGCGAAAACACAAAAGCAAAGGAGACAACCAACCGCCGACATTTCGTTGGCACTCGTGAATAACTGTTAGATGTACCGTTCGGGCATTTGTTGTTTTTGCCAACGAGCCAACGTCACAGAATGACGATAACATCGGCAACGACAACGACGCCGATGACAGTTCCTCAGACAGAGAGAGAGAGAGAGCACAAGGACTTTGAGCGAAGCACAGCTTGCCAAACAGATGCGCATTCGCACGCACGCTCACGTTCTCAAGTTTAACAGAAATGACGCTAAACTAAACTATACACTGGTGGCTCATATTAATGTACATGTCAGAACACCCTTCGTACACATATATTTGATTAAAATATGAAAATGTACCATTTATGATAATTATGTATTTAAGTATAATATTGCAAAATGTATCAGCTAATAATAAATGGACAATTTTTCAGAGAATTGTACCACAATTTCTTATTTTTTTATTTAGCAAATTATTTATTTAATCTTAATAATACTTGAAATTAAGTTGAGACCATAAATGTATATACATTTGTCTGGCCGCCACTGTTGACAGCATGTTCAGTACATGTGCACTTTCACTGCCTGCGCTCTCGTTTTCGTTTCCATTGTGTTGTGCTTTTTGGTTTGGTGACTTTGCGCTGCTTTTGCATTTGCGGTGGCACAGCCTGTGTGTCCTTATTGATTTTCAGCGAAATTTCACAGGCTCACGGCGCACGTCAGTGCCATGCGAAGAATCACTTGTCGCGCTGAGTTCGTTCGTGTCGTGTTCGCAGCACAGCACAGCAGCGAGTAAAAGTAACCAGAATCGTTATGTAAAGAGATTTCAATAAAAAGTACATACAATTGTATAGTATAAGTGAGCGCTGCTGTGGGCATAATTATATTAATAAATGATAATTAAATCAGTATTTGTGATAACACACACAGCACATCGCAACAAAGCTATAGGATTATCGCATTAAATACTTGCAAAAAATTAAGGCAAAGAAAAACACGCTGCCAATTGTGCCGTAACACGGGACATTGAAAAGAAAGCAAGGAAAGAAAAAAGAAAAGAAAAGAAAATCCAGGTAGCAGGAGACGACAAAAGCGAAGACGACGAACGAAAATGTAATAGAGGTCAAAAGAAGCATTGATTTAATGTGCACTTTCTTGTTCCGTTTTCCCTACGTCTTTTTTTTCGGTTGCGGCATGTCTGTGTGTGTGTGTGTGTGAGAGATTGTGTTGCGTAAAGAATTTGTTATAAACTTGTCAAGTTCCATTCAATAGAATAACACACATAAATACACATACACACACACACACACACACACACACACACACCTAAGTACCCGTACATAAACTGCGTGGCGCCCATAAGTTATGTATGTGCATAAATGTGAGTGCGCGTTCGTGTGGGTGTGTATGTGTGTGTGTGTTTGCGTGTTGTCGTTGTGTTGTGTGCTAAATATTGATGACGAACTACTTACGAGTTTGTCCTTTTCGCACAATTCACGAAACTAACACATAAACAGCCGCAGCAGCTGAAAGCAAGTAAAAAATAAAAAATGGCATGTAACGCAGTTCAATATCCAATAAGAGACCAAGCATAATTACATAATCAAATAGAAGCTCTCGCAAAAAAAAAACAAGAAAATAAATTAAAAGGAAAAGGAAAAGAAAAAGAAAACCACATCAAAAGGCATAACAAGAAATGCAACAACAATAACGAAAGGAACGAAAAGAAAACCAACGTCAAGTGCAGCATTATTTAATCAACGTCCCAAGAACGCCCTAAACTAAAAAAAAAAATAAATAAAATAAAAATCGAATTAAAACAAAAAACCAAAACCAATGTACCTGCAACAAAGAAATCGAGCAAATTATAAAACACGCACACACACACATACACACATAGAGCGACACTAAGAAGCGCAGCATCAACAAAAGATAATTAACCAAATTTAGCAAGAACAAATTACTTTTAAAAATATACAAGAAGAAGAAAACACCCTCGCTATAACTATACTTACTTAATATATACAAAAGTGCTAACAAAAATAAAAAAAACAAACTATATACAAAATAAAATACATAGAGAAGTTATATACCGAAATACATACATACTTATATAGACATATATATGTATATGCTACTTATATAAAAGAAAACTGTTGTATTTGTAGTTGCCGTTATGCGAATTGTTGTTCAACACTGGATGAATTAACTGATAACTAGAGCTAGAGCTAAAGGAAACCTCGTAGTTTGTAGGACGAACGAAGCGTCTTTTTCATGTAGCGAAATCAAATTAAGCGTAACCGTAAACGTAACATTAAACGCACCTAACGACTAACAAAAAACTACCAAGTAGTTGCCTCTCTCTCTATATACATATACATATATATTATATACAAATTGCTTAGAATATAACTAAATATATGGATTTATTTTTATAAAGCAGCAACGAACTTCAACTATAAAAAAAAGAAGAGAGCTGAACGAAATTGATGCACTAATTAAAAGTAATATAGAAAACGTGCAGAGGGACGAGAAGATCAACGCAATCATAGCCTCTGCCATCGGCATCGAAATTGTGCTACTTCTAGGACTCAGTTAGATACATTTACATATATATAAGAAAATTTACCTGCGTTGGGTTTCTTACGTTGCGCGCCTTGACGTAACTCCGGCACACGGCACACGGCCACGCCCTGGCATCACCGCCCCGGCCCCGGCTCGACCTCCGGACCACAACAACAACAACAACAACAACAGCTACATATAAATGTATAAGTAACGGTAACACCATAACGCCTTAACTTGACTCACAAATTTCCACAAGACCGCAAAATTCGTTGCGTTCATTAAACTTTCACGACCACAAGACCAAACATTAAATTATCGAGCAGAAGGAGACACGGAAACGGAGAAAGGGGAGGGAAAAGGAACAGAATGCAAAACTAGAAAGAGATAACAGAAAATTCAAAAGCAAAACTAAATCATAGCATACTTTTTTGCGTTGGCCTGGATATATATATTATAGCTGTTCTTTGTGATATTCTAAACATATATTAATAAGTATAACACATATTACTAATAATAAACGATCGTGACATAACGTCTTCGTAACATACTCTGTGTGCTCCCCGCCTTGCTGCCCCGCCCACCATCCTTACTTCCGCCTGTCATCGCCACCAAAAACACCACCTAACGAAAAACAAAATCGAGGAACATTGAAACTACGGTATAAACTCGTTATAACGCCCCCCTAGATGATAAAACGACGTCTATAATCCAAAGTACAAAGGAACACGAAAGCAAACATCAATTACATATATATGTATGTATGAAAAGAGCCTAAATAATAATAGCAACATATAGTATTAATAAACATATTTACTCAGTAGTCGAACAAAAACTAAAAAAAGAAACCTAACTCAACACTAAAGTGAAAATCAAAAAGAGCAAAAACCAACCAAAAACCCAACCAACTCATAAGCAATACAAAATAGTGCTGTTAACTAATTTTAGACTCGGTCAACTCTACGTTACTTAACACCTCTAACTATAACCCACCAAACAAAACGCACACACTAAAAAACAATAAAAAAATAGGCAAATAGAAATAAAGATAAACCTACTTCAAACGTTTCATTGTAATGCTCAGCATGAGGCCGATGTGAGTGAGATAGCAATAGAGAGAGAGAGAGAGAGAGAGAGAGTGAGAGAGAGAAGTTGGCTAAGCAACAACGAAAAGCAATTATTTTGTTTATGTGTGTCTGTATATGTCGTGTACTTGCTCTTGTATTAGTTAATGCCAAAAATCGAAACGCAAGTTGCACCCACACTCACTGACTGAAACAGCGAAAGAACGACAAGGAGAGAAAGCTAGAAAGAGAACGCGCGAGACAGAGCGACTTCTAAACATACACACACATACAGACGAAAAACAAAACACATACATATTCACACACACGCTTTCGATTAGCATATACGATGATAAGTCCCAGAATTGCGCCAGGCGTTACGAGGTCTCCTCTAAGCCAATAACAACAACAACAGCAAAAAAATCCAACAGCAGCCGAAGCAGAAGAAGAAGCAGCTCAGTGTGTGTACGTGTGTGTGTGTGTGCGGCTGTGTGACGGTGAGTGTGAGTGTGTGTGAAGGAGAAGGACAAACGTGGAGCAACGATAAACGGTAACTGACGGCAATAGTCCAATTTCACCGTTTCCATGTGGAGGAGCAACTGCTGAGGGGGTGGTAACCGTACAAAAAATGCACGTTAAACACACACAGCGACGTGTCAGCGGTCCTGGAGCATTTGGAACATTTACCAACGACCAACGGTATGCAATTATTTTGAATTGTCTAGTGTCTTGATAAACTTATTAACATTGTTGTTCATTTAATGTATGATTGTTATGCCTTTACGTTACGTTACGTTACATTACATTATGTTACGTACAAAATGTTTTGTGTACAGTCATGGACATATAAATAGCACCATTAAAGATTTAAAAATGTTTATATAGTAGCACTGCAGAGCTAAATTACTTGGCTAATTAAATATATTGTCACTTTTTAATGTTTATTTAAGGTCTTTATTAAAAACTGAAAGACATAGAAATTTATGAAATGTTTAAAAATATCTCCCAATTAAAATTTATCTGATTTATCAAAGAAAAGTGATTATAATCACTTGAGTTTAACAATTTAGAATCGAATGTGAAATATTTCAAAAATAATGAAACAAAATATGTTTGGTGCTATTTAGATGTCACTGGCTGTACATGTGCATGTGCCAATGTATGTGGATGTGTGTTTGGATGTTTCAATGTGTGCCTTGTGTGTTGGGATAAGCGACAAGAAATCCCAACATATGATTAAATATTTAAAAAAGTGTGATCATAAATAATTGAGTAGACTTGAAACATACTGAAACACCTTGTGACACAAACACACTCACAAATTCACATACATGCACATGTACGTGTACATTTTAAAATATTTACATGAATGTATTTCCGTTTCCGTTTTGGTTTCCAGTTTCGTTTCGTTTCATTTTTTATCATTCCCAACCTATTGTGTTTGTTTGCTGAGTTTGTTCGTTTGTTTGTTTGTTTGTGCTTTAGTTCAAATGTTGTTATTGATTCTTGTTGTTGTTGTTGTTGTTGTTACTGTTGTTGCTAAACTGTATGTGTGTGTTTGTGAGCTGCAATTTGTGATTAACTTGGGCAACTTTCTTTTGATGCAGTAAATATATGTATATGTACATAAACAGTGTATACAGTGGCGTTCAGCTTATTAGACACTTTATTATCTTACTAATTTTAAATGAGATAAAAATAAAATTTAAAAGCAGATTTATTAAAAATTACAAAATATTTGCATTAAATTTTTTATGTATTTTATATCTGAGTAAAGCAATATAAGCAAAGCACATTAAAAAATGCAGTGGGTCAACAAATCTGTGATACACTGTGTGTAGTACATATGTACATATATAATATATACTGCCTGTGTGACTGTCTGTGTATGTGTGTGTTCTTATTTGCTCCATTATGCTTATTTCCTTTGGCTTGAGAGCACAATGCAACTGATTTCCGTTCATTCAATCCATTGAATGCCCACACAGCACAGTGCTTGGGGCTTATTGGGGGCAAAGTGCAACAGCAGCAGCAGCAGCAGGTCAAAAGGCGGGGGGCGGAAGACAGGACTATTGGGCTGGGCGGGGCAGTCATCCGTCACTCAGTCAATGCAATTACGAAACTAGATTAAAAGCCAAGCGGACAAGCGGCCAACAATGGCGTCGGCAAAGCAAGACGACAATAGCAACAACAGCAACAATGGCCAACACCAACACCAACAACAATAAAAAAATAAAAAATAGTGTCAAAGTACTTTGAGTGCACTTGTACTTGTAGTGTGCAGAAAGCGTTGCATACACACAGGCGCCATTCAATTACTTGTTTCTGTGTGTGTGTGTGTTTTGTAAGTGTTTGTTTGTGCGTGAGTGTGTGTGTGTGTGTGTATGTTATTCATTTACATTGTACATGTCCAACGACAACATCAATGCAGCAACGGAAGCTTTCGCTTTTACTTCAATGATTAAACCACTGACCGAATTTCGGCATTCTATGTGTATGTATGTATGTATCTGTGTACATACAATTGCATCTGTATTTGTGTCTCATATACATAAATATGTCTGTGTCTGTGTCGTTATTGTTGTTGCTGTCGCTTGCACATAGCTTACACACACAAACACAGAAAAATCAGATAGATAAACCCATTTTGTTGGTCTTTTTGTGTGGAAATCTCGATATTTCCAATTGAACTAGTTACAGAGTTTTTGTTGTATGCCGTTGACATCGGCACATACATACAGACAGACATACATACATAGATAGTAAGTGTACTTACATGCATACATCAAATGCAATCACAATTCTTAGCGTCTATGTGCCTAGTCGGATTCTTAATTGCCCGAAATAATGGAAACTGGAATCCGGCAAATCAACTTATGTTCAATATTTAGTTTATTTACATTTGGTTTCATTACAAATCTGATTTCGTTCCGTTTCGGTTCGTTTTTTAAGTAAATATGTACATTTGAATTTATGTTTATCATTGTTGTTGTTGTTGTTTTTACAGAAAACTTGCTTAAAAGTACAAAAGTTGAATTGAACAAAAAACAAAAAAAATACAAAAGAAAAGAATCAAAAAAGTAAAAAAAAATACAGAAGCGCAATCGTAACAAGTTTTGCGCCAAAAAAAAAACAAGGTGAAATCGTAATCGAAATCGAAATCCAAAGAATCAGCGTGAAACAAGCGTTAAAATAAAAAACGATTAAGTTTCATATAAAGTATTTCGCTGTGGAAGCTAATTTTGCGTACTACTGACATCATCAGTGAAGGTACTGACAATTTGAAATAGTCACTCTCTTCCTTTCAACTACTACTACTACAACTACTACTACTAAAAATACTACTATTATACTGCTAAATCTACTACTAATAATACTACTACTACTTATGTAATTGCTACAGAAAGTCCCGCAACACTTTTAATGCTATTAAATCGCTCTCTTCCTCTTCCCTCATTGCAAGCTACTTTCAAATAAATCCAAATCAAAACATTTCTCTTTAAAATTAACCAATTATGCAATTACTTAATAGTTGTAAGACACACTCTGCTAACCCTTTTACTTCTATCTTCTTAATATGTACATTATTATTTCTGTCCCTTTGCTAACGTGAATGCCAATGAACCTCGTAATACCCAAAATGTTGAAATTCATTGCTTAAATCAAATAATTATCCGTATTTAAAGCTTGCTTTGCCACCTCTCGACCCTCGCCCTGTTCCCTGGCGTCTGATTCAGCAATAAATACATACGATATATACATTAGATTTCTATATTTCACAGTAATTTAATTTTAAGATCAATGACATTCATTTCGAATTGGCATGTCGGTCGATTATGTGACGTTGATGCATTTATTTTCAGCTCAAAATACAATTATACACATTTCGTGTGATGTCCGAAATACATATGTCAAATGAAGCTCTCTCAATTTAATTTCCAGTTCTGTCAAAAATAACTGATGCTTCTTTTAATAATTTCTATTATATCTATTGTGTTGTGGCAAAATAATCGACAAATTTTAATTAATTATCGCAGAATAAGTTGACAATGGTTAATTAATAATAACTTTAGCTCGTCGACTGATTGATCCTTTGTGTGCTATAAAACCGGTTTCATCAAATAAATAAATATAGAATCATACATTACGTAAGGTAATACTCTACGAGTATGATACCTTCTATAGCTAATTAAATGATCAATTATCAAAATTGCGTTGAATCCAATCGACAATGAAAATTGAGTGGCATGTTTAGCTCTGATTTTCATTTACTTAATTTGTTTGTTCCATTTTGCATTTGTATATGTAATATATGGTAGATATATATATTTATTTCATTGTATTGCAGTTAACTAATCAATTTGCTCAATTGTTTAAAAATAGATGCTGAATGTTGCACAATTTCTTTTCTGCAAAATGTGGCAAAGTTCAAGACCTATATAATTAATAATAGACTTATGAATATATTTGCTAAAATTAGACCAATTGGTTTGCGGTTTCTTCGTAAAATGCATGCCCTAAACTGGGCTACTGTCCAGCTTTGCGAGGGCAGCCAGAAAAGTTAGCGATATATTAGAGAAAGTAAAATAATTATAGGATTGATTGAAAATAATTAGAATAAATATGGACTTATTTTTAAATATTAGTTAAGTTTTTTAACAACTTTTGAATATATTCTATTATTGTCAAATTTTAAAATATATCTTGGCTAAAGTTTATATGTGAATTGATAAAGTTTTTGTTCAAGTAAGAATCTTAAAGTCATATAACTCTGAAGAAATGTTTTATTATGATTATGATAAAATTTCAAAAATATTAAAAATAGTAATGGGATAAAGAATGAATACATTTTTGAGGCTTAATTTTGAAACATAAAAGATTTGTATTTGAGGTGTAACATATATAATTCTTTTGATAACTCATACTACTTTTAATAAATAAATCATAAGGCAACAATTCAATTATTATTAGATTGGAAGTTTTGGGTATTTTTTGAACTACGCTCGCATATATGTATGTATATATGTACCCGCATTATTTGGCACATATGTATGTATGTATATACGATGCTGCACATGCCGTTGTAAAATTGATATAATTTCGATAAACGAAATGGAATGCAACCGCAGCAGCAGCAGCAGCAGCGACCAGTCGCAATTACGCTTCTCGAATTTACGCTTAATGCCTTCAATTGGCTTTTGAATTAATAATTGAGTCGTATTGTATTTAAAAGGCGGAGGGGGGAGGGAGACTTACTCTGACGCAAGACCTGACAGAACCCATTCCTCTCCCTCACCCACCCCTCCGCCTGTGTCCCTGACCACAATCATCACCACGAACAGCAAATGACAAATCCGATTGCCCCGAGGATGCAAGCACGTGCCCAAATGTGAAGGGTCCCCACTCGAGAAGTGTCTCCAATGCGCCAAAGTTGACATTGGAGCAGGCCGCACTCAATACAATTATCTGGCAAAGGTGGGACAGAGTGGACTGTGGACGGTCCTGTTGGCCCTGCCACTTGGTTTGCTCTTGATCCGGATGCGCCTTTAGGCCTAACAATTTTTTTTCTTTTTGTCCGCAGCACTTGAGACACGAAATTCGAGCACTCAAAGCCCAAATGAAAAATACATAATAAAAATTGTCAATAAAAAAGTCGTATGAACAACAAGAAAGACAGATTATGTTTGGTTTGCCGAACATTTAATACCCTTGCAGAGATCTGTTTTCAATTATGTGATATAGTAGTCCGATTTTAAACAAATCTGTTGAGACTGTATAAGGCAGTACCAAATACACTATCTACGAATTTACTTGAGATATCTCAATAAACAACCAAATCTTTTTATATTAAAGGTCGATATTTAAACGTTTGCTTTCTGATATTGTGGAGCTATTTAATTAAAATTTAATTGTATAAGACAACTTATGAATTTTATTTAAAATATGTTTAGATATCTCTAGTAAAGGTTAGTAAAGGTTAATTCGATCAAGTATATCTATATATATATCTTTTCTAGGGCCTGCTACGTCTCTTTTAATACGTTACACATTTCGTGACAAAATTTTAATACCCTTTGAAAGAGTATTAAAAAAAAAACTTAAACCCTCGATGCTTTCGCTTTGATTTCAGTTTGACTTGAAAGCGGATTAATGCAGCATATCTGTAAATGTATCTGAATCTATTGATGTGCCTCTCGTTGTATCTGTGTCTTTGAAGGGCTTTCGTGCGCCACAATCCAAATGCACAGTCATTTGGCTAATGCACATAACGTGTGCAAATATTTGCCATTTCGGGCATATTGTTTGCACAAATTCAAATTCAAATTTCGAGTTCAAATACAAATTTAAATACGAATTGAGATAATTGCATTTGCTGCCTAGTGAATGGTGAATCGTGAATAGTGAGTAGTGAATTGTGAATAGTGAATTGTGAATGCTGCATGGCGTGAGCATTTAATTGAGTGAAATTGATTTTAGTTTGCTCAGCGGTTCGATTTTTGCACTCAAATTGCACACACACACACATACACACATGCAAATGATAATTAAATATTTGAATTTGCTGACACTTTTCCTAAACAAAAATGAAAAATGAAAATAAAATGAAAATTAGAAATGAATGCGTCCGTTTCGCTTGCGTGCCAAACGAGTTGAGATTGCGACTGAAGCTGAATTCATGGGCAGCACCACTGGCATCACTGGCACCACTGACACCACTGACACCACTGACACCACCAGATACAATTTGTATACACTAATACACACACACACACACACACACACACACACACACACACACACACACACACAGATATTGTTGTGCACGCACACTGATATCACATATACTACTTATTAGAGGAGCATTTGAATTGTTCTTTCTTTTGTTCGAAAATTTTGAAATATGCACAAATATGTATATAAATTGATATGTATACAATTTTGTACATTCTTTTGAACAATACGAGTAGCCACCTCACGTTTCAGTGCGCACAGTGTGCTCGGCCCAATTTGCATTGTCCACAATTTGCCCTTGAAAATGTAACGGTGCATAACGATAATGTATGCAAATCTATTAAGGCTCTAACTACCACTCGACCTTAGAGTTTGCCAAAGTTCCATTTGCATAACAATCCACAAGGCATTACCAGTCCATAGTCGAGGATTATGAAAGGAAACTTCGTCATAAGATACTTGAATAGTTATATGAAAGATTAGTGAGTATGATAGCTATAAACTTAGAAGGTTAACTTGAAGGAATACATTATCAAATTTATGATTTAAATTGCAATGAAGTAAAGAAACTTATCCATTTTTTACTTTCTTTCTTTTTTTTAACACGTAATAAAAATATGAATATATGATAGTTTATATAAGATTAAAAAAAATATATTTTAACTATGGAAACTATCTCAAAAATTGAAATACATTTTTTAAAGTATCTGGGAACTGTTTTAATGAAATATAGACGGAAGATCCTTTAAAAAATAGATAAACATTCTTTAAAAAATAAACTATCTTTCCTTTAAAAGTTCAAAACAAGTATTGAAATACAAGATTCTGAAGAATACATTTTTCTTTCAGCCTTATTTAAATTGTACAATCTTTTTTTTCAGTTTCATTCAGTTTTGTTCAGTCAGTCATTGTATACTCGTATATTTTGTGACACGGGGGCATGTCTAACAAATTAATGTACCACGCAATCTGTTGCGGTTCTTATCTTATCAGCTTGCTTTTTAGTAAAATGTGATTTAGAGCACTTCCGTTCGGGTTGTGTTAGCCTGGGGCAAGGGGGGGAAATATTGGGAAGCAAATGTAGCTATATATCTCAGATATTTGCACAATGTGCGGCCAACTATTTGGTTTGTAGCTGTATCTCAATAGGTATCTCTATATCTAACGCTGTATCTGTATCTCTATGTCTATCTCTATCTCTATCTGTAGCTTTAGCTAAATGCCATGCGTGTTTCTATACATTAATTTAGTTCAATTTTTCGCGCGATCAAAAGCAGATGAGCATGTCGGCTGCTCGTGCCTGTCTGTCCCATTGTATATATATCTATCTATCTGTCTATATTGCTATAAAAATGCGATTACTTGTGTATAAATTGTATATATATGTATATAGTCAGCACACTTATGATGAACTCACATTGAGCCAAGCCACTCTCTTCCCGATTCTTGCCTCCAGAGAATACCCATACAGTTGCACAATCAATATTTATAATTAACAAGTTCTTTTGTTTATTTGCTTGTCTCTCGGTGTGTACTTTCCACACACACCGTTTCCTGCTCACTTTAGCGTAGCCTCTGTCCAATTTATACACCCTTCCCATTCCCATATCCAACCCGATCCGCTGCACATTTCTGTTGAATTTTTCTTCTTTTCTTTTTTGTCAATTTCAAATAGATAAATTTATGTGTTTGCCGGCAACTATTGCCATTCATTCTGTATCGTTTACCCGGTTCTCATTCTTGTCTCTGTGCCTCTTGTAGCGCTAGCCGAGACAACTTGTACCCCGACGATCAGCAGCAGCAGCAACATCTGCAGCAGCAGCAGCAGCAAAGTCAGCAGCAAAGTCAGCAGCGACACTCGCATTCGCATCAGCATTTGGTGCGACAGTCGCTGCTCAGCCTCAGCTACGCACAGGCGGGAACTCCGCCGCACTCCGCCTCCGCCTCAGCTGGCTCGACTGGGCCCATACCCATACACTCGCACTCGTCCTCGTCGGTGAGGCATAGTCCCAGTCCCAGTCCAGCGGCTGATCAGCACAGTTGCAGCAGCGGCATCTCACTAGCAGTTGGTCGGCGAACCGAACGGGAACGGGATCGTGATCGTGATCGTGACAGAGATCGTGATAGAGATCGGGAAAGGGAACGGGAACGGGCAAGAGAGCGGGAACGGGATCGGGAAAGAGAACGCGATCACGAGGCTGAGGCTTACGGCGACAGCGACAGCGTCTCGCTGCTGAGAGGCGATGAGCCAAGGAGTCACCAGCGACAACGCAGCAGCAGTCGTTTATCCAGCGGCATCTCCAAGCAGAACTCCTGCGACAGTCGCAGTGGACTGCGCCTGCTCGACAGCCACAGCCCAGTCAGTTGTGGCGCGCAGAGCGTGAGCAGCACTGGCGGCCATTCCGCTCTGTACGATGCCTGTCACGAGTATACGCGCAGTTTGAGTGCAGCACCAGGGGCAACCGAGGAGCAGGCGACGACGACGACGCACCTCGGTTCGGTCGCGTCAGTGGCAGCTGGCGGACTGCTCAAGAGTCACTACAGTGAACAGCAGCTATCGGAGCCGCATTTTACCAATCTCAACCTCAATCTGAACAGCGACTACGACACGGGCAGCGACAAGCAGCAGTTGGTGAATCAGACCTACATCTTCAAGTGCATCGCCAACAGTCCGTCGTTTCTGCGCACCAACAAGATCAAGGAGCAGTCCAAGAAGCTGCGCAATCTATCGCTGAAAACGCGCACGGCCAAAAAGAAGGGCCAAATCATTTCCAAGTCGAACGCCGTCTCAGATAATTCACTGCATCCGGGGGATAAGTATTTGAACTTGTATCTCGTGGAGAAGAAGCATTCGTTGCAGCCACAAGCGAATCCAGTGGCGGCATCTGTTTCAGCACCAGGCTGCTCATCCTCATCCTCGTCATCGGCACGTCAGCAACAGCAGCAGCAGCAGCAACAGCAACAGTTGCCGGCGTTATCGGCTGTTGCTGCCCGACAGCAGCAGTTGCTGCTCAACGGATCGCTGAAGAGCAAGACGAAGACATTTCCGGCGTATCGGGCGTCGGTGCGCAGTGAAACAGGTGACGACAAGGAGGAGTATCGCGGGGGCAGCAACACCATACCGACAACGGGCAAAAGTCCGCCGGTGCCGCACTCGCTGGCGGCCAAGATCAGCGGCAAGAACTGCAACAATTTGCTGCACAACGCCGGCAATAAGCTAAGCGTTAGCAGCAATTCGTGCCACAAGCTACATGCCCACAGTCAGAGTCTCGGACAAGGACAAGGACAAGGACACGCCGCCTATACACAACATCATCTGGCATCATCGCCCAAGAGCTCCGTCTCCAGCAACGGCCATCTGAACAAATATTGCCTCACCGATCTCACACGGCGCAAGGCCGAGTTCAATCGCCAGCTGAGTGCTCCCACGGACTACACCCATCACTCGTCCAGCAACGGGTCACAGCAGGGCTCCGAGGCGGCCAATGAGGCTGTCGGCGAGTCGACCATCACAGTAGCCAGTGCTGGTGTCCTGGGACACGGACACGGTCAGGGACACGGGCACGCACACGCACACGTACACGGATTCGGCGGTGCTGGACAGGCATCGACAGCGCCGGCCACACTCAAATCGTTGCAACTTCATAGCTTTGGTGTACATCATCCGCCAGCAAGGCCAACGTCCACATCGTGCACCAACAGCTTCAACCGACGCCACATACGCAGGCACAAGAGCAAGCTCGGCGAGCGGTGAGTCCCCCTTAACCTTATTTTTATTAACCTTACCTTATTTTAGGGCCCGCGCACACTACAGCTAAATTCGGAGCAGAGCTCTGAGTTAACATCTGAGTTTTCTGATTGCATGCAAACAAAATCTCTGAATGAAAATTCAGATTTCAATTCCGCTTTCTGCTTCGCTTTCAGCTGTAGTGTGCGCGAGCCCTTTAGGATTAAAGCTAGTAAAAAAGACTGCAGTCGAAAGATCCTGACTGTAAGAGACCCTGTACTTACCAAGATTAGTTTACTTGAATAATTAAGTACAGTCTTTATGTTTTCATCGAACGAAAAGAGGATTCTAAAGATTGAAGAAAATAGATTATTTACATTCCGGAGGTTAGTTCGTGATAGAACTTAGTTTGTGCTACGAAAGCGTTATCATGTTCATGCTTTAAAAGCCATTTTATATTCGGTAAATTAGTTAATTTTTATCAATAACATCGATATTCAATTGGAAAACGTCGATGTACAGCGACAGTAATGTTTTCCCCAAATTAACATTTCAAACTTACCTTACTTTACAATTCTTATCACTACCATTAACGAGTTACCAGTCGAAATCCCCGTTTGCGAATTACGCATGCAAAGCATTTTCGTGGTCGTCGTTCTTCTTGTTGTTGTTGAGTCTTTTTACCGGTTTTTGTTAGCCGCTTATCGAGCCACATTTGCATATTGCCATCAGCATCGTCGGCGTCTGAGTCTGAGTTGAGTCTGGGAGTTACTCTGGTCAGGGAATGGCCGTGTAATGAGCTTCTAAGCCGCGATCAGTCAACTTTATACGTGCTTAACGCTTTTGAAATAAAACGGTTCACAGGATCAATTTGATGTACAATCGATTTAACAAGTTATCGAATTGCGAATCCGAAAATAAGCAGAATCTATCGTTTGATCGACATTGAATCCGAAAAGTAGTGCACATCGATCACTTGATCGACAGTTACTCTGAAAAGTGATGCAGTGACCGTGAAAACGGTTTGGGAAATGTGATGATTGTGTTCTTGACGCGGAAAACTCCCGGCATTATTATCATAATAGTTCCCCAGTGACTAAGTTCGTTTATAAAAAAATCTATAATAGATTGCACTAGATTGTTACTTAAGGTAACGGAGTCTCACCTCCACTCACCTCAGTGTCGTTTCGTTCCGTCTCTTCAATATCGCGTTGTCTATCGTGTTGTTGTCGTTGTTGTTGTTGTTAGCCTCTCTCTACCCGGTAGACCTAGACCCGTTAGACCAATTCATTTACATAAAATCTAGAGGTAATTTCTCGCTGATAGTTTTTTGTGTGCTTTTATTGGCGTCAATTTTTTGAAGAATATCAACAAATTATAGTCTGTGTATAATTTGCTGCGACGCTCGTCGAACTCGTCGCAAAATCAATTAAAAAGCAACGCAACACAACACAACAAATATTGTTTTATTTATTTATTGTGCAACAGCAGCGCGAGTTCCTCAGAACAGGTTATCAAGTCGCCTCGGCAACAGCTTCACCAGCGCTGAGTAAAATCTAAATTAACTTACAAAAAAAAAAAGAAAAGAGTATCAAAAAAAATAAAAATCACACACACAAAATACTGCTGAAATAAAAGCAAACAATGTAAAAAGAAATCCGCAACAACAACAGAAAAGTACAGCTTGAGTTGAGTCTTGGAGTGTCGCTCTGATCAATTATTTAATTACGCGCGAAATTCCGTTTTCGGTATCTGGCGATCTTGCCCCGGGTTTATATCGATTGTCGCAAATTGAAAGTCGAGGTAACAAACAAGCGAGCATAACTGTAAGCTAATCAACAACAAGCAAACAAAACAAACCGAGCGACTGGAGGACGCTCACGACAAACCACGACGCCGAAGACGACGACGGCAATTCGGAAACGTAACATTTTCGGACTCTCTGCTTGGCATTCGGAGTGAGTGTTTGCCGGCGTCGCCGCGTTCGTTGGCCGCGCATTTCGATAGTCGCCGCTAGTTGCGCTCGGTTAGCGCGCTTGTGAATAGCTTGCAAAAGATAAATTGCGGTCTATATGGAGTCAGAACTTGGTGCTTCAAGTGATATATGTGATATATGTGTATTTATTTATTATGCATAACAAACACGACGGCGATAACATTTGAGCAAGAACAAAAAAACAGCTGTTTGAACACGTTTCAAGTAACCAACTGGCAAATTATAAACAAAACCACAATTAAAAGCGCAATCAAAACTGAAACCGAAACCGAAACCAATACCGAAAACTGTTGACTTAAATAATATAACTGTGCACACATATTGTTATTTGATAGGCAGTGTATGTGTGTGTGAGAGTGAGTGTGTGCTCTATATATGATTTACTTATATGTATATATAGACAGACATCGATCGTGATAACTTTGTAAAATTCTTGTGGTTTTTGCCCACTCAGCAACTTGTGTAGTGATTTTCCACATTTACTTATTTTGGTATTCCATTACATTACAATTAATCATAAAAAAAAATAAAACAAAATTGTAATAAATTCATTAGTCTAATACGAGTGAAGATTAAATTAAATCAGCTTCATCAGGCTTAATTAAAACGAAGCTTTCCCATTTAATAACTACACTCAATTGAGTGCGAAGAACACAGAGATCAGTGTGTAGAGTGCAGATTAACAAAATAAATAAATAATAATACCAAGTACATAAAGAAAGAAGCATTATCCACAGTAATAGTGATTTACCAAACAATAGGCATCCCATCAAAGCAAAGCAGAGTAAATCCGAGATCCGAGATCACCACGCGATTTCGTGTGCCAATAGGGCAACATTTCCGCAACGACCGGAGACGTTGTTGTTGTTGTTGCTGTTGTTGATAGCGTCGTTGTCGTCGCCGGAGAAGACCT
This sequence comes from Drosophila rellima, assembly GCA_035043635.1. Lineage (NCBI taxonomy): Eukaryota > Metazoa > Arthropoda > Insecta > Diptera > Drosophilidae > Drosophila > Drosophila rellima. The sequence continues at coordinate 11,007,645 of JAWNMV010000145.1, read as the reverse complement.
TGACAATCACCGAACGCAAGGTGAGATCTGGATATAGCTCGGATCAAGTGCGTGTGCATCAATTAAACAACAGAATAAAATTTAAAAAAAAATACCCGACAAAGCATAAACATACTTTCACTTGCGATTGCGATTGCCTTCTACATATTTATGTATAGAAGTACAGTGAGTCAAATAATTGTTTTAACAAAATACAAATTGCAGTTATTTCTTTATACATATAAATGGGTTGATATCAGCAATTTTATTCCTATGAAATATCTTAGACAGATCGTGTTTATTTCAAATTTTGGATACAATTTTGACCCACATTAAGTAAATTTTTATAGAGACTGGTACAGGGTATACTGTTTATTCTTATAAAAAATTAAGCCCACTGTAAACTTAAACCACAACAATAAAAACTAAGTACAGGGTCTAACAAGAATTTAAACAAAATATAGGAAATATAAAATTGTTCAATATATTTTTTTTTTTGAAAACAAATTGTCTGGCTGCAAATCGATTAAAAGATTATATTGAAGATTATGAAATGACGCTGTTGAAATTAAATGTATTCAAATACTATTTCAGTTTGCTGAACGGCGATAGCGAGGAATCAGTACGCTGCTCATACTGCTCCGTATTGAATGTGAATGAGAACGACTTGCGGATTTCATTTGAAAACACCTGCACCGACTCGCTGGTCACCGCTTTCGATGATGAGGCCCTGCTAATATGCGACCAAGGAACCGAAATGGCAAGAGCAAAGGTTTTATTATCACTTGTAGAGCAGGGACTCCACAAATCACACATACACACTTGGATCAGAGACAACATCTTAACATATTCAATCATTAGTCACATTCAGTGCCAATTACTACTTAAGTACATCTATATATGTAGGGCACTCATTACGCGGTGTTTGAGTAAATGGCTGTAAACTCAGACTTAATAATCGAGGCAGCTGTCGCAGCTGTGAATCAGAGATAACTAAATGTTTGTTTTTGTCTTGGCTTTTTCTTTCTATTTTATCATACTGCAGGTACACTTTGATGATGTGTCGTTGTACGGCACTCCGAAAGAGGAGCCAATGCCCAACATACCGATAGTCTCGGAAAAAGTCTCTGCGAATTTCCTAAAAAGTCAATTGCAATCATGGTTCCAGCCGACAGACAATCGTCTGGCCATGAAATTATTTGGCAGCCGCAAGGCATTGGTCAAAGAGCGCATACGTCAGAAAACTTCCGGACATTGGGTCATACACCCGTGCAGTTCATTCAGGCAAGAATCCGTAATATAATGTTTGAACTTATCTTTAATTATATAAATTTGTGTATTTTTTATTTTGAACAGGTTTTACTGGGACCTTTGCATGCTTTTATTATTAGTAGCAAATCTTATTATCCTGCCAGTCGCAATATCATTCTTCAACGATGATCTGAGCACACGATGGATTGCCTTCAACTGCCTAAGTGATACTATTTTTTTAATAGATATTGTAGTCAATTTTAGAACAGGTAATGTAACAAGCCAATTTTGCTAAGTGGAATATCTCTTGATAGCTTTAACAAAACAAACAAAATAATTGTTTTCCGTTTGTTTTCTAATCAGCGAGTATATTAAAGCCAACCAATTTGTTTTGCAATTACAGGAATTATGCAACAAGACAACGCTGAACAAGTAATATTGGATCCAAAGCTTATAGCTAAACACTATTTAAGAACCTGGTTTTTTCTCGATTTGATTTCGTCGATACCATTAGATTATATATTTTTAATTTTCAATCAAGTAAGTTATTTGTTTACAAGAACAGTACGCAACATTTTGATTAAGATTATGAAATTGCAGGATTTCTCTGATTCTTTTCAAATCTTGCATGCGGGACGCGCTCTGCGCATCCTTCGTCTAGCTAAATTACTTTCCCTAGTTCGCCTGCTGCGTCTGTCCCGCCTCGTGCGCTACGTCTCGCAATGGGAGGAGGTCTATGTAAGTACACGGTTCAGTTATGGCAACACTTTGCGTTTTTCTTTGCATTACTTATATCAGAATATATACATATATCTTTCATATGTATATATTTTGTTTTCTTTTCAAATTTGATAATGTTTATACAATATATATATCTATATACTTAATATTTGATATTGAATTTCGATTTCAATTTCGTCCATTGTTCAGTTTAGTTATCGGTTGAATTAACAATTTTCCTTTGAATCGAATCAGTTATGATTTTGCTACGAAATTTTTTGACCTTAAGATCGACGTATAATCATTGCTGCAATACATTTTCTACACAAAAGCCAACAGAGCCTAGGTCTGGGTTTTATTAGGCTTAGTACAGTCAGTTATAAAAACAGTGGTCAGAGTTGTCTATATAGTTCAAAGTGCTCACTCTTCTCTCATACATATCGAAAGCTAACAAAAAATCGCTAGTTTTTTGGCGCGCAAAATGTTCAAACTACAATACATACAAAAAAAAAATTCAGTTGTTTTACGGATCTTATACTCAGTATCTTTGAGTTCACTCTTTACGTTGCTTTATGATTTTCGTTTATCTTGATTATGTATACCTACTATACTTATTAATGAACTCTATGTACCGATTATATGCGTCCAATTTCCCGCAATGCTGTACAATAAAAGCCCAATCAGTTTTTGTAAATGTTCCATAAAGTAATTTGTACTCTTCCGCCAAATATTTGTTATATTTTTTCAAACTTGTGTTGCGTTGGATTGCGTTGCGCCTCCAAGCCCTAAGCCCACGTCCAACTCCTCCTCTAATGCCTCTCTCTTTGCTGGCCACAACAAGATCAAACAATAATCTATATATAATGCCAAAAAACAACACCTCACACACAACATCTTTCAACTCGCTCGCGATTCGTTTCTTTTCGTTCCAAATACTCGATATACATCTTTTCGTATTCGTACATCATTCACAATATCGCGATCGCGGGGTGAGTAAGTAATCTGTTTTTGAGTTGCTTTCTTTCACATATGTATATTTTTGTTGGTCGATCCTTTTTGCTTTCAAGTTACTTTAAAAGATATGTTTTCTTATGGAATTTCATGTTCTTTTGTTGTTGATTTCTTGCTGTCTTTTGATGCACTCCAAAAGGTAAAAATTTTCATTGCACTATGTACAAAATTCTATGGAGTCTTTTTCCTAAGTCCAAGTACCACAACTGAGAAACATTTCAAACATTTTCAAGTGTTACAAAATGCCTTTTCTCCACAACAACAACTACAATACCAAAAAAAAACACATTCTTGCGCAACGTCACCAAAAATATTCAATAAAATTTAAGTAAACTAAAAAGTACAACAGAAACCTGAACTTGGACTCTGTTTATTGTTTTAAGATTACATACATACATATGTATTTATTTTTGAAAACACACCAAATTTGTATAGTAATTATAAATTTGGATGACATTTACGCCAATTTGCTTATCGAAATCAGACTAAGAAACAAAACAAAAACAAACAAACAACAATTACAAAATATTTAAATTAACAAACAAACAACTTAGAAATCACGAGGGCCTAAAATACCTGTGTATATATATGGTTTTTAGATTCTGCAGAATCTACAGAAAAAAAGTGCTGATCGCAGAGGGAGACTGCACAAAAAAGACAAAGATGGCTTAACAAAAAGCAACCTAATTCTCAAGGTAACAACCAAAACAAACAAAAACATCTTTAAAATTATTAAGAAATTTTAAACAAAACAAAAAAAAAATTCAACACTCTTTAAAAAAAAAAAATACCAAAAAACAAATTCAATTTTTGATAAACAAAAACAAAAAGCCTTGATTGATTGACATTATAATTACGTATAATTAATTGGTGGAACATAACTCACATTTGAGATATGATTTAACCAAAATTGAGTTTTAGTGCATATTTCGTTCGTTCGTTCGATTGTTCGTTCGATTGTTCGTTGATCATGTTTGCTTGATTTTAATGTTCGTTCGTACATTCTGTAAATTTTCTAAGACTGCCTTTTTATATACATATTGATTGATTGATATACATACATATGTTCTTGATTTGACGCATATAAAAAACGAAGAATTCAATATTTTAAAACATAATTACAATATAAAAAAAAATCATGTATGTATCTGTACTTCGGTCAAGTCGAAGCTTGTTTTTATGCACTTCACCAGGTGTGGGTTATAGTTAGATAGAACAGATTCCGAGTCTATATACAATCATGTCCGATCTATGTCCGATTTCTTTTTTAAAAACATATCGCTTAGAAGTAGGTTTCATGCATGAGCATGTCTAGATTCAATTAACTATTTAGCCAAAGATTAGTTTTAGTTTTTAGCTCTAGAACTTTTGCTCTCTTTAGTTTTTTTTCACAACTATTTGTAAGTAAAACATATTTGCTTTTTATTATGAGCCCGAGTTTTTGTGAATTGCATCAAGACGTAATTACTTGGGTAATAATTTGTATGAAAGTCAAATCAACGCGATTCCGAATGCGAATGACAAACAAAACAACAACACATGTACATGTAAAATATAATAATGACAGTTCTTATATACTAGTTTGTTTCAATGCTTTTTGCTTTAACACTCGGCTAAAAAAAACAAAACACATCAATAATATGGTCTGCCAGTAAATAGCGCCCCATATCGTAGTCAATTGATGAATTGTATATATTGCAGCAACTACAACAACAACAACAACAAACAAACAACAACAACAACTCGCTACACACATTCACCTCCCGCGCAATCTTAAACTATCTGTCTCTGTCTCGCTCTCATGCCTAAATACCAAATGCCAATCAAAGGTTGCGATGGCGAATTGTTTGAACGTTGCTTTTGCGTTAGCTTTTTTGGCCAAAATGCTGCACTCACTTAGTTCACTAAAACATACACAACATTAACAAGAGCAATGTTGCCAATTGAAATGTGGTGAACAACGAACACGAACACTGTACAACATACAAATTGAACGTTTTGTATAGCATACTTTAATGGGCAAATGCAAAATTACGCTTAGAACTTGTCACATTTGCCACATGCAACAATCGAATAATAAATATATCAAAATATACATACTTGCTACTGTCACAGCAACAACAATACACGTTTGATTGATATCGTTATCAATGCTTTTGCTTTTGTTTTTGGCGCCATTTTATGCTGCGCGCTTTATTGCTCTCTACTCTACGCTACGCTACTCTACCTACCTACTCTACCTACTCTACTCTACGCTACTCTACTCTACGCTATTGTATTCTACTATCTACTACTTAGTACAACTGTTAAGCTAACTAATACAACTCTGCTACTCTTTTTCCAATTAAATACTCTTATTATAATTTGTGTTTAAATTTGTTAATTTGCGTACTTTATGTTTTTGATTTGTTTATATGGTTATGGTTTATGGGTTTATCTTGTGTTATCTTTGGTTCTCTTCTGTTCTTTGGTTCTCTTCTTCTGTTGTACAAAAAAGATTTCAGCCAAGATTCGCGTGACACTTTTCGTAAGTCTGTGTTATTTAAAAAGGCCAAGAATCCGTGCACCGATCGATGAGCTGTTTTGAAGATTGCCATTTATCCAGAGGCAACTTCTCGTATTTTATACTAGTTCACAAAACACGCATAAACATACAACAACAACAGTCCAAAAAAATACTTGAAAACTTGAATGCAACAATTTTACTCAATCCTACTCGTAATTCTCGTTCTCTCTCTCTCTCTGTCTCTCTCTCTCCATTATGGTTTCTCTTTTTCGTTTCCGTTTCGTTAAATTTGTTGGTTTGTTTTTAATATTCTGTACAGAAAACGTAGCACTAACAACTGAGAATTGAATAAAACAAACAAATTGCTTTTCGTTGTAAAATACTTTGAAATACTTGAATTTGAACGTTTGAACGGCTTAGTGAGCATATTTCAATATATGTATTTTTATCATACTTCCATACATGCTAAGTATTACTTATTTTGGAATTGAGCAAAAGTTAAGATGAGCACTTGTACCATAATAGCAGCTGATTTGCACAAAAAAAAAAACAAAAAAAAAACAATGTAGAAACTGGTTTGATTGATTGCTCTCAGGTTGTACTACACTGTTGTATTGCCTAATACTAGACTCACATACAATTTCAATTACAATTACAATTACAATTACTTTTATTATTATATAAGTACTATATTTTTATTTGTCTATACTATCAAATTCTATAATTGATTGATAGCGAATTTTTCTATCTGCATTTTTAGAGCCAGCTAAATTGTGACGGGGCAACAAACTGTCGGCTTATACTTAAACTAACTTTTCTTGATGCGTTGCATACTTATTGGCATAACTGTAGTAGTATAAACTGCCAGCTGTTGCTTAGTACATACAATTCTCAAATAATTCTCATTACTTTTAAAATATTCTTTTGATTTTGTTTTTTTTTCTGGCTGTGGTTTGATTTAATTTTTGTTTGCTTCGTTTTGGAAAATTTGACGCAATTATTTGTACGTATTTTTGTATGATGCGATCAACGGATCAACAGGAAGCCAAAATCCAAAAAAAAGAAAAGTTAATATGAATTTGATTTTGGTTTCACTTCTCGTTAAATTGAAACATTTTGGTTTGTCGTATTTGAAATGTGAAACTCACAATTGTATGACACTTACACACACAAATACGTACAACAAAAACACACGCACACACAAACATACACTCACAGACACCACACACACACACAGACACCACACACACAGACACACAGACACATGTGTAGAGAGTACGGTGCTGGCCATTCGTTGATGTGCACTCTTATTGATAACTCTGGTTGCAGTTCCTCAATATGGCCTCGGTGTTCATGAGGATCTTCAACTTGATTTGCATGATGCTCTTGATCGGACACTGGAGCGGTTGTCTGCAGTTCTTAGTGCCAATGTTGCAGGGCTTTCCATCTAATTCCTGGGTATCCATCAACGAATTACAGGTAACAACTTTTAGTTGTTTCTCCCATTAACCTATTATTCATAACAATTTGATGTCATCCAGGAATCATATTGGCTGGAACAGTATTCATGGGCATTGTTTAAAGCCATGTCGCATATGCTGTGCATAGGCTATGGCAGGTAAAGTAAACTAAATTTCGATCTAAATCTATTATATATTATCTTATTTAACAATTAAAATATTTCTATTTCTATATATTACAAAGTCTTTTTCTAAAACATGAACCTAATTTTGTCCAAAATTGAAGTGAATAAAACTAAATATTTAATATTAATATTTAATTTCTTTAGATTTCCACCACAGTCACTGACGGACATGTGGCTGACGATGCTATCGATGATATCGGGCGCCACATGTTATGCATTGTTCCTTGGTCATGCGACCAATCTAATACAGAGCTTGGACTCCAGCAGACGGCAATATCGCGAGAAGGTCAAACAGGTGGAGGAGTATATGGCCTATCGCAAGTTGCCGCGTGATATGCGGCAACGCATTACGGAATATTTCGAACATCGGTACCAGGGTAAATTCTTCGATGAAGAGTTGATACTTGGCGAGTTGAGCGAGAAATTGCGCGAGGATGTCATCAACTACAATTGCAGGTGGGCGATCCTTAAGCAGCAGCAGAACAGCATCAGTTTCTGCATCTGTAGACATTACCTCATCAGGCTGAGTGTTTAACTAACAACAATCACACAAATCACATACTGAGACTATGAATTCTATATCTTTATCGATACTATATAATGTGTGAAATCTTTTCGCAGATCCCTCGTGGCGTCAGTGCCTTTTTTTGCTAACGCCGATTCGAATTTTGTTTCTGACGTAGTTACCAAACTGAAATACGAAGTTTTCCAACCAGGTATTCTCAACAAGAAATTAGCAAGAATTTAGTTGTAATTCTTTTAATCAACTTTAGGTGATATTATCATAAAGGAGGGCACGATCGGTACCAAGATGTACTTCATTCAAGAGGGCGTTGTGGACATTGTCATGGCCAACGGCGAGGTATGTCTGGTCACATTTACAGGGTATTTCTTAACTTATATTTGTGATTAATCAGGTGGCCACCTCACTATCGGATGGATCTTACTTCGGTGAGATCTGTTTGCTGACCAATGCGCGTCGTGTGGCCAGTGTGCGATCTGAAACCTATTGCAATCTATTCTCATTGAGCGTGGATCATTTCAATTGTGTTCTGGACCAGTATCCACTGATGCGTAAAACAATGGAAACTGTGGCTGCCGAGCGTCTAAATAAGATCGGTAAAAATCCAAATATAATGCATCAAAAGGATGAACAATTAAGCAATCCAGAATCAAATACAATTACGGCGGTGGTCAATGCATTGGCCGCCGAAGCCGATGACTGCAAAGATGAGTAAGTTGTGAATATATTATATATACATTTGCTTTCAATATCTACAAAAAAATCACATTAAAATTTAAATTGGCCTAATATTAAACAAGAAATTTGAGAAAATTTTGATTCAAAAATATTTTTAAATATTGGAAAATTCGCACTTTATTTCTTTACTTCCTTTTTTTCTTTTCAGTTTGTAATTTAAAGTTAAATATTATTTACTTTTTAATTTATACTTTTAGTTTTAGTTTAATTTTGAATATTTCATTTATCTTTTGTCGACTGCCCTTAGTCGACGAACATATAATAATTAAATATGTAAATAAATTTATTTAAATAAAATATATGATGCTTTTTAAAATTGTTATAAGTGCACAGATGATAAATGAAAAGATATGTTAATTTGAAATCAATTTTGATCTATTTTGTAGTGACATGGATCTCAAAGAGAATTTATTGCATGGGTCAGAGTCAAGCATTACTGAGCCGGTGCAAACGATTCGCGAGGGTCTCCCGAGGCCCAGGAGCGGAGAGTTTCGGGCTCTATTCGAGGGCAATACTCCATGACACTGAGACATCATCAACACGCCATTCGGCATCGTGCATCGAGCAACCGTCTGAGAAGCGGTTTGCAACTCAAAACAAAACAAAAAAAACATAATAATAATAATAAACAACAAATAGCAATACACACTCATACATTACGAAAGCAACGCAGACACAGTTACATACACACACCTACACTGACACACACACTCACACACACATGCGTATATAATAATTAGTAAACAACATGAAGAAAAACCTAAAAGAAAAGCAAAAAATACACTAAACGATGAATCAATTTATGGTAGTCTACATACAAGTATATATGCAATTGCGATTTAGTAGAAAATGACAACAAACAAATGCAAAACAAAAAAACGAAAAATGAGATAGAAAACGTATTACACAACAATGTCCTCAATAATTATTCATAATTTCAGCTCCGCTAACTGTGATGAACTTTAATATAAGAATCGAAAAAAAAAAACAAAAATTAAAAACCAAAAAAAATGATGAGTACATAAATAACTTATACGATAAACTTCAGCAGTCAGTTAAAGCAGTCACACGGATATCACACACAGCCATAGGGAAAACACACACACACTTACAGACTTACACACACACACACATACACCTACATATATAAGTAGTAAATCTACATGTAAGTTTTATGCCCACGATATTGTAACGATAACGAAGTGAATAGACTTTTGAATTGCTACCTAGGTGTTAGTCCTATGGACCTACTACTACTAACAACATCACACACACACACACACCTGTAGTTAAACATTTAAAGACGTGCATAAACTTATGATATAATGAAAACCGTTACGTTATGCATTCCAAAAAAAAAAAAAACAAAAGAAAAATGGAAAATTTAATGCGCGTAGCTTTTATGTACTCGTGTGCAACCAAGAATTATGTATTATTGCGATTATATAGCATATTTAAATACGCAGTGCAAAATGAAACCAACACTCAGCAATATGACGACGACAACAACAAGATGAACAAAAACAACAATATTATTGAACAAAAAATGAAGAAAAAAAACAAAAATGAAGTAAATTTAATGAAATGCATTAGTAGTTGAACTATTAGTTTTTCACTCACACACACACACACTAACACAACGTAGTATAACAGCCTCAAAAAAAAAATATATAAAGAAACCTCAGGTTGCCGTCGTTTCAACGGTTACCAAAAACAGCAGCAGCAGCAACAACAACATTGACTATATATACACAACATACATACATACAACAAATACAAAAAATTAGAAAAACACATTAATAGATAATGTTGTCTTTTATAGGGAATTGTTATAACGATTCAGTTTAAATAATGTATTTATATTTTTAATTCATCATTCTGTTTTCAGCAATACTATTTAGTTGCGAGCGAGATCTTTTGCAATTTCAAAACGTAGTTTGTGTGTCTTCGTTTGTCTTATTTTCAAAATAAATCAAGAGAAAGACAGCAACTTATTTAACGATTTATGTAACTTAGTATTTTATTATACGTAAACTAATAAAAGAAATGCAGAAGGACAGCGTTTGCCTTAACATAACACAATCTCAATTGTTTCATTTGAGCTAAAAACGAAAATAGCTAATTTAGGAACATAAACATAATGGTTTCCTATCAATCATAATTAATTAACAAAATCAAAACAAACAAAAAACTTGGCCAATTCATTTCGTATTCAATTAGCAGCCAATCTCAAACAGTAATTCATTTAGCTCCTTTAACTAATAACATAATCGGTTCTAAGGACTGAAACAGCGGCGAATCAATCCAGACTCGACGAGGGCAGTGTTAATGTTCTTTGTATAGGATTCAGCATCGGGATCAACAAGTATCATATGCACAGATTTGTTCTGAAACACGAATCAATACTTAACTCTTCTGCAATGGTCATACGCTGTGTATAGCTTACCGATTCGTTGATTTTCTCAATTTTAGCAAAGAGTCGGCGATAGGATACAAGCTTGTAAAAGTAGTTGCTTGCGTCCGCTGAAAAGTGTGCGCCATGCCAGGGCACAATATACGCCAATCGGCCGTGCCAGCATTGAGCCGGCAATGTCGCAAATTCTTTGGTCAGATACTTCAGCTCACTGTGGATTACCCATTTTCTCTCGCCCGTGTCAATGAACTCCACCTGAGAACAGATGGAAGTTACAATATTATTTATATAACAACAATTTATAGAACTTGCCTCAATATTCTTTTTGCAACCAGTTTTTATGTCTGAAACTCGGACACGTTGCCACAAAAGGTCTCTATAGGCAGCCAAATGTCCAATCATTATTAGGATCATTGGAACAGTGTATCTTTGATCGTTAATGTTGTCGTAATAATTTCTGCATTTATCAAATTATGTTAATAATGAATGTTTATACAATATTTAAATGGAAAACCTACTGCATGTTGATGGACAATGCCTTGTATTCATCATAGTCTTCATCGTGAATCCAAAAGTAGAAACTATGAGGACTTGCCACCTGTGGATAATTGTTAAGTGAGTCTTAATTTATCTTAAATAGAATTGAGTGTTAGCTACCGTCACAAGTTGAACTTGAATGCGACTGTCAAGCCAAATTTTCTTGTGAATATCACGGCAGGGTAATGGGTGATCAAAGCGCACAGCATCATTGGGATATTGCACGCCTATAACACGATAATCCTAGAAAAAATACAGCATTTAGACTTCAAACAAAGTAGCAGTTAAGATATTCCTTGTTAGTACCACAGCATACGCTGGTATGGCTTCCGAATCGCTGCCAGCATCTGAGGACAGATACTCATTTAAAGGTTCCATCGTGGCCTGTTTAACTTGAGGTACCACTTGAGGCTTATCAATGACCAAGTCGATGCACTCTGTATTCTTGGTAGATTTGAAATTTAAGACTCGTTCGTCCTGGAATAGACAGAATATAAGTATGCATTATAGAAGATAATAATATTAATTATTACCACAGCATACGCCGGAATGGCGCCCTCATCACAGCTATCACCAGACGACAAATATTCTATGGGGGAGTCCTCAGTTGGTTTCTTTGCAGTGAGATTTGTGTGATTATCCAAGTGAACTGATGATTTGCACTGAACATTGTTCGTTTTGGCAAGAATATCTCTATCGGGAAGGCACATCTCGAAACTGTCCGAGGAGGAATCATCATCTACGTTGGCTATTTTAAGATTGGCGAACGAACTTGTTATTGAATTAGTCGGCATTGTCGTACGTTGCTGGGAGAAATCAGTTGCTCGGTTGTGTTGGCCATTGTAATTATTTCTTGGTGGAAAGCGGTTGCCAAAAGACTGCAAGGGTGCCCGGTTTTTATTATTAATGTCATTATTAAATCGCCTGTTTGAATTTTGATGCTCATGGACAAATACGAGATCAGATCGTTCCGAGGGGTACATGAATCTCGACCTTTGTCTCTTTCTAGCGACACTTGGCTTCTTTTGGCTCTTTACCAGATTTTGAATGTGTGCCGACTTCGCGCGCTTTACGGCCACGACTTCTGCCATGGGGCCACATCCTACCACCTAACAGAAAATAGTGTAATAAAACCAAAACCCAAGCACTATTACTTGAAAACTTACCAAAACAGTGTCTGAAATGGAATGCAAAAAGCTTTCAACATTTTTAAAGCCTAGCTTATCGTATGGCAAAGGAGAGCCTTCTGCGCCCAAATAGTCGCGCTTTAACCCTTCTACACTCATGCGCAGTGGGGCAGAGATTACTAATGCGTGTATAACCTTTTTAACATAACTCAGCAGTCCGTTCTCTTCCATTCTTAAGAATTTTAAATGTTGCACGGAATTTTGCGCGCATTGAAATGTTTGTGCTTGCTTGAAGTTGGCTGTGCTCGCATTGCGCATGCAATTTCGTACGAGCATGGGCTGCCAGACTTTCAAGGGCTAAAATAGCTCATTTGATTCATTTTATTCTTTTGATTTCATTTTTATTTAATTTTTTTTATCGTTTTAAGATACTTCAAAATGTATTTAAACTAAAGAAATAGACATATTTTTATACTTAACATATTTTTAAGTTTTTTTTCTTAAATCTGTTTTTGTAACAGTCAAGTTCTGTTCATAAATATATAATTTAAAAGAAACTAAATAAATAAAAATAATTGACTTATTAACATAACTAAAAGTTTTAAATTATTCATATTATCGAATATTTATTGTAAATAATCGATAAGTAGTTTATATTCATTACATGTGGCAACGCTGTTAAAGAACAGAACTTGTTCATTTTCAGCTGGAGATGGCAACGCTAATGGTTCCAAAACCAATTCAAGCTAAGTTGGCTGCGGTTCGGTAGCCGAACCAGCTCTTTCTTTTTACTTCCTTTCGGTTCCGAACAAGCAGCAAAATGTCGAAGAGAGGTATTTTTCAATAAATAAAATCTGAATTAATCGTGCAAATAAGTGTGAATCAATGCAAATTAACTAAGTTATAATGAAGTGCACAATTGAGTATGGTCGTTTAAATAATTATTTGTGTTTTCTGTCATTTAGGACGTGGTGGTACCGCGGGAGGCAAATTCCGCATCTCGCTGGGTTTGCCCGTAGGCGCTGTTATGAATTGCGCTGACAACACAGGTAATGCGCAGCTTACACAAAACAATCAACATTGTAAATGCAGTTGTAAATGTAATTCATTATATATTTTAGGTGCCAAGAACCTGTACGTTATTGCTGTGCACGGCATTCGCGGTCGCCTGAACCGTCTGCCCGCTGCTGGCGTCGGTGACATGTTTGTTGCCACCGTCAAGAAGGGCAAGCCTGAATTGAGAAAGAAGGTGAGTTTGTTGCTAGCCGAAAGTTAAGTGAATAGTGAAGAATGTGTAAAGCATCATACACGGCATGCTGAATGAACTGCCACTGTAAAAAACAATTACAACAACAACAACCACTTGAAAATGTGTTGCACGCTGTTGCGAATAATGTGTATATACACTCAGCACAAGATGTATTCGTACGCATCAAGTTTTAAATATCTTTACTTATGGAAACAGCAATTATTATAACATCTGGTGAAAGCTATTTCACTTCACAACGAGAAACATACCTTCAGTAGTCTTTGAAATTTATAAACTGAGTGTACGAACACATGTTGTGCTGACTGTATGTTTACCAAGCTTAATTCAGTGTAGATTTGTAAGAGTGATGTTCTTATTGTTGTTTCTAACTCGTATATTTTCTTTTCTTTTAGGTTATGCCTGCCGTGGTGATTCGGCAGCGCAAGCCGTTCAGGAGGAGGGACGGTGTTTTTATATACTTTGAAGACAATGCGGGGGTCATTGTAAACAACAAAGGCGAAATGAAGGGCTCGGCCATTACCGGGCCCGTTGCCAAGGAATGCGCTGATCTGTGGCCCCGTATCGCATCGAATGCAAGCTCTATAGCCTAAGCAGTTTCCTGTCAAGAAAAATAAACCCAATAACGGAACACCAGATGTTATTAAATTAGAATTGACTAACGATTCTATTGTTTTATTTCATGGCACTAAAAACAAACGTCGGCGTCTGTCCTGTCTGCTGTCTCTACGGTGGATGAATATCTCGTATTGCCGACTTATTTAGGTGCTTCGGTGCGTAGTGTTGGCTTCGGTCGTGTCACCTCCATCGATATTTTGCCATTGGCGCCCTTGAACAGCGCATAGCACACCTGGAATGTGCAACCCTCCATTGAGTCGCCGTTGAATTTGGTTATAATGTCGCCGCGTTGCAGCTTATTATCGATTTCTGGATATTGTCCTTGTATCTGCGAATGCGAATGGGAGCGTAACTAAATACAACACTTGCATCGGATTTGTTCAATGTACATACAATGTCACAGATGGTGCAACCGCGCTCATTGGGCGTCAACGAGAGGCCCAGCTCCTTGCCGCTTTTCTTCATAAACTCCACGTTGAACTTATCCAGCTCTGGTGGATCGGCGCGGTAAACGGTAAAGTTGACATTTTTCTCATAGGTCACGTGGAACAGTTGATGCACCTTCAGTGTGGTGAGGCTTTCGCAGTGCACCGCCTTGCCATTGATATCGCAAATATGATCAAAGATCTTCAAGCGATTGTCCGCCGCCAAGGCGCCCTCAGGATAAATGTGTGTGATGACACAACCAGTCTGAAATTAGGAGTCCAGATCATATTGCGAGATAATCTGCACGTGGGAATTTTGTGAATACGGACGTACCTTGACGTTGTTGTTCTTGCCGCCAGTGACAATGACGCCCAATGGTTTCTTCTCCACCTTTACCTCAATAAGAATCTTTTTGTTTGGCTTTATTTCGGCTGTCGCGGGTTCCTGTGGCTTTTCCTCCTCCTTTTTGGCTTCTGAAGAGTGACGAATATATGAAAAAATTTAATTTTTATTATGTGACATTTCTCTTACCCTCTTTTTTCTTTTCCTCTGCTTCTTTCTCGGCCTTAATGGACTCCTCACTCTTCAGCGTGAGCAGTATCATGGTGACCACACCCTCCGCCCTTTTCAGCAGTCCAGTCGCCTGTGTAAATGTGGATAATGATTAAATTAGATAATTTTAAATTCCTTGTAATACCTACTTCATCGTAGTTGGAGTCGATTGTTACATCTTGGTTAATCGCCAGCAGCATGTCACCAACTTTGACGCCCGCCTGGAAGATGCGACAGGTGCAGGATTAAATTGCAGTAGAAGATCACCACTTACCGCCTCTGCATTGGAGCCCTCACGTAAATCGGAGATGAAGATGCCACTGCCGACCTCCACGTGTTTGCCATAGATGACCATGATGCCGAAGAATCCCTCCTTGCGCACCTTCACCGTGCGCGCCTTGGGGAACTGATCGAATAAGAACTTGGTCTGCAAGAAAAGATTTAGTCAGATTTAAGAGAAATTGGCAGCATTAAGCGCTTGCCTCATCGGCTGATGCTGGGAACTTCTTGATGGGCTTCACACACATGCCCTCGTCATTGGGCTTGCGACGGGATGTAATCAGCACGAGTTTCTCGCCCTCGACATTCTTGAACACGCCGGTGGCGTTCAAGTGGCAGCGATTCTTGAGCACATTGCCATTGACCTCCACAATCTCATCTCCCGGCTTCAAGTCAGCATTGGCTAACATGCCGTTTGGATCGACGCCAGCCACGAAACAGGCCATTTTCTGTCGATCCTTGTGTCCGGCCAGAGCAATTCCCAGCGGTATATTCGCCTGGCGTTGCACCTCGATGCGGCGCAGATCCTTCATCATGTTATAGCGCTTGTTTATCTTGGCCATCGTATAGCCAAACTCATCGTCCTGCTCCTTGTCGCGATCCTTTTCCTGCTTAGTCAGCTTACAGTTGCCCGCCGAGGCGCGATCAATCTGCAAATTGAAATGGATTAATCAGAGATGTAGGAAGAGAGAGAGAGAGATCTGCTTACCTCGTAGCCCGCCTCGGTGCGAATGCGACCGGTCATGTCGCGGGTGTCCTCGTCATCCTCGTCGTAGTGCATCGGCACGTGCTTGATGCGCTGGGATGCCGAGAAGGTTTGATTGCGCCTTGGATCATTTCGAACAGTTGGTTGCCTGTTAGTTCCCATATTGCCCATGTTGTTATTCGGTGTTTGCTCTAGAGGAATGTTGAGAGTCATAACAATTGATGGATGGTCAGTGAATTCCTCGTTTCTACCTTGATTAAACTTATTCTTGGCCTGCATGTAGCCATTGTTGCGTGCATCAGTTTTGTTGGCCTCGTCGCTCTTGTCAAACGTTTGTATCTCCAGATCGATCTTAAAGTCCGCCTCCTTGATAAGATCAATGACTGCCTGCTCCGTGGAATGCCGCACATCCTTGCCATTCAGCGAGAGAATGCGATCACCAACCTGCGAATGCGATTGCGACGCTTTTAGGCAAAAGTCTCTGCGAGATTAAGCCACTGACCTTTAGTTTGCCACACAGATGTGCAGGACTATCGGGCACAATACCCTTTATAAATATACCCGTGGTTTTCGTGTTCGGCGAGTCCTTCACCTCACCCCGCACAATACAAATGCCAAATGATTTCTTGCCCGTTTTGTCCAAAGTCACCATATGAATGAGCTCTGTGAGGGGGATACCATAAGTTGGATATGATGATAATAATTGAAACACCTCAGGTAAAGTTTATTACAACAAACTCTAAAATATTTTCCTATAACAATCGAACTTATATAACTTCTCGAACTAAATCGAGTGGCAACAGCGTTAAATAAACTTAAAACAAAAAGAATTCTAATTCTAAATTTGTTTGGATAATTGTGATTCGAGTAAGGAAAGTTCGACTATATATTCTTGTTATTAAAAAAACGGAGGAAGATAGAATCGTAGTTCGTTTCAGAATTAATTTCAGTTAATTAAGCCAGCTATGAAATTATGAAGTTGGTCTTAAAAATCTCTTTAAAGTCAAATTTACGCATGTATCTTGTATTTTATTTAAAATTTTTTTTTGAGTTATATCAACTTGATTTGCTAAATTTGTATTAATTTTCACATTTTGGTATTAAACTCGTTTTACTGTTTGTGTTTACGTCACTACTAAAAGTTTTTGAAATTCCAATAAGACATTTATTTTCAGCGACCTGAATTAATATTATAAATAATATGTTCACATTTTTAGAATCCAATTAAATAATTTTTCGAGTTACTTGGGAAGGTATTCAATTAGTTATTCACTTGATTTCTATACACAATTATTTGTGGGTCTCATTGAATTAGTTGAACATGCACAAATTAGCTTATATATTTATGTTCAATGTCAGATTACAAGTTGCTAGGGCTTATATAATCCTTGGTTTAATTAGATTGGGTTGGAAATTTGTGTTTGACTGACCGCCACCGCCGCCGGCACCGGAATTGCCTTGGTATTGAACCATAATTGATTTATAAATAAATTTATTTGTCTATATTTTACACTGAAGTCAAACGTTAAACATTTAACATCAAATTTATATATTTTATTTGTATAATTTTTAGTTGTGAGCCCATTGAAAATCGCGCCTAAACTGATTTCACAATTAGCTGTCTGGCATTCTCGCTAACTGACTTAGTGGTCATTCTATTTTGGGTCTGATTTTCGTATCGATTACACTGCCCAACAAGGTTCGGTGCAGAGTTATATGTGTAGTATAAGGTATTAAGCATCATAGAGTAATGGAAAATAATTATAATTAATGGGAGAATTGTGTTTTGCTAAAAACTCATTGCTTGTTGAACAGTGTTATCGATTTGCGAGAGCATTTCACATTGGCTTCAATTGCATTGAGTAACTTTCGCTGTTCGTTGCGGTAACTTGGCATTTATGATGTAACGCAAACACACGCACACATATGTATTAAACATACATACATATATAGGGAGACAGCAGTCATAACATTAAGACCACATAAAGGTAAAGACGGTGTCCAGTTGCCGGAATCTTTATTGGCCAATATTACAATATTAATTTGTGTACGCGATTTTCACAACGGAAAACTCAGCACTCCGTAAATGGAAGCCCATCAAGTGGTGGCCAAATGCCCATCGATTTTAGCCGTTTCCTCTGTCTTCATGTTTGTATATACTTATACTTATACAAAAGAACCACATACATATGTGCCACACTGCCTGCAGTATGATGAAGCTGCAACTAGTGTTAAGAATATTTGTTGGGATCGTATTAATTACTAGAATTCGCATTCAGTCAGACGCTAGGCAAATGAATTTAATTTGTCTGCAGAACTTGAATGCATAATCAAGATTTGCATTTTAATGCGAGTAAAAGGCTGATGAAAGAGGAGAGTGAGACATGAAAAACACTGGCCAACAAAGCTATGCAAACATTTCCATTAATAGCTCTAAAGGACCAGAAATATGATTATTCCGAGAAACTCAGTAAAAAGCAAAATTCAGAAATGTAGTGCAAACAGAAGAGACGTTCAAAGTGCGGGAATTACTTGCCTTATAGGATACGTGTGGTATGATGAGATAGAACCAAGGAAAAGGGAAGGACGAACGGGCGACGAAACGATGTTGAAAATTAATTTCATAATAAAAAAGCGTAAGGAAACCCATTTGATAAAACAATTTCCTTTTTGCCTCCCAACAGTCATGTTTTGTTAGTAAAGTAAATTCAAAAGAGAAACAGCATCAGGAGCAAAAGCGAAAAGCAAAAAGCAAAAATATGGCAATGAGCTTAACTTTCAGCGCTGCACGCATCCGCAGCGGCAGCGGCAAATGGCGTCCTCTGCTTCACTCCACACATATTGCTTGTCTCCCTGCTCTTGCGCCGGCTGCGCTGCTGACGTCGCTGCTGCATGCTGGCTCTGCTGCTGTCACATGGCAGAGCTGAGCGCTGATTGGCTCGCAGCTGGCACGCCTTTTGCAATGGCCGCTGTCAGTGTGTTTGTGTAAAAGAGAGGGAGAGCGCTCTTCGCTGTTCTGCTCTCTCGTTTTTGTAGCATCTTGTATATAGTGCCTGTGTGCGCTGCGTCGCAGTCGGCGCATGGTTGTTGCGACGATTTAGTTAACTGAAGTGATTTTTGTATTGTTTGCTGTCACACACACACACACAAACAACGACAGCATCGCGCTGTGCTCTTATGTAAGTAGCTACACGTGTATGTTGTATGTATGCTGGCAAGGATGTATGTGTGGATCCGTTGTTGACTTGTTCTCGTGTTGTACTTACATGCAGTTATATCAAATTGCTAATAATCGTTTAGCAGCCACTTCTGAGTACGTCCTGGAAATGAATAAGAATTACAGTTTTTGCGCAAAAACACTTCAGCTGGCAAAAGGCCGTTATAGTCGTGTATTTGAATATTGCTGCCACTTCAAAAATATTCTTTAATATTCATGTTAATATTTTGCAAGGACTTTCAATTTAGCTAAGCTAAGATTATTTCACAATACACAAAACTTAATGATAATTCGAACATTTTAGTGTTAAACTAATGTATTTCTATTTTGCCTAAATTAAACCTTAATCCTATAATATATGTTTATTTATATATATGGGGTAAATAATATATATGTACAATATTCTGCCTCTTTATATAGTTTCCATTTCATCGTGGATATCAAAAATACAGAGAAATTGATATGTATACAAAAGTAGATCAAATTATGCGTTGAGTCAAAAAAAGATCGTGCATTATATACATTATAAATTTATCTGTTTGGAGACTACTTTTTATATTAAATATATTGTTTTTATTTATATACAAATGTTTATTAAATATGTAATAGCTGCAATATGTGTTTCAGTTGTTAAGTATCGAGGGAATAAATAGAAAAATAAATTTAAAGTTATATTTGAAACACTTCGAACTTTAACGGGCCGAGAAACTTGAAAGTATTTAAATTGAACTAGAAGAGGCAACAGGCAGCTTAAGCACACATGAAAACGAAGTAAAACAAAAAACAAAAGAAAAGAAAATGAGTACAAAAGGGAAATGAAAATGGAAACGTAAAAGAACCAACTGAATATTCTCACGACAGTTGAGGACATCAACAAACAATTACGCGTACATGTGTACGAGTCCTTGTCGTTTAAGGATAAACTGTGAATGGCACTCTGACTGGGGAATGGAATGCCCCGTGGTATGGATTATGGATATTTGTGTTTACTACGGATCTAATGGGCTCATAACTTTCAAATGTGAACGTGATAGAGCAAATAATGGTGCCCACATAAATGCCATTGGTCCTGCCCTAATTCTTCTTTCCCCGCCTTCGGTTGAAGTGCGCACTTGTATCTCGCATTTGTATCTGTATCTGTACCTCTATCTGCAACTGTTTGTAATCACAACTGCATACAAACATTCAAAGCGAGCGCAGTTTTTCGGTCAATTTTTCGCTGGAATGGGATTTGTTGATGTGCTGTCAACATTAGAACTCAATTTAAATGACAAGGCATAAACAAATAATTGTCCTTTTGCACACACAGGAAGCTTAAGCCGTGGTCCCGAAGTGAATCAAAACCGAACCGAACCAAACCGAACCGACCCGCTGCTGCCCTTAACTCGAGTGCGCCTCAAAAAGTTCACTCGCACGGTAGTAAGTTATTCAAATATTGAGTTTTTAACTCGCTGCCAACAACCACCAAGGACAAGAAGCAGGCGGGCAGGAGGACAGGCAGTAGCACCACCCACCCACCCTGCAACCTTCACTCCAGCCAACAGGCAGCATGTGCGCAGGGTCGCAGATGCAGATGATGAACCTGGAGCTGAACTGAACCTGGTCATCATCATCATCATTGCTTTTTTTTATCAAGTGCGTTGCCTGCCGAAAAGCAAATTTCATTTGGTTGTTCGTCGCATCCCTTTTGTTTGAGTTTCTACTCCTAAATATATTTGATTTGTTTACCATGCCCTGAAGCCGATTCCAAAGCTGATGCTGAAGCCGAAGCTGAATCTCAAATCTTAAGCCGCATGTAAATGCGTTAAATTAAATTTCAAACGCTTGTACTTTTCACAGCATCCACTGACAGGACAATTGAAATGTCCTTGCGGAAAACCATGACGAAAACATTTTATTTACTGGATAAGGCTAAAGACCTAATGCGATTACGGCAATGAAGCTTTTGATGGATTCCGGATGCGAAAACGAGACAAATGGAAAGACAAATATAAATTGTAATTCCATGTGCTGCCCATCACATTTGGGGTTTGATTCAATCAGACCCACTTGGAAGGCAAGTTAACCCTCTCCAAGAAAGCTACGAGTATATATCCGTTATATCCATATCTTATTTATATTGCGTTCAATATTGTTGATTTTGGACACTGATAGTCCCAGTGGCACGTGTTCACACTTCAAGGCTCGCGGTTCGCACGCACGTGTTAATGTTTTCTAATTTCGTCATCAGTGATGGCAAATATTTGCTGCCAAAATTTGTAAGACTCGTCAACATTATCATCATTATCAGTGCAATATATATTTTCTTTTCATTTGTCGCCATGTCGCCCATTCACTCAAAGGCCGTACTTTGATCTAACAAATTGATTTACACTAACGATTATTTAATGAAATTCCAGCGGGGCATTTCATACGATGTCCTGCAGCCCGTGGCCCGTTGTCCTGGCAGGAAGTGTGAATTACCTAACACCCGTTAAACGGCGCACGTCCGACACGTGTCAGACCAGAAATTATTAGGCGTCTCTACAACTCGATAACTTGACATCCTTCCTCTTGTTATTATGGTTACATTTAAGTTCTTACACGTTTTCAAGTGGTTGCAATTTAAGTGTGTGGAAGGGGATGAATTATTTATATTTAAACATTAGTGAGAGTTTTAATATTGCTTATAGATAATATTTTATTAATGATTAAATTCCTTTTTTTTATTTAAAATCATACTCTTATTTAAATTAGATGGGTTCTAATCTGTTTTTCGTCAACAAGCATCAATTTACATTTACATCTCAGGCAGTCAATCTAGATACAAAATACCTTAATAATTTAATGGGACGTAGAGAATACTTAAATAAAGTTTAAGGAAACTCTTCATCTACTCAGCTGTATGATTTGTCATTAAATTGACTTCCTTTGCTTTTGGACAATATAATGTACAATAATTGATAATGAGAATATAATTTCTTTTTGACATGAGCACTAAATTGAATCCCTATGTATCTTAATAATCATTCAAATTCATTACGCTTTTTTCCATTTGATCCTAATTATTATTTTTATTGTTTTTTTTTGTGTACGGATTAAATAATATATTTTGTAAATATGACACCCAGTTTGCACCTTATATATTAATTTAATTTTTGTTTATTCAATGTCGTTTCGATTTTTTCCAACTGTTATTTTCCTGCGCTAAGTCAACTTTTTTGGTTTGGACTAAAGCGAATAAGTTAAATGCTTTCCCTTTTGACTTTTGCCCCTAATCCCAGCATCAGTCAAAACAAATAAATGATTATCCCGGCTGTGGCAGCCAAATGCAGCCAAAGGATCAGTGCCAACTATTAACAACTGTCCAAATAATCACGCCCCACAAATTAAACGCTTGTCAGCAAAAGCCAAAGATATAAACATAAAAAGTGATGAAGAGTGCGAGTTTCTACCGATGTCGATGTCGATGTCGATGTCGATGTCGGTATCGTGGCATACGGACAAGTGACAATCATCCTACTTAATTGAATTCTTCACTGCATAATAAATCAACTTAATGCGATCCAAGTGTGCCTGCGAGCATGCAAAGCAATCCAAAACTCAAGCCCTTCCACAGGCTGGCAGGAGGCGAAAATCCTTTGGCTTATTTGGCGGTTCGCAGACAGGAACGTGCGGTTTAGGTGGCAGCGGTTCTACACACACACACACACACACACTCGCAGACACACACACACTGGCAAATAAACAACAATAACACAGTGCAATCAAATGTACCACGCGCCCAGTCCAAGAACACAAAACAATCGTCGATTGCCCATCCATGGGAATGGTTGTAATTTCCACACTTGTGCTGACACATTCAAAGGACTTTGGGTTCTATTTATGAATTGAGAAATTGACATCCTGTGCAGTCCTTTACCGAGGGTGGGTTCAGCTCGATTTTTATTGCCGCCAAACAAGAGGCTTAAGCGCACCAGAATCATCATCGTCAACAAATGAACAAATGAATGAAATGAGTCTCGAAACACTGCCTGCCACTTGCTGCTGCCACTGCCGCACGCCCCTCCTCACCCTCTCCTTGAAAGCGAATAAATCGAGCGTAAAATATTCCAGCTTGGACTCCTTTGTTATGCTTTGCCACTTGTTTTGCCTGTGCAGGCAGGTTGAAGCGATTTGTAGCCCAGAAATTGAGCCGAGTTGAGCTCTTCTCCATGTGGTTGAGGTTGAGGTTGTTGCTTGATGTCCTTGTTGTTGTTGTTGAGCTCCTGGCTGCAGTTGTGCAATTTTTGCCTGCCTGCTGTGATTTTTCCCATTCGAGGGTTGATTTGATTCCTACTACTGATGCTACTCGTCCATCAAATTGAGCGTCACTCAAGTATTCAAGTGTGTGTTGCTGTTTCTCATTCAGCAGATACTTCAAAGATTTAATAATGACATAAGAAGAGCTGCCATTAAACCTCACCGACAACAACAACAATAACAATTGTATCCATTGAATTGCATGTTTGCCTTTGCGATTGCAGGTGCTATCAATAGCCAAGTTAAAAAAAAGGACCTGGGCACAAATTAGTGGATGCCAAAGAACATTGTCATTGTCTCAGTCTCAGTCTGTCTTGGACGGGTACTCGTTTTGTCATTCATCGCGTCTTCTCCTTGGCAACAACAAAACCCAAGCCTGCAGTCAAAAGCAATTCGAGTGTCAAATCTTTTATTTGCCTTTTGCCGATTTCGCAATAAAAATGTATATTGTCAAAGTCGTTCGCCCATCTTCCAACCAGTATATCTAAAATATCCTTTGGGCGGCTTGTTTGTTTGTGTGCAATAAATTTGCTGACAAAAGAAGGATTATTGCTGGATCATGCCGCTACTCCCTGCCCTCCCCTCCTCTCTACTTCCCTGTCCTTGTTCCCTCCCTCCGGCTAGCAGGATGCGGTGGCCGTGGTAGCTGGTTCCTGTCAGCGTGCATTCTTTGGCGTTATTGTTTGCGCATAAGTTAATTGTTCCCCTCAAAAGCTTAAATGCATCGCATCCTTACGCTCAACTTGAGCTCCCCAGTCCCAATCCCAGTCCCAGTCCCAATCCCAATCCCATGCTGTGCTTAAGCGATGATTAACCGTAGACTGACAGGGGCTGCTTCAATTGGGATATGGGTCGTTATACTTAGCCATAAGCTGCGAGTGCCGTCAAAAACTCGAAAACTGTAAGCAAGCGTAGCTATGGCAGCAGTAATTATACGAGTACTTACGGCAGTAAGTGTACTCTGGGAAATGACAACAAATTAACAATTCCACTAAATAGCGCAAATAATTGCTTAACTAAATGCCTAAAGACCTTAATTTAATATAATATTAAGTAAAATATATTTATAATTATATTTCAAAATGTAAACTACAGAATATAGAATTAATAGAAATAAGAAAACTATTCAAATTTTAAAAACATATCCATAAATTATAAGTTTGTTAATATCTATACTTGTAGTCGTATTAAAGCCGTAACCATAACCGTAACCGTTCACCGGTATTAACCGTTTGAAATTTGTAACCGTAACTGAAATCATAACCGAAACAAAGCTTTTTTATTATACCGAAACCCAAAAACAGAAATTATTCAAACCGAAATAACCGTTAAAATTTTTTAAAAAACAAGTTTAAATAAGTTCAAAGGTATTTTTTTACCCTAATTTTATCGCCTGGAGTCGATTTTAAGAATAAATTTAACTTTTAAAATTTTTGAAAATTTTCGAAAAATGCCAAATTTGAGAATTTTTCGAAAAAAATTGTTTGTCTCAGAATCAAAAAATTTAAATGCAGAGTTAAAGAACAATTAATATTATGAAAAATAAGATATTCCTCACGGAAAGCGGATGAGCTTTAATAAAGTTGTGCTTATTGAAAGTTCAAAAGAGTCAAAATTTGTCGAATACAGAAAATTTTCAATAATTGACACATTGTGACATACAAACTTTTTTATCGTTTTAGCTATCCCAACAAATTTTGCAGATTTATTTGTTTTTTATATTGATCCCAATAAAAAGATCTTAATTTTCTAATATTTAATTTTAAACGTTACGTAACCTATATGTACAAAATTTTGCGTAACCGTTAACCTAAAACATAACCGAAACCGATATTCGTTTCGGTTTGGTACCCTGCGTGTAGCACTAGACATCATAGATTTTTCTATGAT
This sequence comes from Drosophila rellima, assembly GCA_035043635.1. NCBI lineage: Eukaryota > Metazoa > Arthropoda > Insecta > Diptera > Drosophilidae > Drosophila > Drosophila rellima. Next base: position 10,981,959 of record JAWNMV010000145.1, on the reverse strand, counting down.
CCTATAAGTATCATGATATATATTTCAAGAAATACTTGTCACATATTTTCAGGCAGAATAAACATTAAAATTTACTGCTAATAAATAAAAAATTAAGAACTTTAAAGCAGCAGCTGTTTGTTAAAGATGAACAATTAATTAGTCAATCTTAATAAAGCTTTTCTCATTTACCAAATGAAATATTAAAACTCGTATGGAAAATGCTTGCCAATAAAGTAGAATAAAAAAGTGAAGATCAATAACGTTTGAAAATCTGTAGTTTATTACTTTTGCCTTTACTTTCTAATATTTTTTTTTTTTTTTTTGGTATTTGAAAGTCTGCTGAGCTTGGTTAGATGTCCAACTGAGCTCGTAAAAAGACAAAGGAAATCCGCAATAAATTTACCACAACTAAATTGCACAACGGCAACCAGAACCCTAAACCCAATAAAGACTTAAACACACACTTATACATATACATACATACATATATGTATACATACTTAGACATTCATATGTGCATCTAGGATTGTACAAAGGCGTTACCACGCCCATAAAGTTGGCTAAAAATCAGTGATTTGTGTGTGTGGCCAAGTGAGTTTTTGGATTGGGAATGTGGAGAAGCCAAACGGAGATTGAGATGGGCATAAGGGAAAGGGAGAAGAGGAGGGGGAGGGGAAGGGGAATTGGAAATGAGAAAAAGCAGAAGAAAATAGAATAATGAAAATCAAGCAAGCAGAATGAAACGATATCAATATTGTCCTGATGCTGAATCTGGAGGTGGAGCTGCCAGCCATTATTGTTTAGCTACGACTGTATGTAAGTGAGTGTGCGTGTGTGTGTGTGTATGTGTATGTGTGTGTGTGCCAGCAACTTCCGCACAACTGAAAACTAATTTGAACAAAGTACAACAAATAAAACTGACTACTGAATGTTTAATTTGAAAAGGGAAGACGCGAACAACAGCAGCAGCAGCAACAACAACAGCAACAATAACAACAGCAACAATAATGTCTAACAACTAAGGAACAAAAACAGCGAAAATGAAAAAGAGAAATAATACACACACACACACACACAGAGTCATACATACAAACAAAATACCCTTCCAATTGTGTTAAGGATGTTGCAAAAATGGCGCATTGGCGTGGAGCGTGGATGGGGGCGGATGGATGGGGGAGGAGCAGGAGGAGGCTGTGCTAAAATGAGAACGAGACATACGGTTAGAAAAACATTCGCACATAAAAATGCTAACATTTGAACGAGAGCAAGCACAGACACACAAACACACTTACCTAACTCTCTCTCTCTCTTTTTCTCTGTGTCACTCTCTCTTTCTCTATCACTCGCTAGCTTTCTGCATGCATGTGTGTGTCTGTGTGTGTGTGTGGCTGACATAATGAAACATTATTAAGAGCCACGACGTCAATGCAGCCAGCAAAAGGTATCTAAATTTGTGAAAATGTTGGCCGTCAGTTCTGCAGCATCAAGGGGGTGAGAGAGAGGGAGCGAGGGAGTGGGCTGCTGTAGGGAACAGCATGAGTTTTGGCTTCTGCAGTCGTCGTCGTCAACGTCAGCGTCGACTGCCAATTTGGGTCCACGCTCGCATTGAGGAGGGGAAAACACAAATATCACATTTACAGCAAGCAGCACTCCACCATTTTATGTTATTACGTTGCCTGTATGCGTGTGTCTGTGTCTGTGTCTCTGTCTACCCCCGCCCCTGTCCAGTGATTGGGGGGTGGGGTACACTTGGTCGTAGATTGGTTTACAATCTCAGTCATCCCCTGCTGAGAGCAGCAGAACAGCATAGCGCTGTCTCGCTCTCGCTCACACAACGACGCGGGGATGCTGCTTGACGTGCGCCGACGTTGACGTTGCCGTTGACGCAGACGTTGGCAGCGCTGCTGCTGCTGCCGCTGCTGCTGCTCTGTTGATGCTGGGACGTCGCGACGTCGGCAGTAGAATCACAGTTATTCGAGATACAAAAACATAGCCGCGGCGACAAAAGCTCATGGAAGCGACAGCGGCAGCGGTTTCGATAAATAAATGTTTGAGTTATGTAGAAAAACATTTCGGGCGAGAAGATTTTCGTTTTCGTTGCGATTCAGTTAACATTTGGCTAAAGGATTCCGCCTAAAACAGACAAACCGACGGATGACGCGACAGACTCGAATTTAGTCTGCAACTCGAATCGCATAGAAATTAAATGAAACCGGAAACGAATACGGAAACGGAAATAAGAACATAAGATCACGCAGTGCTGATATTTGTGTTAAACATTCCAAAAACGTGTAATTTAAATGAGTGAATCAGTTCCTGAGCAATAGTCAAACAAGTGTTACGTCCTCTTTATAAGTTAAGCATAAATACGCTATACAAAAACAAAGACAAATCCAGATCTCAGCATTATAATAAAAAGTTAAATTAAAAAAAAAATCAAAATAATAAAAATGCACACCACTACGGATCCCATTCACGCTCTGCACGACGGCGACTCTCAGTCTCCGCCGCTGCACAAGAGTCAACGTGGCGGCGGCGTCGCATCCTCGCGATCCGCCGCCGCTGCCGTCGCCGCCGTTGCCGACGAAATGTCCATGATCTGTGACGACAGCGACTTCGAGCCGTCGGCCGCCGGCGGCAGCGGTGCCGACAACAGCAGCAGCACCACCAACGGAAGCGGCGCAGCCGGAGGTCCGCTAGTCAAGCCGCCGTACTCCTATATAGCTCTCATCACCATGGCCATTCTCCAGTCGCCGCACAAGAAACTAACACTCAGTGGAATATGTGATTTTATAATGTCTCGGTAAGAAACAATTATTGGTTGATCTGTGAAAATCAAATTATACTTTGGGTAAATTCATTTTTATAGAAGCATTTTCCATGCAAATTAATTTGAGATATCTATAACTATATATTCTCTTGAATATATATATAGAAAATAATAACAATGGGATTGTGTTTTTAATAGATCATTATAGGTGTCGATTACTAATTTATTTATTTATTTATTTATTGCATGACTAAGAGCAGTCAGTAAAATTAAATTTATGTTGGCAAATTAAACTAAGATTAAAATTAAAAAAGTAATAAAATAAAATTAAATACAGTTATTGATTAAAACTGAAATGAAAAAGAAGTTAAATTAAATAAATTTAAATTTAAGTTTAATAATGGGAGTTTCTTGAATTTAGATTCCTTATAGTCTTGTCAGTTGATTTCATTTACAAATTCCGAATAATTCGAATATTCAAAAAGTAACATTAGCTTTCCAGATCAATAGTTTCTCAAAAATAATCTCAAAGAGAATAATCTTATTTAATAAAATATAGGATAGTAGCATTTAATACTTTAATACTTATGTGATAAATATGAGATATTACGATTTAGTAAACTGTAGGAAAAGTTTATAAAAATTCCTCAATTCTTAAAGCCATTTTTCCTGCTTCGCTTGCAGTTTCCCGTACTACAAGGACAAGTTTCCCGCTTGGCAGAACTCCATTCGCCACAATCTCAGTCTGAATGACTGTTTCATCAAAGTTCCACGCGAGCCGGGCAATCCGGGCAAGGGCAATTTCTGGACGCTGGATCCGCTGGCCGAGGACATGTTCGACAATGGCAGCTTCCTGCGCCGCCGGAAACGCTACAAACGTGCGCCGGCGATGCAAAGGTTCTCGTTCCCGGCGGTCTTTGGGACACTGTCGCCCTTCTGGATACGGAAGCCGGTGCCTCTGGTGCCGGTGCACTTCAACGTGCCCAACTTCAACGGGAATCGCGACTTTGATGTGATGCACACGCCGAACGATGTGTTCGACACGGCGCTGCGGGTGGATAAGAAATTCAACTTCTTTGCCAATGCGGAGGCATCGTTTTATCAGAACAACAGTGATAAGTTCGATCGTCTGTCGTTTATCAATCGTCGGGCGGAGGCGGTGGACGCACTGCCTCATAGTAGTGGCAGCGGCAGCGGCAGCGCTGCCAGCGATGCGAGCAGAGCCGGAAAGTACAAGAATCCCTATGTGTTTGATGTGTCCGCCGCCGCTGCGGCCGGATTGGGAGCAGCCGATTACGCGGAGCGAGGCAACTACACAGATCTCAACGTGTACAACGAGGAGGTGGATGCAGATGCGGATGATGCATCGTGCGATAAAATTGATGTGGAAAGTGCCAACGAGCACGAGCAGGACTCACACATATCGGACTCCGTGGACTCGGTGTGCACGAATCCAAATCGCTTGGACGCCGCCCCAGAGAGCACAGCTCGCGATCGAGATCCAGATCACGAGCCGGAGCGCACTTCGCCCTATGTGCTGCTCTTCGATCATGGCGAGGCCTCCATTACGTCCAGTCCCAAGAGACCCGTGCCGGCGCACGCCCATAGGCCGCTGACCAGGACGAACCTGCTCCACATGGACAGTGATCCTGCGGGTCTGAGATGCGCCAGGCAGACCAATGCCAAGGACTTTCGCATCGAGACACTGATTGGACACGGGCACAGCGATGGGGCGGCCAGTGACTAAAAACTAGAATTAAGTACGTGTACTAATTTAGTCGTAGTCATAGTTATAGTCATCTGCTTGTGTATATTCCAGTGATCTAAGCACACACACACACGCACACACACACATTTTAACTGTAACTTCTTTACGTTGTTAACTTTAGCTGTAGAATTTTTGCGGTACTAACGAAATGCATCCTCCTCCTCCCCCCGCAGCATGTAGTGATTATCCCTGGGATGCAGATTCGTCAGATACACGTAATTGAATGCCAACATGAAAGTTTTAATGCGACCAAATAAAACGCTCTCCACTTGAAATGTATAATATATATATATATATATATTATATACTTACAATATACATACATATAAACCTGAGTGTAACATCCGATATACATATATGAAAACAATTACATATTTAGCGTACTTTTAAAGCAAACTCTATATAGTTATATATAGCATAACATATATGTATATGTATGTATTATATCGAACGTCTGTCTCTGTGTGTCTGTAATTTCAAATGTATGGCAATGCGTGCAGCACATCAAACACTATTAACTATAGTTTAGTTCTTAAGACATTTGCTGATGTTATTGAAAATTTAATAAACACTATAATTAGAAAACAAAAAACAATTGACTTACAATATGTTTTGAATGGGATTTTGAAAATAGAAATAGGTTTGGAAAGTCAGCTCTAAATATTCTTTTAGAAAAGACTAGTTAAATGAAGAATAGAAACGGTTTTAAACTGGAAATTTTACTTCAAATTGAGATTTTATAAATTTGAGCATGATATTTTAGGAAATCTGTCTTGAAAGAAGTAGTATGGACACAATTAATATCAAAGTGCAAATTTATTCATAAATAGAAATCTGATCAAGAGATACAAAACAAATTCATAAATACAAAATATAATTATTTTAAAGAATACTTTTAGCTGACAACTTTCTTTATTATATAAGGTAATTATAACTTTTCTCCAACTAATGTTCGCAAATCATATTACATATTACCCTTAAAGTTGAAATCACTAATAAGTAGGCAACATATTTGTTTAAACATTTCTGGATATAAATTTGTTTTAAACGCAGCAACTGTGGAATTAGGCGCTAATTCAGATGGCCAACAATTAACAGTGTGCTCAGTTTTGACACTTGCAACAAGTTCATTGCAACCCCCTGAAAACGAGAGCCGTTGCACTGACAGCTAGCGAACTGTCAAAAGGAAGAATGCCAGAAACTGACAGCTGTCAGAATTGACGCATGCGCCGTTACACTGTCGCTCAGCTGTTTGTGGCTTTTTGTCCAGGACAAAAAAGGACGACATGTTGTGTATGCGCCAGAGGAGAAAGCTCACCAACAAAAAAGAAAAGCTCACGACTCTGTGCTCTCTGTAGTCTGCGTATGCGAAGCGTGATACTTATTCCAGTGTTGAAACATTGAAAGCTAGGCTGGAAAAAGGACAACAGTTAAATAGAAGATACCAACACTATTGGTATCCAGCGTCAGCGGTACGGAGCTGCAAACTCCAAACTCCATTTGGCATAATTCCCCACACACACACAGCAAAAAGTCGATTTTTCACCAACATAAAGTTGTATATGTGCAAAACTTTCAATTGCTCGACGTTAAATGCAATTGCAATACATAAATTACGCATATATATATTAATAATGAAATAGAATAAATAAAAACCTTATCAAAATGTGCTCAAGTGCGAAAATATAAATCAAAGTGGCAATCGCAATGCTGAGCTCATCGTAGAGCGACGAGAAAAGCAGAAAAACTTTCCACTTTCAACTTTCAACCACCCCAATATATATATATAAAAAAAAGAAAAGAAAAGAAAAGGCTTCCCCGCTCCTCGTTGCGTCGTCGTCGTCGTCGTCATCGTGTTCCGGATCCCAGGTCCGTCTCTGGCCTGTTGTCTGTGATGTTATGTTTATGGCAATGAGAAAAGTGATAATGCGTGTGACTACCAAACGCCTCAAAGGCTGTTGAGCGATGCACTGTGCAAGGGGGCGGAGGACAGCCTTAGCCTTAACCTTATACTGAGTTCAAATAAAAAAAGGTCGAAAAAATAAAGGAAGCCAGAGGCAGTGTCAACTTCTGTTGGAATCAATTCTACACAACGATATACAATACATGTATAAATATTATACGTCCAGGACAACGATTGATTAAAAAAAGCTAAGTACGGCTGCGAAACGACAACCAGAGGAACGACGACCACGACCAGGTCGACGACTAGGACGCGCACATGGCGAGCTGGAGCTGGAGCATCTTGTGCGCAACGCTGCTGGCCGGCCTCACATTACTCACGGGTAACTGAACCACTGCCCAAGTAATCTTACTGAGTAATCCTAATCAGACTCCTCTTCCCATCGACAGTGACCCACACGGTGCGCATTACGAATCTTCGGGTGCCGCACACTTACACACTCGAGCGTGATAATGAGCCCGATCCTCTGGTGCTGGACTGCGAGTACGAAATGGGGCTGGGGGAGAAGGGCTTCGTACTCAAGTGGCTGTTCAATAATCACTCCATCTATCAGTGGATACCCTCCGTAAAGGGTTTCGCCATGGTGAGTCATCGCCATCATCGTCACCCCATTTAGACCAGAAGTCAAATGTAGATGGCAAAAACCAAAGAAAAAATTAATTAACATAAAATTCGCTTTCTTCTCGCTTTTCTTCCGTTCTGTTGTTGTTGTCATTAACGTTGTAGGGCTTCATGAAGGCAAAGATAGACAAAATATTCACCATGGAGGGCAGTCCCGGTGTTATATCGATAAAGAATCCCGACTGGAACATGACGGGGGAATACACTTGTGCCGTGCAAACCATTGAGTCCACGGATAAGCGAAGTGCCCGCTTACAAATAATCGGTATGTGTGCGGGAGGGTTCTACAATTTACATGCCATACCAATTGTTTTTGATACCCTATCATTTTACACTACTCGGCTGGGGTATCTCTCTTAGTATTTGTAACTTCTGGAAGACAGAAATATATCTTTTGAAATGGAACATTTATTTTATAACTTTAGTTTTATATAGTATGTAATGTCAAAGAAGATTAATGCCAAAATACCCTTCAGTTAGTTAACTAAAAAGTGATAAAATCAAAACCAAATCAGACACTTTTTAAAAATGAGTTTTTCAAACAAAACCTTTGCAATAATCAAAATACAAAATATATTATGACAATTTGAAACATTTGTTTTCTGAAAACAAATTTTTAACTTTAAATTAAATTTTAAATTAGCTCGATTCTTTATGTTTTTATATCTGTATCTGTATCTTTGATATTTATACTTATTATTTTAAAATTTATTTATTTAGCGCTTAATTCTCAGCGGTATTAGCATGTGTAGAGTATCTAAGCTGTCGGCAATGTGTGCACTTGGCTTTCCTCACCTGTTTATGGCGTGAAGTTGCTTGCATAGGTGTTGGGTGGGTGTGTTTCCATATGTGTGTGGGGGAGACCGTGAGTGTGAGTGTGTGTGTGTGTGTGTGTGTGTGTGTGTTTGTGTGTATGGCTGTGACACGTGCGACTCATATTTGCATGCGTGTCATGTGGCAGTCGCTGCGGCTGAAACCGACCAGCGAACAGCCGCCTGTTGTTGTTGTTTTTATTTGTATATTCTTTTCGTTTCGTTTCGTTTCATTTTGTTTTGTTTTTTCTTTTGTGTGTTATTTCGAAAGTTTTGTTTTTATTTTTTGTTTAGTTTGACACTTGATTAATTCCCACGGATTTGTTTGCCCCTCTGTCCGCAGTTCCTGAGTCGGATTTCATGCTGGAGGCACGCATGGGCGGAGAACAAACGGATGTGGACATCATGTGCGCCGTGCAGAATGTTTTCCCTCAACCAGTTCTATCTGTCATGTAAGTGCAGCTCAATCAATTGGACAGTTGTCGAATTTGATTTGTAATTGATGCTTAAACATTCATACCTTTCCTGAATGCAGCTTTGATACACACATACTGGACTCGGTGCTCACACAGCTGGATCAGAATCCGAGCGGTCTGTATAGCATGACAGTGCGAACGCGCATTCCTAGAGATCAACTCGAATCGCCCACACCGATAACATGTGCGTTTTTCCTGCTCGGCACAAACTATACCAAACGCAGGGAGACTATTTTCTATGGTAAGTAGAGGTAAGCTGGCAGTTGGCAGTTGGCAGTTGGACTCCACTTCCTTCCACGTGATCATCCAATACTAATCGAGAGATTGTCTTCCAGATAAAGCCACAAGTATACAACGCAAATGGACAACAGTCGCCGTAGTTATGTCGATCGCATCTTTAGCTTTAAGCAGTTAGTTTGGTAGTGTTTTTAGTAGGCTATGTACGTATTTGTTTTTATGTTCGTATAGAATGTTTACAATACTTTATTTCTCATTTTTAAATAGAATTTTTAACGATAAACGTAATTTTTTGCGGTATTTTTAAAAAAGCGCTTATTTTGTAAATGCATGTAAATGTAAGAGAAAACAACACACTCATACACATACACACACTCAAACATTCCCATATACACTCATACAAACAAATACTAAACCAAAAAAAAAAAAGACTCACACACTCAACCAACATTAAACAAAAGCATAGAACAAACAACAAGAAAACTAAAAGAAATTAATGTATTCATATATTTACCACATAAATAAATATATATATACATATATATATATATATATATAAATAGTTATATATGATGTATAGGTATAATTGAGTACAGAAACGCTAATAAAAAACGAAAACATTAAAAGTGCATTAAACAAATGGTTGCTGAACATTTACTTTCCAACATTAAGTATACGCCCCTTCATCAAACTTTTACCAACTATTAATGCATGTAATTAAGATTTGACCTGAAATCCAACCCAATTCATATTTCTGGAATAATTTTGTTAGTAAGGTGTGTCTTGTGATCTTTAGAATTGAACTGAGCAGCATAATTAAGTCGCAGACAATTAATAAAATCGTGAAAAACTTGTCTTAACTTTCTTAGAATTATTAAAAGAACAGGAAGTAAGTTATAGTTATAATTACTCAAAAAATTCGATAAAATAAATTTAGAATCGGATTCATTAAAGTATTCATACATCATATATAAAGAAATAATAGGCTGCCTTATGAGCTTACAGTGGGTAAGTATTTTTTGAGATAAAAACATTTACTTTTTTTTTTTTTTTCTTTGGATATTTCAATCTTATTCTATATGGTTCTTAAAGTAAGTTTCAAAATTTAAAAAAGCTTTGCGATTTGAAATAATAATTTATTTAATGATATTAATTTATTAATTTGTTGACACATTGTGCATATCAAATTTCTGCTTAGTTCAATGTGGCGCCGTCCAATGCAACTCTGCGTTTTTGTAATATATTTTGAGTATGCAGCCCTGGCGCGCATGCACAGACAAGCAATTCCAGTTCGCCTTCCAGTGCGCCTATGAGTATGCAATGAAATTGACAGCAGCAGCAGAGAAAGCAGAAGCAGAGGAAGCAGAGGAGAAATCAACATCGTTGTGAACTTATGTAGACAGCAAAAAGTTGACGCCATAGGCCAGACGATATACGAGAGAGACGAGAGACAAGAGCCAAGGTTTCTGCTCCTTGGCCAATTGATTGGATAATTTAAAATAAACTCTAATCACAAAATAAGAAACGTTATCAAAAATTGCTGAACAAAAAAGAACCTGAACATAAGACGACGAGCATGTCCTAATATTAATTGCCGTGTAGTTTTGGGTGGAATTTGGAGCAGGAGCAGCTGAATGCGTCAGCATGGCGTCCGGAGACGACACCATTGACATGGACAGCTCCTCGACATCGCAGGCGAAACTGGCGGAGCCGAATGGTAATAATAAAAGTGCGAAATTGGCCAAAAAGTCGAGAAAACCCATTTGCAGTTGGTCAAGCATTGGCATTTCCATTGTAAACTTTTCTAAACAGATATAAAAAAATCAATGAATGGCAAATGGAAGTGGCCGTGGCGCATGTGTCTCACGGGTTGAACGCCACCCCCATTTGAGGCATTAACTGACTGACTGACAGACTGATAGACTGACTGACAGACTGAAGCACTGACTGACTGCTGGACTGACTGTTTGGGCCAATACTAAACTCGTTTGCACTTGTTATTTATATTTCGTAAATGATAACAAAAGAAACTTTCAAACGGCCAACAACCTGTCAACTATTTATGGAAGCCACCCAAGTGAGAGTGTATGGGTGTCTGCGTGTGTGAGTGTATGCGTGTATGCGTGTATGCGTGTGTGTGTGTGTCTGTGTATGCGTGTGTATCTACCTAACCCAAGTTCAAGCTCAAGTTGAAGTGGTTCCCAGTTGGGTCATTGGCTATTCATGTGCCGCACTAACTCTAAATTATACATGAACACACCAAATACGAGTAGTTAACTAATAATACACCTTGTTAACTTGTTCTTGATATTGTTGTAGCCTCCACCGACCATGTGGGCAACTCATCACCCGACGTAAGTACAGCCATTATAAATATATCTATCTATATATATACATATAGACTTAATGGTCGAACTTTTGGTCTACTTAATATAGCTGGGCAATCGGCCATTGCGCTCGGCCAACAAGGCGGACAAGGAGCGAAAACTTGGACATCGACGGGTCGGAGAAGGCGGTGAGATTACCTATAAGAAGATACAGACATCGCAAATTATGGGATCCATACAGCTGGGCATACAGCATACGGTAAGTATTTCAAATTTATCAGTTATATACATATATAAATGATATATATTTATATGCGTTTTCAGGTCGGCAGTCTGGCTTCAAAGCCCAAACGTGATCTACTTATGATGGACTTCTGGGAAATTGAGAGCATTACATTTCCGCCAGAGGGTTCTAGCCTTACACCTGCCCACCATTATAGTGAATTCAGATATAAGATCTATGCACCGATCGCATTTCGTTATTTTCGTGATTTGTTTGGCATACAGCCCGATGATTTTATGGTCAGTACTCGAGTCAAATCGATATCAATTCATGCATGCTTAACAAGTCTCAATATATCGATTTAGATGTCTATGTGTACTTCGCCATTGCGCGAATTATCGAATCCAGGTGCTTCCGGCTCAATATTCTATTTAACGGACGACGATGAGTTCATTATCAAAACGGTGCAACACAAAGAGGGTGAATTTTTACAAAAACTACTGCCTGGGTAAGGAGAAAATTCACATATCACGATGCTCGCTTTCACTTATTACTATGACTTACAGTTATTATATGAATCTCAATCAAAATCCGCGCACTTTATTGCCCAAGTTCTTTGGACTTTACTGCCTGCAGACGAGCAATGCCAAAAACATTCGCCTGGTGGTCATGAACAATCTGTTGCCATCATCGGTGAAAATGCATCTGAAGTACGATCTCAAGGGCTCGACGTTCAAACGGAAGGCATCGAAAGCGGAACGTGCCAAGAAATCGCCAACGTATAAGGATCTCGACTTTATGGAACAGCATCCAAATGGCATATTCCTCGAGGCCGAAACATATTCAGCTCTCATTAAGACCATTCAAAGGGACTGCACTGTGCTGGAGTCTTTCAAGATCATGGATTATTCGTTGCTTCTGGGCGTGCACAATTTGGATGTGGCACTCAAGGAGAAACTGAGTGAGCATCGAAAGCCAATGAAAGCACCGCTCGCCGAGGACTCCGACGTGGATGAGCCCCTCGACGGTGCCGAGGGAGAGGTCAGGGATCGTGACGTCGCCACGGGCATCAGCAGAAACAAGTGAGTATCCATTCGAGAGCAACTGGATGGCTAACAACAATTCACCAAATGCTAATACAGTGTGGCATACAGATCGGTGAATCGACAGCGTCTCGTGGCCCATTCCACGGCCATGGAGAGCATCCAGGCGGAGAGCGAACCCATCGACGACGAGGAGGATGTGCCGTAAGTTGTTTGCAATTATATATTAAGCCTTTCCCGTATGGACACTGTTCAGAAAACTGGTTTCTATAATTTGTCAAAATTTTCTCTTAATTTGAATAGATTTGCCAAATCTTGATAGATTTTCAAAAGGGAAGTTTTTTTGACCATTTTATTTTACAAATATTGATTTGGTATCAAAATTGTATGATTTTGAAAAATTACAATTTTTCGAAAATTTTCCAAAATTTTAAATCTTAAATTTATTCTTTTAATCGACTCCATGTGATAAAATTAGGGTAAAAAAGTACTTTTCAGCTTATTTCCACTTTTTTTCCTTAAAATCTTAACGTTTATTTCGGTTAGAATAATTTCGGTTTTGGTTTTCGGTATAGTAAACAATAGCGAAAACTCAAGCGTAAAATAAAATTGCTTACACTTTTATATATTTAAGCTTGTTCTCTTTTTGACCAGGCCCGGTGGCATTCCAGCCCGCAGCGAGAAGGGGGAGCGACTATTGCTCTACATTGGCATCATCGACATATTGCAGTCCTATAGACTAAAGAAGAAGCTGGAGCACACATTTAAAAGCATCATACACGATGGGGTAAGTGGGAGAAGGCTGCTTTAAATCTCAAATACATATGTATATAACTATATATTTAATCAGAATAAGAATCATTATCATTACTGTTCTATATACTTGCACAATATATAGGAGACCGTTTCGGTGTGTCGGCCCTCGTTCTATGCTCAAAGATTTCAAAACTTTATGGCTAAAACCGTATTCCGCAAGATACCATCGCGTAAGTCAGCTGACTGTCGCAATTGGGCTAAGTACACGTACTATAAGGCATTTTTGTGCAATTTGGCAAGATTCCAATTCCAAGTAAAGCGTAAAATGAAAAAAACAAAATCAAATCAAATCAGATCCTTAAACATGTTCCTCAACACACACAAGTATACACAATTCATACACACACACACACACACACATTGACACATTGTAATTGCCGCTAATTTTAATTGATTTAATTCTGATTATATCGTTGTCTTTTTTTTCGAGTGCAGCAAAAATGCAATATAGTACACTTGGCCCAAAAAGCGCCACCTATCGGTAGTCGGCTAGTCTTTAATCTTAAATAATTGTAATCCGTAATTGAATTTGTATTTGTATTTTAATGGAAATTTCGAAATATTTCGAAAACAATGCCGTTCTCTGCTTCTCTTCTTTATTGATTATTACTTTAATGCATTACACTCACTTTGTACGCATAGTGGATCTCCCAGAGATCAAAGGAAATCACAGAAAATTTCGTACCTTGGTAACCAGTTATATAGGTAAAGCAACAACTACAACAATAACCATTCACTTTGATCAATTATAATTACAATTTAATTTTATATACAATTTGAGTTGAACGATTTTTGAAAACAAGACTGTAGAAATTGAACTAAATATTTTCAAACATTTTGAACAGTTACAATTTTCAGTCTTGTTTAAAGCGCAGCAATTTCTAACTATTTTATATTATTTATGTTAATATTTTGTTTAATTTTCCGATTCCTGCACTTGGTTGGTTTATCAAACCGGATGCAAAGCATGTCTCTCGATCTCACGTTAGTGTTCATAATTCTCCGTAATTCCCCTCTCACAAATCCTAATGATCTTTCGCTTGGCGTAATGGCTTCGATTGCTCTGCTTCTTTTTGACCTTTTTCCAGCTGGTGAAATTTCTGGTTAAACTAATTCTTGACACATGCTATTCTTACAGCCCTAAAGCATTCGCCGTCGAAGAGAAAAAGCCTCTCCAAGGCCATTCAGCGTTCCATAGACAGCGAGAGCGAGGCAATAAGACGTAAGTTGGCTAAATTCCACAATTTCAGGATAAAATCAATTCCAATTTGTATTTTATCATACTTACCCCACTACACTTCTCCGATTATTTTGAAATTTCATAACTTGTTCAAAACCATACCGATTAACTAAACTTCTCTTTTTCTCCCTTTTCCTTAGCCTCGCACTCGCACAGCAGCGGCAAAATCCATCAGCAAACGAAGTCGTCAACCACAGAATCCACGCCAGGCACAGCCAACTCGGACCGAGACAGAGATAGGGAGCGAGACAGAGATAGAGAACGGGATAGGGATCGGGATCGGGATAGGGATAGGGATAGGGACAGGGACAGGGATCGGGAGAGTGGACGGCACTCGAGTGTCGCTAGCCAGGGGAATGTGCCACCGCCGGTGAGGCAGCGAGCGTCCACCTCGACGACGGCGGCGGGCAGCAACCTGAAGGCGCGAGTCCCTCCGCCAGTGCCGCCACGAGGCTCGCCGCGTCGGAAGGACACGCAGGATAGTCGGGCGCACTCGACAACGCCAGGTATAGCACCGCACGAACCTCAGTTAACCACAAGTCCCGACATGCACACGCTACAGTTGCCCCTCGATGCGGTGCCCCGTTTCGGGGAACGTCGCTCGCCCAGCAATGTCCAGGATTGGCTGGAGTTGCACGATCTGTTCGTTGGGGTTGACAGTCCCGTCCATGCACCAGCGGCCCCACCTGCAGCACCTGCAGCACTCTCCCATCGTCGGGAGTCCGAGCAGTCGGCATATTCCACGGCCCGCTCCGAGAGCAGCTTTCGAAGACAGAAGCCGCGGCTGCTCAGCCACGTGGACATCTTCCAGCGCCAGAACAGTTTCATGGCGCGCAGCGAGCGCTCCTCGGTGGGCTCGATTGTCCGGGGCTTCCCCCCTCTACGTGCCGACAGCTATCGCACCGCCCGCACCACAGTCAGTGGCAGCACCCACAATTCGCCGCGACGTGTCCCCCAGAAGCTGCAGCGGCACCAGAAACGCAATCGTTACCTGCACTGTGCGGATCTGGCTCTCGGGGAGGATCCTTGCGACTCCCAGGAGGACAACCTGCTGCAGTCGATGAGCGCCTTTCTCGAGGTCAAGCGAGAGCTGGAGAGTCCCTTCAATCGCAAGCGAGCGTTGCCCCTGCTGCAAGTGCAGTCGGATGAGGGGCAAGTCGAGGACAGACAGCCGCCTCAGTTGGCCACTCCACAGCGTCCCAGGCGTGGCAAGAGACGGGCACGGGGGGCACCGAAGGCGGCGCCTTCGACAATTCCCGAGAGCACGGATACGCAGTCGAATGTGGCATCGTTTGACTTGAGACGCAACAGTTGTGCCTAAAATGGCAGCATGCTTCCATTTATCCTATCTCTTAACCCTCTTCCTCTTGTCCTTGTCTCATTGTAATTGTACTTGTTCTCATGTATTGCTAGGCACAACTCCATCATGCAGTTCAACACCTCCCCCTGCCTTTGACGACATCTCCGAGGACAGTTCGAACAAGAACAGCACATCGTCGATGGGTCGTAGGTCGCATCATCAGCATCAGCATCAACATCAACATCAGCAACAGCAACAGCAACAAAGCCACCAACATTATTACCAGCAACAACCACAGTATTTGGATCGCAAAATGAACATTGGTCCCGCCTATCGAGGCTCCTACAAGGAGGATATTGTCAGGTACAGTAGAACTCGATTAGTTGCTGTTTGCAAATTGCTTTGTAATAGTTCAGAAACCTTCTGTCAATATATAGTTCTAAACATGTATTTGAAAATTTTCAAAAACTCATTTTTATTTGTGGAATGCTTTTCCAAAATAATTTTAATGCTACTAACTTTAAGAATATACCCATGAATTAATTTAGAACATTTAAATATATTCTTATTTCGAAATAATTTTTTGTTTTTATTTATTATATAGTACTTTTAATGCATAGATAGTATCTATATCAATCCTTTTTAATCTCAAAATCTGCACGATCTGTTGGCAGCGTATCTGAGGTGCATCTGGACACGTTTCTGGCGGTCGACACATCGTCGAGCAGTCACTACGGGTCACGCGGTGGCTTGGCCTGGACGCCGCCGGCATCAGGTGAGGGCTCGACACCCACTTGGACAGAGGGCACACCCAGTTTTACGGACTCCAGTTCGAGTGGTGATCTCGGTAATTGGCACTTGACAATTTTCGATTATATTTTGCATTCGCCTTCGTTAATTATTATTTACTGTGTTGGTTTTTCGTTATCTATTGTATGTTGTATGTATGTATGTATATTCATTCACGCTTACAATCGTAGACAACTTCTCGCCCATAAACTCATCTAAAATCGATCGACACAAGCCGACGGTGGAAGATGCCATCAACTCTCTGTCCTCGGGAATGGTAAATATCAGTGGTGATGTGGGCTAAAAATTCTAGCTAGATTTACAGATTCTTAAAAAACCCCTCTCACACACACACACACACACTTCAGCACACACAGTCTACTCCCGATTTAAGCGACAGTTTCACAATCAAATCATTTTCATGCTTTAATTCTACAATACAAAAAAGAAACGAACACACAAATGTCTTCCTTACTTTCCTAAGTTGAGATACATTTTGAATAAAATCCATCTACATCTATTGCATTTTTATAGATCAACTAACATAGCATGCGATGATGGATGGAATGATACACAGATCACGACAACAACAACAACAACTACTTCTTATATACTACATGGTGCGATTAGACATTGAATTGATATTGACATGTCTGTGCATGTCAACGCTTGCATGTTCAGGTACAGACGTGCGCACATACTCCCGTTAGCCATATGTATGTATGTATGCTGTGCATATGTATGTATTTGAGTGTGTGTGTATTTGTATAGCTAGGATATAATCAAAAGTAGAACTCCATGTACCACAGATTTACACACTCTCCAATCTCCAATCCTGTTTCCTGTTCTCCGCCATCCTCTTAAAGCCACAGCAGTGTCTACTATATACTAGACGCATTCGTGCATATATACACGGGATACCAGCAACAGATATCGTTCAAGAAGTATACAAAGAGATAAGCAAAACAAATTATTATACGAATTCAATACAATAAAATGTATCTATTTGCAAAAGGAATGCAACAATAAATTATTATTGATATTATACCTATGCAAACTATATACATATAAAGAGATCAAATAAGATGCAAACGATAACAACATGCAACATGATTTCCCTTCCCGTTCCTTGCCTCCGCCACCCTCTGCGTACCTCACAACCCCCCCAAATACGCGTTTAAAATATTGTATATGCAATTAAGGTTCGTTCGAAATATTATTGACAAACTGAATGTATGAAAATTAATAATATATTGAATTATATACAAAAAAAAAGCAACAAAAAGAAAGATACATTCACATATTCAAGAAATGTTTTTGCGATACTTTCGATCTCCGATATATCCACATACGTATTATGTACTTATGTATAATCAGCAATCGCGATATTACAATATTGTTGTAAAATATTTAAATTTATAGGACAGAAAACCAAATACAAAATTCTATGCATATTATTCATTTGTATTTATTAACGATAATTGTAAACATTTTTTAGGTTTAAATGACGCGCACTTTAGAAACAAAAAACAAACTAAACACTTTTGACGGACTGACGACGAATAACTGAAATTAAACTTGTAATTGTATTTGTACTCCAAAACCGAATACGAATGAATTGAATTATTTATTAATTAGTTGAATGTTATTTAACTTATATGCATTATTCTAAAGATTACTGAAATCCAATTGTAATTACAAACAATAAATTAAATTGCAAGGTTGAATTTCCGACTCAGCTCCTTCATTTTCAAATGCAAATTTGCTATATTTGTTAACATACTTAATCCCCTCAAAGTGGCACATTGGTATTAGTATAACTTTTGCAGATCCTTCAGCGACTGGTTCAGAAACTGATTGGTCCAATCATTCTCCGGATTATCGAGATGATTATCAAAATCAATAACGTCCCGCATCGCGCCACGTTTTAACAGCAACGAAACGCCTTCCAGTGTCTGTGACGATTGTGCTAGCCAATATTTGGCTTTTGACCAGCGATTCGAGTCATTCGAATATCCGTACACCTGCACGGCAGACCGACTGTGCTCCAGTGTCACCAGCTTATTGTCGACTACCACAAAACACGCGTTCTTAAAGTTCTCCTGTATCTTGTCAGCGATTTTGGCAGCTGGCGCTTTTTCAATTTGGTTGTCGTAAAAGTTTTCCGGAGCAGCATAATAGCCGGCAATCACCAGTCCCTTGCTGTCAGCATACGAGTCGATCTGCAATTGTACAATTGACATACGTACATATAATGACTGTCCAATTGTCGCCTTCCGGCTTAAAACGTACCTGCATAAGGGCAACCTCGGCCATCGGTGTGACATGAAGGCACTGGTGAAAAAGCGGAATGGCATCAATGATTTGGACTATAGAACCTTTGGTCTTCTTCTCGGCCAGCAGCAAGCCGTTGACAGCCTGGTGTGGGTACTTGGCCGCATGGAATATTATTTTGGTGTATGCGGTTTCAGAAAACTCATATTCACTCATTTCAACTGATTATTTTGTAAAATTTCCTTGCCGAAAAGCTGACCTGTAACTTTGTACAATCAATTAACTATCAGTGTGACCGGGTCGAGTATGTTCAGAAATACCAAATAGTAACAGTGTGAATATACCAAAACTCTCCTTAACAGAGCGGTTAAATCTAAAAAAATTCTTATTAGAAAAGAGCGCGTGCTGTATTTGTCAGCTTTTAAATTAATTTATGGATAAATACTAGTTGTAGATAAGTGGAGCTTATCTCGAATCTCTCATGTCACGATTGAATTAAAACAACACGTTGTCCTTCTCTAATGCTTACACATTCTAAAATCAATTTTATTATTATTTTATTCCAAAATCACTTTGAGAATGTTAGGGGAAAACATAACAAAAATATGTATAACATTTGATTTCTTAACTGTCCGTCTGCGTCCCGATCTTGTTATGCTTTTCTTTCTTTTGTTGCACAGTGTTTGTTAACGTTTATGATTGTAACTAAAATATACGTTTAATGTTAATGTATATGTATATTGTATGCAGTACATGATCAACTAAATCCAATTCCAATTCCTCCTCCTCCTCAAATACAAACTACTGGTTGTCATTCAGTATTGCCTTGATATCGTCAGCATCCAGAGTCTCGTATTTTAACAGTGCCTCGGCGAGAGCTTTGTGCTCCTTTGTATGTTTCTTCAGGATCGCCTTCGCGCGCTCATAGCTGTCGCTTAAAATGCGCTTGATCTCGGCATCGACGGCTTCAACGGTGTTGGGTCCAAGGACCTCACCACCTCCCAGACCCTTGGAGGACTCGATGGTTCGCAGACCGACCTTTTCCGACATACCCCAATCCTTGACCATATGGGTGGCAATTGCGGTCGCCTGTTTCAGATCGCTACTGGCGCCCGAGGTGATCTTCTCAGCACCAAATATAATCTCCTCCGCGGCACGGCCGCCCATCATAGTGTCCATCATTGCCAGGAGCTGGGCCTTTGTGACATGGTAGCGCTCCTTCTCCGGTATATATGCGGTGTGTCCGAGAGAGGGACCACGCGGCATAATTGTCACCTTATGCAGGGGATGCGATTCCTTAGTATAGAAGGCGACAATCGCATGGCCTCCCTCATGGTATGCTGTTATCGTATTCGCTTCCTCGTCCGGCAGACGCGCCTTACGCTCTGGACCCATAAGTACTTTATCCCGTGCAGTTTCCAAATGTTTCATATTCACTGTTTCAGCTCCGTCAATGGCAGCTCTGCAAAATTTAATAACAGATAAAAATATATTTCAAGTTTATTTCATTATCAAGATTTATCACATACCTTAGTGCTGCCTGGTTAATCATATTTTCCAAGTCCGCGCCGGTAAATCCAGAGGTGCCACGTGCCAACATGTCGACGTCCACGT
The DNA here is from genome assembly GCA_035043635.1 of Drosophila rellima. Taxonomy (NCBI): domain Eukaryota; kingdom Metazoa; phylum Arthropoda; class Insecta; order Diptera; family Drosophilidae; genus Drosophila; species Drosophila rellima. Next base: position 10,961,704 of record JAWNMV010000145.1, on the reverse strand, counting down.
CATCGTGCAGAATCTTCTCCAAGTACAAGGACAGAATTTCCTTGCGACCTGTGAAATCTGGCGTGGACACCATGACCTCAACATCAAAGCGACCTGGACGCAGCAGTGCCTGGTCCAGATCATCGCGACGATTGGTGGCGCCCAGCACAATGACGCCAGCGTTCTGATGGAATCCATCCATTTCGGAAAGCAACTGATTTATGGTCTGATTCGCATACGGATGCAGCACAGAGTTTGTACGCTTGGCTCCGACAGAATCAATTTCATCAATGAATATAACGCAGGGAGCACGCGCTTTAGCAGCCTCTGTAAATGGGAATCAATTATTGATCAACCGTCGGTTAGGCGAGCCACCATTACTTACTAAACAAATCTCGAACACGTCTGGCGCCCTGGCCAACCAGAACTTCGTCGAACTCTGGACCGGCGGCATGGAAGAACGGAACATTAGCTTCGCCAGCCACAGCACGTGCCAACAAAGTTTTTCCGGTGCCGGGCGGCCCAACTAGAAGCACGCCTTTGGGAAGCTTTCCGCCCAAATTGGAGAATTTGTCGGGATTCTTGAGGAACTCTACAACCTCCTTCAGTTCCTGTTTGGCCTCATCGCAGCCCTTAACATCATCGAATGTAACATGTATTTCCTCCGGATCGACTTCGACCTGATTCCCCAGTTGTATACTGCTGAATAAGAAGATGTCAGTGATGTTCATCGGTTGAAGAGGAGGCTCAAATACTTACCGAAAGACCGATCCATTCGATGAGGTGAAGAAGCTCAAGAAGATTCCAATGAAGACGACGATAACTATTAATGTCTGGAAAATCTGCGTGATAATTACTGAGCATTATTCAAAACACAAAGGAGCGACTCTACACTACACTACACTACAAAACCAAGAAGCGAAACGTAATGAGTACTCATCTAAGACAAACACTCGACAAATTAAAATTGATTTAAGAACTTAATTAATCTTTATACGAGTTTAATATTATTCAAATACTTTGTACAGTTCTTCAGTGGACAGAAAACAACGGGGGGAGAGAGAGAGAGGGAATAGACAAGTAGATAACTTACCTTAAGATATTTCATTGTTTTGCCTGATTTTTGTGAATCCTCGGCATTTGAAGCTGCTAAATAGCCCTCGGCGAATGCAATTTTTATGTTTTCCTGCAATTGAAATAATCATTGTGATTAAATAAATAAATAAAATATATAATCGCACAGCATACCGCATTTTGAGCGCTCCCTTGATCACCAGACTTGGCGATTAGTTTCTTTAGTTTCTCGGCCTGAATTTGGAATTCTCCCTCGGCCTTTTGTGGCGTTCCTTGAAAGGCAGACTTCAGTCTGGTTGTCATTGTTGGATTACGTTTCTGTTCCGCCTCTATAGAGCGATCGGTTTTAAAATCACGCAGCTGCTTCCTGCACAGATCACAGATGGATTCATTATTTCATCATTGAATTATTGATTGAGTGATACGTACATTTGATAACTCGAATATAATGGAGTCAGAAGGCCTCTCATCACAGATGGATAGCAATTGCTGCAAATGAAATTGATTTATTTATAAATAAAATAGTACTTAATCGTGTAGATATTGATACGAACCTACTGTTTAGTTGCGGGGCGTTAAGAGCCAATTCAAACTTGTAATTTTGCATCTTGTTGCGGCCAATTTGTGTGGCGGGTTCCTCGAGTGTGACATGGACATGGTTCATTCCCGACAGCAGGCTCGTCACTTTGGCCAGCGTCTCATGGACCAACTGCTTGTCCAAGATTCCATTCAAGCGCGCTGCCTTCTCAACTATACTGTGTAAACTGGCACCAGACTTGATCAGCAGATTTTTAAAGTCCAGCACGAGGTCATGTTTCTGTCCCCGTCCTGCCGCCGTGGTGCTTTTTGATTTGTCGGCAAAGAAACGTGGAACACCGGCATTGCCCTGGAGTTTGGTTCGCTTCACTGAATAGTAGTGCGGTTTTCGACTAAAATTACCCAGATAAAGGTAGGGCTGACATTGAATGAAAACAAAAACGAAAACCAAAACGGAAAACGAAAAACCAAAAGTCAGTGGTTGTGGGAATGGAATCGGTATCGTAGTTGGCCTGCACTTACCACAGAGTGTGTGTTGGCAGAAAACATTCTCGGGATATACAAAAATTTTATTAATTACAATAATAACAGGCTTAGATCGGAGCGAGCGGACGACAAAAACTTTTGACAGGCTAAAATGTCATAATCTTGTCGCGTCCGAATTGCATCCCTGATGTGCTGTAGCCCTCGTACGACAGTGCAGGCCCGCCCTGGGCGAGATTTAAAATTACTGAAGATTTTGAATTTTTGCTTGCTCTCAACCTTTTGATTACAAAAACACCACATCCCACACGTATTCGATTTCTGTTTATTTATATTTTTTTTAATTGTTGTCGCTTTTAACAAAATGCCAGCAGTAAAGTATTTTACAACATTTCATATGGTCACATTACGAACAGCTGATTTAAAATAAGTGGGGTACGAAGGTTGCGAATGACATATTTCTAAAAAAAAAACCTATTTACGAGATAAAAATCTAGTGACGAAATGTTTTTGTCCCATATGCCCTTAAATTCTAATATTAAATTTTGTGATATTAAATTAAATATATAAATTATTTTTAGAAAAATTAGGCATAAAGAATCGGTTGCCAGTGATATGTTTACACGCTGTATTAATTGCCGATTCTATAACTATGCATTGATTTGTAGCCATTAATTTCAAATAAAAGATTCAAAGATTCGCAAAATGAACTTTGTAACCCGCCAGAAAGTTACCGCTAAATTTTTTTATTTATCGTCTTTAGTATTACTTATATCGATAAGTTGCGTTTTATCGATACAATTAACAGTGGGATAACAGCACAGTCAATTTGCTGCACTTTTTTTTTTAAATGTCACTTCAACGTTTTAACTAAATTATTCATATTCATAAATCATAAAAAAATGCATAATTAATATTATGGAATATTATGGTTATGGCATGAATAACAGTATGTATCTATATGCGGGTTAAATGTAAACAATGAACTTGTTCATTGATTCAGTTGCTCGGTCGATCCTAAACGGTAGATTCTGTTCAACAGTTCGATGATCAGTCGAGTTTGAACTTCAACAGGTGTTAAAACGATTTCGTTCCGAGAGAAGCAGTTTTTACTTCCCGCACACGAGATATCGGTAACGGCAGCGTTTGAGTAATTTATCAGTTAAACTGAAAATCTGTCTGCAGACTTCAGTTTTTTAAAACGTGACAAAATATAAATTTTATAAAAAATACCGAGCAAATATTGCTTATACAAAATAAAAATTTATGCACATACATATGCGCAGTGCAAGATAAAACCTTCAGCTTAAGTTTGTGTTTGTTTTCGTTTTGTGTTTATTTTAGCGATCATTTCAAATTTTGGATTACTTCGCTTCATTCGAGAGCTAAGCATTTTACGCTGCCTTCAAACGCACGGTAAGTGAAGCCTATAGTTTATATCTAGCTCTTCCGAGATGCCAAATTGGTGGCAAGTGCAGTTTCTGGCTCAAGCCAGACATTGAATTTGAACGAAAATTGAGGGATGAGATTTCGTCATTTACAAGTAAACTCAAAACGAGCGAGTGTGACAGCAACAAGCAGCGGTCAGAGATCATGCTTCTAGTGTGTGTTCGCTCTATCGCACGTGCTTTCCAAGTCACTGTTGCATATGCTGGTGTGTGTGCGTGTGTGTCTGTGTGTGCGTTTAGTCGCTTGTCGTCTACCTACCTGTGGCTTCTGTTACCTTTGCTGTGCCATATCTAAGACAGCTGCTATAAACATACATATGCATGGGTGACATATAAATTTTCAACTTAAGTCGGCATTATCTGAACATTTGCCATTTCAGTTCTGCGCCAGTGCTGGCCCAGTTCTCTCCAGCAATTTCACAGTATCATCAACTTACCGACCAGTCCAAGTATAAAAGACAGCCCAAATGCAACTTCAAAGATACGAGTATCTTTTACACATGTGTATGTAAGAAACGTGTACACACACTCACTCATCTTGAGCCAGCTCAAACTGCAGCTCTCGCATTTCGGGTCTGTTTCCGATCTGCAATATAGTCTGGATGGATATGTGCATATATAAAGAGTGCGGGAACTGAGGAGAGGAATATACAAACAGTAGGACAGATAGGCGAACAAACAGTTGCAGACTGCGCACAAGATAACGAGCTATATTTTATCAATAACATCCCTCAAAGATATTACGAATTTATCATACTCTTACTATTTTGATCACGGCTTAATAAATGAGTAAATCTTCTAATTTATTATCCTCTTACCATTTGAAATTCTTTACATCAGATTTATGTTTAATATCAAAATATGATTCAGATGCTTTATCCTTGAACTCAGCCTATGAACGAGTAAAACAGACTCTCATTCATGATATAAAGCTGACTCATTCCGATAAGTCGAGTCTTTATAGACAGCTTTTGTCTGGTTCATGTCATAGCTGTTTTACCCGCCGCAAGGGTATGTAAAGGCAGATAAGATTACACCTGTGTGTGCGATTGTATGTGTGTGTGTGCCTCTCAGCTGTAAGTGTGTGTACATAGACTCCATTGCTCTTTCCTTTAAAATGCGAAGCAGAGACTCTCATCAGTTTGTAGGCAAGGTGTTTGTGGCCGATGAGCAGCGAACTCAGAGGGAAGGGGATGAAAAAACCGGTAATGCATTCGAAAAGAAGTCACCTTCGTATACTTATGTATATATGAAACCCAGTGGTGGCAGAGGCAATGCGGAGACGAGTACGATCGTAGCGCCCGTCAACCTGAACCCGATTCAATATAGACTTTAGCATTTCGCTGACATTCACCAGAAAGCGACAAACTGCAGCTGTGCAGTTAATAATTCAGTTAACAATGCATTCATCTTGTTTTCGCCAACATTTCGTTGAAAATATTTCACATTTCGGAATTTGGTCAAAAAAATACGATTATACGTATACTTTTAATAGCTCTCTTCCTTCTCCCATCGAAAACAAATTCGAAATATGTACATATATAAATAATTCAAAACAAGTTTTCTGTTTATATTTCTGTATTTATTGGAATTCATACTCGCGCTTAGAATTTTTTATCAATTTCATGGCTGAGTGAAATATAACAAAAAACTACTATACGTAATCGTACAGAAATGTACATATGCTCGTAAATAATGGGACATTTGCCCCATCAAGAGATATGAATTTATGTGTATACATATGTATGTATGTACATGTATTTATGTATGTGCATGTGTTAGTAGTTTGGACAGTTTCGAGGTGCGACATGATTACGTTAGGCAGACAGAAAATAGGTGCGTTGCAATTCCATGAAAACTACGAGTTGATTTTTGTATGCAAATTGATTCGCATACAAGTCAATTAGACCAAAGTCCGGACAGAAAGTCCTCGCTAAATGCGACAACTCTGTCTACCCAAATTGTTGCAACTTTGTCATAAAGCTAATAGGCTTATGACCTGTTGAAAACTTCATAAAGGCAGAGACCTTTCCATCAAGTCGCTGTCGCCGGGCCTATTGGCGACATTATCTAATCTGGACATGTTACCGTAAGCCGGCCCACAGATAAAAGACGGCGAGTAGTAAAAAACCCACTCCGACTGCAACTCCATCTCCGATTGGCTTTCGTGTGCCGAGCTAATGAGGTCATAACGCTCGGGTCTCCGACTTCAACTTCTCCGACAATTCCAACTCGGCCGGGTCTCATGGTCCACGATTACAGCGGTAATTGACTAGATGCCTATGCTGTACTTGTGTCAACAGCTCAGGGAGTTGTTAACAGCAAACATTGTAGTTGCCACAGTCCAAGTGTGGCTTGTTGAACTCCACTTTTTAGGAGGAGGGTAAATTATGAACACTGTGCTTAAACTTTATGAGCAGCTTAACGAATTCGTCAAAGTGCCAGGCAAACATTTGGCAAAAAACTAAATGTTGTTCAACGAGCTGCCAGCAATAACAGCAAACAACAACAGCAATTACAATAAGTACAACAGCAACAACAACGATAACAACAACTGTGTGTAGGCAAACTCGGTTAGTTGTTTTCGCATTCACAAAACAGAAACTTAAGTGTCGGCACATGCGGCGTATGCGTAATGCCAAATATACCCTGTACAGGCAGGTACAGTAGCTAACAATGGTAACACTAAATTTATATATTTTGGAAACATCTTTATAAACAGATCACGATTATTACTAAATGAATTTAAAGATCTTATGATGTTAAATTTTATATCTTTGAGTTATTTTTTCTACCTTTCTATTCTAGCTGAGTTACTTTCACAGGGTGTCTGCAAGTTGATCAGACATGCACTTAGCGTACTCATTTGTTTATTGCCGCTATTGCCTAGTTAGCGAATCGGCGCATGACTGTCATGCCAAAATAGCGATTCTTTAAATAACTAAGTACGTATTCCAAACATTTTTGGAGTGCTTCTCAAGCTGATGTCATGATGTCGATAAGCTCGATAACTTACTCGCATTACAGTCCACGACAGGAGTTTCAAAAAATATTGAGTTAAAGCCAAATGCATTTAACCAATATAAGTATATTTAATTTTTTATTTTTGCTGGTACATCTCGATGAACGTTTGTTAAATGAGCCGTGAAATTTCATAGTCACAATACGGTCTAGATGAGTAGCTGAACGAGATATACATACATATGTACGTATGTAAGCTGTGTTGCTGTGACATTTACCTTAACCCTGAGTTTAATCGATCAAGCTTGACTGTGAGAGCGATAAAAAGAGCAACAGACGGTCAGACAGACAGACAAACAGACGGACCGAGATCATTAATCACTTTCTGCAATAGACGAAACCAAAGCTGTCAGATGGTCCACACTTGGACTTGGCGCTAAATTGAAACACCGTTCTCCACCTCGATCTGATCAAGGCAAGTGACAAACAAGAATTCATATTGCATGCCCCATGCATGACGTGTGTGTGCTGTGGCTGTGGCTGTGGCTGTGGCGTAGCAGTTGCATTGCCAAGGCATTTGTTAACATGGCCATAAGTAAGTGCAGCATAATTGAATTTCAATTGCAACGACTTGAAACTTTCACTCTGTTTGCCTACGAATATCGTATATGTTTCTAGCTGAGCCTTAGCCAGAAATTCCGGAAATAACCTACAGTATTGTCTGAATATCGATGTGTTAGCGACTCAAGAATGAGTTGAATACAATGCACGTCACTCGAATAGGTTCAGTTTTAAATATTGAAACTTAATTATTTTTTGGATAAAATATAACCAACTTTAAGGGAACTGTTAAACTTTTTTTTGGAAATTTGATAAAAATGTTTGTGAGGTCTCTTGCATTCAAATGTAACAGTATTATTTCTAAATATCGAATTGGAATTGGAAGATCTATGTTAATACTTTCTCAGCGCAGATCATGACAAATGCCCGAACTAATAGATTTCGGATTAGGTCTGGGTCCCCACATGCAATCATAAATAACGTATTAAGTCAATGACAAGCTCTTGGCTGAAATGCTCTTATGGCCATAACAGAGCTTGGCTTGGCATATGGTTCGTTGTGCATTTGTGTTTGTGGCTAATGAAATGAAGTGAATTTGATTTGCGTCAGACGCGGAGAATTGCCTTCAGCATCGCTGCTGTAGGCCCGCAATGAGTCAGAGGAGTGTGTGGGTAAAAGAGGGGGAGATGAAGAGGGAGAGGGGAAAGAGTTACGTTACGTTACGTGCACCGCTAGCCGTCTGTCGACTTGTCCATTTTGGAACCGGCAACAGCTACGTGCGGTGTGGTTGGTATGAGGAATGTGGACGTGGCTTTAGCTTTGGGCCTGGTTCTGACTCTGGCTCTGACTCTGACTCTGACTCTGACTCTGATTGTGACTGCGACTGTGACTGAGGTGTACGCCTGCGCTTGCAGCTACAAAATGACATTTAAAATTCCATTTCTGCACTTCATTAATTCTGAGATCGTCGAATTGCAGACTCTCTTGTGCTCGGCATTAAACTTCACAGCATGCCAATGCTAATATGGTAATACAACCGAAGCGAACCAACAATCGAAGGGCAGGGTTTTGCTTGGAAAAGCGCATTAATTTAAATTTCAACAAAGACTCGCTGATAATGGCAGCAATTTGACAGCAAACTTAATGCCATTCAGTTGGAATAATGTTAAATATATAAATATACATATGTACATATGTCTAAGTGGCGTATGTCGATGGCGTCAATAAATACTGAGTGCAATGTTTGAGTACTCGTATTAGCACGTTGACAGTTTCATGAACTCTGTTTAAACCCCTGCAATCGGCAATCTTATGAAACCTCCTACGTGCTGACAGGCCACTCAAATACTGAGTGATATACCTGGTACTAGTAATCCCCCATAGAAACCGAGAAACAAAGGCACCAGGCAACAATGACGATGCCTGTGGAAACCTGAACCGCTGGTGTCAAAGCTCAGCCAAGAAATTCACACTGCGGTGAGGAAAAATCTAGTTTCTGGGTAAACAATAAAAACTATTTAAATATGCAACACAGTGCGACAGTGTGGATAACTTGGTAAAGTCAACCCTACTGAATGCCAAGATCTTCGAGTACATGGTAATGAACCGATCGCCGTGAGGAACTAAAGCCGGTTTTGTACCTTAATTTATGCCGTGTTTCCTGTCAATAACCAATGTCCATATATTTATAACCAAATATGCATATATGTATATTGCGATAATTAAAACAAAGCCCAATCATTTGTATTTACTTTATATGGCAATTTCGATCTGGAGTGGAATCGGGAATTACACTGCTGCCCAAAAGTAATGAACATAAATTGTGCATTAAGCTTTCGAAATGTTTTAGCCAACCAGACGAAATCAATTAACGATATTATAATAACTTTCTGGTAACTACCCAAAACCATAAAAATAAGAATTAAAAAAAACACCTGAGTTGTCCAGGGGAATGGAAAAAACCTGTTCGCTCCTTGCGCAGTTCCGATAACAGAATATAATGCACTTAATCAGCAGAAATGGTGTGGCACAAAATGCTGGGCAATCAAAGTTTTAAGCTCAATTAATCACATGTGTCGACAGCCATCAAGCAGCCATCTATAGTCGACCAGGCCACGACTTCCAGGCCGGGATCATTCAACGATAAGCAAAGACCCCGTTCTGTTGACAGCTGCCAGTGACGGTTCCTCAAACAACTGGAGTATGTACAAGTGTGTTCTTATATACTGTACAAAGTACTCGTACTCGTAATGGTTATGATTTGTCAGCAAAAACAATGGAGACCCATGTCTTATACATCCACACAAAGACTTAATACGTACATATGTATGTATTTCATCAGCTTGGCAATCGACTTAAATTCCTATGCATATTTATTCATTTCGAAATGCCAGAAATATTTCGGAAATCTTTAATAGCGTTATACACGGCTATAACGTGATTTTCAACCATTCGAATAGACATGAAAATAAGTATGTTTGAATATTCAATTGACCTTATTTATTACACATTATTATTGCGGGTCAAGTCATAACAGTGTTTTTGTTAAAATAGGACTAAGATGAAGAATAGCTTGTCATTTCATCACGGATTAAAACCGTAACCGAAAAAACCGTTAAGATTTTAAAGAAAAAAAGTGGAAATACGTTCAAAAGTACTTTATAACCCTTATTTTATCACCTGGAATCGATCAAAATAATAAATTTAAGATTTAAAAATTTTGAAAATTTTCGAAAAATTTAAAGGGGTAACTATGCAAAGTTCGAGAATTTTTCGAAAAAATGTATTTGTCTCAGAATCAAAAAATTTAAATGCAGAGTTAAATTAGGGCTAATAATATAAAAAATAAGACATTCCTCATGGAAATCGGATGAGCTTTAAAAAAGCTGGGCTTGTTGAAAGTCTAAAGAGTCAACATTTCTGATATATAGATCATTTACAATAATTGACCCATTGTGGCACACAAACTTTTTTATTGCTTGAGCGATCTCAACCAATTTTACAGAGCATGCTTCTGAGTTGGTCATATTTGTACTGACCAAATTTGGCTCAAATCGGACTACTATATCATATATGTAGCTGCCAGAGGAACGATCAGTGAAAAATCAATAATTTTAAAATTGTTTTGTAAACCGAAATCATACCGACATTTCGAAACCGAAATGTACAAAAATCGGTAACCGTTTCATAATCGATATATAATAAAAATTTGGCATAACCGTTAATCGAAAACCTAAATGCAAACATAACCGAAACCGATATTCGTTTCGGTTTGATACCCTGCATTTCATATATGTTTTTATTTACGCTGTCTTCTCAATGAATGTATATTTAAAAAAAATAAGTTTATTATTGCAATTAACAACCTGAAATCAAGTATGTGTTAGTATCCAATCATTTTCTTCATTAGCACTTTCAGATCTTTGCATTATGGATAATATTATACGATCGCAGTCTTACACAGAAATCCGATTTCGGAGTAGCATTTTATGGCACTTTTAAAATTCAGCACATGACTGCTAATCATCATGATCATCGTGATCATGAACAACAACATCTTTATGATGCGCAACAAATAGAAATGTCTCCATAGTTGTGCGTTGCCAAAGTAAATACATACATAAAAAACGCTTTGGACACTTAAGTTTAGCATTTACAATGACTGAAATGCCTTTTTTAGGTAGTTTCGTCTTTGCAGAGTAAATTGAAATTGTTTTTACCAAGAATTTTCAAACTCAACAATATCATCAGTCTGGCCAGTTCTTGACTTGGCTCAGACTCGAACTCGAACTCGGACTCTGGCTCTGTCTTTTGGCTACAGCGACAGCTGCTCGAGAGTTGGCTTCGACTACTGCGGTCACTGTTAACGCTTCGAGTCGCAATTTCCAGTCAAAAACCAGTCTGGCCATCTCTTTAAGCCGCTTTCTTGTTGTTGCCTCAGCAGTTTCCCCCTTTTTGTGTGTTGTGCCAGTCTCTCTCTGTGTGTGCGTGTGTGTGTGTGTGTAAGAGCTTATGTGTGTGGTCAAATGTCGGCATTTTTTATGTGCCCGCCTTGAGCAATTTTTCCATTGTACAAAAAGGCAATTGCCGTTTTACGCTCCTGCAACTCGCAAAAAAAACCACTCAAAACTTAACGTTGCTGAAATTATGACTTGTAGTCAAAAGATGAGCACATACTAGTATATATATTATTATTTCTATATCAGATCTGAGAGATGAATTTGCTTGGAGACTGAAAACTAGACTGTTTGTGGCAATGGGTCTCTGGGCTTAATATCAGATTATATTATAAAATATATCACGCCGTTTGGGGCTGCTAATGAACTGTCAATAAACGAGATTAAGTCGTGATCAAGGTGCGGAAAAACCTGAAAAAAAAACTGACATCTAAGCGTGTTGAAACGCTGTTCTATATAGGAGTAATCTCAATATATTTTTGCTTAATTGCATCCCTGAGATACATATATATCTTACAGTGCGGAAGCACTTCCGTTGCAGTTTTTCAATCATGAAATGGAACATTCGGTTCTGTTGGCCAATCCGTCGTCTACCTGCTTTCGAATATTTTTGACAACATGCTGAAAGGTGACTCGTTTCTCATTTCACTTCCTGTTTTAAATCGAATACTTACGTCGACCTGGCTATTTATACCAAGACAGCTCAATCGAAACTCAACAAACACCCACACACTGAGACATGTGCGTGTGTGTGAGGGTATTTCGAATGAACTTGTGAGTTCATATGCCAAAAATTTGAAATCTTAAGCCAAAGTCAAGGCGAAATTACCTGAGTTACCTGAACTACCTACCAAGGACTATCCTTATACCAAATGAACTGAAGCGGCCTTGTGATAGAGATCGGGTAGAGAGCGGAATCTTTAGATAACTGTTGTTGATGCCATTATAATATCGATCACAACATTGTTTGGGCAACATGGCGCACCCAATTTTGAGTTGTCAACCGACTGCGCCCAAATTATTGTGATAACTTTCATGGGGCAGTCACCAGTTACCAGTCACCAGTCACCAGCTGCTGCTCTGCTCTGCTCTGCTCCACATGCAGCCGCCAGATGACATTTTGTTATTGTCTCCGTCGTCGTCGTTTGTAACATGAAACCCATGTTGTTTTTGCGGGGGGATATAGTCGAATGAGGGTACCCTTCCAAAGCCACAGGGGAATTGTCTATCGGTCAATGCGACCAACCGACGCCCAGACTGAGTATCGTTTGATCAAATAAATAACTGAATTCAAACTCATCGAACTACACATTTGATTATCCCACCTACTATGAACAAAACGTTGTTTTGTCTACAAGTTTTTGACACCCGACACTTTCTGTACACTTTTAACAGTAACTCACAGGGAATTCCGTTTTAATCCGAGTCTCAAAAGTTCCAAACGTAAATCATTTCAGAAATTAACCGCACCTTAGCTAAGCAAAGAAATAAAGATTTTATAGCTCGTATAATTTGAACTATATCGATTTATTCTTAATATGAAACTTTATTTTGATGGGTTGAAGTTGATTTAAGAATCGTAAAAATAATTTTATATTTTAACAGAAAAAGCACTAACATTTTAAATTAATTCTATAATAATAAATATTCATTAACATAAGGTTAAAAATTTTTTAAGCATTAGAAATAACTCAACTGGTTTGATTTGATTTAAGAATCATATGAATATTTTTATATGTTTTATTTACATGAAAACCACCAACATTTTCAATGAATTAAAATTACAATATATTGACGTCGAGTTAAAAAAACTGCTGTGTTGAAAAATAATGCTTATAAGAAAGCTAAAAGTGTAAAAATTATTGTTATAAACTCGTTAACGATCTGTTGACTTGTGGCCGTGGAAAGTGTTTGTCTGTAAACATTAACTGGCTGGAAGTTGGGAATGTCTGTGAGCGCAAGCTAATTAAATGCAAAACACAAAAATCCACTTGGATCTATTTATTCAGATCATCAAAGCAAATAGCACGAAAGTAAACAAATACGCTATGAGACAGTTAATCGAATGGCAAACTGGGTGAGGGGACGGGGAACGGGGAACCCCCCGCAACAGCTGACTTTGTTATTTGTGCTCTTAGGTTGACAGATATTAAAGATGTAGCGTGTGCCGATGAATGTAGATACATTCGATCGTACATAAAAAAAGAATCATTTGATGAATTGCTTGACTCATGATTTCCGACTGAATACTGATTTGCATACACGTTCAAGTATGGCCAGTGGCGGTACCGGTTTTATTATTTTCTAAACTTGAACACGGCAACATCGACTTCAAAGCACTGCAATGGCAATAGCAATAGCAAATGGAATTAATTATGGTATCGTGTCGTCGTCGGCCAACAGCGCAGCTCAGCTCAGCTCAGCTCCTCCATTGAAAGCCAGCTTCGAGTTGGCGACAATGCGACGCAGTTGGACTTTGTCGAAGTGCCAGCCAGCCGAATGGAGTTCAAAGCGAGGCTTCGTGACTCGACGAAATGCTGGCAATAAGATCGGCTAAGACCTAAAAACCTAAACACGTTTAATGCCGGGTCCAAAGCGCAGTTTTCCCCCTGCGACTCCAATGGCAGAGAGAGGGAATTTGTATCTGTATCTGTGACTGCATATTTATTGTGTGTGTGTGTGTGTGTGTGTGTGAGACTGAAAGTCGTCGCTTGCATTCGAGTTGACACCCACGCAAATTGTGGCAGACAAACTGGGCAAGACCAAAAGCGATTTCATGGATACACGATAAGTATCTAGATCTATGACTGAGAGTATCTATACGTCTACCTCTAATTAAACGACTTTTATGTAAGTATGTATGTACATACGTTTATGCATGTGCATTATCACCCGATATGGCCATGCATTATAGATAAATGCCACTTTTTTCACGGAGGGCGCCGCTCAGCAATCTAACTGCGCATTTCCATTTGCGTACAATTCCAGCTAGAGAAACGCGTTGCCCCACTGAACAAAATTCAAAATACAAAATACAAAATATATAACTCAAAAGCGCATTGTTTACTACATCTAAATTATTGTCTACTTTTAGTTTTATTTCGTTTTATTTTGCTTTGTCCGAAAACACAAAAACCAGACAAGTTCCATAGGGAATTGGAATCGAATTGCAGGCAAAGAGAGCACAAAACACGATCTCACAACTGGGTCTGGTATTTGTCTGTGTATTTGTATTTGTATTGGTTTTGGTTTTGGTATCGGAATTGCTTTGTACGTCATTTGAAATATTATTTATGCATATTTATTCATTTCTTTATGGCTGTGCTCTACGTGCCAAGCGCCCTTTTGTCAAAGGAGGCTCGAGAAATCAAACACTAGTTGAGCTAAGTTCAGTTCAGTTTTCCCAATAGACTTTAATAGCCTCTGAAATCTGAGGATCTATATAAATCATGCTGAGGCCCAACGCTTTCAAGTGTTCAATTTTGTATCACTTCAGTACGATTAGGTTAATGACAAAAACAGGAAATACAAATATTGTGTGTAGCCTCGCGACTATTTTGAAAACAACACGATCAATATTTGCACTCTCTTTCGAACTTGTTTGTCAAATATTAACAATTCTTGATTAAGTGCAATAATTAATTTTATTTATACTACTAACTATGATCGAATAAAGTGGTCGTAAATTGTTTTTTAAAAAATAAATGACCAATGACTTGACTCATAATAAGTTAAAAACAAATTGATCAAGATTTGTTTAAAGATGCTTCTTTCACTCCATCTCAAAGCCTCATCATACCTTTTTGGTTGAGAGTACCGGGTATAAAGAGTCGATGCACTGCTTGGAAATTCCAATTTAAAACTGGTGCACTTTTGGGTTTTTTGTTAAAATATCATTCACTTTGTTATTCTTTAAGTATTTGAACTTATATTAGCAATATTTGTCACTGGCTTGCAAAATGTCTAGGAAAATAAAGTAATTGTTTGTTAGCTTTTGCCAATTTCTGACTAACCAATTAAAATTATACGATAAATCATGAATTGTTTTGGTTTCTGATTAACACGAAAACAGTCCGAAACTGCTGATAAGCAAACATATGAAAATACTCGTAAAAATGATGGTACAGAGCGAAAATCCCCATGGGTCTGACAGGATTTTAGCGTATGTGCCAATGAGATTAGCATTCCCATTTAAATTCAATGATGTCAACTCTTTCGCATCAAGAGGCGCTA
This sequence comes from Drosophila rellima, assembly GCA_035043635.1. Classification (NCBI taxonomy): domain Eukaryota; kingdom Metazoa; phylum Arthropoda; class Insecta; order Diptera; family Drosophilidae; genus Drosophila; species Drosophila rellima. Next base: position 10,946,472 of record JAWNMV010000145.1, on the reverse strand, counting down.
ATTGCGCGCATCAACAGATACATTTGCCGAGTAACAAATATATACATATATCTATAAAGATAATACATATGTAGGAGTGTCTATAATATAAATCTGTAGTTATCCATTAGTCAAGTGCTGAAATTAAAGTGATATTTCAATATATTTCCAACCGGATCCGTTAAACATCGGAGTCCCAAATGGGTATGAGCAAGAGTTGGGCGTTATGTCTGATTAAATAAACGTATTTCCCCTTATCTTCTATGTGCAGTGAGATAAGATAAGCTCTTCCCAATGCCTGAAATGGTATTCTAGGTATCGAAATGAATAGTTTCATAAGTATTTTACCCGGAAAGTGTCTTTGGGAAATAGGTGCTCTCAATTCGTAAACAAAATAAGTAAAAACACATTCTATATTAAGCTTTTCTAATTAATTCTAATTGATTTTCATTTCAGTATACGATCGATAAGAATGGGTCGCCAGCTAAGACTGGTGTTGCTGCTGGTCATCTCCCTGGTTGGACTCCATCTGGGCCAATCCAGCACCCTGCAGCCAGCGTCTGCATCTAAACTATTGAAAGACGATGTCTCGAGCAATGAAATCAATTCCGACGAGCTGCTTGCTAAGATAATTGCCAAGGTAAACAAGACGAGTGTCTCAACCTCAAAGAGGGTCAGTGATGAGACTCTAGAGGATCTGAAGGAGGCAGCCAAGCACAGTGTTGCCCTGGCCGAGGATCCTCGGTTCAACAAAATGCTGCCGGATCGCGTGAGTGTGGAGAATGCCACAAGCAGCAAGAACAGCACCGAGGAGAACTATGAGTACGATGACGACTATGATTATGATATGGATAACTACGATAGCTCCGACGAGGATGATTCTGACAATGACGTTAAGGAAACGACTACAGCGCGAACCAAAAAGAACAAAGCCACCAAGACAACCACACCCAAGTTGCATCCCATTGCGGAGAGCACCTCCATGAAGCCAAAGGTGGGTTTTCCCGATCCGGGCTATAGAATCAAAGTATCACTTTAATTTCATTACAGGCCAACAGCAGCAAAGAAAACTCATTGGATTATTACACCGATAACAACTACGACGAGTACAAGGAGGACGATGATGATGATGACGACGACGAAGACGAGTAAGTTTCTCACTACTCCGTCGTGAGTTGATTTGTTAAAAAAAGATCTGTCTCTCTGTCCGATTTGTCATTGCTCTATCTTAATGAGAACAACTCTCTCGAATTTGAGGCTGTTGATAAGACTTGGCCAAGATGTCGGTTTTCGGTTGGCAGGCAGTTCATACAAGAATCTACTATGTCAGATAATTACATAATAGATAAGCTTGTGTCTATATAATTTGTAAAATAAAGAGGAAACCCTCTTTTACTCCCAGATTAAGTAAACAAACTCACAAAGATTTTTAAGACAAAAAAAAAAATATATAAATTTAGTTTGATTAGATAGATGACGAAAAATAACTTTGAATTTGTAGCTCCGATGACGACGACGAGGCGGACAAGATGTTGGATGAGGAGGAGGTCGTGTTCAGCGAAAACGAGCCGTGTCCCAGATACTGCACCTGCGATCGCAACCTCAACAGCTACCTGGTGGCCACTTGCAGCCGGTTTGTAACTTTAAATTGGCTATTTAGTGGTTCGGATTACAATTGGAGTTTTCTTGTATTTCAGACTGGATCCGGGCACACAGAAGTTTGGCTTGGACATCACCGATCTGGTGGTCACCAATGTGGGTCCAAAGTATCCCATTTTGTTGGGAAACAAGTTCTTCAAGCAGCTGGGACTGAAGTCAGTTGCCTCCATCAAGATCGCCAATTGCACGATTCAATATATGCATCCAGAGGCATTCGTTGGCCTGGATGAGCTCTACGCCGTGAACATGTCCGATGTTGGCCTGGCCATCATCAATCCAGATACCTTTGCCCATAACAAGAAGCTTCGCATGCTGACCATCTCTGGAAATGATTTGAGTGCCATTTCGGACCTTCAATATTTGCTCAAGGTAAGCTTTGGAGAGTTTTTAAAGAGATTTCTTTACACACAACACAATCTCTTTTGTTTAGTCTTCGACCATTGAGGAACTGGACTTTTCGCGCAATAATCTCATGGAGCTGAGTCCCACCGCCTTCTCGAAGCTCTCGAGCATTGTGTACATTAATCTGTCGCAGAACAACTTGCAGAAGATACCCGAGAATATATTCGACACAGTTGAGAGTATCGAGGAGTTGGATCTGTCCTACAACAATCTCAAGGAACTGCCTGCTACCATATTCAACCGCACGACTCTGTCGATCCTCCATCTGAAGTACAACACGTTCACCGGAGACTTGCACTTTGGTGTTAAGGATCTGCAGCAGTTGGACTTGAGCTTCAACTCCATCACCCATGTGCATCACAGCATGTTTGACAAGATGCCCGGCTTGACAAATCTGAATCTGAAGGGTAATGGCATTACAAAAATTCAGCCAGATTCCTTCCTCTCACTGAAGAGCCTGCGGCACATTGATTTGTCCATGAACGAGCTGGATCAGGTGTCCAGTATGCTGTTCTTCAAGAACTCCGAGCTGGATGTCATCCGTCTGAATGATAATCCTAAATTGAGCCAGCTGCCAACCGACGGTTTCCTCAGCTACAACGGCTACTTCACCGTCTACTTTTTGGATCTTTCCAACTGCGCAGTCGGTGCTCTAGGACACAAGACCTTCTCAACAATGCCACACCTGACCATCCTCAAGCTGGCCTGGAACAACATCAATAATCTGCCCCGTGACACGTTTGCCAGTCTCACCAAGCTCATCGACTTGGACTTGAGCAACAATCTGATTGCCAAGTTGGATGATATGGTCTTCAAAGAGAACAGCGAGCTGACAAAGCTCAATTTGGGCGGTAACCCCATCACCAGCTTGTCTATGGATCTCTTTATGCCCCTCCAGCAACTTCGCTACTTGGATGTCAACGATTGCGAACTGACATCGCTGTTCATGTTCAGAGACAAGAGATTCGGCAAGGACCTCAAGTTCTTCGATACTCTGCGGGGAGTGAATGCTTCTGGTAATCTGATTAAGTACATTTCCGCTGAGGACATTAAGAGCTTCAAGGTTCTGCGCTCTTTGGATCTGTCCCATAATCCGCTGTCCTGCGATGATGGTTTCCAGAACTTCATCAGCTATGTTTCACTGCACAAAGTGCTATCCAGGCGAGTTCCAGTGCTGTCCAACTTGAAGGAAGAGTATCTGATTAACATTTCGAACCAGCTGGGCTGGACGCAGTTGGCCCAGGAAGTGTGCAAGCACAATGGCACCTTCAGCGATGAGGAGTACGATCTGGAGAGGCGCATTGGGGAGACCCAGAAGAAACTGAATGATGATGAAAAGAAACTGCTGAGCGTGCTGGACAAGAGTGTCCTCGATAAGAGCAAGTTGAGCAGTATGGAGAAGATCATGAAGGGATCTCCCAGGGTTGAGGCAGCCAAGGATAAGGATTCCGAACTCTTCGACAGTGCTGAGGAGGACTTGAACAATGGCGGCGAGGATAAGGAAGAGGATTCGGACAATGAAAGCGAATACGAGGATGACAGCCAATATGAGGACGATAGCGACAGCGATGAGGATACGATTGTTAAGAAGACTGACAAGAAGAAGGCCGAGAACGCTTTCAAGAAATATATTGAAAGCGAACTGAAGCCCAAGCTGAAGGATGACGGCCTTAAGGTTGAGGAAGTTAATTTGTCCAAGGAAACACGGGACAAGTTCTTGCTAGGTTCGTAATATACATTAATAAATAGACAACATCTATAATAATTAAGACATTTACAGATAAGCTTGGATCTGATAGCGACGAGACCAACAGCGACGAGGACGAAGAGGAGATCTTCATTCAGCGCGGTCACATCTACTACCAGGGCTACAACTACTTAGTGCCAACAATAATTGCAGTCTCCTGCATGGTGGTGATTCTCCTCGGCCTCGTTAAGTTTGTTGCGATGATTCTACACAAACGGGGCGAGCGTTACCGCATGGCACTCCTGGCCTCGAAGAACTCCTTCGTGTACCAGAAGCTCACCGAGGATATCGTGAAGCCGGCTAGCAAGGAACCAAAACAACCAAAGGTGCATCGATACGCGCCGATCAATCAGGTCTAAGTCCGTACCGCACAGTAAGAGCAGCTCCGAGGACTGCGCGGGAGTGTGTTGCGCTGTTTTTTTAATTTATAAGTTAATTCATAGTTAAACTCGTGGAAAACAATTGCAAAACAACAGGTCTTGAAATACAAAAGAAAATTACAATTAGAAAAAAACACCCATTGCATAAGGCGGTTCGACTGGACTACAAACCCAACTCGAGTTCGCATTGGCAACGAAACACAAACTGAACTATGAGATGAAAAAGTATTAGCAAACTCCGAAAGAAAATACTGAGGAAGCCCCCTCCTCCTTCTAAGCAAAATATACATACATATATACAGACTATCAATATAGCAATAGTTATTGTTGTACTTAACTCGACTGCAGCGATCGTGAGCGAACAATTTAGCAACCGTTTCGGGAGCAACGGACTTGAAATTGATTGAATCGCCGTATTTTTTATAATCCTCGTCACAACATAATGACGTATGGAACAAGCATATGTCAGAACGTGTGCGAGGAGATTTATTTTGTATACTTTTCATTTGGAACGGAACGATTTGAGGATTTAGTGCCATTTTGCCGAAATTTTATAATATCGAGATATAACTACGAGTATTTTTAAAGATATAAAACTGGCAATCAGTCATATTGAAACGGTTGGGCAAAGTGTGGATATATACATAGCTGTCGATCTGGACCTGTCAGACCCCTAAAAGATAACTTTTTCTATTTTAATTATGGGCAAGATATGATGACGCAAAGCATATTAATTACTACGTTAAGTCTTTTTTACTACCATTTCAATTAAATCAAGTAAATGTTGGACTTTGAACACATATTCCGAAATCAATAAATTATTTTTACCAAATTGAACTTATTTTTAATATAAAAGAAATATATACATACATATATATATATTTTAATATGTGTTAAATACAATAAAATATACTTATTTATGAATTGGCCTTCGGTATATTGGGTACCTTGATATAATACTTACTATTCTGTCATTTATAACACAAATAAATTTTCAACTTTGAAATCTAACGCAAATACGGATCACTTTTACGTATATATTTCACTTTCTTTAATTGGATAAAAGCAATTTTCATAGAACAAAATTTGATCGTTAAAGCCGGAAAGATTTGACATAATATAAATAAGAGGTAAAAACAAAAAAAGAAAAAATCTTCAAAAAAGGCGAAAATTAGCAAAAAGAATAATATGGTTTTATTTATTTTGTTCAATATAAAAAATTAAAAAAAATTCCCAAATAAGGGCAATGGTTTATTGTTCGCTTTGGAGCTAGTTCAGCTGATTAATTGGAAGCCCTGAATATTTTTGCAATGCAGCCAACTTCATTATTAAGAGCCGTTATCCAGTTGTGCATTGTGCTTGAGCGAAAAACTTGAAAGGTAAGCAAATATTTCAGATTAATAAACCTGCATGGAGTTTTCAAAGAGTTTAGCTAAATCCTCGCTTGACTGCTCTCGAGGTGACATTTTTGTAATGCGTTCCTGGGGCAAGGTTCCTTCGACAAGAGCTGGAATGTCGCTGCTGGAAAAGCCAAGCTCATGGAGGCCATTTTCTATGCCTGCACGCTGCATGTATTTACGCACAGTGTCCGCCAAAAGGCGTCCAGCGTCATCATTTTTCACTCCGGCTATGTCGGCGCCCAGGATCTGAGCTGCCTCGAGATGACGCTCTGGACATGCGGCAGCTGTGAACTCAAAGACAGCTGGTGCACTGATCACAACTGAGAGACCGTGTGGAATAAGAGCATGGTCACCAGAGTAACCCGATGGCTTGTAGTCCCGAACATGGCCGGAGATGGGATAGGACAGACCGTGGCAGAGATGCACGCCGGCGTTGCCAAAGCCCACGCCCGCCATGGTGGATGCGAGATGCATGCGAGATCGAGCCTCTAGATTATCCGGCTGATAAATGGCATCCATGAAGCTTGTGCGTATGATGTCGAGGGCAAAGCGCGCCCAGACATCAGAAATGGGATTTCGACCCTGATACGTTGGGCGAAGACTGGGATTAGATGGCGCTGGACCGCGATCGCGATAATCGACAGCAGTAAAGCTCTCCAGGGCATGGCAGAAGACATCGAATCCTGCGAATGCCATCACCCGTTCCGGCTGTGTGAGTGTGTGCAAGGGATCGACAATAGCTGCGAGATTGAAAAGCAGTCATGAAAGTGTCTTCTATGGAGACGTTGCTCACCTAGAGTTGGCTTTAGATGCTTGCTCGAGATGCCCGTCTTGGCGTGCAGCCTCTTGTAGTCGAATATGGCTACTCCAGTCGTCTCCGAGCCAGTGCCAGATGTGGTTGGCATTGCAATCAGTGGCTTCAGCTTAACGGAAATCTACGACATAAAATGAGAAATCATCTGGGAATCCCATAGATGCTTGTCCACTTGCCTCTTTTGCTCTGCCAATGGGCGCGTTAACGTAGTCCAGTAGCTCTGCTTCCGGATCACTGCAGAATAGATTAGCCGCCTTGGCGGTGTCCATGGAAGATCCCCCGCCAATGGCCACGAAGGCATCAAATTGTTTGCGGCGTGCAAAGAGAGCAGCCTGCCAGAAACTTTCATCCGTTGGCTCCACTCGCGTCTCGTCGTACACCTCATAGTTGATGCCATGACGGGCCAATGAATCGAAGGCAACTCGCACCGATGGCAACTTGGCCACATTCTTGTCCGTTACCACACAGACCTTCTTGGCTCCCAAGTTAACTAAATCTGCTCCCAGCTCAGCGCTCACGCCTGGTCCAAAGCGCACTGTCGATGCTGACATCTGTGAGCAGATCAGATAAGAGTTAATCTTATCTGGACTTTGCCCGAAGAAGGCTTACCTCGAAGGCGTATTCTTTGAGTCCCGTTTGCGTTGTGGCTGCTGCCGATCCATAATTGTGCGAGTGTGCGGGACAATTGCAGCTAAATATGTAAGCAACTTAAAATTAAACCTGTTAAAATGAAACTCTGTAGCACCTACGAGTTGGCAACGATTGTGTTGATCAAATTTAAAACCTTTTTACGCGACATCTTCCATCAACAGCTGTTCTTTGACCTGCTGATGATAACAGCAATCGTTGAGGGGCTGCCTACTTATCGATGTCATTGTTATCGATACTGATGACTAACCGATCTCTTTCGTTTCTTTCAGTTATATTTAAAAATATGTGTGATTACGAGCACGAGTACAGCTTCTCCTTTGAAGACAGCCTATATGAGAATGAAACCAGCCGTCGCCAGTGGGACAGTGGCTTTGAAAGCCTGTGGCAGCAGATTGGCGAGGAATTGCGACGGGAACGGGAAAACAACGAATTCAGTCAAATGTTTCAGGAGAAGTTAATAGTGCAAGGCACTGGAATGCTGTACTAGTATTTACTTTTAATGTCATTGCAGTCTAGTTTTTTGCATTTTTCAGAAATGCGTTATTAATTTAGATTTCGATTGTAAATAACAGTCGCTGGTAGTTAGTTTTTGTTTAAGTACTTGAGAAATTCTCGAATCAGGATTAACTTTTCGTTTATATAAGCTACGAGTATTTTATAAATGTACCTGTTAGTCATAAATGTTGTATACTGTATTGTAAATATCTATCGTATTAGATCAACCAATTTTCAATGTACACCCAAATATGTTCGGGTACGAAATACTTTGGAATGCATATCTATGTATGTTGAAAATCATGTTAAGCATTGTAAAAATGTATGTAACAGACCGATGAAGACATCTTCGATCATACCAATGCTTGTATAATTGATCATTATCAACTGTCCGTCTGTCTTTCAAAGACTATTACTCCTTTCAAAACTAATATATTTAAATTTCGCATTAGCGACTTCTGAACATATGTTTTAAGTTTAAATGATCAAACTTGTCGAATCACAAAACGAATATATAATTAAAGAGAAATTATCCAAAATATAAATGCAGTAAATTGTGAGCTAGAGTTAACAATAAGTCAGCTTAAAATGTCAAGTTGTCTAGAGATGTGTCTAGATGCTGGAGAATCCCACGCCGCGGCACAATTGTCATTCGTTGGCAATGTGAACAATTCAGCAAACAATTGTTCAATGTTGTTCAAGTCAATTAACTAAATGAATGTCCGCCCGTTTTTATCGCGAGATTTACAACTCAATTTTGTAGATCTATCCGCTCGATCTTCGAGCATAAACTAAACGATGTTGATAGGTTTTCTCAGCGGCATTTACATCGACAGCTGAGCTTCGGTCCATAAAAGGGAAGCTCTGGAAAATCAGTCATCAGTTGACGACCAAGTGACGCCAGCAAAGCTTCTAACGGCTAACAATTTCAATATGAAGTGGTTCAATCTCTTCCTACTATTCGGTGTTTTGGCCCTCATTGGCAGCATTGGCACTTTGACAGCCGCCGAGCCGTTGCCCCAGCCAGGACCAGAGCCCAAGGGACGCCCACTTACAACTCGCCGTCCAAGGAATGAGAACGACGAGGATCGACGCTAGCAAATCCAGCAGCCTCCTCCTGTAAGGTGCTATCAACAGGAGCAAACGCGAGATGCACAAACTAAATTAATCTTGGTGAAGGTGAAATGCTTTGGATTGGAAAAAATGCAATTTGTTGAAGTTTTACTTGTGTAACATTTTGAATAAACCCAGTTGATTAATATTTTTGGCATGCTTCTGAATGGAACACAATATTCAAGAGAACACTGTAAAAAAATGAAATTCAAGACAATCTTTCAGCACTTAATTTTTTGATCATTTGTTTATTCGTTAGTTTTACCTGTTTGTAATGCTAGAGTTAAATTGGTCTGCTTAAATATAAACATCTCATATTATTGATACAATATATGTCATAGGAATTGCAATGGTAGGAAGGACAATAATGCAGGATATCTGTTGTAGGATGGATCTAGCTTTGACTATTCATATTCGTTAATCTCAATTGATTTGATTTGAATTGTGGAAAGTACATTTGCATTATTATTATTTCATTTAAATATATATTTGCTTATGTAAATTAATCTTATTTTTATAGCCATTTACAATTTGCACAGTTCTGCAGTTTATTTAATTTTAATATTCGTCGGCGTTCATTTGTTTAGCTACATTTGTTGATTTGGTTAGGGAAGGGTGCCAGCTTACAAAATAATTTCAATTTATCTAAATTGCAGTTGCAATGCATTAATATTATTTCAAATCCAATTCAATCCAATCTGCGGAAGTTAAAATTTATTACACACAACAATTTGTTTTTCGGTTGTGTGCATTTGCATTTGCAGTATCATCGAGTATATGTATATTGTATGTAAGTGTAATTAAATCAATTGAAAACTAAATTAACAATTAAAATTAAATACGTTCTTATTAGGCTAATAAAGTTCAGTTGCAACTCTGCAGGCCAACTCTGTGCCAAATTAATTTAATTAATTAATTGCCTTCTCTTAACTGCATGCGTACGATTCGAACTTAGCCTATTTACATACACACATACATATGAGTATATTAGATATTCAAGAATATTAATATTAATTGTATTCTCAGCTATAGTTTCATCTGATTTAATCAAATATGTTTAGTCAATGTTGCACTTGCTGTTGTTCTGTATTTGCTGAATGCACAAGTATCTCGCTCGTCATGTCTTTAAGGTGGGTCTTATGTTGAATGCAATTGAATCCAGTTTAATATACAATTATTTTTTATCTCTCTTAACTTATCACTTTTTTTGGGATTCAAGCTTACGCAAAGGGAATTTAGATACGAATACGTGTAATCTGACATTTCTCACCTATCTATAACTAGGAGATTCTCTATCTGATCTATTCAAGCAGCTGTTGTTCATTCGGGCGAGTCCGAGGATGCTGATATGCCACCGAGACTACATGCCCCCATGCTACCGCTGCTTGCCACACCGATGTCGCTGATGCTCTTCACGCGCCGACTGTTCTGCTCGTAGAGCAGATGAGCATCTGGTCCGTTGGGATCCAGGACACTGCCGACGGGCGGGGCGCTTACACGATGGCCGGCGGGGGGTGGGCCGTAGTTGGAGCTGCCGCCAGAGAGGGGCGGTGGTGGCGGTGCGGTTGTCGGTGGCGGCAGGAAGTGGTGAGGCGGATGGTGGAGCGACTGCAGCTGATGTGGACCTATGGTAGCGTATATTCCTCCGCCGCCCTCGCTGCTGCTGTACGATGGCGTTGGGGAGGTGGAGTTTCCGAAGGAGCTGCGATCCCCGGCCCGATTGGATTTTGTGTTAAAGCGAAAGGCTTTTGAAAGAGAACTCTGAAAATGATCAATTATCAATATAGTGAATGATCTAGCAATAGGAATTCTTATATATCCATTACCTGAGATCCTTTCCATGCCGAAATCTGTAAAATACAGAAGAAGAAGAAAGAAGACAGAATAGAAAAAGAAAATTTAGTTTTATTCAACTTGGTTTTGAAATCCACCCACTCAATCGATTTAGTGTTAACTGTCCAAAACTCTGTATTATCTTGGTTTTGTCGTGAAACTTCTGGTGTCGTTGGTCAGGTAAGCTAATTTTTTATTTAGACCCTTGATCAAATAAAAGATCCACATTTGAACAGTTTACATTTAGTTTAATAAATTATCCATAGTTTATGCATTTCGCAAAATGCTCTTTATAAGTTTGAGTTACTTACTTGTACGAAGTACTATATATTATTATATATTGATCGTGACTTCCCTAAACATACTCGTATTTGTTATTGATTATATTTATAAACTGCTTAAGCATTAGGGATTTATCTCGTGTTTAAATAAAATATATTTTACGCTTTGCAACACTGAATCAATAGGTTTTTTTCTAACCTCGAAGTACTTTTTCTTATTTTACTTAAGCATCCTAAATAATTGAACTAGCTAATTAAAAATAATTGTAACTTAATAATATTACTGATCTTCATACATATATTTTGAATTTTTTCTTGGCATAAAGTGTGTTGCAAAACAAAACTTGGAATAAACAAAAACCATTCCCAGTTTATTAAAAACTAGGGTATCTCCTAAAATATTTATGAATGTTGAATGCGTGAATATGTTTTGAACAGTGAAAAATTCTTGGGTCCACAGAAAGTATCTTCGATAAACATGCTAAAGTATAAAAAAGGATATGCAAAAATAGTAGATAAAATATAAAAGGTATTTATCTATTTATTATTGTAAATATATATATACTTATCCTTAGACTTGCTTATGATCGTTATGTATTCTGAATATGCTTATAGAAATATTAATACTAAGTACTCTAAGTGTTGAAACATCGTTGTACTGTGTGCTCAAAGTACTTGTTTGAGATGTTATTCATATCGTGAAGAACTTAAGAGTGGAAAAAAAACTAATGCGAATACGAATACGAATATTATGATCCTTGACAGTCTACACAAGTATTTATTGAAAGCGTATAAGTTTTCGAGTAATTATAGAGGCATAGACACAGAGAGACAACAAAAGCTTCACGTCAAATCAGGCTAAGATAAGTACAGAGGCAGAAACTTGATGACAGAGATTGTACGAGTAAGAATATTTTAGATATAAGATATTAGATTTATCATTTCAGGAAAAGTATTGAATTTAACGCGTAGGCAACCAATTGAGTTGAGAGTTTCACTTGAGAAATATGTATGTATATGTGTGCAGACAATATAGTATCTAGATGTACAAATATATATATATGTTTATATGTGTGTAGTTGAAACTTACCCGCAAGTTGCCACTCGATCGGCGATCTGTTGTGGCATAGTGCTGCAGTCCGCCGGGTCCAGTTAGGGGCACTATGCCGCAACCGGAACGGATGCCTTGACCCAAAGTTGCTCTACACAACAAACATTGCAATACAACCGGATTGTTTATCGTTTAGGTGTGTGTGTGTGTGTGTTTCAGAGTGTGTGTGTATTTTTATGTTTGTGGAGTTTTATAATTTTGTTGTTGCACACAAAATGGGGCAGGCAGAGACAGAGGCAGAGACAGAGGCAGAGATAGAGACAAAGGCAGAGGCAGAGAGGCAGGCAAGCGCATACACACACAAACACACACACGCACACACAGTAGTCGTTGTATTTATTGTTGTTGATAGTGTTGTAGTTGTTGTTTTTGTTGTGTTGTATTATACATTATTGTAAACAATCAAGACAAGGATAGCAACAACAAGCCGTTGATTTTTTTGTGTACAATTGAATTGAGTAATACCAAAAATGGAAAGAAAGACGTCAAAACATAGAAAGTAGAAAAGAAACGGGACAAAGACAAAAATTGTTAATAATATTAAGGAAATTAATGTGTATTTATTGTATGTATTTTTCTTTTTATTTGCATTTTCAATTGCATAATTGACTACTTGTAGCGTAAACAACAAAATCAATTATTACTATTTATTATCATATAATCTAAGTATGTAAATATATTTATGTGGGAGATGAAATGCGGCCCCAAAAATATGAAATGTATTTCTTAAGTGTAGAAAACAAATGTATGGCTTCAATCACAATAAATATGTTAATAGTTGATTAGACACTAAATAAACATAGACATAATGGTTATACATATTATATAGAATATTTATTCAAAATGTGCTACTTTTTACTCAAAATCACTCGAATGTTACTTACAATTGACATTGTTTTTCATTCTGAACAAATGACTTAATCAAGGCGAGGCAATTGTATGGGATTTGGGACGGAGGGGAGGTGAGAAAACAAAGGGCAAATCCAAAAAACAAAAAGAAAAGCTTACACAACGCATTTGCCAGTTTGGAGGCATTTTTGAAGCGCACAAAAGTATGCAACATCTAGAACAAAACAAGCTAATTTATGGCTGGGCTGTATGTGTTTATGTAACTATGTAAATATGTATTGGTGTGAATGTTATGTATATATATGTATGCATACTTATGTGTATATGTTTATGTATGGTTTATCTTATGGATTACTTTGCAGTTTCTTCGTGGAAATAAACTTAATTCGTATGTGTTTTGTATGTTTCATTATGTATCTGTATCTGCAGCTGTAAATGTATCTGTTTCTGTATCACAGTGGACGGCTGTCCACATTAGTTACAAAGCCAAGTTTTGTATTTTCACAATTACTTCAAGTAGCGTCAAGAATGTTTTGCTACACTTGAAATATGTATCTAGTTATCTAAAGAATGAAATGCAAATTTGCATAACATAGTTTCAACTATTTTTACGAGTATATGTATATATATATAAATATATATATATATATGTATACATAAATTGTGTAAAATGAATCTCGTTTGCTACTTATGAATTTCTACCCAAAAAGATGCTGGCCCTCTATACCTAAATACTTGTGTCTGCTCTCGCATCCGTATCCGTATCTGTTGTTCAACTCCACTAAATATGAATTGATATATTTAAGCTATGAATGCCATTTAACATTGATCCATTATTTGTCTATTGTGTCGCGTTTTGCTTTTTAGCGGCTTTTGCTATTTGGTGTTTGGCTTAAATGCAACAATTTTCAGTTTTTATCGTTGAGTTTCCCGTTTGTTACTGGTTTAAATGCAATCGACATTAATATCGGATTGGCTATAAATTTGGACATATCGATAATGCAAAGCTCTTTAGAATCGCGATATGTGCTAAGTGTTTACTTATTTATAAATATACGTATGTACCAAGATCTCTTTTTGTATTTCACTCTTTGTCTTTCGAATGGATTGTGGATTCGGGTTGGGTTAGTGTAAATTATGATTCGTTTTGATTAGATCCTTAAGCACTTATATCGAATTTCTTTGCTAGACTACGAGTATTACGAGTAATTATGATTTGATTTGATTAGCGCTGTGCTCCAATTATTGTTCTCTTTCTAGTATTACCAATCAGCTTAGCTAAACACAATTGAATATTGAATCCCATCGAGTTTTGATTACAAATACATTTTTCTTGTCACACATATAACGTTGATAATTTTATGTGATTTCTTTTAGTTTTCTTTTTCAATTAATTCTATTTATTTATATTTTTTTTTTGAGATTTAATGGGTTTGCAATTTGGCCAATTGCCGGGAGTTTTCCATTTGAAATTCTTCCATTTGACAGTAAATAATGTATCTGCATTGGGCAAAATAGAAAATATGTTGATATCGAGATGTTGGAAGAGAAAAAAATAGAGAGAGAGAAAGAGAGAAAAATGAGGCACAAGCCAATTAGTGCGTTTTGACGGCATTTCAGACATGCTCTAAAACACGCACACAAAAACACGGCACATATGTAAGTATTAGTATAGACTTATATACGTATATATGTACTTAGATACTGATACGTATGTGTTTAGCTAAATATATATTTAGGATGATACGATACGATATATATTTATTTGTTTATGCTAATTAGTTGTACGAGAAGACAGATAGATGATGAACAATTACATATACAGATATACGATTTACGATATACGATGTGGAAACGCATGATAATTGACTGAATGAGAATGAGTACTCGTATCATCAGTCAGTCAACAATTTTAACAACAATCTCTTTCATTGTTTGAGTCCGATTGTAGAGTATATAGATAGATTGTTGATCGACTTTTTCCATGTATTTAGATAGAAGCTATGCAAAGCAGAATTTGAAATCAAGAAAAGCATTTTACACAAATGTTTGCATGTTTCGAATGATGTGAATAATGAATGAGTGAAAGCAAATAGAAAGACATAGTGTGTGTGTATGACAGTGTTATGATTGTAAATACTGTCCAGCACAGTGAATGATAATCATATTTGAAGTATCTTTTTATTCTAACAATAATTACGAATCTGACTTATTTTCTTTCCCACAATTCCTATAACTAAATCTACATATATTCTTGTAAACTAAACTTTCAGCTATCAAATTTGACTCGTATCTAAGTGAATCCTTTATCTTTTTTATATATTGAATTATTCGGGGGAATCCCATACAAATTGAAAAGCATCAGAGTTAAGTAAAAATATTTCTGTTATTCACTAAACTCACAGTGTATCTTTTCTTTAAAATGTAGAGACAATCGATTTGATCTGCTATGAGTGGATATGAATATGAATATGAATATGCGGAGTGAATGATAATGATGAGAATCGTGCAGGAATTATGTTACTCAACGGATTAAATCATGTAAGTAATAAAGCATAATTACAATAATAAACAAAATCGAATCAAATTACAAACATGTACCAGACAATTATGTAACTAGAACAATGGAATATGAGAGAGTGACAGAGACGGCGGTAGTGAGAGCGAGCGAGTGGGAGAATGCAAAATACAAAAACCCAATTAAATGTGAACAAAACAAAGGGAGTTCTAATCAAAAGGCTGTATTACGCTACATACTTAAACACGATATACATATGTACATATGTATAGATTGGATAGACTAGGGGGTGGGTTACATAACGGGAAACACACACACACATGATGTGCCTGGTGAAGGGTGAGGGAGAAGGGAAGGGGGAGGGACACTCACCTTGCAGGCAGGATAAGGGCATCGAATTCCGTGTTGAGATGGCGCCGTATTATGTTCTTCGACGGAGGAATACCCAGAGCCGTGGCCATGGTATCGCCCGAAAATGATGGCTCCAACACAACAAGTCCGCCATGGACGCCGCTGTCTGTGAAAGTGAATGGACAGACAGATGGTCGAGGTCATTGAAACTGTACACTGACAAGTGGCTTATCATCATCCTCATTATCCTTATCATCATTATGCAATTGATACGCACTTGCGGTGCGTCAGATTCACAACATGATGGATTACTCACCCTTCAGATTCTCCGCATACTCGCCCAGGTCAATGGAGCGCACCCAGCGGACAAAGCGCTGGTTCGTCCAAACAATGGGATCCGTGTCCACCGTCTCCGACTGCACCCGCCTCATGGCCAGAGTCTGCCGGTCGTACTTGACGATTCGCAGCACATGGATGCCTAAGGGCAGGAGGAGATGTTAGTATGAATTTAGTATTTAGTAGTAGTCAGGAACTATTGAACTAAATTTAGTAAAAAAAAAGGAATTTTATTTCTTAATTTCGTAAGTTTATAAAATTGTATGATAAAAAAAAAATCTAAATAAAGATATTGATTTTATTATTATCTTTGCACAATTTCAAAATCAAGTTGAAATACAATATTATGAAATTTACTCAATTTTTGTATCCAATGCAAACTATTTTTTATCAAATTATTTAATAAATTAAGATGATAATATTTTTATCAACTGTTCCAGTTTTAAAATCAAATCGAAATGAAATTATAAAAATTAATATATAGAAAATATTAAAGCTTTTCAAAAATATAAATATAGTTTCAATATCAAAAATTATGCAATATACGAAATTATATTTTTTCCAAGCGAATCTTTTCTTTTAGAAAGGATTCCAGGTGGAAAGCCTACCATGCACTATGCTGGCCTGGTGGAACTTGCGCGTCACGCCGAGGAACTTTTCCAGCTCCTTCTTGGAGAGCGTGTCCAGCATGCGGGCATCGACCAGGGATTGCAGGAAGGGCTCCGCGTACTGTGGCAACCCAATGTCCGGCAGCCACTCGGAGGCCACCCAGGTGTGGCCCAGTTGGGTGATCAGTGGATATCGCACCAGCTCCGGACGTCGCTGCTCCTCAATGGCCAGCCGCAGTTTCTTGCGGTGCATCGGATGCGCCAGGCCCAATCCGGCCTCCAGTTCCACGTCGTTCAGCTCGAGCAGCACTTTGCCACTCTTCACATTCTCCGCACAGCGGGCACTGTATTGGGGCATGCCCAGAGCCACCTCCAGCCAGGCGAGCACCTGCGTCGCCCGCCAGCGCTCGATGGGCAACTGGGAAGCCTCGCGCAGGAGTCGCAGCTTCTCGGCGTATCCCTCCTCGGACAGCGGATTCCACGAGTACTCACTGTACTCGGTCACGCCATCGGTCGACAGCGCCTTGCTCTTGTTCCTGGAGCGTGCAAAGACCCGCGAGATGCTGCCCCAGGTGCCTCCGCGTCCGTTCCGCGCACCCAGCGGTCCGCCTTTGTTGCCAAACTTACGGGTCATGGCGCCAGCTCCGCCAGGTCCCTCGGCATCCGGCGAGAGCTGCTCCACAGATCTGATGGGAAGAGAAATAAATATATTTTTTATTTGTATATTATTTCGATCTTAAGGTAGACTGATTAGAAGTGGATGCAGTGCATCTTTAGTTGCTCACCTGGAATAGGCGCCGGTGTTCAGAGGTGACAGTGTGGGACTGCGTTCCTTGGGCGTGCCAACTGCAAATTGGAGAGCAAGATTTCATTCGATGAGTTGGCTGAACCAAGTGAATATCTGGCATACTCACATTGGTACATGTTCTGGCTGGAGACTAGGGAAATGCTGTCGGGATCGACGGTGATGCAGGGTCCGTTGTCGCAAGCGCCGTCACTGAAGTTCAGCTCTCCTCCGGTGCTCTCGCGGTCGCTGCTGTTCCGCAGTCCGGAGTCATTGGAGCAGGAGTTGCGATCTCCGACGGTGGCGCCGGAGCCGCCGCTTAGACTGCCGCTGAAGGCGGATAAGGAGTTGCCCCGCCCGCTGTCGTCGGCGGTGCGGAGTCCACTCATGGCTCCGGCCACACACGATCCTCCGGCCAAGCCGAGCAAACCGGAGGCAGCCGAGGGAGGCGTCAACGGGGCAAAGGAGTGCAGGCTCTCCTGGTCGGAGAGACATCCACTGAGCTGGCGTCGCGCCTCTTGGAGCTGCTCCTGGAGGCGCTGCAGCTGCAGATCGCGGGCCGAGAGCTGCTGGGCCAAGGCCAACGATCTCTCGGCTTCGTCCCGCGCCTGCTTCAGCAGCTGGAAGCGTTCCCGATCGCGGTCACCCGACAGCTTGGCGTTCGTGGACTCGGTCTCTCGCACCCGATCCTGGTAGTTGCGGATGAAGTCGCGCAGCTCCTGCTCCTTCTCCTGGAGCGAGGCACACAGCTGCTTCACCTGTCCCAGCAGATCGGATTTGTCCGTGCGCAGTTTCTTCCGCTCCAGCCGCATGGTCAGCAGCTGGTTCTTCACGCTCCGCAGCTCCATCTCCAGGCGTTCGATGCGCTCCTGGGAAGCCAGTGGCGCCTCTGCCTCCACTGCATCCACGCCGGGCTCAACTCCGCCCACAGCTCCTTCCGTCGAGTGCTCCAGGAGACGTCGCAGCCGGAGAAGTTCCGCATTCAGACGATCGTTCTCCTCGCGCAGCTTCATGGCCGATTCTGGAAGACATTACAGGAGGGGAATCAGTGGATGTTGGCTTTGTCTGCTGGCCAGGAGAGTGCGGCGCTAAGCTCAAGCCGGTGGAAAAGCGGTGACGTGGTCGAAACTACGCGTTCTTATCATTAGCAGTTAATACCCAAATCTTACAGAGGGGATTCCCCTTGACCCACGTTACTCTACCCCCTGCCCATGGAATACTCCCAGCAGTTAATTGGCCACTTTGCATGCCAATCTCTAGCGAAACTACGATTAAAACTAAAAACAAACGAGCAAGAACTAAGTGAGCAAAGTAACTAAAGTAAAGTAAGTAAAGTGACTAAAGTAAAATTGAAGAGGAAATCTGAAAAGATTGAAATGCAACTAGTTGGGGATTGGAACATGCGGGTTAAATGTTAATGCGAGTGCTAAACGAGACAGACAGAGTCGCTATCTCTGTCTCTGTGCGCCAATTAAAAAAAAAGCGGAAATGGCAGATGAAAAGTGAGTTGAATGCAAGATTGAAAATGGCAAATGGCTTCAGTTTGTGGACAAAGCAGCAGTTGGTGGTGGAGGAGACTACGACGAGACTCAATCGACTTACCTGGACGAATCGTGAACTTTGACTCGTCATTACGCTGGCGATTGCGATTGCCATCGGGAATGTGGCTCATGGTCTTGGTCGAAATCGAAGTCGAAGTTGCCGCCTCCAGCATCAGGAGGGCGGCGGATGCAGCGGAGGTCGGGGAATGTGCAGCTGCGACGATGTGGATGTCGTCCAACGTGGCGGGGGATGCCACTGGGATGGGCGTTGTGGATGTGGCTTTCATTTTCATTGTCTTCGATATGGCTGGTAATGAGATTGCGCCCGCTGTGACCAGCTCTGGTTCCATGTATTTCGCAATCGAGCAAACATCATTGGCATTTCTCTTGTCCACTGTGTTTATATTGTTTGTAGTTGTGTATTTATATTGCGAATTTTCGCATTTCCCACAGCAACACACAGACACAGACCCACACATATGTATATACACACACACAGAGATAAAACCGAGGGATTTCAATCGAATTCGTGATTTGCGTTGATGAGCAGGATGTTGAGAGTTGAGTTGAGTCCAGGTTGAGTTGAGGGATTGGATTGTGATGTGAGTGTTAACAAAATAAACAACAACAGTAATAACAAGAGTAACAACAACAACAATAACGATTTAAGCACATCATCATAATGACAATGACAATAACGATAATGATGAATGGCAAAGATGAATTTGTAGTCATGTCGAAAGGGAGTAAGAGAAAGTGGGTGAAGTGTGTATGTGTGTGTGTGTGTGTGTGTGGGAGTGTCTGTGCCTGATTTGATTGGATCACTTATACAACACCCACACACACACACACACACAGGAGAGCATAAAACATGCAGAAGGAGCAGGAGCAGGACAACAATGACAAAATCAAATGCCATCAGGAGCACAAAATATAGTACAAAGGTACGCAAAAAACCAATAGGCAAAAACAACAACAACAATTATTATTATTATGCTGCATATGTAGAAATTGAAAACTCGCCGCATGTAATACAACAAATATTGATTTACCAAACCGTATACTATATAATTATGGCTCACAATTTAAATAAAAAAGTATATACAATAAATTCCAATTGGTTGCCATAGAATTGCAATCATTTATCTCGACATGAAACACGCAAATCCATCCATGTGCACTCATTGTGTTCACGCACTCGACTCATATTCGTATTTCCATTCAATTTGCACATGTTTCATAGTAATTATATTACCGATTGAATGCGTCTCTCTCATAAATCAAAATACTCAGTTGAAAAGCACAAATTTAATATAAGAACAATTTATTTAATTCAACTTTGTCAAAGGGTGAAGTAATCGAGTATTAAAAAGCAAAATTATACAAGAATTTATGATAAAAAAAAAAAGATCAAGTATCTTAGAGTCGAATACGATTCAAATTACAATTTTTTTTAGGTCCTGTTAAATTACTTGAAACGAAAGCAAACGAAACACAAAGAGCACAAAGTTGTTGAAAATTAAAGACTGATTGAGCTTAAATATAATGGCATTTTATTGAATTCAGCTCTTCATAGCCTTTATTTGTACTGCAACTCTCTGTGTCTAGCAAAACCATATTCATTAGAATGCATCTCATCTCATAGCATTGCCTTCCAACTGATGCTGATGACGGATCCGTGTTGCTTCTACCTCAATCCATCACAGCCATCATCATCTGTTGCCCTGTTGGCTGGTAGGCCATTAAAGCGATTGGCAATGGCATAAGGAATGGCAGAATGAAGGCATGGGAAATGGCCAACAGATGCCATCTATTCCGAGCGTTTTCGGTGCAGGCAAGGAAAATGCCATTTCCCATGTGCTTGGCACACAAACTGCACTTTAGAAGCATTTTACTTGCAGGCACATTTGCTGTCACATTTCCATTCCACAGAATAAGAGTTGCACTTCCTAATGCGAATCCGAGATAGGGGCCTGAGGATTGAGAAAAGCCGCAGATTTGCGTTTTTCATACTTCGCATGCGGCTGCCACATTTTGTGGTCGCTTGTAAATGTCGAGGTTTGTCGGAAACAGATCTGATTCTTAGGGTCCATTTTGCGGGACGATTTTCATTTTACTCGAGCAGCTTTAACTGATGGAACTCCGATTTGTTCAGGCCTCACAGAAGACAGTTCGATTGAAAATCGGAAGTTGAAGTTACCAATGAAAGTTCTCTAAATGAAAGCAGCTTACACTTAATTAAGATGTACCTTTTACACTTTCTTTTACGACTCTTTAAGTTGTTTGACTAGAAAAAGTGAGCTTCAGTTATTGTTTTGGTAATTCAACTACCAGCTTGAAAAAGTATGAACACAAATTCATTTCATTTCAATTCAGAATTTTAAATAAGAGCTTTGAAGTTTTAAAGAGCTTGATGCTGTAGACTAGAAACTATTGACATTTTGCTTACATTCGGTTACCGGTTTTTTTATATTTCATTTTGAAATACCTGTACGATTTCGGTTACAAAACAAATTATCTATATATGCGAAATGTTGACTCTTTAGATTTTCTGACGCGCCCAGCTTTATTAAAGCTCATCCGTTTTTAATGAGGAATGTCTTATTTTTCATAATATTAACTCTACTTTAACTCTGCATTTCAATTTTTTGATTCTGAGAGAAACAAATTATTTTGAAAATTTGTCGATTTTTACATAGTAACCCCTTTATATTTTTTGAAAATTTTCAAAAATTTAAAAACTTGAATTTATTCTTTTAATGGACTGCAGGTAATAAAATTTGGGTAAAAAGTACTTATTTCCCCTTTTTTCTTTAAAATCTTTACGGCTATTTCGGCTGTAATTATTTCGGTTTTTGGGTTTTCGTATAATATGGTTACCAATTTCAATCGGTTAATACCGGTTAACGGTTACGGTTATTGTTACGGTTCTAACCCCTAGTTAGTACCCTTAATAACACACTTCAAATGTGAAATCATTGAATATAATTTAAGGCATTTAAGACAGAGGGTCTGTCTCTACCTATCAAAAATAATGTATCGTAGGTGTGACCTGTAGCTGAGATAACCATACGAAGGTAATGGAATAATGTAACCATAGCGGAAACGCAGCTTTCGAAAGTTAATAAATTATGCAAATGTTTAAGCATCGTACTTTGGTCTGTTAAATAATAAAGTGACATTTAAATGGCAGACAGTGCCGTCCCGATGCCGCTATGGATTAATGTCTCATCAGACAACAAAAATAATAATAAAAATATATTTATTCCCGCACACAACCCATCCAGTTGCAGCTGAGCTAATTGCGCCCACATTCCTAGCATTCCCAATATTCCCCGTCAATGGGAACGGGAACGGCAACAGGAACAGGAACAGCAAATGCAGTTGCAATTGCAATTGCTATTGGAGAGAGAGGGATTTTGTAACTTACCGGCACTGAGTTGGTTGCTGCTGGGCGAGACCTGGGCCAAGTGGCCGCTGGCAATCAAATTGGAGTTATTGGCGTGGATCATGGCTGCTGTGGAGATGGAGATGGCGCTGCTGCTGCCGTTCACTAATTGCGACTGCGGCATCCCGACAACAACAACTTGCGCCTGAGATTGTCCCAATGTGTCGCCCTTGGCGGCCAGTCGGTTCTGGTTGTCGATGGTCATCGGTGGCGTCAGCGTCTGGTTGCTGCCATTCGAGCTCGCCGGCGAGCTGCTGTCGGAGGCGGAGGGCGTCAAGTCCCGTTTGTTGGCCAGCAAAGTGGGCGCCTTCACGGGGGGCGTCGTGCCCGTCGAGGTCGAGGATGTGGCAACAGCCACGCCCACCTGGCTGTCCAGGGATAGCAGCGGCTTAACGGGCTTGTTGTTGTTGACGGACTTCTCTTTGAGCCCCGTGGCACTCGAGTCCAGCGACTTGACGGTTTTCTGCAAAGTTAGACAAGCGTTTAGTGGATGGTTGCTCTTCAATCAGCTTCAGCTGCAGCTAAGCATAAGTAGGATAGCAGATATGTCAAAAGAGAAACAGAGTGAGAGAGAAAAGCATGAATAGAGTGAGACAGACAGAGAGACGGTTCTATTGGTAGCGACCATCAGGTCAATTAGTCAATGAAAATGAGTGCGAGGAAAGTGGAAACTGAAATGGTATGGAAATGTGCCGAAAACTAGTGAGCAAAGCATGTGAAAGTGGAGCAGCTCCGACAACCAGGACGAGGACGAGGACGTGAACGAGAATGACGAGTGGCATGCAAATTGTATGTTGAAGTCAACCCTTCCCCACCCCCTCCCCTGCCCGTCTCAGAGCCCTTAACCCCCCAGCGGCGCTAACAAGCAAATGAATGAGGCCCAATTAGGTTAAACATCAAGTGAATGAGGGAATTCTTGTTTTTTTTATTATATTTTTTATTTCGAATTTTTGTTTTTTCTTTCTCTGTGGTTGCTGCGGGGTGGCTGGGGCATGCGGGTTGTTAGGGGGTTTGGGGTTGGTTGTTGTTGTTGTTGTACTTGTACTTGGTGTACTTACGGATTCGCCGAGCTTGTGCAGAGAGGCATTTATGCGATCCGGATTGCGTGGCGGCGGCTCTGGTGGCTCTGATGCGGCCATGGTTGGTCCGGCAGCAAGACCGTTTATTTGCATACCTCACACTGAGCTGAAGCACCGCTCCCTCTGACCTCTGACCTCCCGTTTGACTGTGTCTGTCGCTCAATGCTAGTTTGCCCAGTTATTCCCAGATTGTATGTACATACATACATACATACATATATATGAACGACCACCGAGTTTTTTCAACTGCCACAATTTGCACCATGCGCAGCCCGCTCTAACATTCTGACTACCTTACAAAGGGGACGGACCGAGGGAATACGTACACAGAGAGGGGGTGAGAGATACGCCCGATAAGCCGCAGTAGCCGCAACTTGGCGTCGATTCCGTTATCCTGCCCTCAGTTGAGTCCTCCGCCTTGTCGAGTCGCCTCCACTTAGTCCCTTAATTGCTCAACCTTAGCGCTTAACGTTTCCTGCTTTCCATCGACATTTGCAAATGCATCTGCAAATAAATTAAAAAAGATAAGGTTTATTTTACGATCTGCCTCTTGCCAAACTGTGGCAGTTAAATTTACATTTACAGTTTTCAATTTAACTCTTAATTATAAACAATTTACAAAATCAAATTGCACTGGACACAAACATGTGCGAGAAGCTCATAAGCGAACATAGAGAGGAGATAAATTTTAATCTATCGATTTTTTAACTTTTCGATTGCTCTATATTTGAGCCCAAAAGAATGGAGCAATGCTCATGTTATCGAAACCATTTTATTTAATTGACAAAACCCATATTTATAAATAAAACATTCATGGCCAGGGATGTTCTTTAATCTCAAGCAAAGTCTCTGGAACCAAGTCTCAATAACTTAAAGAATTTATATCGAAATGTATTACTTTTGTTTTCAAAATGAAAAAGATAGACACAAACTACATATTACATACACTTTATTATCTAATAAAACATAACAATAAGGTTTACTTTTATTGAAATCTGAAATAATTTGTGGAAGCTGTTTTTTTTTTACTTTGACCATTTTTTTTCGAAAAATGAAATCCCTGAATTTTCTTAGGAGCACAGACATTACTTTAAATTATTTTCAAAAGCCATTGTCCTTAACATCACTTTATATTTTGAAAAACACCTGACTATCAATTATTATGTTTTTTTTGAGTAATTTTTGCTTAAAGTTGTTAAATTGCCGTGCAGTCGAGTGCGATCATAACAAACATATTCAGCTGCAGAAAACTTAACTTATTTTGGCGGAAATCTAATTCCGTCTCACCATTCCAATTTTACTGCTGGCAGTAAAAGCTGTAAACTAGTTTTTGCCGTTGGCATGTGAACTACATATAGTGCAGTACACAGACGGTTACATATGTTAGTGGGCAACTAGCCATGGCTTCAATTTAGGGCCATTTCGTCGTTTCTTGCGTGCCAGGAATCGGTTTTCCTGCACTGCGCCCGGTCAGCAGTAAACCTCGATCCCGAAAGCTCATAATGGAAATGAAAATGGAAATGGCCATGGAAAATTGTTCGTTATAGTTCCTGAGAATTTCGTGGAACTGAGTACGTAGAAGTGTTGATTTTACCATTAGTACATGCTCATGAAATATTATGTTTCATAAATCATTTACGACGCTTAATGCTAGTTTTATCTAATCACATATTCACAAACTGATTGATACAGTAATTTTCGAATAACCTTTTAGTTTTTTCATTTTTATTGAATTTCTTCTTAACTATCGAGTATTTGTCTTTCTTTATATGGATATCTCCTATGCGTATAAATATGTAAAACTTTTAAAAATCATTTTTTTTATTTTAATCCTTAATCAAGAGATGTTTTACTAAAGTTGAATTTTGTCGTAAGTAAATGTGTGGGTAATTGTTCTTATTATATCAATTGGGGAAACTTTCATGTTGCTTACATGTGTGCGTGTTTATTTGAATATGTTTGTGGTGATGTTCATATTTGTAACTGTGCACAACAGTTCTGAATTCCGATTTTAATCCGATTTAGGCGAAGGTACAAAAAGCTGACCAACAAAGATGTATTAGGTGTTTTTTGTTGGGGTTTTCTTCTAGCTTATTTTCTTTCTTTTTTTTTGGGTGAACATTGGTCAGACAAATAATACCATAAATACCAGGCTTAAGCAGCGCGCTTGTGGTCCAGCTCTGGTCCTCGCAGTAGATGCAGCAGCAGTTGCCCAGCGGGCAGACAGGAGTCTTATGTAAAGCCAACCTGGGTGCACCTTGACTCCAAAAGCCACAAACATATGTATGTGGGTGTATGGAAGAGATATGAGTACGAGCACGAGTACGAATGTAACATGACCACAGACACACATGGAGCACAGCTTCATGTGAACTTAAGCTGGGGAATCCCCCAGCCTCAAATGGGACTAATAGTACTGTGTTCTATGGTGTAGAAGGGAGATAGAGAAAGAGAGAGAGGAGAGTAGGGTGTCTGTCTGTGGCACAAACTGGAACTTTAATCATAATAATAACACACACAACTTTTGTGTTAAGTCCGGGTACATACTTTGTGCATGAACTAATCTGTGCTGGGAAAATATGTATCTGCATTTTGCGGATGGGTTGAATGCCTTTTTAATGCAACAAGCTTTTTGAAATGGAAAATATCCGAGTATTCGTAATACAAAGAGAGAGAGTTCTAAGCTTTAATTCCTTTCATATTATAGATGGACACTCGATTACTATGACAATAGGAATATTATCACATCAAACCAATCGGTTTGTTAATTCTCAAAATTTGCTTTTCGGAAAGTTTGAACAAAATTGAATATTGAAATGAGTTTTAGGGAACATTTTGAGTTCTCAGAAGTCTACTCGACTCCATCGACTCCATTCTCCCACAGATACCAGACTTGTCAGCAGTCGAGAGTAGCAGTCGTTAAGCCCAGTGAATCCTTCTATGTACACTGCCAGGATGCGCCGCAGGAGCAGCTTCCGAGGTGTGTTCGAGACTATCGACGCAAGTTTTGTGCACGGATCGCAAAGTTGAATCAGCAAAGGGTCAGGGAACGCCGTAAGATAATATTAAAAGACCGCGTGGATTGTCTCTCGGAGAGATTGGAGAAGGTGAGGCTGGTGTACACCGACTATCATCAAAAGCGGAATCAGAACTGGCGGAAGACCAGGGAACTCATGGCCAACGACATGCAGGAGCATCTGCAGAGACGAGAGCGCAAACTGATCGAGAGAGTCGAGAATCTGCGAGAGCACAACGGACAGGTGAAGAATCGCTGCGAGCTGCTGAGATACGGCAATTACCTACGGCGGATTGCACGGCAGCATGAGGAGAGGCGGAAACGAAAGAGTATCTTTTAGTTGGAAATATGCACAGTTGAGATAAATTTTCAACTGGGCGCATTTCCAACCAAGTCTTACTCCTCTGACACCTCGACTTCAACACTCACTGTGAACACTGAGCATTGTTTGTATTCATTCCGTGTCGAGCTTGAGAAGTTGCATCCAAGTTAAAGGGCGTTTCAATGCGTCAAAAGTTTCCACATTAACTAGTTTTTCAAGTGGGCGGGACTAAAAATAGGGCTTGTCAACTTCAGAGCTGACGTGTTCCTTTGTGGTAGACCATCTAAGACAGGCTTTAACCGGGTCCTCTAAGAATAGAAGTATGGCAGTGTAATTATCAACCTGCCGTGACTCACTGAATAAATGAAGCGGCCATCAAAAGGAACTAAGCTGAAAAGCACTGAATGCAGGTCAGGGCAATTTTCCTGAAATATGCGACAGGAGATTCAGCAAGGGCCAAATTTTGTGGCAAAAACGTCGACTGAAATTGATGTCAAAGTACAGGCCATAATTAGCCGAGTTTCAATGGAACGCAGTGCTGTGATTACATTCTATTACCTGGAGGCGATTATGGCTCTGAGCTGTCCACAAAAAGCCGAGCACATCAAAGACAGCACTTCAAAGATGTGCACTCAACTGCAATTGCATGTGCAGCCCAAGAATTTGCCTGGCTGCTTTGAGCTGCTTTTCCAACTCGTATGCAAAAGTAACCAACAAAGTTACAACATAAATGTATATGTATGTATAAATGTCTGTGAAGTATGTGTGTGTGTGAGTTTCCCTTTGCCTTTGGCATGTGCCAAGTTCAACTTTAATACTTGACCCATTTGAGAGCGTATTTGAACTGTGCCCTGGCCTGGCCTGTCGGTCTGACTGCCTGTTATTCAATTAAACACTAGACCCTCGAGCTTTTCAAGTGAACTTGGTGTTTGTTTAACATCCATGCATAGCTCGGAAAACAAAACTCTCTATCTTTCTCTATTTATTTTCCACTCATATTCAACTTCAACCAGGTGAATACATTTTATGCTCTTACACAGGAAAAAAATGCGAGAATTCGGGGTTAAAATCAGTTCAAGGCGGTGTCAGAAATTTTTATTTTCTTTCGCCGCAAATATTTTGCTTATACATTCTTAGATCAAGAATTTTATATTTGAGTTTTAAATTGCAATTGTTTTTCTGTGTAAAAGTCGCATTATTATATTTCCGCAAAAGTTGATAGACAGACAAATTTTGTCTTCATAAACTCTGCATAAAGATGATGTATGAAAAGTCGGAAAATTTACGAATTTGTGCAGCGAGCAACTGTCAACAATCTCAGCGCAGAAAATAGCACAGATACATGTATCTGTATCTGCAACTAGTTTGTATCCACATACATACGAATGCAAATTTAGTTGTGTGCATCCGTCAGTCACTCTGTCTATCTGTCTGTCAGCTGGATTTTGTGGTGCTGTGAAGCTCAGCAAAGTTTGCATTCAAATGGCACAGAAAACAAATTTACAAATTTGTTTGTCGAAATGTGCGAGTTGGCAAATGGCCCAACTGAAAGTCAACGAGGCAGCATTAAGTGGCCCCTTCCCCTAGCCCTCTCTTTCACCCTTTTCACCCTTTGCTGTCATGCAATTGACGTGAAAATTAATTGCAAATTAATAAGTTAAGTAAACACATTCACAGCACGCGAAATAACAAAACTGTCGAACAACATTATTGTGATCAAAACAAGTCCAAAATGTTTTAGGTCAACTGACAGTCCAAAAAAATAGCCATTGATTTAACTTGGTTTAGTCATATATCCCAGTTGAGTAGAGTCTGACTCATAGATTCGTTTTGACCATCAGTGATGACTCACTTTTCAGCTTGCGCTTAATTTCCTGTTGACTGGTTACTTCTGCTCGATTATCCTTATCAGGGCTGGAGCAATCTAAAAACGCATGGCTAACAGCTAACACACTTTGATTGGTTATACCAAGCAGGTCAAAGCCAGACCAACGACAACATCAGCATCATCAACATGCTAAAATCATGTCGGAACAGCATTGAAATGCAAATTGTTCTGCAGACTGAGGCCCAATCCTTGACAACGTCATAATGCCCTCTCCCTCTTCCTTACTCTGTCTTTCTCTGTCCCTCTCTGTGCTTAGCCTATTCAGTAACTCTTGTATTTAGCATATTTGTTGGCTTTTTGTTCACTGAACAAATGTTTGCTGTAATGAAGTTGCTTCCTTTTAATCATGTGGAACTCAACCTTAACAAATTTATTACTACAACTGAAAATTCAACTCTATACAAGACACAAATGAAGTTGATATTCAAGTGATGTTTTCTTTGAGCCTAATCAATTGTGCTTCCCTGAGGAGGAAGTTAAATATAAAGTACACAGGCAAAGCTAGAAGATAAATAATAATATTACGTATACGCAATGCCTATACAAATAATATTTTGAATACCGAAATAGGCAAGCTTGTAATTAGAAAATAATAATTATGCGAAATGTTATTAAGAAATTATAATTATAAAAACAAAATTTGCAATATTTCGAATATTCTGTTTTGTACTTTTTTCAACTCTGTTTTATATTTTAATTAAATTGCAGAAAAGAATTAAATCTAACATAATCTTTGTTATCTAAATGGTTTTATTTAACTTCTCAGTTTTTTTCTTTGAATATAAATTTAATTTTAAAATTTCATCCCATATTTACAGGATAACTTATAGTCGTAAGTTATTATTGGGTTGTCTATTGGCTGCAATCTGTTGAACAAGCCGAAAATCGAAGCACAAGGTAAAGTTTGAGTGGAGACACTCATTTAGTTTGCAATTAATTTGCGGCAGCAGCAAGTGGCAGCAGCAACAGCAACAGCAGCTGGCAACGGGTAGAACAAAGAGAAGTTTGCGTTTTTCATTAAACTAAATAGATGTGGCTTAGCTCGACTCTTCTTGTTCTTTCTTTCTTCTTGTTTTTTCCCAGTCAGCAAGTTTCGCAAGCGGTTTCCGGTGCCATTTCGGGTTGTGTTTCTGCTTCCACTTCTGGCTTCGAGGTGTGTTTAGGGTGTGTGTAGGGTGTGTAGGGTGTGTGTGGTCTTGCTTCATACTCTGGAATGCTGACTAAACATTTTCGCCAGGCGCGAAATGAAAATGCTTGACCCAATTGGCAGTGAGCCTGGTAAATAAAAAAAACATGCAAAACATTTTGCCCCTACATCTCGAACTTAAATGGCGGCATGTGGCAGGATGATGAAGCTGCCACTAATGCTGTGTAATCTAGGGTCAGTAAATGATTTTCCCATTAAAATGTTTGTGGAAATGTGTGTGTGTGTGTCTGTCTGTATGATAAGTAAAAGTTTCTTGTTTCTTGTGGCAGATGTGCGAGTATTCAGTGCAACAACTTGGTGGCAGCCTCCGGAGACCTAACCCTGTGCTTGCCACACAATTTGATAACCTACTTTCGGGCTTGTTGTTGTAGCATGCAACATCGTTGGGCTGGCAACATTAAAAATTTACACATAATGACATTGAGGCATACTTTAAGCAGCAGCTGGCGGCGGCAAGAAAAGGGCACAGCAAAAGGAAAGAGAAAGGAGGCAAGCATCAAGCGGTGCACTCATGTCCTTGAGCTTATGTTTTTGTTTGGCATTAAAAACATGTCAAGTCACAGAGGAACACAGAGAAAAGAGAGATAGAATGAGAAGGAGAAGGAGAGAGAGAGAGAGGGAGGAAATGAGGCGAAGACACAGCAAGGTGCGTGGCATCACACTGTGTAGCCTACAAACTAAGTCGACGCTTTGGTTTTATACCCTTGCTGAGGGTATTTTAATTTTGTCACAAAATGTAAATTCGACTCTTGACTTTAAAGCTATATTGGATCACTATATCACATGGATCCGATAGAAAGTATTGTTATTTATATATAATTTAAATACTCGTAATGCCACTAATAATTTTAAATTATTAATTTAAAGTGTTTTATATAAAAAAGATATCGTATATTTTTTGAGATATCTCGGACTGCTATATTATATAGCTGTCATATGAAATTTGAATTAAAGGGTATCACATCTTCGGCGTGTTGAAAATAGTCCTTGTTTCTTGTTCTTTCTATTTTTATTGCGGCAGGAACAGGAAGCGGAACTCGGCACGACACGGCAAGGCAAGGCAAGCAGCGGATGTTTGAGCCTTTGCCTAGCGAGTTGTGTTCGGTGTTCGGTGTTCAGTCTTCGGTGTTCAGTGTTCAGTGCTCGGTGTTCGGTGTTCGCTTGACTATCTCCTTATGGGCGTGGCGACAATCCCCGAAAGGGCGCAGTGCGCACAGCTTGCCACTTGGGAAATACTTTAAGTCCTTCTTCTTAATAGCCTTGCCTTGGCAGTCCTCCTCAACGTTGATGGTGTTTCCATTCCTTTGGTTTTCATTATGTTGTTGTTGTTGTTGTTGTCGCCGCTGGTCGGGTGAATTATTGTCAAGCGATTTATTACGCGCAACGGGCAACGCTCGGCTGCCGCTGCTCCACATGGCGTATGCGTAACAATAATTGTAATAAAATGCACGCAATATTTCGCTATTGCCATGCCTCTGGCATGTCTCCGTCAGCAGAGTAATGCGAATCACACATGTTCCCTCTTTGACGAACATAAAACATTCACATGCATACGAGTATGTATTCTTACCGAGGATTTAATGACGTGGCCATTAAATGCTTCGCAGCACCTTTAAAATCCTTTAAACACACATTCGCATATCAGATACGTATTCTTGATCAAATGACAGTCATGTCCTGACTACTTATAGTGTATATTAAATATTGCCATTGATATCACCGTTTGACATGCCTGACAAACTGTCATTTAGACAGGTGAGAACAGCACGAGGCTTGATTGGCATCAACAATCCAAACAATTTGTACAATTCACAAAATGAACTTTTAATGCGTGTCGATGAAATACGAATAATTAACGTTAATTGAGGTGCTCTGATTATATTAAGCATTTTTTGGGTCTACAATTAAAATTATGGCATTTATCTGAATGCTTTAAGCAAACAATCTCTATCATAAGTTGCTCGACAATTTGATTGATTTTACTGCTCGGACACAAACAACTTTAACCCAAAGTAGTATGCTTTAATTTAATTTGCTTTTCGATTTAAATTTCTTTTGCTCGATAATTAAAAGAGAGCAAAGTTTGTAGTAAGAAATATTAAATTTAATTGTTTCATAAATATAATTTGATCATTGCTAATAAATATTGATTCATTTTTTATGCATTAAATATTATTGAATGTGATTTATGTATAATTTAATTATTAAATAAGAAACAATATAAAGTTAAATATTCAATTATCATATGCAAAATATCCTTGAAAAAAGTGATAAATTTTGATCTTCTTTAGATCACGATATAAAGCAGAAGCAAGAGGAACATAAATTGCTGAATGAACAACATTTTTGTTCGGGTCGATTTTTAAAACATGTCATTAACATTATTTGTAATTGCTTTCTGCATTCTGCACTCGTTATAAATTATGTAGAAATGACACATTTAAATAATAATTTGCTTTATGCTTGCTTGTCATGCTCTTTTGGCGTTTCTCCCTTGGCTTTTGGCCGGGCTCAAACAGAAACGCGTTGCGTCGCAATTTATGCTGACACAGATTTGATTCCAGCTGTTCTCACTGTCAAAGCAAAAGACTGTTGAAAATTTCCCTTTTTTTAGAGACTGAAACACACACACAGACACAGACAGACTGAGACAAATATTGACCGAATTTCGGTGAATTTGGCCATGTTTGTCGTGTTGGTCGCCTTTTTGTCGTCGTCGTGCGGTTTGTTGGCCATGTTTCTGTGTGTGGCTTTTGTCGCTGTTTTCATTGTCTGCGGCCTTTGCCTAAAAGCGAGTGCGTAAATAACGCATGGGAACAAAACGTAATAAAAATACACTCATACATACATATGTGTACATACATACATATAGAAACGCTTGCGTGAATTTACCTTTGAATTGAGCCATGAATTTGGTAGAAGCCCACACATGGCCAGGACCCCAAGCGATTTCTGTCGTTGTTGTTGTGTTCACAATTGCAATCGCTAATTGTTAGCTTTGTTTTATTTGTATTTGTATTTGTTGTGCTTGTTGTTGTTGTTCTTGTTGTTGTTGTTATTATTGTGCTGACTGGCAACTTTGGTGGTTGCCAAGCTTGTTTGTTTTATTGACGCTCAAAAGCATCCACTTTCACACACACACATAGATCGCCCACGCACACGTGTGAATTGTAAAATATAT
The DNA here is from genome assembly GCA_035043635.1 of Drosophila rellima. Lineage (NCBI taxonomy): Eukaryota > Metazoa > Arthropoda > Insecta > Diptera > Drosophilidae > Drosophila > Drosophila rellima. The sequence continues at coordinate 10,913,479 of JAWNMV010000145.1, read as the reverse complement.
ATATATTTCTGTGTATATATATATATGTTTATATATTGATGTACTGTTTTCTACCTTCACAAACGTCTCACTTGGCGAATGTCTCGAATGGCACTGAGCGCCGTATTTGCCGAGCGCCAATGTCTGAGTCCCTGTGAGAGTCCTTGGCATTTAGCGAGTCCTACTCTTCTTATTTGAAAAGCGAGTCCTTCTCACTCACTGACGTCACTCGCAAAGCTTTTCGCCTGCAGCCGAGTCCAACTTGCCGCAAAATGCGCGTGCGTCGAGAAACTCGAAGCTTTTACGAGGCAGCGCCCGAGACGCTCCCTTCTGCCCTTCTACCCTTCTACCCTTCTACCCTCCTACCCTCCCCTCCCCATCTATTGGCCAAGTGTTTGTTTACGTTTTTACTGATTTTGTTGGCCGCGCTGGCAGCTTCAAGTTTTCGTTGTTCGGTTTTCGGCTGCCGCATCAGCCGAAGGTCACATTCGGATGCCCAGCATCGTCAGCGAGCCGACTTTAAATGGCAATCCAAAAGAAATTAAGCCCCTGCTCAGCCAAGAGCCAGTTCAAGTTGATGCCTCAAGCAGCTCCATATAAACTAGTAAATAAATCCGACTAAAACGAAGACTCACAAGCTCATGAACTGCATTGCCATGACAACAGATTGAAATTAACTGATACTCAGATGAACAGCAAAAACAATCTCAACTGGAATCCTTTCATTAGTGCCTTGCACTTTACACAAGTTTTTGTTGTGCTTATTTATTATCAATTTTGTTTTTTAACCACAATTTTTGGATTAAACTTTAATTCGAATTATAAAGTTTTGCCATTTTATGTCTGGTTTCTTGTTTATCATCCCACTGATTCTAAGTGCATTGTTTGTCTACTTGTTCGGCAAATGTATCTTTATCATGAGAATCCCGACGACATGACGACACTGCTTTGTTGGCTTTGTAGCCTCCTCTTTGTCCACTGACATGGACAACCACAAGTGATTGTGTCCGTTGTGTTATCTTGAGCATGTGCACATAGATTGAATAACAATACCCATTCAAACGAGTACTCGTACTCATATTCAATTCGAGTTGTAGACGCGCAGCTTGTCAACTTTCAATGCAATGCTTTGTCTGTGAAAACAGAAATCGAGAAGCTAGAAACATTTCAGTTAATAGATTTACAAAAAGCTAATATCCTATATTTTAAAAATGATTTCGGTTTACAAAACATTTTTCAAAAATATTAAAGATACGTAATTTTAAAAATAAATATTAAAAAATTTCAAAAATAAAGATCTTTTTATTGAGATCAATATATAAATTAATTAACTTTGCAAAATTTGTTGAGATAGCACAAACAATAAAAGAGTTTGTGTGTTACAATGTCAATTATTAAAAAATGATCCATATATGAGAAAAATTAACTCTTTGGATTTTAAACATGCACAATTTTACTAAAGCTCATCCGATTTCCATGAGGAATGTCTAATTTTTCATAATATAAACTCTGCTTTAGCTTTGCATTTAAATTTAATGCTTCAGAGACAAACATTTTTTTTAAAAAATTTTTAATTTTTACATAGTAACCCCTTTACATTTTTCGAAAATTTTCAAAAATTTTAAATCTTAAATTTATTCTTTTAAGCGAGTTCAGGTGATAAAATTAGGGTAAAAATACACTTTTCAACTTAGTTCCACTTTTCTTCTTTAAAATGTATCAAAACAAAGTTGATTTTATCGCCCTCAGCGATTTCAGGGGTTTGTATTGAAGTTAGAATTGATCCCAACTTGTGGTCGCATTGGTGCAATTTAACTTTTATTGAAGTTGAACAAACTAATTTGATTTGTTAGCCAAGATACAAGTAATTAGTTGGCCTGGCTTGTGCAAAGAAAGACCGTAGATGGGCAAATACACATATAGAACTGTCTCTCGATATATGTTCATTCTCATTATCACAATTGTAGTTCCACATATTGCAACAAGTATGTAGATGGTTTGTGCTTGATTGGCGTCCATAATCTGAGCTTACCTGGCGTATACTCAATGCCGGACATGTGTGTGAATTTATTTGCACAAGAGTGTGGTATTATCTGAGTGTGTGTGTGTGTGTGTGGCAGAGTGGCATTCATTGTACTGCCAGGCCATATCATTGGAGCATCCATGCGACAGCCACAAACTCGCAACTCGATGCTTATGAAATGTTATCAAATGATTGTCAAACTTCTTTTGCCCATTGTCATGTTCTCGACACAAACGGCTAATAAAACGTTATCAGCATGAGCCGGCATCATCCTGATGCCTGAAAACGTGGGAACATAAAACACAACTTTAACACACACACACACTCGAACCGAGTTTTATCGAGACAAGGCAGCAGCATAAAATGAACTCTATACAAACAATAACCGTATGTATATTTATTTGCACATGCTTACATACGTACATACATATTCATGAATACGTACATATGTATGTGTTATCAATCGATTGCCAGCTTCATATAAACAGAGATAGTTGGAGGGTTCATTCATCTCGATAGACTGCGAAAACTTCAATATTGAGCTTGACAATGAGCAAGTGAATACATATGTGTCTGTATCTGCAGTTACACAACACAGACACACATATACTTTACACATATAAAATAGTAAATATCACTACTATTCGTCATATAGTTGGCAACATATTTCGAAATGCAATTTACGGCTTTGTCGTTAGTCAAATGCTACGAAACTGCAAGTATTCCCCTCTATAACTCAAACCAAGACGTGCAAAGCGTTTCTCAATTCGATTTCAACAAAGTTGACGAGCAGAGTTGAGAATAGTGAGCTAAAAGATACTCCTTACAGGACTTATTTAGTAGGAAAATGATAGCATATATCAAACAACTACATTTACTTTTTTAATTGAAACGAAACAATTTATAATAATATTAAAAAAGTGACAACAATTTAATTTAAAAGTTAATCGATGACTATAAAAATTTAATTTTAATCAGTGTAAACTTTATACCGAAAACCACGAGTAAATTTTAGTTTATTCCAATTAAAATCATATTACAAAAATGGTTATTTTACTAATCGTGTTATTCTACTTATTTTTCTTATTTATTCTCTTTGACTTTTGATCGTAAGTGTTAAGAAATTTAAATAGTGGCTGGTACAATAATAAGTACGTTGCACTTCTAATTAATTAAATAATAGTTTATATTCGATAAAACAGCTCTTATGAAACAATGGACCCCTTAGTTAACCATTTACAGGGTATCACAAAGATGGCACAAACGTGACACGAAGAACTTCACTCGACAGAATACAATTGTTGTGTGTGCAGTTGCATCTGTGAGTGTGAGTATCTGTGTGTAAGCTTTGTCAACGATCTGATGCGTTACTAGGCAACCGCATTATCACCATCAACATCATCATTATCGTCATCCTCTACTCCACTCCTCGCTTCCCTCCCTGCAGACTGTGAGAAACTATGTGCCTTCTGATGCAGACTAGGCATGTTTATCAATGTTCTACGTTTATCGCCGACAACTGACAGCCGACATTTTCAAGACGGAAACAGGCAGCCCACTACAAGGAATATGGGGAGGGGAGTGTCAAGTAGAAAGGGGCGGGCACAGCGGGGAAGGGCCGGGCTGGCGTTAGGTTGACAACTTATTTCAACATCTTGTTGTTATCCGACGTGCGCTTCCTATTTTCATTTATTGGCAAAACTTTTCGCCCAGATGTGCGAAAACAAGAACAAGGTATTGTGTGTGTGTGTCTGTGTTTAAGTGTGGGTGTGTGTTTAGCTGTCGGCAAAGTTTTGTCATTGTTCACAGAACCCATACATAAATAAGCATGAATATAAAGCAAGAATGTGAATTCACATCAAATAAAATAAAATACATATTCATACAAGAAATATATATACAATTTATTATTCTTGTTATTGTTATCAGTATAATGTTGTTGTTATTATTTTTAAACTCCATTCCAACTGCATTGAAATGTTGCATGTAGCATCAATTCAACTGTTGCACGAGTCACATCGATGTCATCGCTGTTGCCTTTTTAGAGGACAACTTCGATCTGCCTGCGGATTAAAAGTCAAATGTATTTCTGTATCCTCATGGCCAACTGCATTTTGGTAATAGGATTATGTCCCTCGCACAAATGTTGCCGAATTTAATGTCGGAACTTATCAGTTAACAAACAGCTGATAATCTGTCGGAAAAGTAAATCTATTTCAATAAGGGATTTAAATTTAAATAAACTCAATTCGAAGTCAACTTCGAATGTGAACTTTGATTTGGGTTTGTCACATGGCAACAGCATCAGTTACTTAAATCAGATGATTAAAATATATTTGAATGCATCTTGATTAATTCAAGTTATTGAAAGGTGTTTATAAAATTGACTTAAATATGTTTCAATTAATGCTATAATTAATTATTAAATTGTTAGACTCTACAAATTTATGAACATTTTAATAGATTGCGAAATATTAATAATAAAATATATGCTAATTATCTCAACCGAATGAAGATTAAATGAAGATTCATAATATATTTGTTCATATTTCACAGCCTCGAATACATAGTTTAGGCCATTAAAGGTTCAATAGTTGCTCTGGCTTATTCGGTGACAATTCCACACAGCAAAAAGTGGCAGAAAACTAAGAAAAAACAATAAGAGAACATAAAGTAAGAGTGCAATTATTTGTTTTACGTGTACGTAGCTAAGTTGGTTCGCTCTGTGTGTTTTGTCCGGATATTGCTAAACGGTTTATCGCACTTGGTAGTCGAGGTCGTTGGGGGCAAGACCGGAAACAGATACATTATTAATGACTGGCGGCTAAGCAACATTTGAAACTGCGCACAATGCGGCGTATGCGCAATATTTTCGCTTTTATATTTTATTACTGTTGCCACACATAAACATTGGGCTCCGTCGGAATGCTTGGCGCCACATTTGTAAAATCGAAATATTTCGGTCGTCTTGCCTTATGGCCACATTCATGTTGCTGCTCTTGCTCCCGTTGCTTGTAGAAAACATTCCCCTTTGAGCGCTTATTGTAAAGCGCCTTAATAAGATTTTATTGCGCCGAGTCATGGAGATGAGGATGGGGAGGGAGAAGGGGAGACTGTTACAGTTCCAGGGACGTACGTGTTTGTGTACAACTGACGCAGATAATAAGTTCCATTCATGGCACGGAAGGACGCTTCATCCGTTGCTCGGTTTTTCTTTCACAGTCCTTTTGTGCCCTGACTCTGTCTGACCCCGCCCTGGCCATCAGTCGACCCGCCTCCCGCCCAGAATAATGACTGGCCATTCCGAACACCTACCCCAATTTGGGTCACAGCCAGGGAATTGGCTATTTGGGATTCCATTCGGCATGTCGACTGTGGTTATGTTTGTGGCTATTAGCGTCAAGTAATTAATATACCCTCGACCATTTAGGCCCCAAATTGAATTGCGTGCGGCAAACACGTGAAAATATTCAAATGTAACCCGAGTAATTCGATAAATACTCGTTGCAGTCAAAACTTTAATTTTACCTAACGAAGTAGAAATTTAATACTTTTTAATATATTTATGAACAACAAACAGAGTTCCCTCTGGAATTATGAACGCCTCCCACATACTCCAATTTATTATTAGCAACTTTTTTCCTCTCTAGCTACGAAAATAAATAAAAAGAATGAATATAAAAAGATAGATGGCAGGGACAACTACAATTTTGTGAATTCCTTTTTGAAAGCATTTTTCATATATTATTGCGGCAACTTTTTGTGGAAACACAACGAACGTGCGTTGTCAGTTTATAAGCTGGCATATGTTTGCAATAGACGTATGTGAAATGCTCGTCATATAGAAATACGAGGGTTGTCTTAAGAGTTCTCGACAAAGGAGTTGACTTCTACATGGCAAATAATTACAAATGAAATAAGTCTATAATGATGTTTTATTTGGAAATTTTTATTTACTATTAAGTACCTTTGAATCTACCCTCGTGCATTCATTGATATAAGCGATAAATTGACTTCGTCTCGAGTTGAAAATGTGAAGCTGATGCTGAAAGCCTTTAAGCTACTTAGACATATTTCAAAAAGGAATCTATATTTCAATGGAAGCACATAAAAAAGGTAAAGTATTAAAAGAAAACAGTAAAAGAGAAATAAGTTTTTATTGCTCAAGGCAACGGCAAAATAAATAGGACTTAACTATGATCGGTGATAATCGGATAGTGAAGTTGAAAACAATAAGATTATCAAAAAGAAAATATATGAAATGCAATATGTTTTGATAAGTTTATACTTTATTAAAGTATAAATTATTCAATGATAAGCGCTTGTTGCCTGGAGAACTGAGTAAATAAAAGATTTCCCAGAATCATTTCTGTGTTCATTTGATGAAATGTTCTAGAAATGAAGTCCTAAGTAGTTCCAACTAAATATGATTTCATTTTTCGATTTAATGGAATTGTATGCGACAGGCATTTGGCTCATAGCTAAGAACAATAAAAATAAATAATGCATTACCGGGTTTATTAAGAACATTTACGACTTTCTACAACTGCGAGGGTGAATGTTTCTGTGTGTGTGTGCGTGTGTGTGTGTGTGTGTTTAGGGTTGTGTGGAATAACTTTTGACATGCTCGACAGACTTTGGGTCTGGCACGTTCGAGAATATCCTTAAAATTAATGTACAGCCTCCTGGCTGGCGTGTTATTCGTATGTATGGCGTAAAAGCTTTGCGGATATAGTTTTTCATAAATCTGTTCAGGATTTCCGCGCTCCCGTGTTTGTCCTTTGGCGCGTAAAACCACAATGTGAGCTTTTAGTCGCTTTTGGGTCGTCGACCCACACGAAGCGTATCCAAATTAATAAAAATACCCGTAAAAAGCGAAAAACTTTTCTATCCGACATTGTAAGAGAAATTCGTTTTGTTTTGGTTTTTTTTGTTCTTGTCTGGTAAAATGTGGCTATAAATGCAACATCTATGGCCGGGATTCCCCTTTGGGATGCTGCGGCCAATGCACTTAAGATGTCACACGAATGCAGCCGCAGAGCCGCCACAGACTGCCACATGTGGCACTCTCAACCTGCTTCTCCATTTTCCTACTTTTTTTTGCTTTCCTTGTCTCCATTTACTGTCCAATAACTTTGCAGCTCACTCTCAGGTTCCTTGCTGCGGTCCAAACTGCGGCAGTTTCACTTTTATGGCTGCCACCGATTAGTTCTTGGCTCGACACTTTATGGCCAAGCAGTAGATACTCCCATAGATACCAGGGCCAAGTTCTCAGGGCAGCCGTAAAGAGTAGAATCCATTGCAGGGCATTGCAGTTTCCCATTAAAAAAAGGAGGATGCACTGCAGCATCTCTTAAAGCCGAATACAATGTTGATCTGACTCTATTTTGAACGTGACTTTAGAAAGTTGAAAGCTCTTTGAGATTGCGACAAACATTTCGCACATTGTTTTTGCCTTGTCCAAATTAATGTGGCTCGGGGCGTGTTGACTTGGTCAAAACATCGATCTAAACTCGGTCAACAAGTGAATTATGTATGCCAGAAAATGGAAAGTAAACCAAGTGTAGCAAGTGGTGCAAGTGGTGTAGTAAGTGGCATATCTATGTAGTATGCACCACAGCACACAGTTGAATAACGTTCTCATTGATTTGCTTTTGGCCGAGAAATGCTGACATAAATTACGAGTGTGCGTCTTAAAAGGCGGAGTCAAGCCACTCACACGCACACACACACACACACACACACAGACATTGCTCTGCTCCACTGTGCCACATACTTAAGTACGTTTGTGAGTGTGAGTGCGAGTTTGAATAAGTACGAGTACTCAGTTCTTTGACTGCGGCTTCGTTTGCATTTTTAATCCTTTGGCAACACCACAAAACGCAGAGCTTTGCCGACATATGTTTACTTAAATGTATATACATACCCTTTAATCGAAAGTAAAGGGTATATATATGTCAAAATGTGAATAATGTCTATTTGAATTTGATCAACTTGAACATTGTCGAGTCTTATCTTTCTTTATCCATTTGTCAATCTGTCACTTTAATCGAATATTGTTAGAGTTTTTACTTTACTTTTACTTTACATAATCTTGGTGAGTCATCAAAGTTGTACGAACGAGTATAGGGTATATTCAAGTCGAGTTCTTTCAACCATATATTTTTATCCTGATTATGTCTTGTTTAAAGCCTATGCTTTGTTGTGGCACCTGTGTAACCGCATATGGCAAAACACACAAGTACAATGAACCACAACAAACGCAAAAGATTCATTAGATATAACTCTAAATTCCAAGTTAAATCAATTTTTTTATTCTTTAAGATATGCTATTTTGGTAAAGACTTTGTCAAAATGAAACACAAAGCTTACTTTAAGAATAATGTCAACAAAATGTGATTACACTTGTATTTGATTTGAGTAAATGATTTTCTGCTTCATTTAAGATTGTATTTACACTTAAAGCCAAAGTTGTAGAAAGTGCATTTCACACACTGTGGAAGGGTTAATTTCGTTAAAGAGAATAAAACGGAAATGTGGCAATACTTGAACTGTCGAGTCGTTCAATAGCTGGGAAATAGTCTCACGTACTTTGCTTGTAACTGTGACGATTGCCATAAAAATGCGCTGAGCTGCTGGCAACCCTTTTTTGGGGCAATCCATCGACGGGGATGTCGTGACTGAAATACCAACTGAAATGTTCCTACTTACCGCTCTGGAAATGTGGTCTCGTGGTTTAATTTTGTAGCTTAGATGCACATCTGCAAATAATAATAAATAAGTGGAAAAATAATTAAAAAGCAGTTTGCACAGTTTTTGATTAGTTTTATTTTGTTCAATATTTTGTTTGGTTCAGTTTTAGTTTTAAGTCCCCGTGTCTGTGTTTAGCTCGCACCGCAAATCCAATCAAATGTGAACACTGCGCTTTTTCATTGCCTACCCCCAGGCGCATTTCTGTCGCTGGCAATGAAAAAGGAAAACGGGAAAAGCCTGAGACTGAGTCTAAGTCTGAGTCTGAGCACAGCTGCTGTGAGGCATCCACAAGAAGATTTAACTTGTCTTGTGCTCGGCGTAAACAGAATTATTTCCAGATGCCTTGTTCTTGCTTTGTGCTGAACTTAATTGGGTTTTCTGCCATATTAGATTTTCATTCATTTTCATTTTTAGCCTCCCGGGTCTACGCACTATCTGTCTCTCTCTCTCTCTCTCTTTGTCTCTCTCTGTCTCTGCAGACTGCAAAAATTCGAATGCAAATAAGCATTCGAGTTTGGGTGCAGCCACACACTCATGCGAGTATTCGTACTGAAATTAAAGATACAACTCTATATCTTGCATTTATGAATCTGTGTGCAACACACAGATTACTGTGCAACTGTAAAGACACACTCCGTGTGAAATTCAGAAATTCAGAGCCTTTCAACTATAATGAAAGGACAGCAGGAGCAATGCAGGCGAGTGGAAAAAATACAAATACAACTGCCGAAGAACGTATAACAATTTTTGTAATGCAAATTTTATGAGCCGACAAGGGAACAACAAACTGATGCAATGTCTGACTGCAAAATACCCTGTAGCTTGTAGTTTAAAAAGTGATAAAAATAAACAATTAAAGTTGAGCTTAAAATGAACAGTAAGTAATATGAGAACACTTTTGCTAATTTAATTCAAAACTATTTATTAAGAATGTGAAAATTGGAAGTGTGAGTGAATTAACAGAAACAAATGCAACTAAATATAAGTGAAATTTGAAGCAATTAACCTTTTAATTAGGAACAACAATTTCCACAACTACTCAAGTTTAACTAGCCTATCGAATTTCGATTAATATACTTCAATGCAATTCAGAACAGGGTATGAAAAACGTAAAAGCCACATTTCCACATCGATCCGATTTCACATGCGTATGCTGAATGCCAGGTTTACCTCACATCACACACACACACACACACACACACACACACACACACACACACACACACACATCACACAATTGATACTTATGTATATGTGTATACGTGAATGAAGCACGTAGCTCTGATTTTTCAGGTATGCAACTGGCGATGCCAAAACTTTGCCCTGGCCCTTTCCGTTCGTCTCTTAACTGGAAGCTGTCAGTGGGCCTGTCAAGTTGCTGCCTTGTGCAATTGTCAAGCTCCCCTTCTCTCTCCTCTTCTCGCCATCTCGCCTCGTCTGGTAACTCTGGCAACTCTGGCAACTGTCAGCAGGTTGTAACTCTATTTGCCAGCTGCTGTTGGGGGAGGATTTAATAAGTTGGCCGCATCATCATTACCATTATCACTATCATTATCATTAGATTTACCTTTGCTGCTTTTCTTCAACTTCAGCCTCTTCTCTCTCTCTCTCTCTCTCTCTCTCTCTCTGTACCTTTCTTTCTCTGCTGTCTCTGTCGCTCTGTCATTCTGTCGGTTTTTCATGTGCACCATTTTGTAAGTGGGTTATTTAGCGTAAGTAATGCAATAAGTCTGTTAGTTTTCATATTTCCTGCCGTCTGGCGTCGTTTGTCCTTTGCAGCTGCATCTGCGTGTAATCCACGACTATCCAGGACTTGACTGCCAAAAAAGGATGCGAAAGGAAACACTTTTTCTATCCCGCTCACAAACTGAAAGATGATACGGCAAACTGAATTAGCGCGGCACGAATGTGTCCTCCTCTCCTGCTCTTCCTCCTGATCCTGATCCTGTTCATGGAGCATCCTGTCTAGGGATAGATGGCTAACTGGCTGCTTGGCTGCAAGCTTTTTATGTCTTGAGCTCAACTCGAGCACTTTAATTCATTTGCCAAGAATTTTAATTCATTTGCTGGAAACTTACTCAGAGCTGATTAGCAAAGTTAAAGCTAACATTGCACGCGAATTCTAATGGTCAATTAACTAAGTGCAGCTGCTCTCCAATTTCAACTTCAAGAGTAGAAACTTTGTTTAACTACTTTCTTTATTCCATCTTTCCCTCTTTCTTTCGCTTCTTTTGTATGCTTATCAGTTCTTTGGCTGTAGTATATGCTTTGGTCCCACTGTCTGTCTGATTTAATTGCATCGTAACTACAAATTGCTGAGCTATGCAGATGTCATACTGTTAGCATATCCCAGACAGTCCGCAAACCGAATTATCATCTGAAATTGGGCATGACAGATTTGAAGGGGGATTATACTCGTAGATCGTTAAATTTTGATACGGCTCCAGTTAAATTCAACAATGTTGGAAGTACGATAATTACTGCTAATGGAGCATCAAAGTTTAGTTTATGACACTTGAGTGCTTTTATTTCAATAATTTATTATTATTACATTTGTTGAGTTATAGTTATAGTTTAATGAGAAAACATTTGGCGATGTTCTTTAGTTAGAAGAGATAATAATAATAATAAAAGAAAATCTAATAAAAAAAATAATGAATTTGTAAAATAAATGGTTGAATACGTAGTCATTATTTAAAAGCGAACCACTTTGTATGCTGTTTAAATATTAATAAATGTAGTGTTTAACCTATGCTTTAATATTTCTAAACTAATGCTCAATTGTAAATCTTTATTAATATAATAAAATATTCTATCATAATTAAGCTTATTTTTTTTATTTGTGACACACTGTATGTCAACGAAATTTAATATTTAATTCAAAATTTTTGAGAAGCGAAACTTTTGAAATAAAACTAAATAAAAAAATAATAATAATATAATAATCAGTACTTAACTAAATAAATCTTATGTTCCTATGACTTCATTTGGGACACCCTGTATATAAGCTTAAATGAAAAATGGTTATGAAGAAGAGAGAAAAAATGACGAATTGCTCGTGGTGTTGTTAAAGTGAACTGCGGTGTCTGGGCATAGCCTTTTATGGCGGATGTCAATAGAAGTAATTTTGGAGGAAAACCGGCAGCGACCTACCATAAAGAGAAACTACAAAACTGCGAAATGAACGCGTACGTGACAATAAAATGGAATGTGTAAAAGCTGTCAGTAGTGAACTGGAGCGGAGAGAGGAGGGGAGAGTGGAAAGGGGACAGTGGTGAGAAGGGAGGAGAAAGAGAAAGACACAAATGTGGACGTGCAGTGTGGACTGTGACAGAGACCAGAGTCATATTTGCTGTGTTGTCGCTTGTTTTGTGGCAACAGCCGTTTCTCAATTCACAACTTGCAACTCCACGAATGCGAACTCCCAACTTCGAACTGCAAACTCGCAGCTTGCACTTACATAAGCGAGTGAAAGAGTGCGAGACAGAGATAGAGAGAGAAGGAAAGACCAAAAAAAAACAGTGAACAGCGAATGCAATTTGACAAATTTATTTGCAAAGGCAGCAGCAGCGTATATGACTATGAGTGTATGACTATGAGTATGAGTATGAGTGCGAGTGCGAGTGCGAGTGCGAGTGCGAGTGCGAGTACTCGTTTGTAGGTAAGTGCACATATGCCAAGTGGTAACGAAATGAAACTTCTTTAATATTGTATGTATGCAACACAACCGCAACCTGCAAGATGCTTCTTTTTTTATGAAAAATGACAGAAATTTGCCAAGTTCCAGTTGAGCGACAATATGCAAATGACTCCTAGAGGGCGCTCTGCGATGCTGGCTAGCTCGGGTGAAAGGAAGCATGCAAATCGAGTTTATTCTGACAGGCAGCACACGATTTTAATAAAACGAACATAGAACACACATTCATATGTTGCTCACTCAGTCAGCTTGAGGTGCAGCGTGCCACGTTACTTGTTGCTGTTGTTGTTGCCAGCAACTTCAGATCTTGCTTCGGTATGTCTGTGAGAAATTCATTTAAAATGGGCGCCATAAGCACGCATTACACACACTCAGTTTTCTATTCCGTTTTCCACAAACTCCAACCGGGAATCGACACCGGCAGAGGCAACAGCTACGGCTGTGGCAGCTACCAAGGTATGTGCCACATGGAATTCCCATTGCCCCCACACTTCTAAGCGTCGTGTATATGTATGTATGTACATATGTATGTTTGTATGTCAGCCCTCATCCCACTGCAGCGCCATCTGCATCTCTGGTCGCGCAATTGTGGCAGCTGCTGGAATTAATGCCCCACTCGGGGGCAGCTGCCGCCCATTTCCCTAGCCCAGTCAGCTTCTGTTAAAGGTGTGCATTACACAGCATTCCATTCCATTCACTCTCTCATTCTATCTCTTTCTGGGCTGCAACATATGGTGGCAGTTAAAGTGACAACTGTAAACTTCTAAACAATTTTCTAAGGACTTCATATGGCAAGTGGCATGCAACAAATTAACGAGGCAATTAGATTGAATTACTGCAGCAACTAGTCAAGTTACTGTTTAGTTTAGAAGCATGTTTATTTTTTGAGGTTCCACAAATTGTTGCAGAGTGCATCAAGTTTAATTTGTGGATGCAACACACGCAATGCAACTCTCCGAATGTGACTGCGACTGCGACTCTGAATGTGCCCCAGGAGTGCGTGCCACACGCTGCTGTATAAGGCTAATAGAATTTTCGGGACTGTGGCAGTCCATTTCCATTAGTGGTCACTGCGTGATACGCGAGTGCCCCGAGACAGTGCCTGCTATCATTTAATTTCGCCGCACCGCTGCTCAAAGCGGTATACGAGCTCAAGCGAGGGTAGGCTGATAAGTAAGGGAGAGCAACTGAGAAACATTGCAATAATATACAAAATAAAAGAAGAAGAGCCATAGAAGATTGAAAATGCAAAGAGAAAGTTATAAATATTGTGCAGTGTTGTAGAATTGAAATAGAAGTTGAAAAAATTGTAAAAACCCTGTGAAAATTGTAAATGTAAAGAAAAACTGAGGAAAATTGTCAAAAATAATTTCAAAAATATTGAATAACTTGGACAAATTTAAATTAAAGTAGAAGAACAGAATATTGCCAAAAAATATTGGAAAGGTAAAGGATCTAAGTCAATAAGATTGTCTTAAATATTTTAAAGTAAATTATTTCAAGCTACTCTTTCACATTGAATATAATTTATATTTATTAAAAAGATGCATGTTTTTTATGAAATTTATAATAGAAAATGAGTTATTTGTCTTTAATATTTATACAATAGTATAACACATATTTACATTCATTTTCACCACACATACAGTTCGTGAACTTCATCAGATAATAATATCATATAGTTTGCCTCGTCATAGTTTTCTTGAGAGGTGCAGATTGGTTACTTTTGAAACTGCCCTTGTGTACTTATATAATATAGTTGTTTATGTGCGGTTGCATCAGTCATAATTTATGTTGAACCCATTGTCCCAACGAATTAGAGGCAGGCACAGGTAATTGTGCTAATAATTCTATTGTGGAGGCTGCTGAGCCAAATTGCAGTTGATGGGAAACAAAGCACAGTTGGACTTGGAAAGAAAACACATAAAGCTGACTGGGAAATATTGGATTATTATGAAGAGCCAAGCAAACACAGCAAATAAAGCACAAGCAGAATCAAATGAAAACAAGAAAGGAAAATGGCAAAAGAACATACAGGAACTTACTCTAGATGCGATACTAGAAGCTGCTTCCTGTCTGAAGTCTGAGTGGCTGTCTCTCAATTTGGCGTCTGTTGGCTAAAGCTAAAGCTAAAGCCGAAGCTAGCAGAGGCCACTGCCAAACACACTAACACACTAACGCACACACACACACATACACACCCACTCTCACACCCGAATGCGTCTTTATGGCTTTCCAATCGCACTGCTTCCTGTTCTTTGTCCTGTCAATGTCCAAAGTGAACGCCTTTACACTACACAGATAACCACGATGGAGAGCGCATCAAATCATTTCGTGCTAATGGAATTGCATTTGATGTTAATGGAATTTTTATTTCCTTACGGAGGATATAACGATTTATTGCACTGTGTTTTTTAATGATAGTGGAAAAAAGCAAACCAATCCCCAAAAACGTTAAGAACATGCACAATCATGTTTATTTCAAACTTATTTAAGCAATAAAGTCAATAAATTGTAAATCAAATTTTTATTATAAAATTGAGAGTTGTATTTTACATAGTCTTATTGAATATCTTTATAATATCTACGCAATCTCTATGCACTTTTCGATTTATTGCCATGGTATTCTAAAGATCCTAAGAGTATCTCAATCATGTCTCTCTCTATCTCTACCATTCTCTCGACTCACTTTTAGTTAGCATCCTTTGGCTGTTCGGACCAATCTAAACTCAAAAAAAATAAAGCTGGCCAATTTTGGCTTTCAGTCAATCGCAATGTTGTTGGCCCACGCTAAGCTTTTATGGCTTTTTGTTTAGGCTGCAAAGAGGAGTTGGAAGATTTTTGAGCGCAACGCGTTCTAGACATTTGAAGCCCATGATGCGTGATCCTTTGTTCTGGCCAGGGTTAAGAGCCCGTCACAGTGAGAACGATGAGCTGGTTTATTGAATTTAAAGCTTATCGAGTGCGGAAATTGCTGTTTTTGAGCTGTGAGTTGCGTAAAATCAAATGGAAAACGCATAAATCTGCATAGAAATGTACCTATGAAATAGATGAAATAGATTATTGACCCGAAACTCCAATTGAACATTGAGATTGATTCGCGCTATTCCCCAATTGCAATTGCCAGCCAAGTGGTTGATTTTGGTGGTTGGAGTTGGACAGTGGGATGGGCAGGGGAATGGGGATGGGGGTAGGTGGATAATACATCAAACAAAATTAAAACGCACTGCGGCAGTCGACGGGCGTTCCTGGTTGAAGGCTGAAGGGTTGGCAAAACATTTGCCACTGGCTAAAATAATGAACACCGCGAGTCGCGGCAGAGTTGTCGGGGAGGGGGTGAAGGGGAGTGGGGGAAAGGGCTGCCGAGAGCACGTGCACACTCTGCAGGGGTTTCTGATGACCTGAAAGGCGTGAGGGGAAAAAAGGGGGACGAAACTGTCACTCAACGAAAAGCGAATGAATGTATCAGAAAGCCAGCAACTGCCAGAGCTGCCAACTGGGCCAAAAACAGCGACGAGCGAAGACTCGAATAGACTGTTGCTTTTCATTGTTGTTGTTACTTTTGTTTTTGTTGTTGCTCAATTTAGTCCATTGGCTCTAGTTGCCCCGTCGCCAGACAATTGCTCATGGCCAGCTTTGCCCCTTTCCCTGTCCCTGTCCCTGTCCCTGTCTCAGTCTCCGTCGCTGCTCACGCCCCTTTCAACTCGCCCCCTCGCTAGCTAGATAGTCCAGACATGACGACGCTGGGGTTGAAAGTGCATGACACACAATTGTTTCCCTAACGCCCTCGATTGCGACCATTAACATGCAGACTCGCACGTGAACTCCATCCATCCATCCACTGACCATGGAACTTGGAGGCAGCCAGGCCACGAAATTGTTTTTGTGGTTACCAGCTGGTTTATGGTTACACATTCTCTCCGTTTTCCTCCATTTACCGTTTAAGTTCGGGTTCGCTTTTATATTGACATCGTTTCTGCATGCAATCTTATAAATGTAGAAGGTAAATAAACCCGTGTGTTGTATTTGTGTAAATGGAACAACTGCAGGTGCTTCATAAGTAATCGTTTCTCCAATTCAACTCTGGAGCTGGATGAATTGCAACTATCACATGGCTGTAATTTATGGTCATGGAATTAAATACACTATTTATTTATGTGTATTGGAAATGTCATTCTGTTTAAGCCATAACCTGGAAATTGATTCATTGACCCATTGCGAGCCACATTTATTCTCGAATTCATTTGTATTTCTGCTCCCACAGAGTTTGATTAGGCATATTTACAAATACAACTCACTAAGCATAATGTCAATGATATATTTTAGGAAAAATTTCATATCATTGGTATACTTATATTTACCATAAAAGACATCATTCATATTATGCTTAGTTATTGTAAATTGTAAACAATTCACTGATATACTTCATACAGCAAACAGTCAAAGGTTACCCAATTTACAGCGCAGTTGGCATTGAAACGCTTTTTACGGTTTTAATTAAAAGTTTAATTAGACACTTTTCCGCTTGTTGGCTGTGACCTTTACCCTCAAGACAGAAAAAGCAAAGTCACATCTGGCTAGCTCATTAAGGGCCAAAACGATTTCAGGGCTAAGCAGAGAAGTCGTCGCAAAAATCTCAGTTAGTATCAAGAGAAATCTACTTTAATATTTATGACATTTTTACAATCGCTATGAATTTAATTTTCAACTATATATATAGGACAGTATTTTTGGCTCTTGAGCTGACCTGATAAAAATTCAGACAATTTAATTAGTTTGAGGTCTTTGCTGGACAGCAAACAAAAAAATGTGCGATTGTCAAACAAAGTCCAGCTATTTACGCTGCCAAGTCGAACGGCGAGAGGGGAAATTGTGAAGAGGGGAGGGGAGCCAACAATAGCAGAAATACAAATTATTTAATTTGCCCAGCGATTCATTGTTGTAGTTGTTGTTGGTAGTGTGCTCCGCATGGTTCGAGGCGTTGACCAGTCACCGTCGCGTTTGGACAGCCAGTGAACATCTCACCCACCCCCCGATCCACCCACTCAGCCACCCAACCACCCAACCACTTGGCCAGTCGCCCGTTCAGCAGTTGTCATTCTCACTCGTCTCTTGGAGCTGCTGCCGCTGGACATGTCATAGTCATAGTCAGTTGAGTTGTGGCATTCGGATCACGTAACTTGTGTGCCACCAGCACTTTTTCATTTTCATTCACTTACGCTGAGACTGAGTCTGAGAATGAGAGAAGACAGCGAGAAGTTCGAAAATCATCACACACTCGCATTACAGATCCCTCGTAAGAGTTTTGATTTGTTTGTAGTCCCCGCATCGCTTAACAGCGTCCAACTGACGCTGACCAGCTGACTGACATTGAAACTCAAATTGAAACTCAAATTGCAATTGAAATTGAAATTGAATCGTGTCAACAGCGTGGGCGTAGCGAGTTTGCCGAGTTTTATAATTTAATTTGCGCTTAATTGGCCTGAAACAAGCTTTGCAATTACGCATCCCACATTCAAATGTGACACAAGCAGCGAGTTCCCTTCAAGATTTAAATTATCTGCTATCTAAGCAGAGCATATCGCGGCACAACGGGTCGGCTACGTAATAAGTTAATGACACGTTGCGCTTGAGGTTAATATTATAAGTTATTTTTTTATTAATGAAATTCCTAATCGCCATTCATTAGACGTGCAGCCCACGCTACAATTTTCCAATTATCTGTTTGTGAATGGGCAACGTGTCGAATACGTAATAATTGTACAACAGGGTCTGCTTTAGGAATTCCTTATAAGAACGCTTAATTATAAGTGAAATTATATTATATATTATTAATTATATTTTCTATACCGTCTTGTAACTTTATTGTAATTCAACTTTCTTATTGCACCAAAATATTTTCGGTGTTTGACTTAAATGCAAATCCTTGAAAGAAAATCTCATTATTACTCTCCACGTTTTCTATTTTTCATTTCATTAGTGAAAAGTTGGCTCTGTTTGCGGTTGCACATTCTGCACTTGTATTACACTTCCTAAGACTTAATCCCAAAACTCTGTGTCAGCATTTGAAAACTTTGCTATTTTTTGTTGCCCACGAAATTTCAACTTAGTTTTTAAGTACATAAGCATGTATGCTAATTGGTGTGCAAATGGAAAAAGAATCAAGCACTCAATGTAAAAGAAAATCAGGCTAATTCTCATTATAATTGTAGTCTTTTGACTTTCATTAGGATGAAGGCTTAAGACTCAAGACTTTCCAGAAAGAAGTTAGGCAAAAAACAGTAGAATGAAAAATGAATTTAGTCACCTGGAATTTACAACTACTTTTTATTTTAAATTTTTTACTTGGCAAAACTGAATATCGTGAATATTTGGAAATATATCGACAACTCGATTCATTTCTTGTCGATTTTTTCATTTCACTGTTTGGATTAACATCACTATTTTGAACAGTTTATTCAGTAAATAAGTACATATAGTTTTTTGCCTGACTATAGGGCTTTAAAAGTGGGAACAAAGTTGGCTTTATTCAGCTCCAACGGGCAGGACGATGAGTAATCTATGGGCATGCAAAAGTTGCGTGAAGCGGGTTTTGTGGCTGGCTTATCAGGCAGGACGAAAGGATAAAGTTTTGCGGAACAGCTAAAAACAGTTCGGCCATGCGGCAAGCGACAAAGAGGCGAAAGGAAAGGCGGGGCAAGTAACGGTAACGGGAACGGGTGAATGAGTGAATGAAAAGAATAACTTGGAAACGCTCAGCCGTTGTATGGGGTACCCTGGTTAACAAAATGGCGCCGGCACATAATTAATTGCACTAAAGAGATTAGTTGCTGTGCATAAGTTTTCGCGGCGCAACAACGCAACATATCCCACATTGCCACGTAGCCGAGTGGGCAGCGTGTTGCCCTCCCACCTGTCAATAGTTGCACACGCAATGCCAGAAGCAGAAGCTGAGGCAGAACCAGAACCAGAGCTGACTTATCAGCCCACTCAACACCCCCTCACACGTCCGAGCTAGCGCACTTTGCACCTGCCGAGCAACTCGCCCACATTCTGCACGCAATCTAATTTCGCTGGAAAAGAGAAACGTGCCCGGCGTGGAAATGGAAACGCCAAACGGCAAAGTCGAAACCAAACCCTCACATAACAAACACACCCGGCCAGGAAACGGCTGTCGCAAGACAAAGCTGCTAATCGGGTTACATATAGAGCAGGATCCGGAAGAGGTTCTAATATGATATCTTCATATCAAGTGCTGTATAATAATTATAATTAAACATGGCTATGATACAAGCCGTAGAATCATTGCACATATTCAATTTCGAAGTCAAATACAATGTCTTATTATGGATTATTACAATTTTAGCATGTCTTCCTGTAACCAATCAGGATTTATAAGTCTATTTCCAACAAAACTGACCCACCCTCGTGTTATAGTAAAGAATATTAAAAATTTGTGACTGCTGACAGAGCACAAATTAATTAACCAAATTTCAGTTTTACTTGAACAAAACTAGTTTAATAAAATCGGACATAGCCATAAACTTGGCAACTTCAAAAGTCAGCTGAACTTTCTTATTAGTTTTCCATTAACATTTAAAAGCATTATTAATCAGCACTAAGTTTTTGAAAAGTTTAAAGAAAATCATCAAGTAAATTAGTACATATTCTAACAACTTTATAAAAGTTTCTAAAAAGCATTGGTTCTTTTTAAAACTCGAGAAAAACTACTGCTTTTTTATTGTTTCCATTATATTTAATGGCTTACAAAAGTTATGATTTAAATAAAAAGCTGCGATAGCTTGAATGAATAAGAAAGATTAAATTTAATTACATCCTTTGATATAATTTGACTAAAGAATCTTTAGATTTGTTCAATGCTTGACTGACATTCAAGTCAAATAAGTGTCAAGTGCCGTGAATTGAAGTACCTGGCAATGATTTCATAAGGTTAATTGTGATCTGCGACCTGTCAAAAGTGAGTCAAGTAGTTGGTTAGCTTATCATTAGCAATATTTGAAGTATTTATTGCCTGCGGAGTCATTGAATGAAAATTACATTCGAAATATTGCTGTCAAGTGCAAAGGGAAATACGAGTATTAAATTCCTTGTCACTCCTTGAAAAGCTGCAAGTTGCACGAAGAACATGGAATGGAGGCACCACATAATGATTGATCACAGCATGTGCCCGGAGGGAGGGGAGTTCGAGGGACAGCTGCCATGTCGAGTCAAGGACCTGCCGAGAAAACTGAGAGAAGGACAAAAGAAGAAAAAGAAAGAATATTGGAGAAGTGGGAGAAATGGAAGCATGGCAAGGTGCAAGATGCGAGTTGCTAGCAATTATTTTGAGGGTTAAGCTGCGATGCATTGCAACTCACTCAAGGATAATGCACTTAAGCCTGTCGAGGCAGAAACCTGCAGCAGTTACCGTTACTCAGCCAAAGCTAGAACCTTCCTTCCTTTTGTATGCACACGCACACGCATACGAGATGCGACTGTATTTGAATTATTCATCTTTACTGCAGTTGCTGCTCCAAGACGAGGGTTGTTCTGCTCCCAGCCCTGCGAAACAAGGACTCGCCGTCCTTGAGGGTTGGCGGCAACAGGCGGCGATGCGGCACCGCTTTGTGCATACAATACACAATACAATACACAAATTAACATCCACACAGTCCACAACGACATCCACCATTGTTGCTGCTGCTGCTGCTGCTGTTTCGGCGGCAATTCGAAAGCAATTTCTGCAGCATTAATCATTCCCCTTTTGGCACACACATGACGCTTATCTCCCTGCCCCTGACTTAAATCCCACACACACACACACACATATACACTCATCACACACATATGTATATAGACACGGGCCTCTGCTAATGTTGACAAAACGCATTTTAAGCTCTTCAGAATTGCCTTCTTTTGTTTAGTTAGTGACTGTCCACTTTGCATATATGTGTGTCTGTGTGTGTGTGTGTAAACTCTGATTTCATTTCAAATTTGGATACTCGGATTGGATTTTGGCAGGACATTGGGACGACCCTTAATATGAAGTGACGCTCTCCAGCTTTTGTTTACTCTCAAGCGCTTAACTACGAGTTTTCTACTTACTATGCTGCAGTTGCTCATTTTGGGAATTTTATGACACAGTACACTGAGCGAAATAATCAGGTTATTTTTCGAATATTAATATTGATAGCTGCATTTTTGAATAATTTAAATATTTTATAGTATTTCCTGACCACACTTAGTGTGTAATTAAATAAATGCCTGCTTAATAATCAATTATTAACTTGTTTACATTTATAAAGCTTGTCCCTTATAGTGAATTGCAAAGGAGAAATATATACACCTTTAGCTGTATCTTAAAGTCAATATCAATTTTTGTTTATTAAATGTTTTTCAATTGGCACAAAAGAATATCTAAAATCAACAATAAATACTATGATTAAAACCGTAAAACTAGTGACGCACTCACCTCCATAGCCCTTTCAGCTGGTGAAAGAGATAACCTCTTTTTGCTTTACTTTTATGTTTTGTTTTCGAATTGAAAACTAACTTTTCGCAGTTGCTTTTCACTGTTGCTGCAAATGCACGACAAATTAACACGGCGCAAACAAAAACGAAATGGTCCCGTGGCAACTGGTTCTGCTCCGGCTGCTCCTATTTAGTCTCTAGCTACTGTCAGTCAGTTGCCGTACTCGTCCTCGTCTCTCTGTCTCTGTCACTGTCCGTATCCGTGTCCGTGTCCGTATCCGTAGCCGACACACCCGCGGCTTTTGCTCTGTGGCACTGAACAAATGCTTGTGCGAATAAAAACTAAAACTCTGCGCTTGTTTTTCCTGTATGTGATTCGGTTTGAAAGTTGAAGTTTACACAATGGGGGAGTGCGAGGGTGGCAACTGCACATTCACATTCACGTTCACGTTCACATTCACATTCACCCTTGGGTAAAGGCGCAACACGGCGTGTTAAAGTTACACATTCGCTTGATATAAATTTGTTCGTTATGTTGCTGAGATTATCGGTTTTTTTTATCTCAGATCCCACTGAAATACACTATTTTCCAATTATTATTTAATACACTTGCGTAAAGTATTAATATGTGTAATTAGTTTGTAGTACACTTTCTGCCACAAATTTTATGCTGATGCAATGTTTTTTATTCCACCCTCGCGGGTCGCGCAACAGACAACGGGATTTGTTTGTGCTTACCGTTAGTATACACTTATTAGATTTACCGTTACCGCACTCGCGAACGCCTTTCGTTAAACTGGCAAGCCGGAGAATTTCTCAATTGAACTTTGGAAAGTAGAATCGCTGTTTATTACATCAACAACAATAAGCAAAGCTTCGCAAATGTGCTCTCTCGCACTGCTTGCTGTTTCTCACTCGCTCTCACGCTCACGCTCTTGATGTCGCTCGCACACCTACATTCACTCTCCCCCATTTGGTCACTTACAAAAAAAAAAGAGAAATTCAAACAATAATTGCGACGCAACAGCGAGTCGAGCTTTGAATGGCAACCACCCAAAAATGGCAAGCGAATGGAATTATGTACAACGTTTATAAGGCAGCTAAACCTGATTTCAACAAAATCATTTCAGCTTACAACCGCTGTCACTCAAGTGCTCTTATTTAATACACATTTAGTCAATTTACATTTTTGTTTTATTATAGTTTATTTTTAAGATAAAAAGCAAATAGGTTTATATTTTTAATTTCATTAAAACCGACATTGACTGTCGCATAAACTTGAAAAGCTCAGCCCACCCCGTTGTTTTGCGCATGCGACAACAGAATTGAGGTACAAGTTGCGCTTAGAGCTTTGAGCGAAATTTCAGTTACTTTTCTCTCTCTCTCTCTCTCTTGCATTATTTGCGCTCTCTCACGTGTGGGTGGTGGTTGGACAGAGCGGGGTTGCCTTTTAAGTGTGAGTGGATGGTTTTTCTTCTAACGCACGTTGTTTTTGCTGTTGTTGTTGTTGTTGTTCTTGTTGTTGCTGTTGTGCTTGTAATAATGCAGCAATAGCAGCAGCCGCAGCAGGAATGTGCACTTTGTCCGTGTTGTTTGTTGTTGCTACTGCAAATTGCCTCGTAGCATTTAAGTCGAATTATGAAACTCGGTTCAGGCTGCCCCTCACCCCGCACATTGAAACACCCTCAGGAGCAGAAACCGCCACACACAACAGAAGCACCCATGCAAAACATCAGGACGGGGAAAACGCCTAAGGGAATATGCCTGCATTTTAATTAATATTGATTGAACTTATTCGTAGGATGCAGGTGCGTTTAATTTAGTTTAAAATTTGTATGCCAAACAAACAAATGGTTAATAAAACGGTAACTGCGACCTCAACAATTTCCCGGAAAAGTGGTTATTTAAGGCCAGTCTTGAACAAATCATTTGTCGTCGGATAACTCATGATATGTATATTGTTTATACATTTAGCCACAGATTAAAAAGTTGTCTCTGTCGAAAGTTACGTCTTTCTTCTAACATGCTAAATTGTTGTCGTACTTTCTTTTCTTATTTCGCCTTGTTGCAACCAAATTTGCATTTCAAATATTTCACTCGCTTAGTTCCACCAAGTTGTTGCTGCTGCTTCTCTGTTTGCATTGCACTGGAGCATATTCTAAATCTTGTCTTTTTATGCTCTTTCTTGAAAGTATTACCATTTTGCCACAAAATGTGTTACGCATTAAATACACCATTTCCGGCTCCATGTGGGGGATCCCCATCTTGAGCAAGACAATAAATACCCAACAAACAATTTAATATTATGGATGACTTTTCGTACTTTTACCATTTTTTAAGAATGAAAGGGAATTAAATCTTCTGACCGCAGACTTGGATTTGTTTCTCTATATTTATCTTTGCAAAGTTTAACTTAAAGTGTGATTCGCTGTTGCGCTTCACAGCGCCTGCTGCAACACAAAGAAAAAGAAAAGTTTTCATAAACTTAAATGTGCAATTGAATTTGAACCAAAGTTAATGTATGTATTAGAGCAGAACAATATGATTAGAGTTATTACGCCAATTGTAAATTTGGTTATTAATTCATTTTCTCAGAGTGTCTGAGCATAAATAAGCATGAAATAAGCTATTAATATCGTAATACTAAATCATTGGGTATGTATTGTTTACAAATAAGTAGTGTGACAAATTTGAAAATGCGCTATTGTTTCACAGCATTCAGCTTTTTAACATAAATATCGCACAGTGCTATATCGATAATTTTGCCATCCCTTGGCTGAAGCAGAGGTGCCCGAATTCATTAATCGATTATACTGAACAGCAGCCCTGCTCTGTTTTAGCCATGTTTAAGTAACATAAAGACAATAAAAATAATTTTTTACTGATGTTACTTTCAAATTTCTTTCTAATTCTTTGGAGTTTTTATAATTATTAAACATTTTATTATTAGCAGCTAATTTAACCTCAGATTTCCTCTTATTGAAATCAGCTGTTTAGTATTTACTCCACCAAATCCACTTTCCCGGGCAAACTTTTTTGCTCACTGTTAATAACAGTACAGCAACATGTTAAGAATGTGCCTCTGTACACATTTATGTTAGTTATTTATTTTCACACAGTTTTCAGGTTAACTTTGTTGTTTGGCACAATTTTTACTTAATTATAATGGGAAAACGACGAACGCAGTCTCTCATCGACTCAAATTCGAGTGATAGTGATAGCGACGCAGATACCAATTTGGAATCGGTAAGTATTGCGCATTTAAATGCCATGACGCCCTTGTGGACAACCGCCAACGAAAGAGGGATGATTGACGCAAGATGTAAAAATCCATAATTATTTTGCACATAGGACTTATTGTCGCTGGCCAGGAAGCGAAAGAAGCCAAGCAATGCCACAAAGGCGTCCAACTCAAAGTCAGACTCCGACTCTGACTGGGCAAACAACAAATCGGGCGCGCCAACATCAAAGAAGAAGCGCCAGAAGAAGGCAAGCAGAGACTCGAGCTCCTCGGAGGAGAATTGGGATGAGGATAGCCAAGATGAAACGCCAGCGACCGTTGAGAAACAGCGCCCTGAAGCAGAACAGAAAAAGCCAGACAATCTTAGCGAGCAGGAAGAGGGCGAGGTGTCAGACAGTGACTCTGACAATGACAAATCCAAATCAAAGTCATCCTCATCATCTGGCTCTGGATCGGATTCGTCCACTTCATCATCGTCGAGCTCCGATTCGGAGTTTGACGATGGCTACGATGATGATCTGATGGGGGACGAGGAGGATCGCAAAAGGCTCAACGGCTTGTCCGAAAAGGAGCGTGAAACTGAGATCTTCAAGCGGATCGAACAACGCGACATAATGCGAACCCGTTGGGAGATTGAAAGAAAGCTAAAGCTCGCCCGGCGTGGTGAAAAGAACGAAAAGTCCAAGACAAAGGGTGACCGTGCCAAAAAGAAGTCGAAGAAAGAGAAGCGCAGCAAGAAAATAAAAGAGATGGCTCCACCGATTGCGGTTTCAACCACAGCTGACCTTGAGGTCAGCAAGAGCAGTGCAATCGAAGCTCGTGCCTCGGCGAAAAGTCCATCACCCATTCCCTCAAACCGCGAGGGACCATCAACATCGTCCACAGGCTCAGGTGGCACAAGCAGCAGCGCCGAGAAGAGTTCCGAGGAGCAGAGCGCCGGCGGAGTATCAGATTACTTTGATCACAAAGAGCGCTCCAAGGAGCGCAAGAAGAACGTCGAAGCAAACAAAACCGACGATAAGCGAAGCAATGCAATGGCCATGCTCAAGGCCAAGCGAGAGGGAAAAGCCAAACGAGGTAGGGATCTTAAACTGCTCCAAGATCGTTATAAACTTGTAATCAAATTATTAATCGTGTTTACATTGCAGAGGAGGAAGAAGCCAAACGACTAGCGGAACGCGACCGTGATGATGATAAAGAGGAACTGGAGAGCGTTTCTGGCTGTAAATCGGCTGTGAAGCTGAAAGCATCCGAGATCTATTCTGACGACTCGGGCAGCAGCGACTGGGATGACGATGAGAAGCCAGCGGGAAAGCGATCACGTTCCAACAGCAGCAAAGCCTCCAGCGAGTCAGAGGACGACGAGAAAACTACAAAGAGCCCAGTGTTTATAACCAATCGCGAAGATCTCAACAAGTTGAGGTTGTCCCGCTTCAAAATGGAGCGCTTTGTGAATCTGCCCATATTCGAGAGCACAGTCGTCAATTGCTTTGTGCGCATCAGCATTGGCAACAATGGCCAGAAGCCCGTTTATCGTGTGGCCGAAATTGTTGGCGTTGTGGAGACTGGCAAGATTTACTCCCTGGGCACGACACGTACTAATCGAGGACTTCGGCTCAAGCACGGCACACAGGAGCGCGTCTTTCGGCTGGAGTTTATATCGAATCAGGAATTTACTGAAACCGAGTTTAACAAATGGTACGAGATCTGCCAGCAGCACCATGTGCCGATGCCGACAATCGACCTGATCGACATTAAAGAGAACGACATTAAGAAGGCTCTGAACTACGAGTTTAAGGACGAGGATGTGGACAAAATTGTGGAGGAGAAGAATCGCTTCCGCAATCGTCCCACCAACTATGCCATGAAGAAGACCTGCCTCATGAAGGAGCGTGACGCGGCCATGCTGCGTGGCGACTATGACATTGCCAATGATCTTGGTCAACAAATCGATCAGCTCGAGAGTCGCGCCTCCGAGCTGGACAAGAGACGCTCACACAGTCTCAATTTGATTTCCTACATTAACGATCGCAACCGCAAGCGCAATGTAGAGGACGCGGAAAAGGCCATTATGGAGGAGGCACGTGCCAACAAGGGCCTGAAGATATCAGATCCGTTTACGAGACGCATCACACAGCCCCGCATGGGCTTCAAGGGTGGCAAGAAGGACGATGACGATGTATTGCCAGCACCTTTACCGCCACCACCACCTGGCAAAAAGAAGAATGAGACGAGCACTTCCAATTCGAAACCAACGGACAGCAAGGACTACAGTTTGTACTCGCTGCACGACTTTGACATTGATCTGGATGTACCACTGCCAGGTAAGCTTCAGTGACTTCAGATTTCGATTCTTAGTTAGCCATTTAATAACACTCTCGCGTCTCATCTAATTGCAGTAAACAGCGCAAATGCGCTTCCCAAGCCGGCGATCAAACCAACCGAGACGGTGTCCAAGCGTTCGCTGAACCTGGAAGACTACAAAAAGAAGCGCGGCCTCATCTAGCTGACTCACATATACCGTTCAATTAATGGCGTTCTCTATCTATATTTACTTAGGTTAGTGTTGGTGTTGCGAGTAATTAACGTAAACGATTTGATGTGACGATTGAGAAAGATTATGAGAAGTGGGAGGAATGTTTGTTAACTCTCTCCATTTAAAGCAGTACGCAAATGAATCACCTATAGGCATAGTTTACAAATTGTATTATGTTTACGAATATATCGCTTTGTAATAATAGAAGACCGTATACGTTCATTCTCATTCAGTGGTTGACCAAGATTTGTTCAATCTACAATATTTTCAGAGATCTGTCGAGACTCTTGAATTACGAACCGGAGATGCACAATTTGCATACCGTTGATTTTATACATGTATGTTGTCGGATATGTTTGTGTGTGCGTTAATGTGTGTGATTCATTTTAATTTATGAACAACAATTAGCTGAATTTTACAAATTTTACAAGCAAATACAAAACTCATACACTTATAATATTATTGTAATTAAAAATAGTCTAAGGGTCACAAATTTGTAATTTTGTTTAGCTTTAAGTTCAAACTTTGTATTAGTTGCTGTATACTCTATCTATATTTGCCCTAAATAAACCATTACTTAAGACATGCGTACATAAGATACTTCCATCAAGTGTTGATTCCCCCCATAAACCTAAATATAAAAGCATGATATAAAATGCAGTAATTATAATGCGTCGGTTGTAAGCATTGAACGCTGTATTTAATTTAAATGTAATCAATTTAAATGTAGCCAGGTCTAAACAATAAAAAATAATAATACTATAATACACTCAATCCATCTCCCAAAATGTTGAGCAACATTTCAGTTCCACATCTGGACTGTCATCTTCTTTTAATTGCTCAACTGTATCATGATCCGAACTCGGACTTGAGTCAAGTCTCTTTTGACGCTTCTTTTAATTGGTTTGCAGTTTGTTTGCGCAGCTGTTGGAGCCCCCTTCGAGTTCGTATCCATCCGTAATTTAATTAATTCGATCAAATTGTCTTTTAATTGAATGTGATCGTGTTTCAAAAAAGAGTTCGAATGAAACTACACAACAATCTAAAGGTCACATATGAGAAGTTATATATATAAAAATAAATTACGACATGCTTTTAACGGACTTAATTTCGATAATATCTAATAAAGTTCTATGTAGAAAATATGTTAGTTGACAATCTGTCAGAAAATTTGTGTTTCCCTTGTTTACAGCTTGTCAGGGAAATTATGTCTAAATGATTTATGAGATTTCAAT
This sequence comes from Drosophila rellima, assembly GCA_035043635.1. Lineage (NCBI taxonomy): Eukaryota > Metazoa > Arthropoda > Insecta > Diptera > Drosophilidae > Drosophila > Drosophila rellima. The sequence continues at coordinate 10,884,544 of JAWNMV010000145.1, read as the reverse complement.
CTTGTTGATGGTATAAAATTTAATTAGTTCTCTAAATAGTTACACTGTGATTAGGATATACATATTTATACATTGATAAAAATAAAAGGTTAATTCAACAAAATTAATTAAATTATTTATTATCTATAGTAATCTATAGATAAACAACAAATTAACACAGGACGATTAATGTGTGCATTCAATATTTTGAAAGGAAAGAAACGAGATGAAAGCTAAAAAAACTAACTGGCGATCTGTCATTATAATAAAAAAAAACCATCTCCAAGAGAAACTGCATAAAACATTCGTTTTCGAGCACAAAGAGAATCCAACTATTATGCAACAATTTAAACAAAAATAATATATAATATGGCATGAGTAAATGCACTTCCGGTAAATGTTTTTTTATTTTTTTGTTAAAATCTTTGCATTCACAATATTAACGATGGTATATAGGGGAATGAATGCTTGGCCCGAATGGACAGAACTTCAGCTCGGCCGTCATCAACACGTTGTGAATGTGGCTGATCCGCTCACAATGATGAGCGAGGGGAGGGGCGGAGGAAGAGCAAGAGGAAGGGGCAGCATGCATGCATATTTCCCATTGTGGCACAATGACATTTTATCTCAAAGTATGCAACAGAAGCACGTTCTCTGAAGCGGAGAGTGTAATAGATCAGAAGTAACGGCAGCATCTGAATCGGAATCTGAATCTGAATCAGAATCAGAATCGGATTCAGAATTCTGAATGCTGAAAACTAGCGATGCGTATCCCATGCAAATGGACATGCCTGGCGTGGGTGTTTGTTTGTGGGGACGCTCTGCTGCATCTGTAGATACTTATGTGTCTACACAGGAAGAAAAAATCCAAGTGCGAAATACTTGGCTAAAGTACGACTTTTTGAAATACCTCTTCGCAGTTATTCAGTTAATACAGACTTAAAAATGCATACGAAAATTAAGAGTTTTTAACTTGCATTTTAGAATGGTATTTTTCTTTCGGTGTACTTGTAGATACATATGTATCTCAAGCACAATGCGTCGTCGTTGCCGAACATTAAAGGCTGCTAATCAACCGGCATTCAAGCAAAGAGCAAGTGGCTTTTTGAGCTGTCTCTGTCGCTCTGTCACTGAGACGCCTTCGTCTCGCTGTCCCCGCCCCCTCGACAGACGCCTCGTGGAGTGCTCGTCAGGGGACGCCGACTCGGATGCCACTGCGGCATGCAACAGATCCACATCGGCAGCTCAAACGATCAGTTCGACTCGCGACTGCAAACGCGCCGGAACATTTTCAATTTCAATTGTGACACGCGTCCACTTGTAATAGATTCATTCGATTACGAGTACGTGCATTAGAAACGTCGTTAAATCTGCGTTTCTCTAATTGAATTTAAATTCAAGTGCTGCAATATGTGTGCCACCAAGTGCTCAATTGATCTGTTAATATCGCTGATCCTCCTCCTGCTGACCACTTTAATTAGCGGCGAACTCAATTTCAACAATGATCTTGACAATAATCAGAAATTTAAAAGTATTCCCACAACCATAAAAACCTACGAAAATGACACCGTCCTCCTGCCGTGTTATTCGGACAGTAAGCGCTATTAATTATCCAAATCGAATTACTACAAAGTTTTTGTGATTGACATTAAGATACATTCGATTGTAGAGTATCTCAAAGATATACTATAAATAGCTAAATGTGTTTAGATGACCAACATTAATGGGCCTTGAAAGTGCTCCTTTGTGCTCCCTCACAGGGGCAATTGGACCCGAACAATGGCATTTAATTCGACTCTACGACTTGATTGATATTACGAGCACAAAGCACCTAGAATGACTTCACAATGGTCAGCTAACGAAATTCGTTCATCACAATGGATTTTCTCATTTCTTTTTCAATTTTTCACAATAGAAACATACACTTAAACGGATTTCATTAATTTAACGTCTTACTGCGTTAAGTTTTGTAGAAGGGCTTCCAATTTTGTCTCTCGAAAGAGTTGTTGACAGCAACCTATAGATCAAGTTACTAGATCGATCAGACAGCGATTTAGAAAAAAAATTAAGTTTAGATTGAAGACAATATAATAAGGAGTATTAAGACGATTCTTACCAGAGAAGATTAACATAATAACATAGTTCATTGCAATCTAATAAAAACTGAAAGTTTCCTAAAGATACAAAAGTATCTTTTGGGTGTGGGAGATTGTTTCTGTCACAGAAAATGAAAAAATTAAAAATATTTCATTGAAGTCTAATCATACACATATTAAAGCATAGATAGATACATAAGTATCATCTGGCAGAGTGATTTGAATATTTTCCTAGAAAATCGTACCAAAATAATAATTAAGATATCAAAGTTTAGTTAAAACTGAAAGTATCTAACAGATACAAAAGAATCTATTGGCTGTGCGAGATGTTAAGCATCATAGAAAATTGATTTAAATTACGTCTTACTCCATTTGCAGCTCCTTTTCAGTATGTGCGCTGGCATCGGGACAATGTGCCGTTGGTGGACTCGCGGCATCCGGAGGTTCTGCCGCCGGAACGTATCGTGCTCTGGTCGAATGGCAGCTTGCAGGTGTCCAATGTGAAGGCCGAGGACACCGGCGACTACTACTGCGAGATCATGTCGAACAGCAATCAGGCCGTGCAGTTGCATGCAATTGAGGTGCAGTATGCGCCCAGCGTGGCCACGGAACCCAGCGGAATCCTGGAGCTGGCGATTGGCGCCACCTTTGAGGTGGTCTGCCTGGCCCAGGGTGTGCCCCAGCCGGCAATCAGCTGGCGGCTAAACGGCAACACCTTGGACCAATACAGCAATGCGGCGAATCGCCAGAGTCACATCTTCGAGATCAAGTCCAGGAGCATGGCAGGATTGATCGAGTGTCTGGCAGTGAACGGAGTGGGTCAACCCGCCGTTGCAGGCGTTCATCTTCATGTGCTCTGTAAGTTTAGATTAGAAATAGTTGGACCATCTCCTTAATCCCAATCCCTCCGACTCTAGTTGCTCCTGAGCTGTCGCTGCCACAATCTGTAGTGTACACCAAAGTCGGCGATCGCGCTCAACTGGAGTGCATTGTGGAATCGGCACCGCTGGCGACGCTGCAGTGGTTCCATCACGGCGTGCCCGTTCAAATGGGCTCCCAGATCAACAGCCAGGAGACGGAGCTGCGCGTCAGCCACTCCCAGGACAGCTACGTCAGTCTCATCAAGCACCTGCTGGTCGTGCGGAAGGTGCGCGAGTCGGACATGGGTCAGTACGAGTGCCGGGCCAGCAACGCCATTGGCTTCAAGAGCGCCACCGTCGAGCTAACGGGACGCCCAATGCCCTGCATCTTCAAGATCAACCCCGGCACTCAGAGCTCCACGTCCCATGTGCTCGTCTGGCAGACGGAGAGCATGCTGCCCATTATGGAGTTCAAGCTCAAATTCCGACAGATTCCATCAGGTTCGTATGGCAAGTAATTTATTTATTTATTTAACGGCGACACAAATTAATTGCAATTAATTATAAAAAAAAATTTCACTTGAAACAAAATGAATATTATTTTTTTAATATTTGATCTTTTATTTCTAAAGCAAACTTAACAAAGTCCGTCAGAACCAACTGGACGGAGCTGACAATTCCAGCTCAAGTTACCATTGGTGAGTAGTCCAAGAAATGGAATTTAAGTATTTGACAAACAAATCAATTTGAGATAAGCAAATAAACAATCATTAATCACATCTTTAAAAATATTACGGTTAAGCTGAGAGTTTATTTGCCTATGCTTAAACAAAAATGGAAAAATGCCACAAATCAATAAACTGATTTTTCCCAATCTCAGGTCCGATTTACATCACTTCGTATACTCTGCACGGACTGCAGCCCGCGAGTCTCTTTGAGGTCTCAGTGCTGGCCAGGAACAGCTTTGGCTGGAGCGACAACAGCAAGATTGTGCGATTCGCAACTGGCGGCGAAGGTAAGTCTACATCTTTTACTGATCTTTCTGATCTTTAGCTTTTCTTATTCTACATTTTCAAGTTGAGCTGCCCAATTATTCGACGGAGTCGGAGCTGCAATATGATGCAACGGAGGAGGCCTTCGACAATGAGATAACCCAGAGATCTCAAGTTTTCACAGCGAGCATGATCCACAACAGCGCAGTTGGCCATGTTTACAGTGTCTTGGCCTATATTACGATACTCTTACAAATCTGTCTCGCAATGCATTACACATAAAATATATATGATACTCGTAATTTGTACTGATTTCAATGTTCCAAAAATAAATATAGTATGACAAAATCTTAACTTTAGCCACAAGAATTAAATGTATAATAATCCATGGGTGAATAATTTAAATAGTATACTTTGTTCAGTTCTGTTTGGAAGGAGTGGCATAGATCTCTTCAGGTTCACGCTCTGGAGAAAGCCACCACAGGGCGTCAAAGACGATCAACTGCAGGAGTCCTGCCCCGGCTGCACAGTCCTCGAACGTGATTGGAGGCAGTTCCCTCTTCACATGACTGGCGTATATCTTAAGCATTTGGTTGTTCAGACCCAACAAGGAGACGGGCATGTCGCGGTGCTCCTCGTGGTTCCACATTTCGAGTAAAACGCCCGGGAGTTGGTTGACATAGTCCATCAGCGGCTGCATAGCATTCACATTTTTTGCAGTGTTGCTATTGATGATCCTGTTCAGCTGCTCCTCGTATGTACTCCTCGCAAGCAGCGCACTTTCCAAGCGCATGGAACAGCGCACGCAGGCCGAGCAGAACATGTTCCTAAGCACCTGCTGCAGATCGCGAATGTCAGCGAGACACGGCAGCATTTCAACTCCGCTGGCCTCGACCAACTGCGTCACAGCTGGCAATCCGAGCCTGACCTGGTCACAAGCAATGGCCACAAAGTTATTCAATTCTTTAGCTCTTATCTCCGTCAATATGTAAGTCAGTGCCTTGGCAATGTTCTCTGGCGAAATGATCTGTAAATGTTGTTACTTGAGATCAAATCAGACCAAAGGATTTCATCACTCACAGTTGTCTGCAGAATTCCCATCTCCGCATCCTCGCTGGCAATGTTCTCACTTGTGATTAGCTGAAATGCAGTTGCTCCTGGCAAACAATTGTCATAAATTATATGGACAACTTACTGGCCACTCGAACTCCTCCGTGTTCTCATCCCAGCAGCGTAGCTTCGCCGTGCTCCTGGCATAGCAAAGATTATGCTCTTGGCCATTTGTCCGTGACATGAATATGGCAAATATCTGCAAAAGATATTACCTTTTAATGTATATTAATAGATTATTAATTATCTTAATAAACCAAATAATTAATTTATAATAATTAACTAATCATTTGTTAGCATTACCTTATGTACATAAGGTTCCTGTCGCACTATAAATTCATCCATATTCAACATGTACGTCTTGGAGTTATCAATGCGACTGAAAACCTCGGGATGGAAGTACTCCAGTCCCTCACCATCCTCCGTCCTGCGAACGAGCTCCAGTCTCCACTGCACTTTGCTACACAACAATTCGCACTCCGTCTGCTTCAGCGTCCGAATCTCAGCAAAGTCGCCAAGTTGCACGCGAGTGCCAAACTTTGTGATCGACGGTCTCCTGGGTCTCCAAGGCGGCTGATTGAATCTCTGCCGAGCCGAGAGCAAGCGCTCGTATCGCTCCTGCTTTGTCCCCTTTGTCACCAGGCCATAGGCGTAAAGTTCGCGCTCCAAGTCGAGCGCAGTAAATTCCGACAGAGGCACGTCCATTAATCCAATTGTAAACAAATATTCGCGCAGTGCTTAAAAGGGCTAAAGTTGTTCAGTGTTGGAAGCGGCTAAAATTGCAAGTTTCGCGCCAATAGCGAATTCTTATCGATATATCGATACCTTTTTTTTAAATAACTGTTTAAAATTGAATTTAAATTGTTTTCTTTTAGATTTGAGTAATAACTTAAATAAAACATATGAAAAACATGCCATGAAAATTTAAAATAATTAGTAACAGCTGAGGGCTAATTCCGAAAATAATAAGGAAAAATTAAAAAAAATGATAACTTTCAAAATGTATCAACATGGAATCGGTTTAGTTTTAACAAAGTTATGAGAGTTCTAAGTTATTGAAAAAAATAGAATACAATATTATGTAAGTATACAAAATCGAAAAATGTATAAAGAATGTTAGAATGTTCGTTAAATTATTTAAATGTTTATGCACTTATATGCATAACAATGTTTTTGATAGGGTTATAATTTATTAAAGTGATCTCACATTCACCGAAATTTTGATAAAAGTAAATAATAAAACAATGAATCTTGCCAACTACTCGTATGTATTCAAGTTAGTCAGCATGTCTGCATCATATCAGATAAGGAATGAATGAATCAAGCTGTTGACTTCCTGAAATGTATCAAGTTTTGATTAAATCAAATAAAAATTTCCAGAAAAAATTTATCAACTAATCTGAACTCTGACCAATCAACCAAAATAATTTTCTACCCAACTGAATTGTATCAATAAATGTTGCGATTTATTTCAAATTCTTATTCATACTGAATTTAAAAATAAAATTAAAAAATTATTGTTGTAATAAAAAGAAACGTATCCTTGAATATTTAATTCTCACTAATTTTTAATATACTTTGATATATTTAAGATTTCCAATAATCGTTATTAAACGAAAACTCCCTAATTGGCGTGCGAAGGGTATTAATTCAGTATAGGGCTTCAACAAGAGCAAAACCAACAACAACAATTGACAGTGACATTGCAAGCATCTTTTGGACTCATACTCCGTGTGATTGTCTCTCTCATTCTCTCGCTCAGATAAATTTGGCGCCACAAGAGCAACGCGGAAAAGAAGTGAGCGACACAAATTGTTTACCTGCAGCAGCAGCAAGCAGCCCCAAGAAGCGGCAGAAGCAGCAGCGAAACCAATAGCAACAACAACAGTGTGGTGAGAGCAGTGTTCCATTCCATTCGTTGCGGCGCGCTTTTGGCTCCCAATTGGCATCCAAGCACGCGCTACACTTACTTTCAGTTCTCGTTTGAAAAGCATCGCGACGGGTACGAAACGAGCGCGCAGCGCACCAAACAAATTCAAAATAAATACAACAAAAAAGAAAGAAAGAAAAAAAATACTCCTATCAATACTGCCATTAAGTACTTGAAAACTTCAATTTGTTTTGTGTGCGCGCACACACACATATACCATTAGATTTATCTATCGCTGAGCGAGCCAAAGCTTTTACATTTGTATCTAAAACAAATGAGTTAAAAAACTAAAAATAAAAAAGGGCTCCAAAAAATTATACATGGTGTTGAGCGAAAGCGTTGCAAGTGCAAGTGTTACAGCTGGTTGAGCATCCATCTTAGAGGGCGGGGGCCGGGGCCGGGGCCGGGGCCGGGGCCGGGGCCGGGGGCGGGGTTCGGAGGTCGGAGGACGGTTACCTGGTCGTAAATCAAAACTGCTCGTACAATATGTCGTCGCTGGCTGTTGGTTGCCTTTTGTAACGCTTGAGCCGAATATTTGTTGTTGCCTCTCTCTTGCGTCTCCATCTCCTTCTCCAACTCTATCTCCGCATCCGCACATCGTTCGCATCTCGAATGAACGCAAAACCTGTTTATTCCTCTTAATGTTGCGCCGTGTAAATGGCACAGGCACTTCACATTTATCCATTCTTTACCTGGCCCTGGCAGCAGCAACGTGAGCTGCACTGTTAACAACATCGACGGCGGGTGCAGCTGCCCCAAAGCCTGCCTCTGGTTTACACACTCACACTCACACACACTCACATTCACACTGATTCATAATAACGAAATTTATTGCCACTAGCCATGGCAATTTACAAGAAATAATAAAAACAAAAACCAATGCAAATTAAAGACCCAAATGCATTTTGGCAATCGCCACATTCGCAATTAGAAACAACAACAAAATCAGCAAACACAACAGCAACAACAAATATGCAAATGCAGTTGTGGCGCATTCTATAAATATATATGTGCAATATGTAAAATACTTGAATACCCCTAACATGCAGTTCTGTCGTCTGTCGTTTGTTTGTTGTTGTTGTTGTTGTTGTCGTTGTCGTTGTTGTTGTTGCCGTTGCCGGCTCTCTTCCCCAAAATGTACAGCAAACGAAAGCGAAAAGAATGAAAGGAAATGGGAATGGAATGAATTGACGGCGACAGAGGCTGTTGTTGTAGTTCAGCAGGAGTCCGACACAGATGGACACAGTTGGGGCAGGGGATAAAAGAAACATACATACATACACACATACAATAGCGAATTGTATTATTTACAGTACAAAGTTTTCAATTCAATTTTGAGGCAAAGCATTTCAATTTCCAATTCCAATTTCAAATTCCCAATGATCGTTGCAATAGCAAACTGAGCGCAGCTGCAGCTGCCTCACACACAAACACACAAACACATAGCCCTACATCTGCACTTGTGTGTGTAAACTTGGAGCACAATGTAAATAAACAAACGCCAAATAGACCAAAAAAACAAAAAAAAATGAAGACAAGGCAAGACAAGTCCAAGACAAGCAAGTAAGCAAGCAGTGATTGTTACGACCCCAAGACGAAGACGAACGATTGTCGTATGGAGAGGGCAGTTCCAAGCGTATTTGCGTTTTTTTCTTCCAGCTGACGTCATTCTTAAAAAAAGTTTAAATTAAACTAAAAATAATTGATCGATATTGCAGTTGAAATAACTTAAACTTAACTTGAGAATTTTTAAATGAAATACGTTCAATTGTTCTATTTCTAAATACTTTAAATTTGTAAACCTTGTACAAAATTCAAAACCGAAAAAACGACCCTCTTTAGCAGCAATGTCGAAAGAGGAAAAAGCCCAGTTCCATTTTACGTTTGTACCTTGCGCTCACCATTGATAAATATATTTCGAATTACTCGTTTGTGATAAGCACGAGCTTTTTTTATGGCCTGCACTTGTCATATGGTAGCTTAAGGTGTTATAGACCCTATGTTTTATTTTTTATCGTTTTGGACCCAGTCTAGAACATTTTTTCGCATTTTAACACAATTTAACGCTTTCCTCAAATGGGTCGAAAGACATTCGCAAGTGTTTGTGGGGAGTGTAAAGTGAGTGTATTCGTGTATTTGTGCTCAGTAGGCAACAGCCAAATACGAGTACTCGTACTCGTACTTGTACTCTTAGTATATGTGTCAATATGCAAATGAATATTCAGTATTCGTTTGTTGCATCGACTCAAAACGATTGCGAGACATTGCAAATGTATTTTGTGAGCAACATATGTACATAGAACAAATACCTAAATATCTTATATATGTATGTACACACGTACATAGGTCTATGTACCATGTGTAAACATGCGGCAGCACGAATGTATCTTTAAATGTTTGCATTTGAATACCCTTTACTTTTTGGGGTTACTATAATTATGTCAAAATAATTGTCTAAAAGCTGAAATATATCTTAAATTGATGGTAATTGACTTTATCAATGAATAGGGTATCTAAGCTTCGTTGTGCCTGCCATAGTTTTTCGTCTGTTATTTTTTGTATTTTTTTGAATTGCTGTTTTTCGTTTTTCAGTTTTCGCATTTGCACATTAATTTATTTATATGCATACATATTTGCATGCTTTTCAACTTGGCACACCCCGTGCCACCCCCCTCAGCGGGTCCGTTTCCCCTGCCCCTTTACTAACCACATCGACCCGACACGACCCACTTTGTAGCCGTCCAAATGCTCTGGCATTGAGTGAGCCAGCATGAAGAAGAAGAAGAAGGAGAGCTAGACACCGAGAGAGAGAGAGAGAGAGAGATAAGCAGTGACGAAGCGAGGGAGGCTGACCAAGGGGCTGGTAACGGGGTAATTTAGCGACCGGAGCGGAACAACAACAAATTGCAATTTTCGCACTGAGATCATAATATCATTGAGATACGACGCTTGACTACGAGACAAGCTTTTGGCTTGCATAACCCAAACAAATACCAATACCACTACCAATATCTATTAGCCATGTTTACCATTTAGCTGCCAATCAGCAACAAAATGTGTCCACTCTCAAGCTGTGATTTCTATCGCACAGCTGCGAATCTTAGCTGTGGCTTGCCTTTATTTTTCTTTTTTTTTCGGGGTCTCTTGACAAACTGATTTCGAATTCCATAAATAAAATATGCGTGCGCTTTTCTTTGATATTACTTTTTGGCCAATTTTCAGTTTCCGGCGAACGCAACGCGATTCGCATACGTAAAGACAAAAAACCGAAAAATTGAACAATTAAATAAAATAATAATGAAATATTTGTAGCTTTGCGGCTCCCAATTGGGTTTTGCAATTGGTTGTAGCAATTTAGTGGCAAATGAATTAAATCGGTTACCAGCAAAACATATTAATTACAGTTAACGATCTACCTCCGATAGAGCAACAACAAATACATAAACAAATTCAAAGTGCGTGCTGCCATATAAAAGAACAACAATAAAAGAGAATCGAACAAGAGAAAAGCGATAAAAATGAGAGCTACGCCGTGGATCTTTCTCAGCTGTCTACTAGTTGTACAATTTAATAGTGGTAAGTCCTCAACCTTTGATCAACTCAACTCCCAAAACGATTCCATCTGGCCTTTAATAGATAGGAATGTGATAATTTTAATTGGCACTTTAAGCTCACATTTCGATTAGAGAAACTCGCTTGGGGTAAACGCCCATCAAATGGGCAAAAGTAAATCAATTTATTGCGTATACGCAATGTTGGCATTTAGTCTGAAGTTCTGATAAAATTTATCAATTAATAGAACAGACTGGAAAAAATAAACAAAACAATATCAATAGTCACTCGTCAATAGCATAATTTGTATTTTTGCTTTGATGAGTAAGAAAAAACAACAAAGTGAAATTGTTTTGACTAAATTCAAATCATTCTAATGAGAGCCAAGTTTGACGTAAGTTAAGTTTATCTTTGTGGGAGATATTTGCACTAGTTTTATTTGTATATTAGACTAATAAGAAGAACAGACAGAATACTAAGCACTAAAGTAGAAACCTTTACTCATTTAATTTAAATAAATACTTTAAGTGCTTTTAAATCTCAACAAAGGAAAACCTCTGTATCTTTCGTAGAATTACTTTTTATTAAAATAGTCAAGAATAAGCAAATATTGTTTTAGTTCAAGTTAATACTAAAAAAATAATCTAGCAACAATTCAATTCAATTTAATACAATATACAATTATGAATTAAAGTTCATTTAACTGTTTCACGATAGTTAAAAGTAATCAATATAAACAAATCAATTCATAATTCAATGAGAGGGGGCGTTGACAATTACAGTTTTTACGTAAGTGTCAGAATTATGAATTACCAATGCGGCATTTGTGCCATGTTAATGGGAATGAGCAGGCCCACATATCAATCTGATGGGATGTGCGTGTGTGTGAGCATGCTTATGTGAGTAAGTGTGAAAGTATGTGCCGTCACATACTTGCTCGTATCTCATTACCACGTTTCGTTCCTACCACCGACAAAAGCTAAACCCTTAGACCTGAATGCCAGTTGTGGGGCCAGCATATCTTATCGAGAGAGAGAACGCTTATCTATTCTTGAAAGTTAAATTTCATATGCGTTCAGAATTATGGCGCAAATGTAGATAACGGTAAACAACATTCTATGGTGACTCCAACTCAACTCAACTCGACTCAACTCGGTACTGTTATTGTTATTGTATTAATATTATTATGCTATCACTGAGGCTGCGGGCCATGTGCCAGCTCCGAACTCTGGAAACAGCCAAGTTTAATGGGAAGAGCAAATATTTATTGTGCAAAGAATGGCAGTCTGATGTTAGATATTTGCTAATGCCAGACACGCAGTCAGTGCCTGCTTTTTCTCCCTCTCTTTCTCTCTATCTCTCTATCTCTGTACCTCCCTATCACCCTTCTCCATCTCCAAACGATCTCCGTTTTCATCCAGTTTCCAATTTGCTGCTTCAGTTTTACCCTTTTGCCAGGGCCACCATGAATGAAAATTTTTAATTAACTGAACGCTTTTCCAATTTTAGGCATGCGATAAGACATGACAGCATGGCAAATGTCGAAATCTGACTATTTACCATTTGATTGTGTATTGGTATGCGTACATATACATACATATATACGCACAGTTTTGGGCTAAAAACTCTGCCAAAAAGTCGGGAAAAGAAGTAAATAAATACATCAAAATAGAACAAGTTCAAAGCATATTTTCATTGGTTTTTTTCTTTTGTAAATATTTTGATATGTTTTTGTTGCATCAAAACTTTGAACAAATTTGACGGATGTTGACACAGTAAGCAGCTGTACGAATTATGTTTGTTAATTCTCAATTGCGACACTAAAGAATATCGACAAAAAAAAAGACAAAAGTCTACTCTATAGCACATTATGATTATAATCTTCAAATTCTTAATTATTGACCGATTATTAAAAAAGTTCAAGCAACATTTTGTTGGATTTCAAATAACAAATAATACAAAAAGCATAACAAAGTTCGGGTTTTTTTGCAGATCGTATTTCTGGATAGAAAAAAGTGTGGTGGTTCTTTGAAACTAAAATAATTTATCAACTGCTTAAAAATTCCGAAAATATTAAAGAAAAAAATTAGCTGCTCCCCAGAGATTATGCATAAGCTTAAGAATGTTTCGATTTGTTGGAATTTCGTATCCAAAATGATCTCGAATTACGCATTCACTTGCCGTGCCCAGCACTTTGGATGGATTTGATGAAAATGCTGTCCGAAAATCGCACAATAAATCATTTGGGGGAATCAATTGATCCATCAAACCGCCTGATTCCACGGATCATGGACAGAGGCGTGCCCTCAGTGATCCGTGTGCAAAAGTCTTGTGTACGGAATGGAACCACGATCGATGCGAGGCGAACCAATTGATTTCAATTTAATTTTCGATTTGAGAATGTGTTTTCGTTTTTATTTGTGACGATATGCAAATTCATGGAATCGAATTATGTATTGTACAGAGACTAAAATTTATGCCGTCTGTCTGAGCATTTGGACATTAGCGTTAGTCTAACATTGCCTCGCCTGAGGCACTTTTATGACCCCCGTCATGACAGCTTTCCCTCCTCCCAGTTCCCCCCCCCCCCACTCGACGAGATACCAATTTCAATTCCATTTTTCGGTTGCGGATTTTTTGGGGCCTAATTCACAACCAAAATTGGCCATTGGCGAGCCTTCAATATTTATTTATACAGACGATAGTACATATATTCCATTGAGACAGACATGGCATTTTATTTGTTTACGAGTTGACCCAATAACTTGGCGGTACTCGTATCTGTGTGCGTTCTGACGAATACATATATATACTCGTGTATTTTACCCTGCTATATCCCCATATGTAGGACACTAATGCAGTCTGACTGAGAGGTGGGCGCATCATCAATCGTGATGATAATGAAACAGCAAAGCAACAAATGCAATTACATAATATAATATAGTAAGTGCTTATAGCAATCATCTTGAACTGAATCTTGAATTGAATGGACAACAACAATTAAAGTGGTCGCTCTTCTTATCATTCAAAAAGCGATGCTTTCCATGCTGACCTTACTGATATGTCAACTCTCAGCCAGCCAATGTCCAATTCTATAAATGTCCAAGTCTGATATTACAATTTCCAATATATAAGGTTTATGATAAATTATGATATAACAGCGTTGCACTAAGATTTCGGTTTTTTTCAACTGTGATATTTATAATTGAGTTGACTAGACTCGAAATTTAAAAAAGAAAAGATAATCAAATAACTCTATGTACTTTAAAGTTCCCAACAAGTTAGTTCCATTGAGTGGAGTCGCCATTTGATAGATGAACTTTGACTGTTGGCATACCGAATTGCATGGCAATTCCCTTGGCTCAGTTATTACTGTGTCAACTCTTGAGGAATTCAAGAGCAACATTAAGACAAATTCCAATTCCAATTCCAATTGCTGACGCCATTCCCAGCGCAGTCGCAGTCGCAGTCGCAGTCGCTGAATGTCGCTGGTCGAGTCCCAAAGGCCAAAGCCATTACGGCATTAAAATCAAAAAGCTGAGCTGAGCAGGCAGACAGCCAGGGGAATGGGGAGGATTTTTGGGGGGAAGGATTCTGAGAACGATGCTGTTGGCGCCGCGTCGTCCTGACGCCATTGTTCTTGTTGTTCTGCCGACTCACGCTGACGATTGCAGTGGGAGCTGAAGTATCATCCATATGGCAGACTGCTGAGACTGTTGAGAAATGTTTTCCCCTCCATTCAGTCGCCGATCCAAGGACAATGCGAAAATGGAGTGTAACTGACAACGGGGCAGCTGACGCATGTGGCAAGTCCTTGCTACCCCTTGAGTTGACCCACTTAGGCGTAGTCCAATAGACACATGGGATTGGCAATGGAAACTGGAAACTGGGACTGAGTTGGCCTTGACTCACCGAATACAGCCGAGTCAACTTTGCGGCTGACCAAGATTGCACATTTGGCTGGCTTTTCAATGATGTCGGTGAAGGTCTCGGTCTCCCCATGGTGCTCTTCGATGCTCTTGAGTAAAATAATAAAAAAAAGAAGCAGTTTCAGTTTCGATTTCAGTTTTGGTCTCAGTTTTTGGTCTTGTTCAAGTCGATTGCCTTAAAAAGGGGAATTGGATAAGATAACTGGCTCTGAGTGTCTTTGCAGTCGATTGCCAAGTCTTTAAGGTAAACGCTTTTATCGACGCTTGATAACGCGTCGTGTCCAATTGAAGCGACTTCAAAATGATGATGATGATAATAATAATAATGATGATGTTGATGAGACTTGCGTAACTCTTCTACCTCCACATAGCTTCTACTTATCTTACCCATCCAAATCCAGCATAAATAAGATAATATATTTTTTGGATGACGTTAGCTCTCTACGCCTTGGATGACTCATTGACGTGGGCACTGAGTCGTGAGATTGGAATTGCCGTTAGTTCACCTCCAATACATGTGTACATATCGTATATGGCATGCAAATTGTTATTGCTTATTTACCATTTGTTATTGGTAATGGCGATTTGCGTGAATCGCTGTGATAAATTAGTCATTAGTTTTACATACAATAGCATAACAACGATGTGTCTTTTTTTTTGATTACGTGCATGTAATTCGAAAAGACAACTTTACCTTGATACGGTTTTGTCGTCGACGCCTTTATCGATGCTAATTAAGATTCCATCACCCTAATATGACAAAAAACTCGTTTCTCTTATGGCTTGCATCCAATTTCGTCTGTCTATAATTAAAAAAAATAATTGCAGATCTCCCTGTTCTTTTTTATTGCTATTCAAAGAGTTTTCGATCTGCAAACTAAGAAATAATATGAATAACTATTGTTTTAGATCTTTTTTTAAGTATACGAGTATAATTTGCGTTGTTGTATAAGTTAAAAAAAGTATTTAAAGATTTTTTAAAATAAAAAGCAAGTTTCATCTAATATAATTCATCTGAATAATTCCCATCACATGCCTGGAGTATTGGATATTCTGAATGATCATTTATACCATATATGAAATTAATATAATCAGTAAGAAGTCACTATATTATACTTATCTACAGCTATCTTTTTATCTACAATGATTTTGATTCCGAAGGGAATATAGACTACTTCCTGAGTATTCCCCTAGCTATGAGTAATGTACATAGATATTTGTATAACACGAAAGGGCTCGATTGTGTCTTCTTCCGTTCAATATTCCGACTTCCGCTTTGCAAGTCAATTTCCTAAAAAGTAAAGCAATAATTTCTGACTGCAGATCGTATGACAAACTTGTTTAGTAACGCTCCCCACTTAATGGCGATGGGGTGTGATTTTTATCAATTCCAGTTAAGAGTTTCATAGACCTTGTAAACAAGTAGAGCAAACATGTTATTTCTCCCACCTCCCGTCAATGAATCATCTTTAACCTGTCTGTTTTTTTTTTGTATCTCCTTTTTTGTTTCTTAGACTTTTGTCGTGCGTCACCAACTGGGGATGCAGAAGATGATGAGTTCCAGAACGACGGTGATTATGGTGATTATGACGAGGACGAGTCGGCGACTTCGGACAGTCAACCACCTAAAATTGTAGAGGACACGTTCAGTGAGCCGCTTTACTTTGAGGAAACCGAGATTGCGATGAAAGCCAAGCCGGGAGACACTGTGATCCTCAACTGTGATGCCCGCAACTTTGCAAGTAAGCAACTGAGAGTCTCTCTCTTCTCTTCTCTTCAGTCTATAACTTAAAACTTATATAAATTTAATTTATTAATTTATTATTTTAATTGTCAAAATTAATTTACTTTTTGTCGAACACTCTTAGTCGTGCTTTATTAACTTAATGAAATAAATTAAAAGAAAGTCGAACCTCTTGATACACTGTAATTGAATATCTTTATTATTATTATATTCTTTGATAGTTACCAATGTTGCCATGTGGTACAAGAACACCACGCTCGTGGCAAATGGACAGAACGCCATTAGCAATCGAGTGGAGGTGATGAAGAACAATTCCCTGAAGCTGACAGCTGTGACGGCCGAGGATGCGGATGACTATTATTGTTTGGTCTTGCCCCAGAACGTGAGGCAGCACACAAGGCTGACGGTGGGCGCCCGGCTCTCGATCCTTTGCGACGATCGCGATGTTACGGATCGATCGCAGACGTTCAAGCAGGGCGACCACCACAAGCTGCTCTGCCAAACGTTCCTGCCCACCAAGACAGACATCAAGTGGTCCTTCAATGTATGTGCTAATCTCATATCTATGGTCTCCAAGGCTGTAGTCATGTTTCTTCTAGTTGCCATATTTCTATTTAACTCTTCTTCTCTTTTCGCAGGGCCAGAGGTTGCCGACATCCGCGGAGGACTCGGCCAACGGCGTCGTTGTGCTGGAAAATGTGGACGAGGAGAATGTCGGCGTCTATCAGTGCCTGGGCGACGATGGCAGCTCGGATCCGCCACATGGCATGGTCACCATCGACGTTCAGTACAGTCCCAAGGTTTCCACGCACCGACACCATGTGAACACCCAGGAGGACGGAAGTGCCGAGCTCTACTGCGATTATCGGGCCAACCCCATTGCCATTAGCTTCTTCATCAAGGATGGCAAGACTCTGTCCTTGTCGGACAAGTATTCCATCAAGAACTCACTGCACAAGGAGCACAATCGCACCACGCTCATCATTAAGCATGTGGATGAGAACGATCTGGGTGAGTATCTGTGCCATGTGGAGAACTCCATTGGATCCAACGAGGTGCGTGTCCAGCTGAGCTACAGCCCCGAGACGCCTCAGTTCGAGAGCAGCTCCATCGATGGCAACAAGGTCACCATGCATTGGTTGGTCCGCAGTCTCCAGCCCCTCTCCGAGGCCATGTTGGATTACAAACTGACGGGGGTAAGTTCCACCGGGAAACTGTAGATAAAACCCCGATTTGATTTGGTTTGTCAATGAATTCTTACAAATATTGTAAATCTCCATTTATTTCATAATTTCATAATATTTTAATTTTTAAAAAATATTAAATATTAAAATTAAATATTTTATTTCTATAAAATTAAACCCTTCACTTTCCTACAGTCCTATACGTGGAGCACCGTGTCGATGATCAAGACACATCGCCATGAGAAGGAGAGCGGCATCTGGAAGATCACCCATCAGATGGAACTGACCCCTGGACTGTGGCACGCACATGTCAAGACGAAGAACACCCACGGATGGTCAAACTTCTCGCCAGATCACGATTTCGTCATTCAAGATCCCGAGGGTACAGTATTCCCTGTCAATACATAACCGGAACAATCACTTAAATTAGCTTCTTGCTACTTTTGCAGCCTCCAACGTAATCGATGAAGGCGCCGTGCCACCAGAGGATTTGGTACGTGCCGGATTTGGACCTGTGGGTGGTGACAGCAAAGATTCAGCGTGTACAATCAGCTTATTGCCGGGTTTGATCATAGCCGCATTCAGCATATCTTTGCTACGACTCTAAGCGCAGGGAACGGGGAGCAGGTACAGGGCCATGGGAACTGTACATAAATACGTATTTCAAGTAAAAAAATATGCCTTGAACCCGGTACCTGGGCAACTGGCCACCTGGTCAACTGTTCAACTGGCCACCTGGTCAAATGTTCACCTAGGCACCTAGCAGCTTATTTATAAGAATGCCAATGCAAAAGGAAATACCCAAGTATTCTAATTATACAAACATGCAAAATCAAATGCTAATGCGCCTAAAAGGGGTCAATGTTAATGTTAATGTTAATGTAAATGTTAATCTAAAAGAAATCAATCACGCATAAGCAAATCTAATTGAAACATTTGTGCCAACAAACATCCGGAAACTGAGAGATCAAGAGAGAAAGGGAAAGAGGAAGAGAAAGAGAAGGGAATGAATTACTATGTGTAGCTTAGTTTAGATAAAGTTAAAGTTAAAGATGCGACGATTGGTTGAAAACCGCCCAAAACCTAGCATATAATATTTATTTGTTTGTATGTACGATGACAGTGACGATTACAGTTTACATAAAATCCGAAGGGAATAACCTGAACAAAAGAACAGTGGCAGATACAGAAACAGAATCAGATACACATACAGATACAGATACGAATGTAAATATGAATATGGGTAAAAGAGGATCATATGGAGTGTGTTGTAGACGGGTGAACGGATGCTTAACGATAATTAAGATGTGGAAACTCTTTTTATATTTTATTTAATAAATATATTCGAATTACGAGAATCACTGGAAATATTATGATAACTAGACCAAAGCTTAGACATATGTACCTTAACCACATACATATGTACTACTATTTTTTACGACGGGATTAAGAGGAGTCGAAGATTGTCGAGGAATCCGCAAGATACTTATTGGTTAAGAGTTAGATTGAACAAACGGCGCGGTGTGTTACAGAATGTACTTATAACAAATAAATATAATCAGGCAGAAAGTTAAGGATATGTAGAAGAGCAAGAGGAGAGTCGCTTATTTGTTTGGCTTCGATTGAAATTTGTTTGCTACAATACCTGAAATTAGCCATTGGCCATATATAAATGCAACCGCTGATCATACAGATGTAATACAGTATATACATATATACTAACAATCAAAGCATCAATATAAGAATATATTTTGTATACTTATATTTTATTTAAGAATCATAAAATTAATATTAAAATTAAAGTGGAAAAATTAAAAAAATCAATATACACATATACACATATATTTAAAAATGATAAACGTGCCAATTGAAGCGACCGATTTGAGGATTGTGTCGACAAATGTTCCATATGAATTTTGCAATTGCAAAACCTAATTTCGAAAGCCGACCTGTTAACATACTACATACATATTTAAAGCCAGTGTCTTAAACAAATATTGTAATTTTTTCATTTACTTTTAATTAATGCGACTTTAAGAATATATACATACCGATTAAATAAATAAAGCAAATTTCGTGCATTGTATTTTTCGCATTTGCATTTCAATTAAATCCAAAACTAATTCCATATTCCTTTTCAGAGCTCTTCCGACTTACAACTTTTAACTCAAATTCGCTGAAAAGTGTTTTAATTTTCCACAGATCCTAGAAGTATGCTTTAGTTTTTATTTTGTGATTGAATACAAATAAAATTTGGTGTGAATTTAAACAAGATTTTGTATACTTTGGTTTTTTTAATAAATAAAATCGTTTGTCTTTACAAAAGGGGAAATTCACGATCAACAAGACTTAAATAGCTTATTTAGCTGTTGGAGACAGAAGCGGGGGAGAGAGAAATGCAATTTCAGTGTAAATATATCTTAGCACATCCAAGGGACATTTTATAAATCGCTGCGTAATACTAATCTACGATTAAATCTAAAACTGCAAATGCTCCAGAGCTGCTAAAAGTACCGCAGACAGGGGCAACATCAGGAACAGCCCATGTATGCTGCTCTGAGCGGACTTGGAGCTCTCCGGCGTTATGACGTCCATTGAGTGATCCCCCAGAACGACCAAGACGTGTGCGAAAGCCTCGTCGGGCAGCAAATTGCAATAATAATCTCCGGCATCTTGGGGACTCGACTTCAATATGGTCAAATCGTAGGTGGTCGAATTGAGGCTGAAGTTTGGCACTACCACGGCATTGCCAATTGAGATACCCTTCGATCCTTGGTACCAGAGTACGTTGCTTTCTACAATTGATAGACACATGTGTTTAATTCAACTCATTTAAAATTAATTTATTCACTTACTTTCTCCTATCTTAAAGTCGCACTTCAGCACAACATCCTCGCCAAGAATTCCAGTTACCGTTGTAGTCTTTGTTCTGTTCTTTTGCGGAATGAAGGGTTCCTGGATGTTTGTCGGTTGGCTGGGACTGCTCTGATCATCGTCATCATCAGCGTAATCATCATTAATCATGACATCGTCAGCCTCTGAGCCTGATGGATAAGAAAGAGCTGAAAAGAAAAAGAATTTAAGTTGAAATTAATTATAAGAAAATATTTGGTATTATTTATAATTTATGCTAGGATGCTGAAAAAAATATAATAAATAATAAAATAAATTTATAAATTTTTTATTTAAAATGTTAAACAATTTAAATGTTTATTAGTATTTACGGACCACCTTGAAAATTAAATCGTTTTACGATCTGATCATCATTATCTGAAGTTTTACGAGACCTTTTGATCTGTCTAGTATATAAAATAAAATAATGATTGCTATGGTAAAACAAAGTACCCATAAAAAGAATACCCATATAAAAAAGACTATTATGCTAGCGCCTGGTGTGTGTTTCTTGTAGGTGTGTTGGGTGTGCCATATTGATGGCCCACATTTCCTGCTGGCTAATCGCGTTGTGCAGTGCATTAAATTGAAATCGAAAACCAACGAACATATTTTGTTTTGGCAATGCATTAGGGCTGCTCATCAGTGAGTTGTGTTCATGTTTACTTATACAGTTTGCAGCTCATATTCATATCCTGCACTCATAGATACAGAGATACAGATACAGATACAGCAGCGGATACGGATACAATTAAGGGGGGTTAGACTGTGGCAGGGACAGGCAACACCAGCTGCATTTTCGGGTTAAGGCGATTCGCATGTTTTTCCCTGCTTCATAATTTCAAATATTTCATTTCATTTCCTTAATTTCTCCTATACACACACACACACACATACAGAAGCATAAATACATTTTTGTCAAAGTCGTATGAAAACATTTCAGGGAAATGGGGTCACATGAAAATTGGGTGCACGGGGCAAATGAGAAGCGAGAAATTAAAATAAGCGAATGGAAAGAGAAAACAGCGACCCCATCCCCCAAATCCCGTGTCGGTCGGCCGATCGCCGCACCCACATGAGCATATGTATGTGCTCACTGTCGGAGGAAAAGGGACGGGGACAACATTGGTGCCATGGCCCGCAGTAGCAGCGACGCGACGCGACATCGACTGCGGCAGCGGCAGCGTCGTCACTTTGCGCTACTTGTGTTTTTAGTGCTGTCGACAGTGGACACAAAAATCGAAAAAACATTTCACAACAATGTCCATTTTCATCATGGCAACTGCACTGCACACGCACACACACGCACACTCACATGGACATATCACACCCTCGCTCCTCGCTGCAGACAAAGTGTCGAGAACGGCGAAGGGTGCGGGAGAGAGATAGAGAGAGAGAGAGGGGGCGGGAGCGAGTGGGGGAGAGACGATCAGACGATTGTGAAAAAGTTTAAATTTACATTCGTATTTCACTTCTGCCATTTCTGGCGTCGCGTTTATGTCTGTGCTGCAGCTACTGCATGTGTTATTGTTGTTGTTATTGTTGTCGATGTTGTTGTTCTCTTTATTGTGTTATTCTTTGCCACACACACATACACGCGCACGCACACACTGACACACTCTTCATTATGGCCACTTTTGTTGCTGTCGCGTTGCTGTTCAGCGTTGCGTGCTGAAATTGTAACTTGCCATAAAGTTCGGACACTCGCACAATAACAAACGACTGACAAAGTCCCAGCGGGTATGCTCGACTACGAGAATACCACCTAATAATCTTGTCTAAATAAAATTAAAATTGATTAGCAAAGCAAACAAATAATTATTCTTAATCTTAAATGTATATTAAAAAACTATTTAAAATATTCAAATTTTTATTTAAAATTCAGAGTTCACCAGTCTTAATAAAATTTTAAATTGTTTCATCAGTAAAGTTAAAAAAGCAACTCTTAATTTGTACTTTGATTTAAAAGGCTATCAAACAATAAATTATTTTTAACATAAATTGAAATATCACAATTTAACTATTTGTTTCAGTTTTAATAAAAAAAAATATTAAAATAAAAATAAATACAATAGATTGATATTTTTCCCTTTATACAGATAATACATTTTCATATTAGTTTTTTGTGATGAAAAAGAAATATATATTATCGCACTCCTATTTTAGTGCAGGGTATCAAGTGTTAGACGACTTAAATTTCAGCAGTTAATGCTCTGCGGATACGGATATAGCCACAAGCACAGCGACATGTGTCAGAATGTGGGTGACTGAACTTGGGATCTCGGCAATTGGTTTAGCTGCACAGAAGAAGAAGAAGAAGAAGAAGAAGAAGAAGTGGAACCAAATTCTTTAAATGAACGCAAATGAATTTGTAAGTTGCATTCCTTTCGGACCAATTCGTTACTTCGCCGGATACGGATGCCACATCCAGCCAAGGAAAATAAAATAAAAAAAGAAGCTAACGCATTAACCCCATCGACTTCTCTTTGTCGTAAACTTGGTCCATAAAATTGAAGAAACAACAACAACAAAAAACCATTGCATGTGCTTCCCAGAAAAAATGCCAATGAACCAGGATGCGAGCGACACCAGATAATATATGGATAAGTCAAGCAAATAAAGTGTCTTCTTACATTTCTTACACATTTTAGCAGTTTTTCAATGAAGCGAAAAGAGTCGAAACTAATGTTTACACTTTTGTGCAAGTAATGAAAACTTTAAGGTGAATTGTTTAATTTAACAAGTAAAAAGCAATACACAAAAAAATCATAACACGTGTTTAAAATGCTTCCACGGTATTAGATATCCACAAAAATGTTGAAATATGTTGATTCGAGTATCGAGTGATATTACAAACCTTCGGAAGGCTATCAAAATTATAAACTCTGGTTATTTCAATGAAATTCATGTGTAAGAGATCTCGTTGGATTTTCTGATTGGATTTGAAATGTAATGCTCCATATTTGTGCTCCACTAAATGTATTCCCATGAGAAAGATTTCTTCGCTTCTTTGTCATGTTTTCAGTGCTTAAGATAACACAATTGTTGCTCATCTCGATGCTGTTTTCCTGTTTTAATTGGTACTCAGAATTAGGCCAAAAACTATTTATCATAAACACGATGATTCTGGAAATTTTCAGCTAATAACCCCCAGAGGCTGACCCCGTCCGACCCGCGAGCGGATGACGATGACCACTGGGTTCATTTGGGTCCCTCTCCCAAAAATGTGCCAGTCATTGGCAGTTGCATGGAATCAACCAAGTGCAGCATTTTTACTACCTGATAAGAAGAGGCGAGTGCGGCCTAAAAGCGCTCGGATGTGGCCCTGATCTTTGATCTCCTGTCTCTCCATCTGTCCGTTGTCCGTCTGTGTTTTCAGGTTTTCAAAGTTAGAGCTGCCCCTACGTGACGGACCCTGACTGTTGTTCGTTTGCTTCGGGTCCAGGCCAACTGTCTAACTGACTGACTGACTGACTATGCGTTATACGAGCCGAAAATTATGCTGTTTGTGTGGCTTGGCTGGCAGATAGAGACATGAAACGAAGCGGATAATGATAATGGCATTCTGGTTCTCTGAAAGCGATCAGGTTACGGACCAGAAGGGACAACCCGACAGAGCCATAAACCAGGTTCTACCTACGCATCGGGGCAGATGTGCAGCAGTCTGATGATCGGACCCATTGACAAAATAACCCACACAGAGAAATAAAAATACAAATAAAATATTCGCATTCAATTAGAGTTGAAAGGCCGCGTGTCCTGTGCGTTGCCAAGGGGATTGAATTGAAACAGGATTTGCCAGGAAGGCAAAATCGATGCAGATGCTGCCTAACGAATTTGCTGGCAATTTCGAAAAGCTGTTCGACTGAAAATGCAAATCAAAGTACTTAAATTTGTACAAATTGTAAAAATTAATGTGGGCAGTTGTTGCGTTAATCGACGTTCAATTGAAATGAAGCGGGCCTCAAATGCGATCAAGTGGTGGCCAGTAAAGAAATTCAAACTCAAATTGAAATGAAAGTACGATTCAGCACATAAATTACACATCGACATGAATATGCACTTACAGTCTAACCAAATTTAGAAGTACGAGTGCGAGGCAGAACATTGATTTCACTCCCATCGCCTTCTTTCAAAGTGCGTGCTCCGTCAGCTTTATGATCAGCGCCTTTAAATTTCTGGCAGTGGAAGGGAAGGGAAGGGGAAGGGGCGCCCAAGGCATAGTCTGGAGACATGGACAACATTTCCCGTTGCCCAAAGTGCACGTGTCGGCACTTATGAGTTGCCAGTCGCCAGTTGCCAGTTTCGAGTTGCAAGTGCCTCGATGCGGGCACATAGCCAAAACTTGGAGTATATATGTACATAATGTATACATACATTCATCATATAAACTATATATATATACTTGAATCCCCACAAAAATTCCAATAGGTCAACAATAGACAGTCTTCACTCGCAATGACCGAAACTCGCAGAGTCCGAGTTGTCGACGCCGAGCGCATATTAAAACGCTCTCCAATCCGAGTCGGCATTTTGGGGCGAGATTGGGGCAGGGCTTGGCCCAGGGTTCGGGCTCGGACTCGTGTTCCATTCCACTCAAGTGGCTCTGGTGGCATGTAATTAATATGCGGCACTCCTTTTCCAGCACCGCCAACTATTTGGCGCAAAAGGCAACGCAGAGTTCTTTATGTTTTATTTTATTTTCTCCTCTTTTTCTGGTTCTATTCACTTATGTTATTTATGGCTATGCTACGGCCATTCCCTTTCAAGTGCTCATGTGTGTGTGTGTGTGTGTGTGTGTGTATAAGTCATAGTTGTACATAATTGTTTAGTTCGAAGACCCATCAATAGAGACCGATATCAAATAGCCACTGAGTTAACGCCTAGCAAATTTTGTGTACAACTCGAAACAATTAAGAAAAAAACTTTATAATTTAAACTTTGTTCCAAAAATTTTAAATTTGTTCAATTAAAATGTTTTTAAGTCAAAAATTTCAAATTATTAAAATAAAAATTCTTTAGAATAATAGCTTAATTAAATATACATATTACAAATTTACCTTGATCAAAATAATAATTCTTTACCTTAATACTTATTTAAATCAATATCCAATTTTGAACTTCAGATTGATGATTGAAGAAATAATTTGTAATAACAAAGAAGATAAAATAAAATGTATGAATTCTGGAATATTTCTGTATTCACACTGAATTTGTCACACCAATCCATATCAATTTATAATATTCATTCTGTTAGTCTGATTGATAATATTCTTAAATGTTCCTTAATTAAATTAAATGTATAAAGAATAGAAAATAAAGTCAAATTTCGATTTGATTGCCTACACAATGGAGTCAAATCGAGACAAACGGCTGTCAATGGACGCAGTTAAACTCTTTTATAATACCATATTGTTTATAGATTGATTTTCAGTAATTGTTAGAGTAACTGCGGCTTCTGCAGCAGCTGAATCATCATCATCATCATGAGCATGAAGAGCTCTTCATTATCATTGTGATCAAAACGTTTAATTTTTATGTTTTAATGTGGCACAATTTATATAGAATGTGGGGAGTAAGATAGAGAGGAGTGCGTGTCTCTTATGTACAGTGAGTACTCGCATATGGGAGTCAGAATAACAACAACAGATGCTCAAATAATAATCATACCCGCCTTTTGCCCCACTTGAGTGCGCACACTCGGAGACCGCAACCGAAATCCAAATCGAACCCTCTCTCTGTGTATCTTTAAACCTCACTTTGGAAGCGGCACCCGCACCACAAGAAGAAGCCGGAGAAGGAGGAGAAGCAGGAGGGGGAGGAGGGAAGCAACAGCGCCAATTCGCCAGCTCAGTTAAGTAAATTGATTCTTTAATTGTCGAGAATTGGTTACGAGTTTGTTTAACTCGCTTCGCCGCTTGGTGGCATGCCCCTTCGCTTGCCCCCTACCACAATGCCCCCATCTGATGCACACAGACACAGAGAGAGAGAGAGAGAGAGAGAGAGAGAGACAGAGTGAAAAAGAACTGGAATGGGAATGGGAATGGAAATGCGAATGAATCGGGCGGCTTACTTGAAGCAAACTTGTATCTGCATTCGTATCTTTGCTTGCACTCGCAAGAATTCCAACCAAAAACAACAACAACTTCAGATCTATGTATCTGCTATGAGTCAGAGATTCCAAAATAAATATGTATGCAAATACCAGAGAATTATGCAAAAGACAGACCCAGCCCCTTTTCAGCGATCAAGAGAGGATCTTTTTATTTTGAAAGTCTCCGGCTTCTTGGATTCTCGGATTCGCGGTTGTGAAATTTAATGCCCTCCCGATAACGAAGAGCAGCGGCAAAAGGTAGACAAACAAGAGCAGAGATAAGGTCAGATCATTTAGCTTATTTACCCATGTCACAGGCAGACGAGAAAAAAAAGAGCAGACGAGTATTATATTATAATGCCAAATGTGAAAAATTGATGGCCATTTCGGAATTGCCATGAGAAAAGAAAAATATGTATGTATATATATTTTTAAGTTCAGCTCTCTTAATTCCTTCATATGCAATCCAATCAAAGCGATTGCAATCGCATTGTTTATGGCCAAAAAGGGTTGCTCAAGCCAGCCAAGGGGAGAGCGTCTTAGGTAACTCGGCTTTGAATTTGCAAAAAAAAGAAGGGTATAAAAAACACACATTCTCACGCTGCTGCAACACGCTTCCCTAACCGAAATCGAACCAAGGAGCTGTGGTGTGTCGAGATTCGCACTCGATCCCTGACCAAGTGTCTAACTGTTTGTCTGTCTGTTGTTACCTGGTTGTTGTGTTTTCCGCCTTGTTGCTCACTTCCTTTGTTGTTGTTGTTGTTATCCATTGTTGTTGTTGCCTATGTTGTCGCCTATTAGGCACCTATAGAATAATTAACAGCGTAACCGATCTGCGAATGCTTTGCCACTCACCCTGCCCCTCAATCTCTGCCCCGTCGAGCTGCCGTTTGCCATCCATTCATACGAAATTGGCATATTCACTTCCTATTGAATGAGTGAACGAGGGAGTGCTCGTTTCTGCAAGCTGCACTCGCTTTATTGATCGTGATAAATAATTGCATTAATGTGACAGCTTTCGCCAATAAATTATGGATTTTTACTGTTTGAAAAGCGCGCCCAAGTCGACTCTGATGATTGTGAGTACTCAAACTCTAACCCGTATTCACAAACAGGTAGCATTAGTGTCAGCGGGTATTCGTGCAATATGTATGAGTTGATTGAGCAATAGCTCAAGGAAAGATTAACCTTTAAACGAGGAACTTGGTTATTCACAATTATCATTGTTAATTAATGCCATCACGCTTGAATGTCATTCCACATCATCAGTGATGAATCTATCAATTTCTTGCGTGTATCATTCCTCAATTTTTAAAGTTTAGTCACAAATTTCGCATTTTTTATTGAGAAATGTGAATGAATTGAAATTTGTGCTCACTGATGAATCAGTCAGTCCCTTGACAATTTTGAAAAACAATTGGAATAATAATGATCACAATTTTTCGCAAATTCCAAAGGTGAGTCATTTATATTTCGAAAAACTAACTGAATTCGAATATAATATTATACGACTTCCACGAGTTCAAGTCAATCACATTTCGAATTTACATATAGTGTGACTATAAGGATAGACGTGATTCTATTTTGGTAACTGTGTCTAATCCTCTGGAATGAGTGTGAATCACATTGGAATAGATCTTTTCAGTAGTACAGTGCTAAGTTTGATGCGTTCGACTTTCGAATAGTCATAGTGGACATATGTAGGTCAAAAATTGTTCAACACATTCCACAGCGAGACGCACAATCATTTTTATTTAGATGCTCGAAAATAAATCTATTGGAAAACGCATTTCAATTCGAACGGCGCTGCATGTGAATCTGATGTACACCGATTAGGTCGGTTCAAAGGGTCTTAATAATCACAGAGATTAGATTACGTGTCTTACATAATCCATTCCCAATTGCAACAGACTTCCGTTGCACTCAGATAGATCAAAACGTTTTGACTTACCCAGGCGACATCCAAAGATTAGTAATGCTCCCAACAGCAGGATTTTATTTAGGCCTCCACTCGACACCATTTTGTACCGTTCTTAACTGGTTGACACTCGAAAGTAGTATGATAATGTGTTGGAAATATTCTGAAATCGTCGTCAGAACTGTTTTTTTTTTATTTCGATTTTTTTAAACTGTGTCACACGTCTTCGGTTTGCTTTGGTTAGCGTCTTTTGTTAGTTGTTCGATCGCTTGTTTATTATTCTTGTGATTTTTCAGAAATTATTGTCGAGTAATTAATTTGAGTTCAGCGTCCCAATTACCGGCCTACATATTCAGCACTTTTCGACGGGGATTTAAAATCATTTATTTGTTATGATTTCAATTTCAATTTATCGACTCTTTCACTGACACTGCACTCTGGCACTTAGATAAACAAACTCAAGTTGTCCAGGAAAAGTTCCACTTCTTTTTTACCGATAACAATTCCGATCTCCGCACCAAACTTGATACCACAAACGCGTCTCAGTTGTATCTGTATCTAAGTCTTTGGGGCGCGAATTTATGAAATTGCCTTACCAATTGTTCGGTTCGGTTCGCTTCGTTTTTGGTTTCGGTTTCGGCTTTGCCGTTTCACTGGGACTCGGACTGTTCGTCACAAGAGCACGACATCAAATGACGTCGGCTTCTGATTCGGCCCGCGCTAGCAAAATAAGAGAGCGAGCGATAGAGCGAAGCTGAAGAGAGTCTGTTAAAGAGAGCGTCAATCGCAATCATAACGAAGAGAGCATTCAGTTGAAATACCTTTGCGGCGGCTGTTGACATTTCTTTAGCCAAAAATTTGAAATATGTATGCTGAAACTATTCTCATATTAAAAATTCTTATTTATAGGACACTTGAAAAATATAAGTTATTGCTTAGAAATGATTAAGAGAATTAAAAATGTCTGCAATTCTTTGTGTACGTATATTCATTAAACTAGCTTACATTTTTTGGAGAGTGAAAGAAAGATGATAGAATTACTTCATTCGATTGGGGAATTAATAATTTGTATAGATAGATAGATAAAAATGTTTTGCAGAAGCACAGATATAGTTGTTCAATATTCTCTATAGTTTGTTTTATGTTAATCTATATAAAGACAAGCTGAAAAATATTATTTTCAAGTATTTGAGAATACTTCAAAGTAATTTCAGGTTTAGTAATAAAAGTTGCTGTTGCTTCTTAATTATAAATTTTAATTGATGTCTTATACATAAGTATAATAGTTCTTATTGAAGTTGAATAAACACAGCAAAATATGCACAATTTTAATTGATTTAATAGGCATTCGCATTTATTAGTCATAATAAATAATAAAAAACACGCCTTCATGAGCGTAAACTTTACTCACAGCATAAGTAGGTTAAATTTAAGGCAATCGGTTAGCAATTAATTTCGGAATTCAACTCGAAATGGCATATGAAATGTAATTATATCATGTTTATCTCATTTCAGCATTCTTGTGCTAAATTCTTTGCATTGGGCAGCATCGCCTCCAATCCAGTGCAGATATGGAATCCTCATGCTCGTTAATTCCACATGCTC
The DNA here is from genome assembly GCA_035043635.1 of Drosophila rellima. NCBI lineage: Eukaryota > Metazoa > Arthropoda > Insecta > Diptera > Drosophilidae > Drosophila > Drosophila rellima. Next base: position 10,854,659 of record JAWNMV010000145.1, on the reverse strand, counting down.
CTCCTCTGGCTGTCACTTTCTCAGAAAGTCTGCAGCATCGCGAGATACATTTGCAGTTTGCAGTTCAAGTTGCAGTTGCATTTGTATTTATATTTGTATTTATATTTGCTTAATGAAATCGCGTCGTTCCCAGCGATTTGTATGGGAAGCCCGTTGATTGCTTTGGCAAGCACTGTGATTTACTTGCTCCATCTCCGTCTTCATCTCCATCTCCATCTCCAGTTCCAGTTCCCTGTCTCTGCTTGTGGTTGTGTCTGCGGCTGTGACTGTGACTGTTGCACATTTAGGGGTCGCTTTTGTTTTTGTAAATGCATCCTACGGATACGAGATACACTTGCCAAGCGAGTCAGCGGCAAGATATGAAAAAGATGACGACCATTGGGAGACAGTGTCGTTGCAGTTGCCGTTGCCGTTGTCGTTGTCGGTAACAGAAAATTGTTTGTACTCATGTGGACACATGTAATGTGCAACATGCAACATTTGCTGATATGTTCAACTTGAAGCGAGACAAACAAACAATTAAAATTAATCTACGACCATAAAACAAAGTGTGTATTGTACGATTGCGAGTATCTCAGCTTTATGCTTGCATTATGCATTATGAATCTAAATACATAGATACATTCTGTGTCTGTGTTGTTTGTGTTGTCTTCTGTTTGGGGGGGACTTGACTGGTTGCCTGGTTGACTGCCTGACTGACTGACTGCTTGGGTGCCAAGTTTGTAAACATCCGCAAATGCAGATTTGGGGCCCGTTGCATCTCTGAGATTTGTGGCAGTGCAACATGCTGCACATGTTGCATGTTCGCGCCTGCAGCTAAGCAATCCGAGGATATTAATCAAATATTTATATTTACACGTAGACAACAACAAGCGCACATTGTTGTTGGGAGGCGACGGCATTCACCGAATTTCCCAGAATTTCTTTACAACTTTGGAAACAAATTAATCAAACAAACAACAACGACAATTTGTGCATGTGTGTGTGTGTGTGTGTGTGTGTGTGTGTGTGTGTGTGTGTGTTAAAAGCTGTGCGCTGTCAACGCAAAGAACCAAACAGATCTGTATCTTCATCTTCATCTCCGTCTGTATTTGTATCTTTAGCTGTAGTTGCCTCGTATCTTAGTCGCCGCGCAGACTCCATTTGGACCAAGCGGCTCTCTAGTATCAAAGAGAGCATTGCTTTACATTTAAGAGAGCGACTGTCGGCAATATTCAATACAGTTGGCAACGCGGCGGCGTCGCATCTCTTATTTTTTGTAGGTGCCTTTGGGTTGGTTGGGGGTTAGGGGTTAGGGGTTGTTTAGCTGCGACTTCCGCGAAAAAATAATACTTGATGAATGAATGAAAACAAGGAGCCATGGCAGCGTCAACTAATATAATTGCCTGGAATTCGCAGTGTCAGCAAATGTGGCAAAGCAGTTGAAATCTCCCGCTGCAAAACACATAAAAACAAATTCACATACTCAATTTCTACTGCAAACAAGCGAGAATAATTATGGTTAAAATTCGTTAAACGAACAGCGAATACTCTGTATATCTTAATGCAACAAAAATTAAATCAAATTGAATTAAACTGTATAATGATTAAAAATTCAAGCTAACAATTAAGTACCAGATTTTATGTAATACAATATAGAATAATATTAAAATTAATATAATTAAGTTCTTCCTAAAAATGTAAATTATTTTTATTTGGAATAAAATAAAAGTATAAGTTACATTTCCTAATAACTTTAATTTTTGTTTAAAAATAAAAACAATTTTTAACTAATAAAATAAATTTGATGCTGACACCGAAAACTTGCTCAAATCTCTGAGATTTCACGAGCAGAATGTTTTTCGGTTGTCACCAAAATCTCAAAAAATTAGTGGAAAACATCTGTATATCATAAAACAATTTCAGCAGTCTCTAATAACATATTTATACACAATGTATTTCTTCAAAAATATTTTAGATAAAGTTTCTTTGGCTATTGCAATAATTATTTAAGCTACTTGTAGAGTAGACAATTATAAAATCGCATAACAATCATGGTTATAGTCATAAAGTGGTTTCTTTTTAGTGTAGAGCACAAATACTCGCAGTTCAAAAAGTCGCATTGACCTAGGCATCGTAGTGCTCGTTTACATTCTTATACATAGGAGTATTTGTTATGTACACGAATATTGCACCCTCCATAAGTTATAAGTTTTACGACATTTAGGCCATGCTCTGACTGAAGTTATTGTTATAGTTGTTGTCGTTGTTGTTGTTGTGAAGTTTTGCTTGAATCGCAACTTCATTTTGTGGCTGCCTCTGCTGTGTCGATGGAGAATCATTTGCGCATGGGCATGCGGTGAATACCAAATGGGAAATTGCAACTGCCGAGTGAGAGCATTCAGAGCGCGAAGCGAAAGAGACTCGAGAGTCGCGAGTGAGAAATTGGAAAGACATCTCCAATGTCCTGAGCACATGGTTGCCTTGGCAGCTCAACGTGCGCCAATTTCCAATTGGGCCGCAAGTTTGCGAGCGCGCTGTGAGTCATCGTCATCATCCATTCGCATAGTTTTCGTTTATTTCCTTTTTTTATGTATGCTGCTCCTCGAGTTCATTTGGCATTCGCCAGCAGTCAGTAATACACGGTTCGTGGTCTGCTCCGCTTGCTGCTCTCCTCGCAACGACAACAACAATTCGACAACAACAACGACAACGACAACAACAACAAGAGCAACAGTCAAACAACCCACGCACAGTTTTTTTAGTGTCTCAGTGTCGCTCAGTGTGAACGGGTTTCGGTTCTCAGTTCTCGCTTCTTGTTTTTCGCAACAAATAAACACAAACACAGAGAGCAACAAAAAAGTGAAAAGGATTACGAGTTGGACTCCACACATTATCATAATTACATTTTCCCATCTATCTGTCTATCCATTTGCCGCAACAACAAAATGTTGTCAATGACGCATCTTCTGCTGCTGTCAGTTATCATCGCATCTGCATATCTGCCAGGTAAGATACATAACTGATACATAACTCATAAATATACATATGTATATTCACTTGGCGGTCTTTAAAATCTGTTTAATGTCATTATTTTTTAAATGTCTGTGGCCATCAGTTTTGGCATTTATTTTAGAATTATTCAAGCATATTGCAAGTCCATTCACTCAAAAACACTCATGCGAGTACTCATACGCATTCGTATTTTTAGCAGCATCTGTTTTCGGCTTTGGCATTCATTTAATTTTTTGCAATTTTGGCTAATCTTTTGCCACATCTGTGCGCTTGCTTTATGAAGAGACATAGAACAAAAAGTACAAATATTGAAAACTATTCACATTTAAAATCTTTGAACAAATTGGGATCAGCATCCATTAGGTTCGCGTCTCTGTGGATTTCAGTTGTCTGGCTTTTGATTCACAATTAACATGCCAAACAAATTGAGCTGAAAACATTTTGAGCCTATCAATCATACGTCATGTTGACAGATCTTCCAATTGGAATTTGTATCTGTCTTGGGCAAATCTCTTTCGCTGTCAGAAGTAAATTCAATAAAACATGTAATATATTCAAGTTCTTTTACTAACAATGAATTGCAGTCTTTGTATTGTATAATCTCAAGACTACAGCACAGCGATAAAAGAGTCCTTAACCCAAGTGGCTGCGGTTTATATTTTATATACCAACTGTACACAAACATACATCCCATACATATTGCTGACAGTGCAATGCTCAAGAAATCGATGGATTAACCCTGCCCCCTTTTCGCCCAGTGTAATGCAGTCTGCTTTTAACGCCGACACTCGCAGCTTAAAAACAACTGCACTGCACTTTATTCATTCTTTGTTTGCATTAGAGATAATGATGCTTGATTAGGAAGCTTTGCTAAGAGAGAATTTCCAGCTCGCTTTCTAGATATTTCGAAAATTGTTGCCTGTTTAAATCGAAAGTATCTTTTGCCTGGGAATTAAATTTGTATCAAGGTGAATTAAACCCAAGGTAAAAGCAGCTCGTACCAATTTAGTTGCATTTCTAGGCTATAAAAATGTAGCATACTTTTGGGAGCTAAATAAAATCGCCAACATTTTCATTTAAGTGAGTGCAATTCGAAAGTGTTTCAAGATGAACTAAAAAATAAAGAGATATATTTCCTTATAATTTCTCAAAATTCTAGTTAGTCAATATTTTAACTGCTCAGATACATAATTGTAATGCTTTGTGTGTACTCCTAGATTTCGCATAGTTTATTAGAATTATTGTGAATAAACATAAATTCATAATTATGTATGCATAAATAGTTACATATTCGCCATATATTCACATATGGTCTTAGATCCATAAAAAACGTATCTACATCGTGGTCACGTATCTGCGTTGCTAGAGGTAGAAGTACGTTGAACACACAAGTAAAGAGACTTTCCGAACAAAAACATTCATAGATGGGAAACGCGTCTTGGCAACCGAATGATGACAATTTTTTTTATGATACAATATTTGGAACCCACTTGTAGCTGCCACTGTTGAACATAATGTGTATGTGGTTATATGTGTGTGTGTGTGGAAAGACAAATTAGTGCCATGACAGACGCATCCATGGAATGGGGCAATGAGCACATTATTAAAAATATCAACATGATTAAAGTGGCTTTGAATAATTAAGCTATAGGGAGCCCGAACCGGAGCTGTCAAATGAGTACGAGGGTTATCCAACAAGAACAAATAGCTTTTCCAGTTAATTATTATTAATAAATAACTTTTACTCATTGTGTTATTAATTTAAGTGAAAATTGATTGAGATGTAAACCATGTTTGACTAACAGGTCTGTCATGGGATATCTTTAATTAAGTTGACGTTGACCTTGACATTAGTAAATATAAATGCTATTTTATTAAAATAAGCTAAAATGAATTTTAAATTAAATAAACCGTTAAGATTTTAAAACAAAAATATGGAAATATGTTCAAAAGTACTTTTTTACCCTAATTTTATCGCCTGGAGTCAATTAAAAGAAATAAAATTAAGATTTAAAATTTTTGAAAATTTTCGAAAAATGCAAAAATCTACAAATTTTTGAAAAATTTAATTTAAATGCAAAGTTAAAGTAGGGTTGTTATTATGAAAAATAAGACATTCCTTATTGAAATCGGATGAGCGATAATAAAGCTGGGCTTGTTGAAAGTCCAAAGAGTCAAAATTTCTCATACATGTACATATGTATGTATGTGTAGATAATTTACAATAATTGATATCTTTATCTTTCATATTTTTTAAAATTGTTTTGTTGACCGAAATCTCACCGGTATTTCGAAACCGAAATATACAAAAAACCGGTAACCGTTTCGTAACCGATAAATAATATTTTGTGCCACCCTTAACTGAAAACCGAAATGGGAACATAACCGAAACCGTAACTGAAACCGATATTCGTTTCGGTTTGATACCCTGATTTAAACTAAGAATCTTAGTAGGTTTAGTTACTAAGGACATTCGGTCTCTTTGATGGCTTGGTCCTCAATTCAAAACAAAACTAATAACCACAAAACGTTGGCCAATTTGAGGGGACCGAAGACAAAGACGATGAATGGACTAAAAGTGCAAATGACGCAAGCAATTCGAATACATACAGGTATTCACAGTGAATACTCGTGTAGCTGAAAAACCTTGACATAAATCAATAGAATAGAATGGAATATACAGTGTCCATATCCATGTCGAAAATCCCGAATACTTCAGGCTGACAATTCCCGTGTGTTGAAGCTGCTGTTCCATAAACGAATGATGACCTCGAAGTGTTGGGGATTGTGGCATGTGGCATGTGGCATGGCATGTGAAGACACTGGGAACATGAGTGTATACTCGAACACGAGTCATACAAATGGGCGTTGACACGCTGCCACTTGGCCACTTGGAGCTGCGCCCTTTTCCTAATGGTTTTATGTTGTCGTCCTTTGGTGGCATAGACATAATGGGTGGGTGGGTGATTCAGTGGGTCGGAGGAGTCCCAGCCGATATGCGGATAAGCGTGATTATCGCCCGCCACGAAAATCTGCAGGTTTTGTGGTTTCTCAATGCATAATTTGGACTTAATTACGCTATTCCCAGGTGGGCCTGTTGACCTTGCCTCGCCCAGTTTATTCAATTTCCAGTCAATTTACTAACCAATAAATGTTTTGTCTTCTCAGCCCATGCCGGCGAAACCAGCCCTGATTATGCCTATGATGACGACGAATCCTCACGCCCACCAGAGCATTTGGAAAAGTCCACAGCAGCTCCATTGCTGCCATTCTTCAAGGAGGGTCAGGTGGTCGTCTATGTGAATCAAAGTGCGACAAGCGTGAAACTCGATTGTCCGGTACAGAACTATGATGGTAAATAGAGGACTCAGTGGGAGGTGTCAGCTGTCTGACCAGTCATTAATCCATGTTTGATTTCAGCCCAACATCATGTGATTATGTGGTACAAGGATGAGACGAGTGTTACAAATGGCGCAGAGTTGATTGCCAAAAACTATAAGATTGACGACCAGTTTGCTCTGACCATTCCCGTGGAAAATGCCACCAGATATAATTACTCCTGTCGAATCGAACCATCCAACGTTCGTCGTAATATCACCATTCAGTTCCAGACTTCGAATGGGGCTACATCCACAAGCTGGTCGACAGTTTCTATCTGTATTATCCCGAGTGTATTTGCACTCATCTATCAAGCAACAGCATCCCGCTATTGAATCTCTCGAATGTGGCACACATTTACCCACTGCACCACCGGCACTTGAACTACCTTGCAGTAGGATTAGGCTTACGATTCTACGAGTATATTATGTCTGTAATTACTGGAAACTGCGCACACTCAAAGATGAGCTTGGATTTAAGTTGTTGAATGAGTTGAGAATTCCTTGATTAGCTTGAGACCACGCAACGATGGCTTATATAGTTAAATGTTAGGTGTTGCTTTATTACTGTAGTTTAGATATAAGAAAACGTATCTGTTTTTAGATTGACTAAATGTATATACAAGTACAAGCATCTGTACGTTTAAGTTCATGTTAAAGATATTTTTCCGATTATCAATTGTATTAGCCGATTCCCTTTTTTTATACCTATACATATTATATACACCTCAAATTTCTTCTAAAATTGTTCTCCAAAAAATCTATATTTCTGCAAATCTAATTAATAATATTATACTACAAATCAGCCTTAATATAATATTTGCCTTCAAATTCAAAGAATGTTTGAGAAATATGATTAACATATATAATACAAAATCCATGGACAAGAAAAATATGATATCACAGAAGTTAAACGGATGCCTTTTTAGGTATAGAACGAGCTCTTATGTAAAGGAAAAGAAATGCTTAAAGTCTTTGGTCTTCCACCAACTCGTATTATCGAATTGAGAACAGACCAACATAAAGAAAGAGAAATATCTCATACAAGCTTATGTTAAACATTATAATAAGTTATATTCAAATATTATATGGCGCTATCTAGTATTTTGTTAGCCGGATTTTAGATTCTTAAATAGATAATACAAATTGAAAACAAAACTTTGAAATTGCCTATAATAAACATGAGCTTCTAAAAACACAAATTGAATAATCTTTTCCGGCAATTGTGATAAGCATTATGTAAGATACGAAACTGATGAGCTGATGAATTGATGGCGTCCAATGATGTGTGCAATCAATGCAGAAACCGTTTAAAAACTTAAATAGCAGCCTTTTCGAATGTCGAACGCAGACAGCACTGTGAACCCACCCTTATAATAGGGGCTATAGAATTCCATAGGCCACTGTTTTCTTCGCTGACAACCGAAATGAATAGGGGCGGGTGACGAAGAAAACACCCGTCGTGCTGCCGACTGTGAGAGAGGAAGACAAACAATGCAGTGCGTCTCTCCGTCGCACACACGCTGAGGGTCCTGGCCAGCTGCAGCTTGTGGGTAGGAATTCTGCAATGTGCGCAGGACATGCCAGCCATATGGCAACGCAACGCAACGCAAGCACAATGGGCCACTCAGAGAACCAAAACCACTCAGCCAGGGTGGTGGAACCGACCGACTGAGACAGCGACGCAAGCCAAGCGCGGCTCAGAAACACGTTTAGTTTCCTGCAGGCGACAGTTGAGAACAGGACTGCAGCCAGGACACACTTCTAGTCATCGAACGAAATCTGTGCTGCTACAATATTTTTACAAGGTAATTTCACATTTCATTGCTGTGGAAATCAGTTAATGCAATGCGCTCTTCTTAATTATATCTCAGATGATTCCACAAACAGAAGACTCTGCAACAGCTGAGGACAGTCTTGAGGTTGCAGCAAGCGGAGACAGAATCTTCTGCGAAGAAAGCCGATGTAATCAGGTCCAGACAGCGGCAGATGTCTATCGCAGAATAGTGGAGCATCTGCAGAGACAGAAGCAGGGCCAGGACAAACCAAATGCTCATGAGGAAACTCTTAAAAAGATCTGGATATCCAGCTTTACAGGAGGCAATATATATTATCGTGCATAGCCCGATATTAAAAGCAGCAGTTGGAATTAAGTTTACGACTATAAGATTAAGCTGACAGAGCCAAAAGAATTACTGTACTATTGGGGAGAAATTAAGATATTTTATTGATTATTAAAGGAAGTTTTATATACCAAAAGAGATCGTAATCCCTGTTAAGCTTACTGTATTGATGCTCTTCCTGAACATCTTTTATATTCTTCAGTGGAAAAATCATCAGATTCTGCTGTTATTAAATGCTAGTCTTCGGATCTGTTTCACTGATAGTGTTAAATAATTGTATTCCTTACCAGATTTTAGCTATATTTAAAATCTTCTCTAAAGAATAAAAGTCCACAGAATGTTTTTTTTTTTAAATGAGTTTATTTAAAATTCGCTTTTTGTTGTATAAATTATTATGATAATGCACGTACCTTTTCGATTTCATATCCATATCTCTGCATGTATATATATGTACATATATGCTCATATGTAAAATATCAGAGTGAAATCTAACGAGAGTTTATCCAAGGCAAACCGCTGTGCTGAACAAGTGAGCCCAGCTAGCTGGAAAAGTAATTTGTCGGTTCAAAAACAATTACATTGAATATAGAATAATTGTTATTGTGCTGAGCATATTATTTATTCATTCAAATTTAATATGTTTATAAATTTTATTATCTTATTGTAATATGCGCATATTTTGTTATTTACTTTAACTTTTCTTTGATGTTCAAATATATTTAAATTGATCCAAAGTTCTTTTTGTTTATAAACAAAGTAAGTCGCCACAGTTTTATAATTTATAATATTTCGGTTTATATTTTCTATTGCTAGTGACAAAATCATGTAAGAGGGCGATATTATGTTTCTATATTATAATCGAATTTTTATAAGCTGCTTTATTAAGTATTTATTTCATTTTAGTTTTTCTTATATTATTGATATTACTTACTTATTTATAAATAATTTCGAAGTAATAATTAATAGATTTGCTTTTGGGCTGCTCAAGACGCTTTTGGAGCCAAATAAGGGGAATACTTACAGTGTCTGCGATAAAGAGCGGGACGTGGACATTTGATATCGAAGTCAAAGACTTTTATAAAAAGGTATTTTCAATGTCATTAATGTATTATTTTTCATATTTATTTAGCATTGGGCATTGGTAAATCTATTCAACCTTGTTTTCGCCCAAGGCCAAAACAAATTGAAAGAATTTCTTGATATAATTTATAAATTAATAATATTATGCTGACATTTGTTATTTTTAACTATTACATCATTTTTTGCTTGTCCCTTTTTTCGATTTTGTTGTATTATCAGTATTATTATATAAATGTTTCAAATTATTTTGCCTCTGATCACTTGCTTTTATTTATACTTTTTGAGTATGGTGTACGTATTGGGTTTATAAGACTTGATGGGTGGTTCGCGCATACGTTTCATGTCAGTTTGATAGGGCTGAGGCCGTTTATATGCAGCTGCGTTTGTTGGTATTATTGATGGGCGTGCTATAAAATTTATGCATTTTTATTATATTATACGTATCAAAATTGAGTAGGTATATATGTAGTTATAAATAGAAAATTTGTTATTTTAAAATTAGTCATAGTCATTGTTCAAATGCGTTTTTAATATTTTATCAATAGACACTGACGGTCAGTTTTATGTTTATTTTTACCCCAAAGCCCATCAAAAGACCCATAATTATAGGGTAAAGGGGACATCTAAGAAGAGGGACAACTACAAATTGATTAATCAACTTACGTTTGGTATATTCATATCCTGATGGTGCCCCACGCTTGGCCATCCTATGATCGTACTCGTAGGCCACTTCCTCAGCCTCTTCACCTCTAGAAATAACAATAACAAATTAACTTTCGAAGAAATTTCATAGATACAAATTTAAAGCTCAAATGTCGTTTACGCTGATTCGTTCGATCGATATCCGTGGCTTAGTAGACGCTTACAGAAAATTTATTTAAAATTATACTTTACAAGTAACTTACTCGGGCGGATTTTCCGCTGTTCTCTTGATAAGATTTAAGTATTTCGGTGCACCGCTGCTGCCACCGAATTTCTTGTCGAAAACGGATCTGTAAGTTAAATTCAAAAACATAATTTAAATAGATTTGGAAATATGATGATGGTTCATACCTGTATGCCTCCAAATTGGGTCCGTGGATGTTCTTGGCAGATTCGGGATCCATTTCCATTAGCTCACGCAACTGTTCGTGCGAGACTTCGTCGTTTTTGTCTGGAATTAGATACTTACGGATCTCGGCTAGGGCATAAGCGATGCGAGCATAGCACTCGGCTGGCGTTGCCACTGTGCTGACTTCGAGGAAGAGATCTTTCTGGAGATGAGCATACCGAGGATCCCCAGAATTTCGCAACTGTTCCTCCTTGCCACGATCACGAATCGAGCTGCGTCCTTTGATGGCAATCTTGCACTGTGTTTCATCTTGCAGGCGACGCAACGAATTGCCTTTTGGCCCCAAAATTTTGCCAGTGAAATTGAACTACAAATGCGACAACTTTTACGATTGCTTCAGAACAGATTTGTTGTGCTTGTTTTACCTTTGGATATTGTTTAACAGGCACAAAGACCTTTTGGGTTATTTTCATGGGCTTCTGTTTGTAAACATCTGCATAAAACTCACGGCCGGGAATACGACCTGTACAGTACACTCTATCCACAGCTGAGGGAAATTATAATTATATTCAGATATGTACATATGTATTATATTTATAGCTTTTTATTCATTGGATTTACCTTCGTCAATTAATAGTGCGCACAATGGAAACTCGGCGGACAAACGCTGGCGCTCCTCATCTAAATCGGCCAGAAATTTCTGGGCCACTTCGTTTAAACGTGGCTGATGCTCATGTGGAGCCGGCTTTTCGTTAAATTCACTATTCGCATTATCCATGATGATCAGTTTATTTAAAATAATTCACGTGAAAATTGTGTATAATAGTTTGTCAGCACACTCTTCTTCTTCTTTACTCGAACTTATCAATTTATCGAAAATGGCTTCTATAAACGATAGTTTTGGGCTATTTCATCGATTGACACGAGAGCAATGTATCGATACTTTTGGCGCCGGTATTGCGACAGCGTTGTTATTTTGCAGAAAAAGAAAAATAAATAGATATTGTAAACAATGGCAAGTGAGGATTTGTTTCAAAATGATTACTCTGAAGATCTGGACTTGGAGCAGGAGTTACAGAAGAACGATGAAATGAATATAGACGCAGTTGAGCCAGACACTGACGAGACGACTGAGCAAAATGGCGCAACAAATTCGCCAAGTGAAAATCGAAAGGAATCCACTGGCAACGAGCCAAACAAAACAAGTTAGTTAAAAATTTTTCCGAAGCCGGTTAAAAATCGTATTTATTTCACTTAATTTAAGGTAATAATGGCGACAAGCCGTCTGAGCAGGAACACGAAGCCAAATTAACACATTTGCCGATGGCTCGCATTCGAAACATAATGAAACTTGATCCAGATCTGCAGATAGCATCCAATGAAGCCGTCTTTGCCGTGACAAGGGCGGTTGAATTGTTCATAGAGTCGTTGGCCCGCGAGGCCTTCTCCTATACGGCGCAGTCGAAAAAGAAAACCATCCAGAAAAGGGACGTGGATCTGGCTATATCCGCCGTGGACAGCCTTATGTTCTTGGATGGCGCCATGAATTTTTAAATATTTGTTTAAATTATGTGATAATAAAGTTATTATATGTAAGAAAACGCCATTTGTTTGGTTGTATTATAATTGGTATTTATTTGGGAAAGTGTTCGTCGAACAGTGATAGTAGATTTAAAATATTTATGTAATTGTATTGATCCTATTTTCAATGCGCACATGAAGTTTATAATTTATAAATAATAATTAAGTATATTAGACAATTATATTTGTTATCATTTATCGGTTACCGACGTTACAAGAATATACGCATTTTAATTGTGTACAACGATGAACGCTCTGAATAACAACGAAGCCCGGAAAGTTAAAATTTTCATGTTCCATTAAATTGTGTATTTTGTTTATTAAAGCCGTTACATACTTACTTTGTCGTTGGGCGTTTCTGTTATTTACTGTTTGCATTTACTTTTTGTTTATTGGTTATGCTCGTAAACTTATTTGAAAAATAATTCCAAAACTTACGCTAACATTTGTTTAGAATAACTATAGGGTTTGTTTCGATTTCATATGGGGGTATGTGTATGTTTTTTTGTTCTGTCTTTCGCCTACGATTTAACTGATTATGTGACTTGCATTTTACGTTGTTTTTACAAATACTTTCAACTTTCCTTTTCTCTTTCTTTTGTTTTTAATTGCTTTTTTTGCATTCTTTTTTGTTGCATTATTTAAATTTTTTGGTTGTGGGTTTGCCTTGTTTTTTTTTTTTTTTTTTGGTTTGGGATTAACACAAATTAAATATTTTGAACATGAATTACTATAAAATAGGTTTTTGCATTTTCAATTTGTTTTGGATTTAGATTATAGTAGATATTTATAATTAAGTGTATGCATAGCTTTGATGTATTATAGGTTGGATTATTGGACTTTAAACATTTTAATATTTGTGGGGTGTATTTCTCATTTTCTTTTTCTTTTTTTTTTTTGCTTTGTTTTAAAATGGAATTTTCTTTGTTGCTCTCGTTGGTGGATAGGCAAACTTCTTAACTTTGTTGGTTGGTTTTTTTTTGTGAAATACAGTAATGTAAATTAGCGCATTTTTGGATATGGAGCCGAGCGATAACGTACGCTTTCACGAGAACGTGATCCAGTTTCATAGTGAGCCGATGAATGTGATCCCGAGCCCGATGTCGTTGGTCTATATGACGATGAAGAACGACCGTTGCTTGGTTTTGCTATTTTGGAAAGAATTTTTATTGTTGTTTAGATTTTTGATTGTCTGTTTGTCTCTGTGCTTTTTGTATTTCTTTTTTTTTTTTTTGCAGTTGTTAATTAATTTTTTTTTATATTTGTCTTAAGATACATAAAAAAAAATAAAGTTGTTTAACCGGTTTTTAATGCACTACCCCCAGCAAATAATTAATTATTTTGAATTGATTTGGCTCTTTTGCATATAAAAGTGTCAATTAAGAGTACATTAACAATTCGATGTGTTATCACAGTTTGGTTTGAAGTAGGTAAAATTTGATTTTATTTGATGGATAAGTATTGGATAGATTGCATTAAATGTGTGTTGGAAATGCTTTTGTACGAATGTTGTTAGTAGTCTTGAGATTGATATCGAGATTGTGATTATCGGTCGTAATAATTCAGTTAATCGCCAGTTGATCAGGCATAGTGCATTTAAAATCTTGTTAAATATATCTATATATATTTACATATATATGTATATAGCGGACAGGAAACTTCCGTTTAATCATAATTTCGAATCGCGTTTTTTCTTTGATATATTTTGGTGTTAAATTTGCATTTCTTTTGTTTTTTTTTTTAAATCCCTTTACTTTTTTTTCTTTTTGAACTTGCAGTTGCTGTTTATCGCAGTTAAATTGTTTCGTTTCAACGTTTGTCAACAGTTGCGCGCGGTTTATTTATTAGTCGTTTGAAAAAAGTTCTGCTGCGGGAAAGACATTAATTAACTAAATCTGAATACTCTTACCTGTATAGGCCGCTGCGTAGGATGAGGAAGACGAGTGCGGGTGATACTCACGGCGGTAATCCCGCTCGTACGAGCTGCTGTCGTACTGGGCATGATGACTCGAGTGTTTCGAGGATTGCGGCGGCGGCGGAGTTGCATATCGATCATACTCTCCATGGTGATCGTACAGCTCATGATCCCTTGATCTAAACCATTATAAATTAATCAAACTTCAACTTATTTATAAATTGACTTTGCTTATACCTGTGAGTTTTAACAATTCCATAATTTGGATCGTCCATTACGTATCGTGCCTTTTCCAGAATCGAGTACACCTTGGGCTTAGATGTAGCTGGGGGCGGTGTGCTTTAAAAGATCAATAGTATTCAAAAAATTGCAGTATTAGGAAAATATTATAAGGCATCGCATATATGAGTTTAGTTTGAAAATCATGAAGTTGAACTAATTAATTAAATGCAAGTAATTAAAAAAGAAGTTTTGAGGTTCTAATATATATGTATATATATATATTTACCGAGTGCTGTAGGCGCCATGTTCACCGTATGTCTTGGAGTAGTGATGAGATTTCTTATACATGCGCTCCTTGCCGTCCATTTCGCGTAGTTGCTCCAGACGAATGTCATCGTTAGCATCAGGTATCATGAATTTGCGTATTTCACAGAGAGCATATCCCAGGCGATGATATGCTTCGGCTGGAGGTGCTACCGTTGATATCTCCACGTGCAAATCTCTGCTGAGATGTGCATATTTTGGATTACCCGAGATGCGCAGCTCCTCCTCCTTGCCGTGATCCCGCATCGAATTGCGGCCCATGACGACCATCTTGCACATTGTCTCCTCTTGTAGCTGGCGTAGTGTATTGCCTTTGGGACCCAGTATCTTACCAACGAAATTAAATTTCGGATACTCTTTGATTGGGAAGAGCACTTTCTGAGCCACCCTAATTGGCTTCTCGCTGTAGACATTTGCGTATATTTCGGGCTTTGGAATGCGACCACTCACCAGGATTTTTTCAACCTCTGAAAAGAACAAGAGTCTGTTATACATTGCTCTATGAATTGACATACGTGTCTTAAACGCACCATCGTCCAGTAGACGCTTCGTTATAATATTCTTCTTCTCGAGTGTTTTTTTCTCCATTAAACATTCCTGCAGGTACGCATTTGTCTTCTCATTCAGTTGCGGCGTATCGTGCAAAGGGGCGTGGCTGGTTGTATGACCGTGGCTGCCGTCAACTTCTGGAGCATCTGCTGCGCTGCCGGCGCCGGCTGCCTCATCGTCACGTCGCTTCCGCTTGTAGTCGGCAGCGGTGTCTTCATTGTAATCTCTGTCGTAGTCGCGCGGCATCTTAATTGTTTGAATATATTCTAGTTAGAAATATGGAGAGCACCACTTAATGCTTCGCAAAACTTTGGTCAACACGTATTAATTCGAAGTACAAATTCAATTTGTTTCTTTTTATTTCTTTTTTTTTAAGTGAAAAAAATTTTCTTTTATGTATGGGGTACTAGAGGTGTCAGTGCTATCGATATTCGGGCACTAACGATTGTTTTCGTACACTATCGATACTATAGAGTAGAATCATATGAAAATTTAGTGATGGTTAAAGTTTAGTTGGGCTTGTCAGGGCTGGACGCACTGCGATGGAAAGCGCGTTTTTCCACATTTCGCTAAATATGTACACACTTTGATGGAAAAAGAGAGAAAAAATTAGGGCCACAAAGAGGTTGCAAACATATTTGATAAATTCAAATTAAATCAACTGCTCGGCGACGAGGCCATTTAGATAAATCGAGCCACGCACTGTGCCGACTCCTTTTGGTAATATTCGCCACATCAATTAACTACGGGCGCCGTTAAGGAAAGCAAGACAAATGGCGGAAAACGGAATGCGTGTGGGCCCAGGGTCATCGGCGGCAGCAGCGGTGGCGGCAGTCAATGTGAATGCAGGTACCAGCAATGGGGAGCATGAGAATGAACACAATGCTGCTGACAACGAAAAGGCACAGCCAGCGCGTCTAAATGAGTCGGCTCAGAAATATATGCAGGAACTGATGAGCGAGCGATCGCGCATGGAGAACCAATTCCCATTGGCAGTAAAACTAATTGACGAAGGTATGAAATCGATTCAATCATTTGTAATATGTACACACTGACGGATGTTTGACATATATGCAATTTTTGCATGTGTGTTCACGTTTTGACGATCTTGCAGCTTTGGAGCGAGTGCAGTTGAATGGGCGCATACCCACGAGAGATCAGTATGCCGATGTGTATCAGCAGCGAACGATTAAACTGTCGCAGAAGGTGCACGTACCGATCAAGGATAAGAAATTCAACTATGTTGGCAAACTGCTTGGCCCCAAAGGCAACTCCCTGCGCCGGCTGCAGGAGGAGACGCAGTGTAAAATCGTTATTCTTGGACGCTTTTCTATGAAGGATCGTGCTCGCGAGGAGGAGCTTCGCAATTCCGCGGACGCCAAATATGCCCACCTGAATCTTCCGCTCCACGTTGAAGTGTCAACCATTGCTCCACCAGCTGAGGCGTATGCCCGTGTTGCCTATGCGCTGGCCGAGATTAGGCGTTATCTAATACCCGATAAGCATGACGATATTCGTCAGGAGCAGTACCGGGAGCTCATGGAGGATCCTGAAGCTGCCAAAAAGTTGACCCTGCGTCAGTTGCAACAGCAACAACAGCAGCAGCAACAACAACAACAGCAGCAACAGCAATCAGTTGCTGCCGGAGGCAGTGGCAATGGCAACAATCGCTCTGGCGGCAACTACAGGTGAATTTATTACTATCACCCGTGCGTGTTCCATATTCCATATTCATGCTTGTGAATTGCAGACAAAAGTTTCAGCAGCAATCGCACTATCATCACAACGACGAGACTGTCTATTACCGTTCACATAACAACGCCTACCACCAGCCAAAGCCCTATGTGCCAGGTAAGTGTCCATTCCAATGATTGTATATTTCACTAACTGTAGCTTCAAATCTCTCGCAGCTGCCCAGAGGGGCAACGCAATGCATACAACCTTGCCGCCACAGGCAATTGTTCGAGCATCGCCGCCTGGGATGGTGGTCAGTGCGGCCAGTTTTAATGGACGCAACGCTGGCCTGGGCAATGCCGGTGGTGGGATAATGACTAACAGCATTGTAACTGCCACGGGCGGCGGAATTGGAGGTGCTGTGCCGCCAATACGGCACTACCGTCCCGCCGCCCCATATCAGTTTGTCAAGAAATAATACAGAAGCAATGCGCCGCCTGCCGCTCGCTGTTTGTTCACCATTTTGTCATCAACTCATCCAAATGCATGCGCCGCCTAGCAATGTGCATTCATATAGAAAATGTGATGCATGTGCATGCGCCGCCATCTGGTTGGGCTTTGGTCAGTTGAGGCCCGAGTCGAATCACACCACACACTGCTCCAAAGGTAGATGTAATAATTATAAATACATACAATACATACAATTTTCACACATTGACTTGAACACGATTTCGAAAGTGGAAAACAACAGAGGAAAACCAAAACCAAACAAAGCGAAAAACGAAAAAAAAACAAACAAAAACAAAAATGAATAACAAATGAAATGAAAAATGAGTAATGAATGTACGTTTAAGAAACTAGCCTAAGTAGACGAATGCTCCAAATGAACAGACATACAAACACACACACACACGTATACACGGACACCAAACAGCCACATTGATTGGACTTTCGATTGAAGAGGACTCTCGTTAGATGCCATTTGCTATATAATTACTGTTGAATTGGATTCTTTTGAAATGTGTGTTGAGCTCTGCGAGCATTTTGTGAATTGGTCAATCCAGACGGACCCCAAGGTGTCTTGAATTTTATTTTGTTTTGTTTTTTTTTTATTTAATAATCATTACTGACGCATTTCTTCGTTATTCATCCATTTCATATTTATACTTACATATTTAATGCATATGTACGAATCAAGAATTCATTTTGTAATTCTCTCCAATGCTATAACTATACAATTTAATTTCGTTAATGGATTTATTACCACAATCAGGAGGCTTTTTATTTGTTACGTTGAACAGTCAAAAAAAATAAATACGATGTTTTCTTTTTTTTTTTTTAATTTTATTTTTTGTATTTGCGACTATGATGTATCACATCCACACCGAGGCACATAAATTCATATACCTACATAAATACATAACATAACATATAATCAAGCATACAATACATATTTACATAAATATAAACCAAAAATAAATAATGCAAACATGAATCTACACATATATCGGCGAAAGCGCGATAATATGACTAAAGATAATACGACATAACATAGCTTAGCATTATCACATCATACAAATACAGAAAAAGATGAAAATCATAAACAACTCTACAGAAAAAAAAGAAGAAAACAAAAATATAAAAATACATTTAATGAAAATGATATGAACGAATGCAAACCCACACATAATTGTTATTGTTGTTGAAAGCAACTAAAATTGTAATAGAATTATGCAAATATACATACAAATATGATGACAATGTTAAATTGCAGCTTAGTTATTATTTGTGAACGAGACACGAAAGCAAAGTACATATTACATACAAGTATAAACTTTCGTTTTTTCTATTTCCGCACGCCAAAAAATATTACCTAAGATATACGGTATGCATACCCAAAAGTATGTATGTAAAATTGATTTTGTTTATGCATTTCCTTAAAATGAACCTTAACTACGATCTTTGTATATGTAGAAACTCACAATTGTACTCGAGTTGCATGTGAGATTGTTGTAGTGTGTGTACACTGTACAGTGAGCTTCTGAAGCGACACGATATAATTTCTATTCATTTTCTATACTTACATAGATACACACCTACACAAACACATTATATTTTACAGTGCATTATTATATATTGCTGATTATCGTTAAATAAATTCCCAATTTGAATTGAATATGTTGAATAAACTTAAATCGAAATCATTTTTTATTTCTTATAGCCTGCACTCAAATCGGTATCAATTCCAATTCAAATAAAATCTGGACTTACAAGTATTTTCAGAAATGCATTTGTAAACTTTACATCGGATACAATTCACATTTAAAATGGGTTAAACTTATATCAAATTGCATCGATGGTTTCTTTCATAATAATTTCGTTTATTTTATTTAATTACATTTAATAAGCTAACAACAAATGAATTCAACTCATCTACAGGCCTCTCACAAGCTGCATAAGTGTGTAGGGATTCATATTGCTCATAAACTTGAGCTGATTCTCGAAACCCGGCGGCGTCTTCGAGATCCAGTGGCGATCCAAGTAATAATTGATACAGCTCAGGAATTCTTTGTCAGTGTAGTTGCCGACCTGAATAGGCACAAAGGGGTCCAAATGCTCAAAGCCCTCCTTGCCAAGCAGATAGCGTGGCATATAGGAATCCATATAGCCCTCGGTCATGGCTATTTTGTCAACGGATAGAATGCAAACGCCATTCGTCCAGTCGTAGCTGGTAATGTCCAGGAAGGGCTGCGTGAGGGTAATGCGATCTGGCGACACACGCTGTTTGTTGTCCGAGAAGATGCGCGTGATGGGGTGGAAGAAGGCATTGAATCCATCAATGGCTACCATTATCTTACACTGACCATTGGTGGCCAACAGCTTCAGTTCCGAGATCAGCGCAGCTGTTGTCTCCGACGCATACTTGATGCGTGCAATGCCATGTTCGACCAGTTCTACCAGGGAAGCTCCAGCCGGTGTGCTCTCTCGCTTACTCCACACATACTCCTTGCTGGTTTTCAGCTGCAACTTTTGCAGCAACTGTGCATTCTGATTCTTGAAATGCACCAGCCAAGCGGCAGCATCGAACGGTAGGTCAATGAAGCCCTCCTGGCTGGCTGAATTTGATGACTCCTTGGGTCGTTTCATCCAGTTGGGCGCCCAAGGCACATGCACCAACAGAAAGTCGTTCAATGCACCATAGTGCAGAACGTGTGCCATAGTCAATGTCTTGCCCGCGCCATTGTCACCATAAAGCACGTATCGCACAGCCGGTTTCGTAAGATCCGCGTTCTTGATGTAATGCAGCAGTTCCAGGCCAGGAGATCGCACCATTAGACAGGCTTCGGTGAATGTCTTGATCTGTTGCTCGTATTGCTTTGGTAGGCCACCTCCGGTGAAGATTAGCTTCTTTTGTTCCGCAGGTATCGTGTAGAACTTCGCCACTTGCAATGCCGAGTGCTCCCCAGGATTCATTACGTTTGTACGAAACTCATCAATCGCTGCAGCTGCCGGAGCCGGTGCCACATTTGTGGACATCTCTGCAGTGCGACTGGATGCACAGAATGCTATGGAGTTCCTCTGAAGTTGTGTCGACAGCCGTGACACTTTTCCAAATTGTTTGCGAAACATTTTCATTAACAATTTACAATTCAACTGAAATGAATACAACTCGCGAACGTGTGTTACCTCACTCAGCGCGACAGTGTGACCAGCATGTGAAATTCTTTCAACCGGGTGGCAGCCCTGGTTCAGATGAAACGAGCACCGACAGTTTTGAAACTGTGGCACCTGTGGCGAAAAAATAAATATAACGATGTTAATATAATTTGAATGCAGACTGAGTTTAAAAGGTCCAACCATAATCAAAATGACATTCCGCTTAAAAATGTATATACTTCTTAAGGCAAAAGAAGCTCACTGCAATTTTAACTTGAGAATTAACATTGAACATTTTTGAAAAATACAATTACATAAAAGTAGTAACAAATGTAATGTTCCATTAGTTATTTAATATTTTTTTAATATTTTAGTTGTCTGCCATATTCTCCAAAGCAATTCCTAAACTTAAGATACAAACTTGAACTTATCAAATGTAATTCAATTAATTTTGATAATATTATGACAGGCTTTTTCCTTATCTATTCGCATGCAATGCATGAGTACTTCAAAAGTTGTACAAGCGAATATGTACCATGAACTCAGTTATAGAAATCAAAGTTGATAAGAATTTCTTTTGAGCAATAGTGGGTGCTGCCTCTCCAGGAAGTTAACATTAATGTGCTGTCCAGATACTAGATCATGTGTCCATTGATGCTGCTGTCAATTTTTACCCTTTACTTATTGGAATTTTTAACTAAAATATTTGGATACTCCATTCAATTTGGCTATCAGCATCCGTCTGCTGTTCCCATCTATGAAGTTGAGTTGAGTTGGAACAGTCCAGTTTTTTATATGGATTATGTCGATGAGAAACCAAATGGGGTAAATAAATTCGTAAGTTTTGGATAAATATAAACATAAATGTCCATTCATTCAAAGGACATGCAGAATTTTATAATTAATCTGATATTGGTCCTTGATGAGAGTTCATTGGACTCGACTGTTCAGACTGAGTTAATTCGAGGAGGCGTTGGCTTCAACTTTACGACATTACGTCTGAGCTGCTTCCATTGTGACGGGTTTGAATCAAGGAGTGCAAAGGTAACAGTTGTAATATATGGACTTTCCCATTCTCCAACATGATATTCGTATGATGCCATAGATTGTTGGACTTATTCTATCAACTAATGCATAACAAAATAAATGATTGCAAGTTTAATGTTGGTATCTTAGATTTAATTATGACGAGCAATTCAGATAAATTAAATAATTCTATTTTTAGTACTATACAAGCTGAATATACTTTTAACTCAAATCCTCAGTTGGTATGTAGTGCTATTCCTTTAACTTTATTTCAGGGTCCGGCTGTTTTGTCCAAGTATAACCATCTTCGGGCAGTTGGCTCTCGATTAAGGGAAATATCCAAGCTATATAAAAGCGTTGACCCAAAACAGTTCTCAGGTTTTCCATGGCTCCATGATTGAATTTCTGAACGTTTTTCTTTTTCTCCCGAGACAACTCACCTCGAAGCATCAGGGACACATAATAGCTGAATCCCATTAGGGCAAAAACCATTAAGACCATATTGAGGATACAGAACATCGTAAAGATAGGACTTATTAAATTTCTTGGAAAGTGGATAGTAAATAATTTAGGCCCTTGGATTATCCAAGTGTAGATCGAACAGTAGATCAGGGAGCAGACTGATCCCACCATTAGATAGAACAAGAAACAGATGAAATATCTATGATTTCGATGGCCAATGCAATATCCGGAGAACATGCAGTGGTGATCGCGTCTAAGGATGCAGACACCACACAGCTTACAATGCCAGGCTCTGGGTGGTGCCAATCGATCGCAGTGGGGACAATGTCTCCACCCGACACACTCATTGTCTCCATTAGTCGCAGCCTCGACTCGCTTTTCTAAAACAAGGGAAATTACAACAAACAATCAGTTTCGTATGTTTAATTACTCACGATCCACGCTGGTGTCAATGATCATGCACGCTATTAGGTTGCCCTCTATGTTGAGCGCCATGAAGGTGGCCAGTAGAATTATGAAGTTATACGGAGCACTGCCTGGTTCATGGATGGCCGGCAGCACCACCAGAATGTCGTATATTAATATGATGGGCAGCAGCAGGCCTATCAAACAGTAACAAAAGATTTCCTCCAGCCTTCGTGGAAGTGGATTGCGCTGAAATTTCATTGCCGCTTAAAATAGTACAAAACTTAAAAAAATTTATTAAAAATGTGTTCTTGGCATTTGACAATTTTTCATATCCATTGACAGACAATACGTTAGAATTCAGATAAGATTTTCGTTAAATTTTGAGTAAAGAGCAATGAGGGAGACTGCGACCTATTAATTCAGAAGTACCTCAAATATCATTTGTATAATGAACTTTATTTTCACTTAGCGAATTAAACGAGGTGTATCATGTATCTTTGAGTCATTTGAGATCTTCCACCAGTTGCAACCGTCTTCAGGTAATGGGCTGACAATTGAAGGAAATAGCCAAGCTACATGCATTCGTTGGCCAAAAACACTTCTCAACTATAGATTCCATTATTGTTTTCCAAGTGGTTTTTCTTCTCGTAACACACTTCACCCCGCCACACACTGGGCGTATGCGTGATGCGTACAGCAGTCGAAATAGTCACAAAAATTATATTTAAACCGTAGACAACTATTTGCAGAGCTGTCCAGAATGTTAAATGAGGCCATGCCTGAAAGAAATGATTTGACACTATTCTAAAGTACAACTTGCCAAAGAGAGATTCATTTAGTATCCACATATAGTAAGAATTATAGATCAGTATATAGACACTTTCAAAGATGTCGAGGAAGTGGATTAAGTCGAATCCTCATAGTTTTAAGTTTAACATAAATTTAAAAGAAATATGAAATTGTCTTGTAGATTACAAATATTCCCAAAGTGTACTACAACTCATTCTTTTTCTTTGAATTCGAGTTCGAGTTCCATGTGTAACCATCTTCTGGCAATTCGCTTCTTACCAAGGGAGAGAGCCAAACCAAACGCATTCGGCTGCCAAAGATACTTTTGAGATTGAGGTGTAGCCCATTATTATATTGGTGCTCGTTTCCCTTCTCCGCACAGACTTCACCTCGCAGAACAAAGGGGATATAATGTCCCAATGCAGCCAACGGAGATATAAAGGCCAAAATGTGAAGAGAATAGAGAAACAGTTGTACTTTGATTCTAAAGTCATTTATGGGGAATCTTAGAGCTGGCGGCCTTAAGATCACTTTCCAATAGTCTGTTCCATTAAGCACCCACATATAAATTGAACAGTAGCTGAGTGCAAAGAACGATTCGACCAATAGATACACTAAGAAGCACATAAAGTATCTCTGATTCTGATGGCCAATACAACAGCCCGAGAATGAGCAATGGTGATCGCGTTTAAGAATACAGACTCCACACTCTTTACAATGCCACGATCTGGGAGGTGCTAATCGATCGCATATCGCGCACTGCCTCCAATTGAGTCTCTCTTCCGATCCCTCTGGCGGTATCTCCATACGCTCCGCTGAAATTCGTGATATTTTCCATATATTAAAGCAATGTGATTTTCGTACTTTCTTCAATCACTTACGATCCACGCTGGTGTCAATCATCATAGTAGCTAACAAATTGCCCTCCACGTTAAGAACCAGAAATATTCCTCCTGCGAGTGTAAAGATATATGGAAAACTACCTGGTTCATGGATGTCCGGCAGTACAATAAAAATGTCGTATATAAAGACGATGGGCAGAAGTAATCCTATTGAAAGGTAGCACAATACTTCGTCCAGCCGTTGTGGAAATGGATTCCGTCGAAACTTCATCCTTTTCTTTATAGTTTCTGAACTAACAAAGAATTTACATAAAATGTGAAAATTTGATTTGAAGTATTCCTTTAAAAACATTTAATTTGTATGCTAAAAAAGCAAAGTACAATTTAACAAAGGGAGAACAATAAAATTAGTCGTATTTAAATTAAAACTCCATGATATTAAAAATGGTCTTAAAAAATATGATATTGATAATCCTAGATTCAGTCTAGCTGGACTATTTATAACTCTTATATTTTATAAAAATAAATAAGATCACTCTTATTAACAAAAACTTAAGGATAAATAGTTTCTAAAAATTAATTAGACTTTTTAATTTGTGTATTCCAGGTATAACCATCGTCGGGAAGTTCGCTTTTGACCAATGGAGAGAGCCAGACCAAATGCATTCGCTTGCCAAAGACACTTCTCAGATTGTGGAAGAGTCCATTATCATATGAGTGCTCTTTTCCCTTCTCCGCACAGACCTCACCGCGCAGAACGATGGGCACATGATAGATCAATATGGTAATCGAGTAGAGCAGGGCCAGAATGTTGAGACTATAGAACAACAGCTGGACATTTGGCCAGAAGTTACCTATGACCAACATGAACATGGGACAAATCAGCTTGATGGCCGTTAGCCATTTGCAGTAGATGGCCGCGTTCAGCACCCACATGTAGTAGGAGTTGTAGACGAGGGCGTAGATCGATCCCACGAAGAGGTAGAATGTAAAGCACATGAAATACCGATGATTATGCTGACCAATGCAACAGGCCGTGAAGAGGCAGTGATGATCACGCTTCAGAATACAAACTCCGCACACTTTGCAGTGCCAAGATCTCGGAGGTGCTAATCGATCGCAGGTTGTGCAATGTCGCCACTCGAGGCGCTCCAAAGCGCCATCTGGCGGCGATCCGGTGCGTTCATCTGGAAAGGGAAATGGGTTAAAGTGTGTAAATGATTGATCGATTGAAACGTCGTTCGATGATTACTCACGATCAACACTCGTGTCAATCACCATGCACGCAATCATGTTTGCCTTGATGTTGAATAACAGAAACATCGCCATGAGGAAGGTGAAGGTGTGCAGAAAGCTGCCCGGTTCATGTATTGCCGGCAGCACAACAATGATCTCGAATATGAAGACAATGGGCAGGAATACCCCGATGACTAGGTAACACAGTGCATCCACCAACCGTCGGGGCAGCGGATTGCGTCGCACTCTCATTGCGATATCTGACTCGAACGGAACTCAACTGATAACTGATTACAGGGCAACAATGGCAACTGATACCCGGCCGCTCTCTCAACCGGTTGGTCATCACGTGTACCCTGAAGCTTTAGAGCTTTCAAACAAAGCTTTTCTTATCTATTGAGGGTCTAGCATACATGTTATATTAACAATCAAATGTGTTGATCTTTCACATTAATGTGTGATATATATTTTTGTGGAGAAGCTTTTGCCCAGCCAAGAAGATTCGTCTTACTCTGTAATTGTAGAAAGGTCAAGGGTTAAGACAGAGACAAAATGAAAAAAAATGTTGTTTCAGCATTTTATTTTGAAAGATCGAATAATAAATATTAAAGTTCAGTAAATTTTAATTTAATATTAAGTTATTGAATCAATGAATTACATAATTATTTAAAATAAAACAATTAAGTTTCGGTGCATACATATGAATGATCCCAATCGTTTATTAGAGAGCTTTCGATCCGGCACTCAAGAAAACTCAAGAATGCATAACTTTATCTTATCAAAAAACTCACCTACATTTTTATATATACACATATATTTTATGTTCTTATTGATATACGCAAGCAAATTTAACTCATTTTTACCAGGGTTTAGATATATAATCTTGAAAAGTGCTGAAAGGTATCTCTAAATTAAAAACTTTCGTCTGTGCTCATCCAACCTAAAATTTGTTTACAGAAATTAATTTAAATAATTAACAACTTCCAAATGCAATCGCTAATTCAACCTGTATTAGGCAGGAATAACTAAGTGGCTCTACAATCTGTATTATTGTTCCAAGTCAGTGCAACTGAAACCACAAATTAATCAAGTAAATTGTTGAAACGATTTCAATCAATCGAAGGCTCTAATTGTTTTCCCCTCAGCTTTGTTTAATTAAGTGCATGTAATTAGTTAGTGTATATCGTGATTGCTTTTGGGTCAATATATAAGTAGGAACTAATCACTGAAGATGTCTTCAGTTGTCGCAATGGAAGCTCAACAAAAGAAGCCCAAGACTTATTTGGTAGTTCTCAACAGTTTTCAGAATAGTCTGAGTATATTTCTAAGGGAAACTGGACTTCATGGACTTAAATTCGTGGGCGATGCGACGCTAAGCATCTGGGAAAGGTAAGATCTTTAATCATCGCCTAATTTTTTGATAATTCTAAGATTTGTTTTGATCGGGAGATCTTTCTTTTTGGTTGCCTTTGTGGCCGCTTTTATACTGACTTTCCATCTGATATCGAACATTTATGAGAAGTGGAATAGCACCCCAGTAATCATAGGGATCAGTCCCCATGCGACTTCTATTCTGAAGGTGCCTTTTCCTGCCATCACAATATGCAACATGAATCAGGTTCTGCGCAGCAAAGTGGCTCATTACAAGGAGTAAATACTTTTTTTTATATTATGTAAATATTTGTAATATTTTACAATAATTATTCAAATAAAGGGGATCCCGGGAAAGTGATCTATTGAGAGTTCTCTGCAGTCACGAGTCGCTGGACGATGAAGAATCTGCCGATGCCGAAACCAATTCCTTTGATGCTTCGTTGGCCAACAACAGCCTGAAAATCTCCGACTTTGTTATGAATCATTCCCAGACTTGTGATCAGATGTTGCGTTTCTGTAGATTCAGTGGAATTGAATACAAATGCGAGAATCTATTTCGTCATATAGTCACGGATGAGGGTCTCTGCTGTGTGTTTAATTTTCTGCCTCCAGAGCGATTATACAAGCGACAGTAAGTATTCAAAGTAAGTAAATTAAATTGAAATACTTTCTATAAATCTTAATTAGCGGCCGAAACTTAACCACTAAACTTGGCTTTGAGTCTGTGTCTTGGGATCCAGAAACTGGCTATCCCAAAGAGTTGCCAAACAGATATTATCCACGTCCTGCTGTCGGTAAGACAACTTCTAGATCAACCAGATGAAGTTCCCAAGCTCTCCCATATTTTCTATCTGTAGGTTCTGGTATCACAATGGGCTTTAGCGTTGTTCTCGATGCGCAGTTGAATGAATACTACTGCTCCTCCACGAATGGTCCCGGATTCAAGGTATTTAAATGAATTAAATATATATTTAAATTTATTATTTATGTTTAATTTTATTATCAGAAAATCTTAAATATTTAAGTAAACTTTAAATATTATAAGTAAAATTATTATACAATTTTTCAGCTCTTATTTCATAATCCTATAACAACGCCCGATATGAAAGATGAGGGCCTCGTGGTTGGCATTGGCTACGAAATGAACTTTCGCCTGGAGGCGAGTAGGTCAGAGGCCATGCCGAGCATTCGTTCCATATCCATCAACAATCGACAGTGTGTCTTTATGGACGAGATGAAGCTGCTCTACCACAATCATTATTCCCGCCGCAACTGTGAGAACGAGTGTTATGCGAAGTTCCTGTACGAATCCTGTGGCTGCATTCCCCACAAATATCCTCAAATCTTTGAAAATGCGAGTATCTGCACTGTGGGGGATTCGATCTGCATCCGTCGAGTAAGTCGACTCGAGAATGCCAACAGATCGTTGAAGTGCAGTAAACAATGTCTGCCGAGTTGCTTTGATCTGTCCTACTTGGCGGATGCGTTATATTTCCCACTGGCCAAACGCGATTTCCGAATTGAAAATGACCTAGTGGCAAATATAAATAAGTCCTATCTCCAAGATAACATTGCTGTCGTGAACTTGTACTACAGGGAAACTGCCTACTACGGAAGCATGAAGAACGTCTACATAGGCTTGACCGAGTTCTTGTGTAAGTGAATAACACACTTTCCCTATAAATAGTTAGTTATATTTACATTTTCACTTGCAGCAAATATTGGTGGTGTCATGGGCCTCTTTATGGGATTTAGCGTAATCTCCTTAGCGGAAATGTTATATTTCCTGATCGTCAAACCTATATCCGAGCTTATAGCTTGGAAGCGTGGAAAACTGATGGAAACAAAAGATAACTCTTTTAACGTGAATGCAGGACAAGAGTTTTCGAAACAGAACCAAAACATCTGGCATACTAGAGAACTCTATCCCAAGGGAATCGCATCTAAGACCATCGAGTATAGCGGTCATTGTGCAAAAGAGATTTTCAATCCAAGAAAGGGCAAAATAATCAAGGCTTTCAAGTAAATGGAATAATAAATTAATAGAACTTGCTACATCATTGTTATATTTGTTATTTTATAGGCATTTTCGGGTCAAGGAAATAGGTCAACTGAGTGGAATATTTAAATGTCATGCTGTCCCAAGTAAGGAATATATAATTTGTTCTAATGGAAAAATCCCTATTTATAATGAGAGTGCATTTCTGCTTTTCTCAAAAAAATATGAGAATATACTAATCAAGAAAAGAACAAGGAATTACAAATTCATAGGATTTCATTATCTGAAGAATATTTCTCTTTCCTCGAGTAAATTCCGCCGGAAGTTAGAAGTTAATACATTTCCTAAATTATTGATCTTCTGTGGGCTCTTGAATTTATTTACTTCGAGAACAATAAGTGAGTTGTGGAAACCAGCAGCTGCTGAAAATGCTAACTAGTTAATATAGGACAAGAAAACTGATTTCAATTAAGAGTTTGGCATTCTTTGTCCCTTTGTTGCTCAACTCCATATTTCTAATATACTTGGTAACATTGTTTGCTCTATGTACTGTGGTTATTTATTATTTTTTATGCCAATAAGCGTATTTAGCTAAATTGCTTTTCTGTAACCAAGATTGTTTTACTTGGTGTACTCTTAAAGTTGCCATTGAGCTTGATATACACTCCACAGCAGCCTAAGCACTTTTATGTCTTACGACTGTGGCTCCAGTCAAATATACATATAAAACTGTGCCACAGCAGAGGCGCTTCAAAAACAAGTATGCTGAACATTTTCACAATTTTCCTAGACATGGCACATTTTCTACTTTCTCTCCTCGAGGTTAATTGCTGACCTACACACAAAGTGACTAATTTTTCTCATGCATAACATGCTTTGGCCGAGGGTAGCTCAATGAATTTATGACTGACACTCATGCTAAAGTAAAAATATTTAAATATTTAAATAGTGAAACTATGCACACTAAGAAGTAAAGTTCAGACTTGATAGTTGGAAGTTTGAATTAAGCTAAGTTTAATCAAAATTTAAAAATAGATATAATTTTATTTAATTATGTATTTGCTAAACAAAAAAGATTAATAAAAATAGAATAAAAAGATAAAAGAATAAATAGATTTTATTAGTTATTTAGCCACCCTCGATATTGTATGATTTGTGTCTCTGTAAATTTCAGATGCTGTCTCAGCCCACTACCATCATTTTGGCCAGAAGCCGCCTGCGGTGCAGCTTCTGTGCGTGCTGGCAACTCGGTGGCTAAGCGGCTCGGATGAGGGGGTTTCAGAATGGGGATGAGGATGGGGGATGGGCGATGGGGGTAGGACAGCTGATGGTAAAGAGATGAAAGGAGAAAAAAAGGGGGCAAGACAAACCGAATGAAATGCATTCTTGCATTTCAAGACAATTTGCGAAATTGCAACGCTTGATGCTTCCACGTGCATTGCATCTGTTTTTGGCTCGGTGTTTTTATGGCAAGTCAACAATGTGGCCAGGACGAGAATGAGAATGAGAACAACAACAACAATAACAACGACAGTCGAGAAGAACTAGAACTGATGTACATAGCTGGCAAACAAGAAAGGGTTGAGGTTTGGGGTTTCGGCAAACTTAAGTAAAATAAACTAAAGGAACTGAACGGAACGGCAAACTCAGCTTTCAGCGATGACAACTAGTGTAAATGATTACGACGTGTTCATGGAATTCTATACATCCAGAGCAGGACAGTTCAGGGCAGCTCCATAAGGGTCAGGAACAAAACTGGATTCAATTCTTTATGGCGTTGTTATCAAGCCAATGGCAGTTTCCTTTCCCTTATTTCGACTCCCCCACGAGCAGTGACAGAGCTTAAGCTTTGAATGAAAAATTATCACATACAATTTGTTGGGAACTGAGAACGTATTTCATCTAGTTGATTAACTAAAATATTTATATTATCGTATATTACATTTATTATTTCATGTACACAGACGAAACTGAGAAAATGGGGGAAATGCACACGAGTTGAAGTAATTAACATCCAATTTCCAAGTAAAGTTGTCAAGTTAACAATGAAGTTTTAACGCACACACACACACACACACACACACACACAGAGGACCCAACTAGATGGAGGTCGGGTTTGATTAAGGTATAAATAATGTATGCTGGTTTGTTATGCTGCATAGCTTTCAGTGCGAGTATGTGTGGCCCGGGGACTCCTGTCATCCTTAAGCATTGTCAACTTTATGACATTCCAGCTGGTGTAGCATCTCCTTTATGGCTTCGTTATGCACATCCTGGAGTACACACGAGTATTCATCATCAAAGTTGTTGTGCAGCAGGGAGAATGTCTTCTTAAATATGACTATTGCACAACATACTCTAACACACTGTGTGTGTGTGTATGTGTGTGAGTGTGTGTGTATCTGCATCTGTGTGTGTGTGTGTGTGTGTTTGCCCCGAAACACGTGGCTCTGCGCAAATTCTACTTATGTGGCAGGTGAGGCTGTTGCATGTGCCCAGAAGTTGCATGCGGAAAAGCAATTAAAACTTCTACTCGACTTCGGAAATGTTCGTTCATATTTCATGATGTCTTTTCCTCAATAATTTTACTCGTACTCTGCACCTCGATTATAGTACATGTCAAATTACTTTGCGACCGTTTTCACATAGTCTCAAGTGCAACTTGGAAACAAGAATTAGACGACCATATATGTATTTATTTATTGTTTCTCAATTATTAAATAAAGCAATAAACTAATTTTATTTATTCGAAAAATGAAACAACCAGTTTGAAAAGCAAGTGAAAAATGTTGTCAGCTATGCTCTATTTATTTCGAACATCTAGATATCAATTTGATAAAAGTGCGATTTTCAGCCTAAAATTATTTGCTTTTCAATTGATTGCTTGTATTTCCACACGGAATTGAATGCAGTAAATCTCAAAGTATTTTTTTCCCCTTGAAAAACTTTAAAAATA
Source organism: Drosophila rellima (assembly GCA_035043635.1). Taxonomy (NCBI): domain Eukaryota; kingdom Metazoa; phylum Arthropoda; class Insecta; order Diptera; family Drosophilidae; genus Drosophila; species Drosophila rellima. Next base: position 10,823,020 of record JAWNMV010000145.1, on the reverse strand, counting down.
ATTATTTTCCACTTGGAAATTGGCTATAATTTTGGTAAATTTTATCACTTTTACGACACACTTACACGTAACGTATAAATGGATTGAGAGCTGATTTCCGGTTGGAAGCTATGAAAAAATTGAATCTCATTTCTCTATTTTGGCATATTTGTTAAGTGAAGAAACTTGTTCTTCGTGGAAGGTAAGTTTGATCGCAACATTGAATTTAATGGCAACCACTTAGGGCGCAATATTCGCTCTGACAAATACGAGTACTCGTATCTACTCGTAACATTTGGCTAATGGAAGCTTCGAGCGAGCATTTGCTGTTTGCCCTCCATCATGGCTATAAAACGACAGTAATAACAGGTAGGGAGCGCCAAACCCAACACGGGGAGCTCAGTTTCCACCCACATGTAATATTTTTCGAGGTGAGCCAATGCCAAATTCCAAAAAGGGTTGTAAGAATGCGAGGCGGAGAGAAGCCCGAAGCGACGCTTAAAATTTCATTGAAAATATGCAAATTTGTCGGTGCAACCGCCCATATTCTCTTCCCCCTCCCCCTCGTCACTTACCGCCTAATGCAGCAAATTGCATTTGAAATAAGGTAATTTTACACATGCAAACATCGCTGCAGGCGACGGACCATTTGGTCTCGACCAAAATGCATTTCGTTGGTTCCAATCGCACAGATAAAATTCCTCTTTGGGTTGGTTACCAAGGTTGGCAGGGAGAGGTCGGGGTGACAAACTGGAGCTGGACAACTGGTAAGCCTGTCAAGCTGAATAATCATGACCATCAATCAGACGGCCATTGGGTGCCCTGTACACCTCATTAGGCTAATCCCGCAATTGCGCACGGACGAACAGACGGACGGACGGACACTCCAGCTGGGTTAGGTACACAGAAAGAATTGATTTCAGCATGTATTTTTTTATTTTTAAAGTAACACAATATGCGGATGTCAATAACTCAGCATTAAAATACTCAAAATAATTTAAAACATTTGATTTCACTGAACAAATTCTTATAAAGCACCACCCGAATACCAATTTTTCGCAGTGCAGCAGGAGCAGCGGCAATAAAAGGATAAACACATATTTCCATGCGCTTAATAATATTTCATTATTACGAGTTGACTTGTGGCTCAGCATTTAAAATCGGCTTCATTGCGGGCTAAACGAGTATGTTACTGTCTCCGGTTGAAGATTGATCGCCAAGTCGGTTAATTATCAGGCGAATTATATGGAGTGCACGCCTCTGTTCCCTGTTCCTTGAACTGACCACGAAGCATAATCAGACCATGTTGTTGGGAGGGAAGCATTCGCAAACTGTTCCCAAAACTGTTCTCAGTGCGCAGACTCGACAATTGCTGCAAAAAGGAGCACAGCATCCACATTGAGTGTCCTTCCCAACCATAACTGTGCCACGACTGGTAACAGTTCAGTCTGATAATGTTATCTGAGCAAGTTGCATGCCACCGCCGCTCGCCAACAGGTTGCATGAATCCATGTGGAAAGTACGTAATTATTGAAGAGCACTTGGCGGAATGTTCTTCTGAAGACGCTACCAGACTTAATTGAGCCATAAACGTACAAGTTGAGTGGTCAGAAGGAGAAGTTGTTAGTCGAAATATGTAGCAGCCTTTTAATTTCCTACTTACTTATTTTTTTAATGAGTACTCTACTCTATCCACTTATTTGAGATTGATAACAATTGCTTGCTTATAAACAATTAATCAAAACATTTTCTTGCACTTGAAGTGAATGCGTCGGTTTCACAAAACTTTTCAGCTTTATAAACTTTATAAACTTTCCGTTATCATTTTATTATGGACTTTTTCAAATGCTCTTTTTATTATTAATTTGATTTAGTCCATGCAAATTTATAGAGCTTCTGAATTTATTATTATGCATTGTTCTGATAGTTTTGAAATTAAACAAAAATATGAACTAGATAATTCTATTGTAGCCTATCGAAGTCAATGATTATTTAAATATTCATATTTTTGTTCATTGGATTTTGCAATTACCTTGTTCATTGCCATACATGGAATTTAAATCAAATGTAATTAAAAATACATCTACTGTATATATTGCTGAACAATTTTTCGTGTCATATTTACACAAATTTGTGCGCATTTCGATGGATTCAACAATTATTAAAAATGAAAGTGTGCATTAAATCGACTGTTTAATGGACAACTAAATGACGCACCAAACTTTGCTTAAATTCGGCAAATTGACGCCTAATTAAATGAAACTCTAAATGAGCTGCAATTTTGGCAGTTGTTTTGCCCAAACGACGAATGAGTCAGAAAGCAAAAAGCCAAAAGATAAAGGCTAAGAGTGAAGAGTAAAGAGCAACTGCGACAACAATCGCTGGCACAATCAGAATCCCTGATTTGTCCTAATCTCTTTGCTTCATCCTGCGCCATAATAACTACTCGTACTTCTTGACTCCAGCTTAGTTTTTCTGCATTTTCTCTTCTTTTCAGTATACCCTGTACCGAAAAGGATTAACAAAAGGGGTAGTTCAAAACTGAATATACATTATGTAACATTTTATAATATCAAACTATAAGATAATGTTTTGATTATTGTTAATTTAATTTCGAGGCTGACTACAGGGTATACACTAGTCGTTTACACTCGCCTGCAGCATTCCAACATGTCACTTTTTTGTTGCTTAGCGTGACAGCTCATGTCTTGTTTATCTAAATCATCCGACTGTGTAAATGCCAGGCCTCGTTTCCTGTCCTCGTCTCTGCACTCACTTCCCTCTGCATCCCCAGCTTCCTTTCCTTTATATCCAATCCCCGTCAGAGCTGCTCTTTGCTGTCCTCGAATCGCGTTGCCACTCGAGCTGCAAGCGCCTGTCGGCACATGGCAATGAGTAAATGACTCGTCGACTCAACTGAGCCTGGTTCTTGGTTCGTGGCTCTTGGCTCTTGGCTCTTGGCTCATGATGCGTGGTTTTAGCCACAGTCTACGGTCCAAAGTCGTGGAGCTATGCAAAAATCTGGCAAACGTCACTTTGGCAACAATGTTATGTTGAAGTGGATTTCAGTTCTTAGTTCTCTGTTCTCTTGGCTGGGTAATTACAGTTAGTACAGATTGGCCTTGTTACTCAACTTGTTTGTGCAGCTTTTGACCCATCTATGCAATCCAAATCGGATATTGATCAGAAAAGCATAAAAAGTAGTTGCATTAAAGAGGAAACTTTTGCCACAACATCAGCAGTGGAATAGCAAATGAAGAGTTCTTAGTTGTTAATTATATGTGAAATAACAGAATGATTTTAGATTGCAGTTAACAGTTCTATAAATAAATAAAAAACACAAAGGTTGCTGATTAATCTAGTTCTATCTTTATAACTAACAAATTATATCTTATTTTGCTGTTTTTTTTTGACTTGGTCACATTAATTTGCTCTTAAGTATTCGAATCTTTTTTGTCGACTTTTGTTTAGATTTGCAGAAATTTATTGTGCACTTGTGGCCAATCCGCCCCTGGCCAGATACATATATCGTTATTTGTCGGAAATTGCTTCAACTTGAGACAATGCCATCATATTGATGGCATTTTTTGCTTTATCAGCCTGCAGCAATATAAACACACATAGAAAAAAACGAGAGCAAAAAAAAAACGAATATTACAAACTTTGCGAGCAGCGTCACGTGCTTCGTGTTAAGGCAATCGAGAAACTTTTTCGCGCTCGCTTTTTTGGGGTTCCCCAAGCTGAAGAAGAAGAAGAGCAAGTAGTAGAAGAAGAAGAAGAAGCCAGCGGCTACGTTGACAGCTGTCTATGTAAACATGTGTCGAACATCATGGAAAGCGATTATTACCACGAGTCTCGATTGTTCAGTAATGGTAAGAATTACTTCCAAAAGAATTGAATTTCTTTTATGTCTGCTACTATGATTAGCTGTAGCTCTTTAGATATTCCGAACAGTATTTAGTAGCTAACTTATGCAGGTTCTTCTTATGTTCTTATTGTGTATATGTACATTTAATACCTGTACTCAAACTCCGCTTAAATCGTCGTTCTCTCTTCAGCCATTAGGCAATTTCGATGCGTTTTGCTCCTAATGTTTCCCCAGTGTCTCTTTGTGCCGCAGCTTGAAAGCCAAATCAAATAATGGCCGACGTTTAACTGTGCTTACTTCATGCCACGTGCCACATGCCACATGCCTCATGTGCCTCATGTGCCTCATGTGCGACACATACATTTGACATTTGGGATTACAGAGCTCAGTTGCTCGGATCAGAGACAGCGCCACATAAAATAGGATCTCGGAAATCATCTAGGTTTGATTTGTTACACGATTATGATTTGTATTATGAATTTGTTGCTTCTCACTTCCGTTGAACTTTATGGCCAAGCAAAGCCACTGCCGTGTTAAAGCGATTGGACTGGCACAGTGGAACCAATAATTCTGTTATTGTCTTTTTATTTTATAATATTCTTTTCTATATCAACCGTTCCAATTAATATTTAAATAGCTGCGAAAGCCGCAACACTTGCGTTTTAAAGAGAATTTAAACCAGACCGGAAATTAGAAAATTAAATATGTATTGAGCTTAAGCTAATTATGATATTGCCATAGCTTCTCGATTCCAGACAGCCATCAAAATGTTTTATTTCTTTTCTCGTAAGCAGGGGAATCACATGCACGAATGCACTCAATTCAAGCTGACTGCTTTGCAACTTTCGAATAAATATAGCAATGAATTCCTTAGTGTATTGACTGCATTCACAACACGCAACACACACTCACACTCACACACACACACTCACACACTCATTCTTATTCACATTCAATTTTCGTCTATTCGGTGCTACTGTGCCCTGGGATCAATAAACCGAGGAGCGCTCGTGTGAAATACTCTGAGCAATAAAGGCATCAAATGTGTTTGCTCACAGAATACACATACATTCGCATTCATATGAATAACACACACATTCACACACATTTGTATGTGTAGAAGAAGGAAAATTATTTAGGGCCATCGTTTGTATGCAAATGTAAAGGGCAGTAAAGGAAATAAGGAAAGAGCTGAGCAATTTGTGCAACGATGCCATTTCCATATAAATCTTCAATTATTTTTATTATTATGCATAATTGAAATTGATTTCTTTATTAAATGGACGCATACATTGAACAACTGGTCAATCTACAAAAACCAAACAGGATTCTCGTCTAGGTCTGAAATTGACACAGTGTCCTGGCCAAGTGACAGATGACAGCTCTATCCAGTCCAGGAACAGCTGGCAATTGCGAGCAGAGCTTGTTAGCCTGATTGCTATTTAGACGCTTTCTCTCTGTAATCAGCTACCTTTTGGATCCGCATTTCCTTAGATTTCACTAGGATTGCTTTAAGTTTAAGAAAAAGAGGCATTAAAGCATCAACAGTGACTTAAGCATTAGCAAAAAATTTGTGCGAATTTCCATTTGTCAATTGTTGGAGGACTGTCTATCCCGCATCCTGCCCGCCATCTTCTGTTGCCCCCTGTTGTCCCCTTGCCACTGTGGCAACAGTTTTCAATAGGGGCTACTTTACGACCAGCGGCAAATCCCCTGGCTGGCGCCATTGGCCTCGTTCTGTCGGCAAATAATAGCAATCAAATGCCAGGCCTTTATTCCGTATTCCCGTATTCCGTATTCAAATGGCACTGCAAATTTAATAACAAATATAAATCATTTCCAGAGCTGACAGCCAAGGCACGCCCTCCACACGGTTCACAGTCCACGGTCCATGGTCCAGCTCCCTTTCTCACTCTTTCTCTCTCTCTCTCTCTCTCCCTCTCACTGTCTCTGTCGCGCCTTCAAGTCGGCTTTCTCACCTCAAGTGTGCGGATGTGGGATGCGGCACATTTGGCACTGTGTCCAAGACGGATTCACTAATGGCAGTGGCAGACACCAATAAGATGCCATTTCTCATCGCACTTGGGAGAAGTGTGTGTATGTGTGTGTGTGTGTACACAGCAAAAAAAAGCCATTATAAAATCCAAGTTTAAAATTCTGGATCTTAACATGTATTTTACAAGTATTAAATAAAATTGCAACCACTCAGCAATATTAAAATCAAAAATTGATTTTTGGATTGAATTTAATTTTGGAATCCCACATTTTTTTCTCTGTGTACGTCTGTGTGTTTGTATTTTGAACGCCCCTCGGGGCGGGGACCAACTTCTCTTGCTGTCGTGTTAATTTTTTATCACTTTGAAATTAAAGAACAACACTTGGGAGTGGAGTGTCGTCCTTGTTGTCCTGTCGCCACTGTTTTGCTTCCTTCTTTTGCTTTTTGGGGCTACTACAGCATAGAAAGCCACTTCAAGATTCTTGCCCTGAACTCTTACCCGCTGCCTCTCCCTCCCTTTAGGGTCTGTGCAAACATAAATAATTAACTTAATGCCATGTTGCCCATAAATTAGGCACGCCTGTCTTTTTACATTTGGCCAAAGGCCTTTCTCGCTCAAGGAGCTCCAGGAGCCGTGTTTGTTCTGACTGTTCTTTGATTAACAGTTGACCGCAAGGATATGTAAGGAGCCTGAAAACTCCACAAAGGCTGCGTCCTCGAATGCGGCCTATTTGCCATTTGCCATTTGCTATTGCCAGTGCAATGCCAAATGCAATTTCAAGCAAATCAATTGAAAACACAATTCGCAATTGCCTTTCACTGAATTGCATTTCCCCACATTCTCCCTCGTCCTAGTTCCTCCCGCTCCCGCTCCCACTTCCCTTCCCTTCCCTTCCCAACAACATTCTCTTTCTCCTGTTTACTCAGCCGTTCAATGGAGTTGAGATTTGTTTTGCATTGACCGCAAATTTCAATACAGTTTTGCGGCCAGTGTGCAATTGACTACCCCGCTGGCCAGCAAGCCTTGCACAGTGGGCTGATGTGTATGAATACGCTGTATTTAATGCTGACGGATTTTATAATGAGATAGATTTCAGATAGCAAATTTAAAGTTAAAACCAATGTTTATTGATAATACTTAAATATGAGTATATTACTAGTTGACTAGTTGTTTTATTTTACCAACTTTTCCTTTATGAAATATAATTCTCATATTTTATTATGAGTTTATTGTCACCTATGTTAATTTTAATAAAAAGTTTATATCAATATATTTTTGAGAAATTAAATATATATTGAAAAATTGGGATTAAAATAACTTAAAAGGTTTTTGTATAATGTTATGTTATGAGTCGGTCTTAAGAGTATGTTACTGTCAGAATTTTATTGTTGTGTATTTCAATTAAAGTTCAAGAGTAGTTGTGCTGGTATTATTATACCTAGAATTTGTGCTATAAGGCCCATTGTGCGGCTGCCACAATCGCCTCTGCGGTCGAATCGGCATTAAAGATTTGTGTTGCGGCATTCCAGCGGCGCCAAAGTATTCGTACCTCGGGTTGTGTGTGGTGCAGCTCTTATAACAGTTGTTACTGTGGTTGTTCTTGTTGTTCTTGTTGCTGTTGTTGGTGCTGCAGGTGCTGCATTGGTCGTGTTTGTTCAGCTGTGTGTCAATTAACTGCAGGGTCGACCTAATTGTGTTGACGCCATTCGTTTAATCAAAGTTTAACGCCTGCTGCACGTTGCGGCCTAATTGAAAACACAAATTATACCAGATTGCAAATGGTTAAATTTTGATAATCAGCTTAAAGATGCGAAGAGAGAAGAGTGGCGCATAACTGTCACGAACTGTCACGATGCCTTGGTCCCCCTTCAAGTCTTCAAGGTGTCATCGTCAGCTGAGCTGAAGCTGAAGCTGAGCTGAGTTGAAGCTGCTGCTGATGATGTTGGCCCTGACCCACTTTGTGCCAGTTTTTGGCTAACAAGTTGAGAAAGTACATTTTAATGAGATGCCCTGCAAACTTCCCCAAAATTGCAGAGGGACGACTCGAAAGTGTTTTCTCTCTCTCTCTCTCTCTCTCTCATTCTCTCTTCATATTCATTGCTCATCTCTGCGTCAATTAAATTGCTTAAATACATAATTTCCTTGTTCATTTTAAGGCGTAGAATGCATGATTATACTGCTCTTATGAGTCTATCTATAAGCATTACTTGAAACATGAAAAGACTCTGACGCAAATTAATGAATATTTATGCGGGCACGTAAGTTCGTTATACTTGTATGAGTTGGCAATGGCAAGTGTCTACACTGAGAGAAATTTTTAAAAAATTCTAAAGATAAAGATACCAATTATTGTAAATTATCTATGTAAATATGATAAAAGTTGACTCTTTGGACTTTCTACAAACACAACCTTATTATAGCTCATCCGATTTCCATGAGGAATCTCTTATTTTCATAATATAAACCCTACTTTAACTTTCCATTTAAATTTTTTGATGCAGAGACAAAAATTTTTTTTCGAAATTTTGTCGATTTTTACATAGTTACCCCTTTAATTCGGTAGGAAGAATTTTGGTCTTTGGGTTTCGGTACAATAAAAACTTTTGGTTAATACCGGTTAACGGTTACGGTTATGGTTACAGCTATAATCCCTGATTAAAACTCTTTACAATATTTAAGACTAGTTTAAGGATATGTTGTCCTTAATTGCAATGTTTACTTTATTAATATCATTATTTTTCTGAGTGTATGTAAGTTACTCACAGCAGCGACCTCTTGACATCTCACTGACCTCGTAAACCCTTGATATGCCTCTTCTCCTGCTCCTCCTCCTGGCACCCATCACACCAGCTGTCGAGAGCATAAACTTTCGTTGTCGTTGACGCTCTAGTTGCACCTTCCCCTTCCCCTTCTCCACCCCCTTCGTCGGCCACCCCTCGAATCTGCACCCCTCGTTGCTCGTTGTTCGTTGTCTGTGTGCGTCGGGCAACTTTGCATATGATTACACGAAATTTGCATCACATTATTTTGTGTCTGCCGGACTTTCACACCAGACCAGGACCTGAACCTCAACCTCAACCTGGTTACGCTACTGACTCCGACACTTTTGCCGGAATAAAAAAGCAACACCAGCTGAGAGTCGAGAACACGTGGCGTGGCATACAAATGACGCCTGCAACATTTATTACTCGAGCTTAAATAGTGGCAACTGTTTGCCATGCAGATAAATTGTGTATTTCAATGGACAGTCCATGCATCTCGAATCCGAGCCAGACACAGAGATGGGGATAAGACTGAAGAAGTCGATGCTGGCAAATCGCCACAATTGATGGACTCCCAGTTGCTTTGGTTGTTGCTCAAACTGTTTTATTGCCCGATCCCACGTAACGCACTCAACGCATCCAAATGAATACTTCGCTGAGCTGGAGAAATGCCTTTGATATGTTAACTTTAAATTACGAGCAGGAATATGTATTCACTTTGCACCATGTGCTGTGCAATAGTTTACTGTACGAGTACTCTATGAATCAATCGCTTTTCATGCGTAAATTCAATATTATTCAAGCTCGATACACGATTTCCCTGTGAAACACTGCTTTGAATTCACAGTCTTTTACTTTCCTGATAGAAATGACGGCATCTCTGGCAATAATTTTAGAAATGTTTCGATTCATCATTTGACATATCCCTAATACTGCATGTTATTCATATAGAAGTATATATTTATTTATTTCTGTAAGATTCCGACAATTATTCGCACCCACATTATGGTTGTTTGAGAAATTCAAATTCATTCCAAAAATATAAAATTAGGAAATTTTTAATTTTTATTTTCCAAATATAATAGGTATACTTATAGAGATTTATCCAATGATCCTGGAAACTTAAGGGCACGATTCTCAATAGTTCGTGAAGATACAAGAAATGTCTATAAAATTAATTCGCGCTCCTAAGAGTAACATATAATTATTGGTTAGTTAAGCAAGTCTATCCTAATGTATACAACCTATGTTGAATTTGCGGTGCTTGTTCAAGGTCACAGCAAAGTCATCGAATGCATTAAGATGCGCAATGTGTAAGTGAGTCTTCCGTTAAAGGATTAAATAATGCAGGATCTGCAGCTGTACTCAAGGTGCCCAAATGGAAAGCATCCACAATGCTCACATGCAGCGAAGGATGCCAATTGCGAAAGGACTGGCAATGGATATGGATGTGGATGTGGATGCGGATGTGGATGTGGATATGGGCAACGGGGCGGATGGGGGGCAATCCACTTCAGACAGCCGTATGTTCAGAGAGGACGTCAAGCGTCACATTTTAATTCATGCAAGTGGAATAGTGAAGAGGGGAAGTGAGAAAGCTCCAGCTCCAGTTGCACTTGACGCGCCTGTGAAGGATGCGGAAGAGTCCTCGGCGCGCCCACTTGGGACAGGATTTATTGCCGTTTTCGGCTTCAGCTCGAAATTGAAAAGCAAACAAGCCGCTAACAAGGTGAAGCTTTTCCAGCTTTCCCGGCTGGCGTCATTTTTTGTTGCCGCTCGAGACGCGAAGCACTTCAATCTAAATTTGAAGTTTTTCGACTTCGGCTCAGCTAGAATCGATTCGATTCGATTCGTTTCGATTTGATTTGATTTTTGGTACGTGCTTGATAATCCAGCTTTAGACTCACACTCGTGAATGCCGAGCACTCGTCTTGCGATTCGCAATCGCTCAGCCAAAAGCGTAAAAGCCAAAAGCCAAAGGACCAAAGGACACTGAGTCCTTGTGCTTATCGCAACATTTTTGATTTCTCACGTATACTTATGGCGTTCTATGTGTACTTTTGCATTTGTGTGAATATTTGTTTGAGTACTCGTATTTGTTTGTGTGTATTTGTATTTGGATTTAGATTCGTACTGAACGCCATTAAATATCCGAGTGGCATGCAACATTTTTCTTAGTATTACTCTGTGGCATGGACGGCATGTTCTCCCTCTCCCTCTCCCTCTCTCTCTCACTTTCTATCCCTTCCTTTCACTCCTGTTCTGTCACTATTTATTTCTCTCCCAGGACTTTCAGCAGACAGACAAAGATATATTTATTCGATTGAATTGCGTTCACGGGTCCACTTGGAATTTTCTTATTAATTTTCCAGCAACGAAATTGCAAAGAGACCAAAGTCTTTACGAAAATAATAATAAATAAACAAAATTTTATTAGCAAGAGGACAGTTGTTATTAAAAACTTAGCCCAAGTTGAATAAGTGACAAATATTTAAAATGAGCATGTTAAATTCGTCAGCTGTGAATAAAGTAGTTTGGCCTTTATTAAGTTCGCAGCTGGTAGCTGTTATCTGTTAGCTGTTTCAGCACTTCTGACCTGGTTCAACATTGTGGAAAGTGCCATGAAGAAAAGAAAACGAAATGAAAGCAAGAAAATCTGTGAAAAAGATAGCGAAAGGGAACAACTGTTGGGCAACAAGATATATAGTATATAATCTTCAATTGCCATGCACTTATGCATTTTACAAGCAAAGGTTTCAAGGTTCTGCAGAAGTTTTCATCCTTTCAGTACAACAACGAATACTCCGAGTACTCTGAGTACTGCGAAAAACTTTTTATTTATGGATGTGTTTTTTTGCACGGCAATAAAAACAAGTTACGCAAAAAACACGTTAGCAGCATTTAAAGATTTAGGAGACCAAGCTCAACTCGTTTAATTCGTTATTCGAGCGTGAAACTTGAATGCACTCACGGGTTAAACATGAATATTGCGGTTCGGCAATCAATTGTTTCTGGCCAAATTAGGCGCAGTAAAACAATCTTAAATTTATGGCACAACCAAGGATTATTCTGTTAGCAAAACCCATTGTATCCACACCTACGGGAATGGAAGTGTTTGGCTGTGAAAGAAAGGCACACACAACACATAGTTAGATAAATGTGAATACACACCACGAATTGGAAAAACAAAGGAACAAATAAATTGGCAGAGAGACCAAGTTTGCTCCTATTAAAACACAACAAACGCAAAAGTTACACAAAAGGAAACTTTTCTTTCTATTTGCAAGTTGTAAGCGTCTATTTTACATTCTGGCATTGAAAGGGTATATCAGACTTGTTAAATAACTTTGGGAGAGACTGGGATAGACTTGCAACAGGATCAGTGACTTTAAGTAATTAATCAGCTTAAAGATTTATATTAATTTAAAGTTCACCTTAGAGTCGTGCCTATCCAATGTGTTGTGCTTTTATTAATGGGTATTGTTTGGTTCTACCGCCAGCGGCTTTTGTCGACTCTGTTATTTTAGAAAAGAAACTTGGGTCCATGTCTTGGCTTCTGCTCCGTTACTTGGTTCGGTTCGGATTCTTTTTGGCTGGAAAGGAAAGTGCTCGGATCGAGTAAGGTAACACTAATGCCAAGCGATGGTCTTGGGCAACAGCTGCTGGTCGGTTGTGTTGGCTTTGTGGGCGGCCAGCCAAGCGCAAGTTTGCCTCGACATACATAAGTTTAAATGATTTGAGCATAAAAAGGTTCAAAGACGATGGAAGTCAGCATCCAATTCATTATAATGACATCAACGTTTGGCCCTTTTTCTGCCAGACATAATTGAGATTTAATGGGTAGCTAGACGAGTTTGGATTTTCCCCTTTCAATTCGGTCTCATTGGCCATTTGCTGTGCACAGTTTACGAGAGCGATGAAAAAGTGAATGAATTTAACTAGTCGAATCCGATTACAACCGCCCGCAGTCACGATTCCTCCCTCCTCTATCCCTTCCCCCCGCCCCTCCCTATGTTTCCCTTTGTATCTCTGCAGAGGGCGACACAAGGAAATGGCAATGGCAAAAAGCGCTGGCGGAAAATTGAAATTGCACACGAAGCGCGAAACGCTGCTAAACAAAAGCGAGTCTACTAGCAAATTTAGGAATCATTTGCTATCCCCAGGACAAAGGCACACACAAAAAAACGAACAACAACAACTACAACAACAACACGGGAAAAAATACACGAACATGCAGGCCCATTGTGCAATTGGCGGTTGGCCACTTTTGTGGGCTGTGGCAGAGATGCAATCTAAAAGAGGAAATAAAACTGCAACTGGAGCTGGAGCTGGACAATAACCGGCGGCAGCTGCAAAGGACTCCAATAAAGGGACATTTTTGTGTAATTATCTTTTGCAGCCGTTACCAAAGTTTCCGACCAATATTAATAGCAACCGATAACAAGCACAATTTATAATTAAAAATTAAAGTGCTCTCAATTAGAAATAAACATGTGATGTGGTTAGAAACAAGACAGACCATTGAAGGAAACTGCATTCCAGGGCATACTCGTAAAGATTAAAGGCTGAAAGAGATAGCCGGTTGAGGAGCTGGACAAAAAGGAAGCTGCTAAACTTCTGGCAAGGATTAATTCGTTTTGTGTGGCAGACAATGGGAGAACACATTAGTAAAGGCAGGAAAGGTAAGGCAATGTGAGGACGAGCTGAATGCAGCCATGAATCGCCAGAATTGAAGTGAAATGAATGGTCTTGAAGCTAGGAATACGTAGAAAATATATTCTCAACATATAGAGAAGAAAATGTACACAAACTGCTAAACAAAAAAATATATACTAAAATGAATAAGAAAGAAATAGATAGATAAAATTAAAAGTGAACAATTATGAAAATAATAAATAAGAATCGGAAAAATTTCTAAATAATAGTGATATTATTTTATAATATTAAAGTCGGATTTAGAAATGAACTTCACTATTAATATTTATATTTATTTTACTCCAATTCCAATACAGATTTCCATTCTACCCATTTTGCATGTGAAAAAGCTGTCAAAGATATAAATATTTACTGAGATGTAAGCGAATATTTGCATATATGTAATTAGGACGCAAAATCCGGCATAATCCTCAGCCAAAAAGTCGCGTAATATTGCAAAACAATAACCTAAGCCTATCTAGAACTGTTGACTGTCGCCGGTTGGGAAGCAGAGGGGCCATATAAAAACATTTAATTAAAATTTACCAGCACACACATGAATAATTAAAATTTAATTTTCAGCAATATATAATACTCACACAAGCGAAAAAGACAGAGACAGGGACAGACTCATGCCAACCCCCCAGCCACCCACTGTTGTTCGTCCCGTCGCCCTCCCTCGTCCTCAACTTACGTCAACTTGTCACCTAAAATTTCTGATGACGAAGCGTCCACAGAAGCCCTGGGCAAATGTTAAGGTAACAGTTGAGAAAAAAAACAAGAAATAAAGCATTCTGTTCCCATTCAACGGCGCCGCGGGGGCTCCTGTTCATCCCCTCCTGCCTCCCCTGATTTCCCTTTCCCTGCCCCAAAGCTCTGCTCGTGTTCCCGTTGCCCCGCAGCGCCCGTTGTTAGTCAGTTTGAGAATTTGTAATAATTATTGTTTAGCTTCATTAAAAAAAGTCACAAATTCGTTTACTGGAATTTCATATGAAATTTCTTTTGTTAAAGGCATCCAAACAACTTAGGATTTTTCTTTTATATTTTGAAAAGGACATGAAAAATTTATTGCGTTTGCCACACAATAAAAAAGAAAACAGCTCACAAAGTACGAGTTCATATTGTTTCGGTGTGGAAATGTATTTCCTCCTGTGGTCATAAAGAATTTCAGCAAACCTTAAGCCAATGAGAACAAAGTATCCATCTGGGAAGGGGATGTGGGAATAATTGTAATGGTAGAATTTCAATATAAATTATACAGAAAAGAATAGAATTCGACTAAGTATATATTGAAAAGAGAAAAATAAAAGTAAGATATCTTGTCCGATATTCAATTGAAATTTTAATAGAATAGAAATCGAGTATTTCTCGATACATCTCTTATGTAGTTAAGATAGAAGTAATTGATAAAGAATCTTATAATTACTGGTTAAAGTCAAAGAATTAGATATAAAATGAAATTGTAAAGTCAAGAAATTGAAACGGATTTATTATTTGCTCGATAACCATTATAATTTAGATATCAATCAAGCAATAATCGTAACTTTCAGAAAAACAATTATGATAATGAAGTATTACGATTTTAAGCACATAAATGCCAATTTGATTTGATATCTTTCGAAATGTTGTTGAGAACTTTATTGATGAAAGTATGTTTTGGCGTGATATAGTACAAGCATTTAATAAATATGCAAATGCGACACGAGGGAAATAAATAATTTAATTGATTTCATTAAGGGAGACGAAGCATCTGTCGCTGACATCATCTACATATTCCCATCCATAATCATATCGATTGCCATCGAGTGGCGTCTCCGGCTCGTAATTTGAGTTTGCTGGAAATTGTCGCCGAGTGTCACTACAACTCATCGCTTCCTGCCTCCGGGCCGCTGTGACAGCTGTCTGGGTCGGTCTCAAAGTCTGGGTTTGGCTCTGGGCTCGGGTGCCAGTCTGGTCCTGCCAAGCGGGCTAACGAGATAAATTTCAGTTTGATGGCAAGTCACAGACGCAGTTGCAAATAGCTCGAGCGGAGCGTCAGGTAATGTGAAAGAAGTGAAGGCGAAGCAGAAGAGCCAAAAGAAGAAAAAGCACAAAAGTGACGCCAATTTGAGCATCAATTTATGAACGCAATTTGAAATGATGGCCCAAGTGTGCCAGCAGCTGTCGACATGAATTATAAAGCCATCAAATCGCCTAAAAACAGTGTCGCTTTTAATTTTCCCTCTGTCTCTCGTAGTAATTGTGGCATCATGTAATCAGAGAATAAGTATTTAAGTTCCTCGCACACGCTCATTTAAATTACAAATTTAGCATTCAAATATTTACGAGTACTCGAATGTAAGTCGTGGGGGCTTTGTTGGCCAAAATTCGTCAGCTTCCTCGTTTCGTGAATTGTGCTCTGTGCAACGGAGCGTATGCGTAATTTTTCTCTCTCCTACACTCTGTACGTTGTGTGATGACTCGAATGAAACGCAAACAAACACAAACCAGTCACATGTCACTTGATCTGTCTCACTTGTCCTAGACCATATGAGTATCCTGGCGTGCCTTTGATGAGTTCCATTTCCACATTTGCACGCTCCATATTTGCTGATATGCCAAACAGAGGAGGCAACAGTTTGTCGGCTACGAAGGAGGATTAGAAAATCAGGGATTTTTTTTTAATTCACCAGCCATAACAAGAAGAGACAGACAGTCAAAAGGGAGAGAGAAAGGGAGGACTTTGGGGAAATGTGGCTTACTGAATTTCATTATGACCACAAAAGCTATTCAGAAACGATTTATCTCTTTAATTGCTCAGCCACAAATCCAAAGTCAGCTTGAAAATGAAAATCGATTCTATGTAACAATCAATATTTTAGCTGCAACTATATTTTTTTATAATATCTGATACATTTGTTTTTTCCCTGTTTTAGTTTAGATTTGTAGCGCTCAAGTTTCCCTTAATTTTCAGTGCGTTTTCTGTATTTCTCGCAAATTCCACATGACAAACGTGAGAGCAGATACCAAAAATTCCTTCTCCCTCTCATCCGTTCCATTTCAGTTCCAATTCCCAGCACACACAGATACACACATATACAACCATTGATGTCAATTGTCGGAGGTGACATAAAAAGTGTGAGCAACATTTTAAAACTCAAACAAAGGACGCATAGACGACAGAAAAAAGAAGAAAATGTGGCAAATCAAACAATGAAATTTTTGATTTTTTGTCATTGATTCCGTGTCGTGTTGGGGAAGTCGCGTAACGAGGTCAAATGGAAATCGCCGCATTGGCATTAACTTTTGACACCACCAGCAACGTCATCATTATCATGATCATCATTATCATGATTATCCTGCTCCTGTTCCTGCTGCTACCACACGATTAAGCAGTCAGCCATTGAAATATCACGCAGCTAAACGAACAAAGAACCTTTCGATTTCCGGGATGGGGACTCGGGTTGGATTGGTTTTTACCCAGTTGGCACCTCGTTGCCATTTGGCATCTACACAGAAAATAAAAATTATTCCAACCACTCAGTATTAAAATGGTTAAAAACGTATTTAGCATTTGATTTGGTTGATAAAGTTTATTTAGAGGTTCGATAATCTAAATATTTGAAGAATCATATTTTAAGAAATTCCAAGAATACCGAACTTTTGACACAGTTTTGCGATTCTTTTTTATATGTCGGAATACCGGACTATTTTTTTCTGTGTATGCTCCTGGTCTAGTTGGTCTAGTGGGGGAGAGGGGCTGATTCTCGAGCACGTCGGCTATGAAAAATCAACTTTAACTCAGTGTGCTGTGCTCTTTGCTGATTTTTCGTTAAATGCGCGAGCATTGAGCACTTGACGTTTGCCTTTGTGCTTTTTTTGTACTTTCCTTTCCATTCACAGTCGATAGCTGGAGGGACACCTTTCTTTTTATATTTGCTCTTCTTGTGCTTTGCTTCTTTCCAAAATGAGTTCAATTGCATTACAAAGTCACTTCAATTGAGCGATCAGCAGTAATACTTAACAGTACGACCTCAACCTGAAACTGGACTCCGACCTGGACCCGGACCCGGACTCGGACTCGGATTCGCACTTGTACGGAAACTCAGACTCAAAGTGGCCATTCAACAATAACTGTTAAGTGAGTGTCAGCCACGGTCCGTTGGAAAAGCTATTGGTGAAAAGTTGACAAACTCGTTGTGGTTAATTGTTGTTTAAAAATTTGACATTTCGTATAATGAACGGAGTGTAAAAGCAGCTTAAACTGGAGGTAAGCACATTCCAATTTCGAACTTTAAGGAATTTAACAGGTAGCAAACTTTAATTTAATTCCCCTAAAAGGGCTTCGTTCAGCCCTTTAACAAAAGTTGCATTCCCCAGACTCCTTCTCGACTGTGTTCGCATTTCATTAGGAAGTTGAAAATTGAGCAAAATTGAGTAGGAAAAAGTAAAACAATGCACTTTATGCAACAGTTTCACAATTTTCTGATCAATTTTCAAATCGGCTTTTGTTTCACAGCTGCTCTCTTTATTTGGCTGAAATGTTGGTCGACTGTGTCCCATATTCTGGTTTCTGAGAAGAAGTTGAATGCGTCATCAATTCATGACTCTTGACTATCCTTACGGTATCCTTTGTCCGAAGCCAAAGCTGATTAATTGTTGTATACGAAGCTATGAACAATGTGCATAGAATTGACTCAAAATCTAAACTTAAATAAGAGACTAGAATTTACAATAGCTTTACTCGTACACACACACGTGTCCAGAAAAGCACACAAACTGTTTTATTTGCATGAAATGGGCCTGAATAAAATTTGCGATAAAATTGTTGGTAACAAAAGCAACAATTTTCAATAGAAAACTTCTAAAATTAAATGGAATCTCAGGCAAATCGAAAACTTGATTGAAGAGTCCATCAATTAAGGGTATTTGCTGACCTGCATATTTATTTAAGTATTGTCGGCTTAGACGAATGCACAAATACCCTCAAATAGGATAAGCATAACTCCTTTGAGTGTGTGTGTGAGTAGACGTATAAATAAAACGCAAGGATGCATTGATTGTTTCCACTTCAATGCAGCAGAGGCAGGAAAATAAAATTTGCATATGACACTGAACCACGCCCAGTTAACGCCCACTCATCGAATAAATATCCATGGGAATGACTGACCACAAGTGTGAAAATGCTTGAATTATTGAACAGCAAAGCAACCCGTCATTACGGGGCCCACCTCCTGCCCCCTGACCCCTGACCCCTGACCCCTGATCCCTGCCCCTCTTTCAGGTTTCCACTGACACTCAGCCAGATAACCGCAATTACATATGCACATTCATGCGAATGTGAATGCCACTTGCCACTTGCCACTTGCCTCTGCCACAGCCAATGCTGCAAGTGAATGCATTTCGTGCTCATATTCGCACTCATACTCACACTCGCATTCGTGGCTGTTTCTGTGGCTGGAGCTGCGTTTTTTGAGCAGATTTGTGTGTGTGTGTGCGTGTGCGAGTTTGCGTGTGTGAGTGCCACTTGAGCTTGCCACAATTTTAATTGACATCCACATTTGGCTTTGAATAAGCAAACGCCCAGCATGCGTCAATTGCGGCCTGTGGCGACATCTGTATTCTGAATGCAACATTTGAATCAGCATTTGAGTTTGAGTTTGAATTTGAGTTGCAGCTTGCGACATCGACGACATGCAATTCAAATTTCCAAAATAGTAATTTAGCATCTACGGCACATTTGATAAATGGCTCGTTGATCAATCAGCTGACAGGCAGCAACTTAATGAGATGTGCTATCGAATCGACAATGCACTGAGAAAAATAACCCGACATTTCGGAATAAAATAAGCCCCAAAGGGTGTCGAAAGATCAGCAATCTTGGAATTTCTTTAATCGAGTACGAGATACTTGAGTCAAGAACGATTTTTCCATTTCTTCTCCGCAAATTTTTTTAATTATCAGTTGCCATTATAATAATAATAATAGTTTTAAAACATACATGCTAAAATTAAAAAATGGTAAACTAGGATTATTTGAATGATTTTTGTTTTCTGTGTAAGAATGAGTCGCCTATGAAAATGAATGGAATTGCTAGTATGAATAGTCGTATTAGCCATCCTAAAGCCAAATGCAGCACATGCACAACTAACAGCCAAGCAATGCTAATGAATGAGCTTTAACTCCGAATACTCATTGTGAGTGTGTGAGTGCGTGTGTGTGTGTCTTTTGACCTTTCATCTCTATCTAACAGGCGATTTCCGTATCAGAATGCATATGTGCATTTGCTTAAACTGTGTAAATATCTTACACACAAACTGGTACGTATTTACGGCTAAGAAGTATTAAATTTCACACACACACACGCAATAGAACAAATCGAACCACACGGCGTATGAGCGATAATTGCATTTGACTATCTTGCACAATATTGAGCTATCGAGTTTAACAGTTTGCGACTTGTAAATTGTATACTGTTGGTAATCTATCTCAAATTGATTCTCCAACCGATAATTTAATTAATTTCTCATAACTATGCTTTAATATCAGAAGTTTGAAAATATACATAAATTATAAATAAATAAACATAAATTGTATAAAATAAATATACCATAAAAGAAACAGTATTGCTCGCAAAACAAATCGGAATAAGTATATATATTGTTACATATAAAAACATAAAAACACCCGGAGCTTATCATAGATTGAAAGTTGTAAATTAAATGAGACAAATACTCAAACCCATAAAAATATAAAGAAAAATGTACAAATATATGTACAAAATAAATTTAATAAACAAAAATATATCAATATTCTTATATACAGTCCATATAGACCTTCATTTATTCGAGTATAAATTGTTTTAATTGTTAATAATTTTGCGCAATCCACTAAACTAAAGGGCAATCGCAGTAAATAGGCTCAGTTCTGTTTTTTCTTTTCAATTTTCTCTTTGTTTGTTTGTATTTACGTTATATTTTCCATTCACGTTGAATAAAGGCTGAAAAAATTTATGAGTGTAAAGCTCTCTTTTATGATTTTTTTTTTGTGGCAGCCGGAAAAACTCGAGAAAAAATTGCATGTAAACACTATCAAAGCAAATACTGAAAAAACAAAGTCAGAACAATGCCGGAACGCCGAAGTGTATATACCTTACCTTTATGTTTTGAATGGGGCCTTTGAAAGCACTTGGCAGTTGCATGAAATAGCTAATGATTGATGAAAGGATTGAGTTGCACTTGGCTCAACTTTCTGTAGTTGGCCAATTCTCTGTAGTTGGCCAAGATGGCTGTCAGGGCCGAGATGGCGGTCGAGTCAAGTGAGAGAGAAAAACAATCATAAAGCGAAACAATCACAATAAATGCCGAAATCCTATTTTACACTGCAGTGGCAGGAATGTTGAATGGAATGGCTTTTGCGGTCCTGTGGCCGTTTCGGCCAGATAAAGGGTTCAAGTATTTAAAGCCAACCTGCGAATCTTGGAGCTCCATTAGAACCAATTCCAAGCCATTAGCTAATGAGAATTTGGTCGCAGCGACTTTTATTATCGGACAATGTTGATATCCCTAGAATCGCACAGTCTGATAAGTATTATACTAAAGAAAATCACCTTTGTGGAATTTAATTAATAAAAAAAGCTTCTGCTCGCTCCATTGAACAATCACATTCGATGACCATGTCCACGTCGATGTCCGTTATCGGGGAATGCATTTCAATTTAACTTGCCCCCTCACATAAAAGCTCCTTTCAGCTTCCTCATGTCACTGGTTAATGCCACCTCTGGAATTTGCGGCGCTTTCTGTCGACTCTTCTCTCTGTTCTCTGGCACTGCTGAGTTAATCAAGGCTTCGGTAATTTCGAAAAGAGTGTGAAGTATTGGCCGAGGCCCAATGGAGTGTGTTATGTGTTATGTGCACACAGCACACAGCTGGTCACCGACCACTGACCCACCAACCCCCCAACCCACCAACCCACCAACCCACCGACCCACCGACCAGATTCCACTGGCCACTTCATCAAACCCACCATGAATTGCGCACAATCTTTTGGATGCGGAAGTGGCTGTGTGTGGGGATGCCAATGGGCGGCATGATGATGAAAGACGAGCTAGTTGAGGAATCACCAGTGCCACTCGGTGACTCAGACTCAGACTCTCGCCTAAGTGTTTTACAATGCTCTCACAAAGCCCACATCATCATTCATGTCCAACGCAGGCCGTAATACTTATTTGCCCAAGGCCGTAATAGCTCGATGCCGACCACGTACTCACATATGAATATCCTTCCTATACGATTGTGAGTGTGTATGAGTGTATCTGTGAGTGTGTAGTCTCAGCTGACAGCATCTGCCCAGTGGCAGCCTTTGAATGCATATGAATCAAGTGGACGTAATTGAAAATCAAAGTCTGTAAAAATCCGAAAATTTCTTCAGCAGTGTTGACAGACTTTGACTATAAAAACTAGCTAGATTTTAATAGAAAAATACGTTAAAAAAAAGTTATAACACAAATAAATAAATGTACTTCAAATGGAATCAAATAATATTAGTTTATATTAGTATTAAAAACTGTACTATAATTTTTATACATATCCACATCGCCATCCTGTTCTTCGTTTCAGTACATTTCTATAGCCGAAGTTAAATATCAATATTTAGAGTACACTTTACAATTTGCAAGACATGTCCGCGAAAATTGGATTACATTCAAATATGATAAAAAACAAACACATTTCAAGAATGCATTTAATATTTATAGATGCTGTACTTATTATGCGTTCCACTTCATCAGTCGACGAAGACAGTTGAATTCCAAGTACTGCAATCTGCATATTAAACGAAAACGAGCTAAGAATGCTTAATTTATGGCTTTAATCTGAAAAAATGCCTTTTAATATATGCTAAGCAGATTTAGCCATAAATAAGCTAAACTGCCAGCACTGTGATTCAGCTTAGTCTAGAAATCAGTAAACCAATTTTGGGCTTTTGAGATTGAGAAGCTGGCTATTATGAATTTACTTATTGTTAAGCGAAAATCAGGAATATCCAACAATTGAACTTGATTGATTAGAGATTAAATTGTGACAGTAAGAAGTTAAATTTTAAAAATGTAAGAGTAGTTAATAAAGAGGATTATTCCTCAATGATATTTGTTTATAATTAAGATGGTATATTTGGTCTGTTTTGGTGAGTCTTGTGCATCAAATGAAAAGTGATCAGCCTTGAGGTCACCTGCCACAAGCAGCTGCTGCAAGTGTGGCAGGAAGTGTGGCGAGTGCGTTCAAGTGTCAAAACATAACTGAACGACACACATCCGAAACATGACAAAGCCCACAGTTGCAACATGGAATAATAAGTGCACCGCCCACTGTTTCCACCTTACCCACTGGCTAACCACCTGCCCACTTTTCATGTGCACTGTGACACTTAACAGACAATTAAGTTGCTGACCTACACACACACACACACACACATACAAGAGTAAAAGAGACAGAGAGATTGGTAGGGAAAAACAATTCGTGAAGAATTCACAACAATGCACTTGACGCACACCCTTTTGGTAGGCACTGTGATGGCGCTGGTATTTTTCATAATTAATCCAACAACTGCCGGTGGCATTTCCGAGCTTTTTGCCACTGCTTGCGGTGGTTGAGTGGGTCGGTGGGTTAGGCGGTTCGGTGGGTGAGTGGTTTGACGGAAAGCATTTTGCCATTTCAAGACAATTTGCAAAATTGCTGGCTGCTGCTGTTGTGTTTGCAATGTTTTCCACGTGCTTTTCCGCGTGCTTTTCCATGCCAACAGAACGAGTAGACAGGCCTTTTGGACCCTAAACAAAATGCAGGCCAAACAGCAATTGCTTTGCAGCAGAAAGGGGAAGAGAAAGAGAAGGAGAACAGAGACTGGTCGAGAGAACATGAAAAACATGAAAATCTCTGTGCAAAGAAAAAGCAGTGAGTAAAAAGTGTGGAGCACTTTGAATGCGCCTTCGGGGGAGCTGCCCATTCCAGGCCAGCCTAATCCGCTTTGGTATGTCTAAGGGCGCTGGATGTCAAATTTGCAGGCAACTCTCGGGTCGTTTTCAGTTACAGTTTTTAGTCATCCCCGCTCTTCGCCTGCTTTTCCAGTTTATGTATGTGTGTATATGCTCCTGCCCAACGGCCATAAAAAGTTTTTGACGCGCGGCATGTTCAGGCAGCAAGTTTTCCATTGTAGGAAACTTTAATCCCGCTTAAATTATAAATGGCACATTTGGCTTCTAGTATCTCCATCCCTCCCAATCGTCTATGTTGCGCCTATGAGGCTGAGGCTGAGGCTGAGGCTGCCACGGCTTTTGGCAACGCTCGAGTGCCTGACAACTTTATGTGTGTTGTCGCAAGCCTGCCACAGTGGCAAACACAAGACACAAGACACAAAACACTTTGTAGCCTTTATTTTGAGAGCTGTGCGAAGCGAGCCGCAAGAAATGCACTGCACTAGACTAAACTTTACGACTGCGGCTCCATCAACAGCCACTACACTGACAAAAATATGGAATTCCGCGAGTAAAATTATTGTTTTATACTGAAATTTTGCAGCTATCATGGCTTTATAAGAACTATTTCAGTTAAATCAAATCTAAGCTGGTGATAATATTTTAAAATGAATTATTTTAACTATAATGTAATTGAATATTAAATTTAATTAAATATTTATAATTATCGATAAATTTCTATTAGTACATTTTCAAATTAATCAATTAATTCATATTAATTATTTAATTCATATTAATTCATATCATTTGTTTATTAACCTCTTGCAAAATTTAAATAAATGTTTTAGGCTTTTTAGTCAACGCACATTGTGTGAATTCAACAATAATATCCTAAATACATACAATTCTTGATTTTTAGAATGATTTTTCTCAGTGTACATACTATTTCAGCTACTATCTACTACCAAGTTTCCTTCGCTGGGAGCTGGAAACTGGGAACTGTTGCACCACAACTAAATCTCGAGTGTTCCTAACTGACTTTACAGTTGGCATAAATTTGTTATCCTCCCTCTCACTCTCTCTTTCCCTGTCTCTCTCGATGGATGAACAGTTACACATAGACTTCTCGTATGAATTATGATTTTCTGTCTTGCCAATGCAATGTCCTTCCGCTGCAGGAAATCAATTAAAACTTTGCTCTTGTCACTGGCAACCTGGAGAAGGACATTTCAACATGACATTCAACGGCTTGTCTGACACGATGTCACTCTGACAGTTAAAGCTAATTAAACAGTTTGTAAAGCACAATTAATGACAGACTCATCCTCATATTCTTTCTTTTTTGAATCCATGTCACACACACGTCACTTGATGCCATGACTAACATCTAGTATAACATTAATATTTGATTTAAATAATATTTAAATACGGGTTGGGCTTCAGCAGCCAACACAGACTAACTTTCCAATTAGCAAAATGTCAACAATGTGTTACAAACTTCCGACACAGTAAAGCCCTTAATCATCTTTTGAAATGGATTCTAATTAAAAACGCATGTTGAAAATTCGAATAAATCGCGTATTTAAATTACTAAATATTCTCAGTACACAAAGGAAACAGCAGCAAAATAAATAATATTAGTTATCTGCAAAACTCTGGATTAATAGATCAGAAATATAAATTATGATCAGATAATCCAAATGTTAACCGAATTATTTTTAACAATGTTATGAGAGTTGAAAGCTTAAAAGCTGAATTAACTTGAGTGAGCCAAAGAAAAAACAGGAAAAAATAGAGAAAAAATTTCATTAAATTGTTCCAGATATCAAATCATGTTCGGAAATAAAATCCATGTGATAATCAATTTAGTTTTGTCACATTTATGTTGGTAAGGTGCAAAAATTATAAACTCAATTACATACAATGCAATGTTATAATTTACTAAATATAAATATAAGTTGAAACGCAACTTTGCAACACTTTCCGACGCTACAAAATCGCCTCGGGCGCGAGTTTATTACATTTCCCCGCTTGACCAAATTAAGCTGTTTGGCATTTGCTTAGTTTCATAACGTGTTTTTTTTATTTTGGCTTTAAGCTCGTAAAACATTTTGAAGGGGAAGCACAGAGCAGCCGCTGGCCAAAATTTTAATTAGAGTGCACCACGCAAACATGAGAGAAAGGCCCTAAACTCACACTTCCACTTCCACATCCAGTTCCACATCCGTTTTCGCTCCCTTTCCGAGTCGAACTGCCATCCACAGTGGCTTCAACATAAGCGCCGAGAAAACGATACTTTACGGTCTCCATTTCAGCACACAATGTTTATGTTTGTTTGTCATACATGGCAAAGACCCAAGCGCATTGAACGGCATCCAAATAGGGCCCAAAGCGTATTGTGCTCGGTGCTGGATGCTTTACTTCACATCCGAGTATGTAAACCATGGTCAGTAGAGTATAACCGACCACTCGCCAAAAGGGATAACGACATCACTGCAAAAATATGCATTTTTGGGTGCAGGCCACGTTCATTCCACAAATGCCTGTTGTTCTACCTTTTTATTTTTTACCGAAATACCTCTGATAACTCGAATGCAAATTTATTCTGCCCATGGCTCAGTTCAATTCAGAGCGATTCGATGTGCTCAAAATTAAACTGGAAGCTTTTTTCAATTGCAGCCACACAATCGATACCTTATGTTAGCCATACTCGTATAATCTGTGATATATATGGCTTTGATTTACATATGAATCCCTCCCATAAGTGCTAGTAAACAATTGAAGTCGACTTCCATGAATTCATTTCGTTGTAACTGCAGCAT
Source organism: Drosophila rellima (assembly GCA_035043635.1). Classification (NCBI taxonomy): domain Eukaryota; kingdom Metazoa; phylum Arthropoda; class Insecta; order Diptera; family Drosophilidae; genus Drosophila; species Drosophila rellima. Next base: position 10,796,951 of record JAWNMV010000145.1, on the reverse strand, counting down.
TCCTTAAAGCTTTTTCTCCTCTGCTTTACTCAATCCAAATTTCTCTAAAATTCGAGATAATTCTCGTTCATCTTTAAAGAACGAAAAGTTTCTTAGTTTTGAGGGATTTTAAACAACAATAAACGCCAACAAGTTTCACTTTCCCAAGAGTATTTTCCTAATTGCTATATAATTTTCGTGCGTTAATTTTCATGAGGTGGCAACCCTGTTTAGCCCGAATAGACCGTTAAACCGACATTGAATGAAGTGCAAGTTCTGTTTGTTTATTCGTTAAAGCGTTTAATCCGTGGCCCATATTCTCCGTAATTATTAGTGTTATCTCTGGAAAACTTCTTTGACGATGTTAAGCGAATTGTTAAGTGCTCGGCACAGACGACCTGGCAGACCACAATAACAAATCCTCTTGGAGTCAGATCAAATGTGGATTTCAAAGTATAAAACTCAAAGTGTTCCCAGTATGAGTAAGAGAGACATTCTAAAGGGGAAATTGTGCGCAGTCTCCTTGAGTGCAGCATCCACAGTTGGACTTTTGTTTTGGCCAAAATCTGTTGACGGGCGTATCAGTTGCGCGCTGGTCTCTCGACGGAACGGTTCACTCCACTCCACTCGGGCAAAGTCGTCAGTCAGTGAGATGTGCTCGGTTACTGGGAAAACTGTGGCGCTTCTTTAGCTGCTGCTCCTCTCACATCTCCAGTTGTGTTGAATTCTGTTCTGTTCTGTTCAGTTCAGTTCAGTTGTGTTCTGTTCAGGTGTTTGGCGCCAAGCTGCCCATTTCGACGCGTCGCAGAGACAAATTGTTTATCTTGTGTCAAGTGCTAGGAACACATTGCCCGCTTTCTCTCTATCTCTCATCCAACTCTCGGTTAGATAGATCCAAGACTAGACGACTTTCTCAGACTTAACTGCCAGGCAGTGAAAGTTGTCGGTGGTTCGGTGATTCGGTGGTGCTGTTGTGGGTGCCGTGTGGCGCCGTCTGCGGAGTACTTAGCCAAACAGTTGGAACGCTCCTCTGGAGACATAACAATTGTTGTTGTTGTTGTTGTTGTCGCCGTCGTTGATGTCGTCGTCGCGCGCTTAGCTCTCGTGCGGTTCCCCAATCGGATGACATTATCTGAGGCCCGCGGGATATATCTACAGTGTTGTCGTTGTTGTTGTTTTTCTGCCAGACAGACTTAAATTAAAAGCGAGCAAAGACTTCGCACCTCGTGCGCCCCCTCCAAAAAAAAGCAACCCACTTCAAACCCACTCCAGCCCCCTCCCCAGGGGACATGCATCTTTAATCAGTCCTGATGAATTCGGTGGATGTGCAAATGTTTGCAGCGAATGAATAAAGCATTAAATAAGCACTTCCAGGCATTTGTCAACGCGACACAGCGCAAAGTGAAAATTAAAGTGAATCGCGAAAATTGAGATAAATGCTTAACAATTAAAGCAGCAATTCAAGCGGATTACTTTAACTACGCGAATCTTGAATAATTGATTCGCTTAACAACAATAAATCATATTCAATCTGGTAAGTTTAAATTAAATTAATTTAAAAAGGCGCGTTGTTCAAGTCGACTTATATTTAAAATTATTGATATTTTCGGACCTCTTAACTAAACAAAACTAAAGACATTAAAAGTACTTAGATACTTTAATTTAGTAATGATATGAAAGGACATTTTCATAGCAAAGTCCCTATTTATTTCATTTTCTTTTAAACTTTTTTTATTAATACCCTTAGGGGTTGCACTTTTCAACATTTTTTCTATAGTTTTTTTCCTTGAGTTTTTTACTTGTTGTTAATTTTAAAATTTTAGTTTGTAATATTATTTTAAGTCTTTGATCATTTTTTGTATACTTGACTTGACGTAAGTTAAATAAATAAAGCCTCTTAAGATATTTTGTTTGGCTTGTTATGCTGCATCTTTTTTCAGATTTATGCGCCTTTCTTAATAATTAATAGGTATTATTAGCATAGAAAGTATTTGAACCCTTTGGGACTTGTGCCCTCAAGGGGTATCTCCAGAGACCATTTGCTAACCAAGTTGGGGTGTTAGGGAACAAGCTGCTTCTGCTTGTTTGGCAATCACCTTCCTTATTGGTATTTGCTTTAATGTACCTACATACGTACTCGAGTACAATGTCATTAGCCTAGATTTGCTTGTACAACACTTTAATTTATATGCATTAAATATCAAGTAAATTGTTATTACGCTGCTGGGCGGAGTTTAGCTTCGACTAAAGGTAATAAATTTGAATTACAGATTAAATGAAGTACGGAGGTGGAAATTCGGCTGAAACTGTAGCAACTTAATTACTGCTGGGAAAACGACTTAATTATTTACTTTAGCGCAAATACAGATGGCCAACGGCCAGTTCAATGGTCAGTTACTTATGCGTATATAAGTTATATGTATATATATATAGATACTCACATATCCACCTACATACAGATATATGAGGAAAACTCCCCGGGGGCACTGTAAACGGGAATGAATGCTTGTAATTGCTTCTGATTTATCTCAATCTCATTGCCGACAGCTCAAAGGAGGCAAACAAAGGAGCAGGAGCAGAAGAAGGAGAAGATAAAGAGAAAGAGAAAGAGGGTGAAAATGTGGGTGTGAAAGTGGAGTGTCATTTATTTACTGATCTCCGCTGAGGCTTGACAAAATAAAACTAATTTATATAAATTATGGCCCAAATGCTTATGTTTATTGATGTCCTCTAATTTGGCCTCAATTGTCCTCTTGTCTATAAGAGAAGTCCATTTAGGAGAGTTTAATTTGATAGAATCTCTCCGACTTGAGAAAACCCTCAAGAATGTTTACAACTAAATTTTAAAATCATGAATATATTCGCTCTTATTTGGGCCCCCTTTATTTATAATATATTCAGCTCAAAGGACCTTTGCCATTGCTTTTTTGTGGCCAACACTGTGCAGCCACCACATTGCGGACAATAAAGGCAAAAGTTTCACTTTGTGTGGCTATTTATATAAATATATATATATGTACATTGCATTATTATCAACATACAGACATATGTACATATGATTATGATTATAAGTACAGTTTCAATTCCCAAAAGGTTGAGAGGCCACTCAACTATTTTTGTGCTTCATTTGCGGCCACTAACCGCAAAACTTTGTGACATTCTATGACCTTTATATGGTCTAAAAAATTACTTTCGTGCGATTATGTCTTGGCTTTGAGTAGAAATGTGATTTAAATTAAACATGTATGCATTTAAGTAAGAATCTTGTTTGGGGAATTCATTTATTTCTTAGAACAGAAATCAGTCTCAGCAATTTTCAAATCAAGTTCATTAAATGCTTTAAATATTTATTATTGAGTTCTTTCAAAGTTCCTTCGATGAGTAAAACGAAAAAATAAAAGTTATTCGCGTGTTTCCAATTTATTTTGCATTCCACTTTTTGTGTATTCGCTTCATCTCTTTTCGGTTTCTATTATATACACCCCGTACTTATTGGAGAGGTATATTAAAGGGTATATAACTGCACTCAAATGTAAATAATAATTAAATAAATAAATAATTGAATTAAATTAAATAATAATATATGACAAATCTCAATAATAAAAGTGGTATCAATTTATTTTAGAGGGTATCTCAAGGTCGAGCACTCCCGATTGCAGCATTTTTACTTGTTTTGCAAATTAATTGGCCAGCGTTTGTGAAACAATTTCCGGTCAGGAATTTCAGTTGCATCTCGAGGAAACAAAAACAAAACTATAGAAGGACAAGGGGAGGTGAAAGCGGCAGGAGGAAAAGTGAGAGCAGAGGGGGCGGGCAGCTAATTGTGGGGGAGTTGAGGGAATGCCATTCATAGTGGGAATTGCATATATTTCAATTTTGCACTCATATGCACAAACTGATGAGCAAATAAACAAACAGTTGGGAATAGTTGGAATAGTTGCAGGAGAGGAGGGAAAAGCATCAGGGGAAAGAAGGAGGACAACCAGGCGGACCAGGTGGACATTTTGACGCTGCGTTGAGCATTTGTATTTGTGCAGCAGCCCTGATGTTATTTCCTATGCATCGACCGACTGAAATTTATGGAATTCCAAATGTTGACACAAACACACAAATTATTTAAATGCTGTGTGAAGCTGGCGAAGTTCTCATATGTTATTCTCCAGTGCCCTTAGCCCACCTATGTGTATGTGTGTGTGTGTGTGTGTGCATGTGTGTGTGCATGTGTGTGTGCAGCACCTGTGTATGGATACATTGCCAAGTGGCACGTGCGGCATCTCTTTGAGCCCTCAGCTTCCAGTGCATTTCACACGATACACGAAATTGAAGTGGGCCCATTTTGCACCTAAAACACCGAGAACTGCAAGCAGGACTCTCAGACCAGAATCCGCCGCATCCGGATACAGGTGTCTGTGTGAGTTACAACATGCTTGCTATGCATCCGTATACTGATATGTATGTGTGTTTATATGTACACATGTACTCATCTGCATTTGCATTTCCATTTGTGTTCTTTTGCCCAACCCACCCGCCACGCCCTCCGCCCCCGCGCAATGCAATGTTCGCTTGAATAAATTATCCACGCTCGCTGTTTTGCATACGAGTATTTCGGAAGGTTTTTCTTCCTATTCAGACTTGTCCTTAAAGCAAAAGCTAAAACGCGCATTTTATGCGAAATTTATACGTTGTTCTCGCGATTAACTTGACCCGGGAAGTTCTATGGAAATTCGTAGAAATTAAATCGCTCAAATTGACAGGTTATCATTTTCAGGTGGGTGGCAATTAAATGCGATTGTTTGATAAACATGATAGTTGCATTAATTTGGATAACAGCAATTTCTTGTAAGTGTCTTTTGTTGTTGTTTTTGTTGTTGTTGTTGTTTTTGTTGTTTTCCTGTTGCCGGCTGAGACGCAGCCACAAGAGCAACCGAGAAGTGATGCTCGGCAATCACGGCTTTCCTAAATCCGCTTCATTGTATTCAAATTTCTTTATCCTTTATAATGCCAACCCACTTTTATAATGTCTCGGGCTTATTTTCCCCTTCCGTTGGCATCGCCAACTCATGCCGCTTCGGCTTCTTCGTTTTATGGTTCATGTTCATGTCTTCTTTATCTAAATCATCCAACTGTGTAAATATTTGCCTCGCTTCCTGCATTCCATCCTCGTTATCCTTAAATCGTGCGTGCGAAGCTACACAAAGTGACGACCGAGGAGTGCACGGGACGCAAGTAAATGAAGATGGCGCCTCCACCGCCCACCCGACGACTATCCGACCATCCGACCATCCGACTATCCGACTATCCTTCTATACGACTACCGACCGACCCACTAACCCACGGAACAAACGAACGAACAGGACTATATTCTGGGTTAAATTTTGCATATAAAAGACAGCGCTCTGCGACTGTCGTCTTTGCAGTTGCACAGTGGGGCAAATGCTATGTGAATAACTCTCAAATATCAGTATTTCAAATCATGGTAACGTGTTTTTCAAAATAACTTTAATATCTTTTCTTTTTATAATGAAAATAGTTTCAAACATGTGACATCGGGAACAACCAATCAAATTAGTTAAATTAAATGTATTTCATCTTTAAATTTAAAAAAATACATATATTTATAAATTTAAAACAAATATATTTACCATATAAATCAAAGCCAAATTTAAAAAATATGGTAATAATTACAAAGTAATTTATTAATTAATTTAATATTTTATATTTATCTGTAATACATCAGAAATACCAAAATTTCTTTCCTATAATTTTGCAAGCGATTATCGTTCAAATATCTATTTTGGAACATATTTTTTCACACCGTAACAACTTATATATCAACGTGTCTTTTACTTCCCTTTAGTTTTGTAAAAACTGAAAATAAAGCACTTAATATTGGATATAATATGTTTATGCATCATTGACATTCATATTTGATTAGCAAACGAGTTTTCACAGCTTAAGGAAAAGCATATTGAAAATTGCTTCATCAAACATTAAAATGTTGAAAGTAAACAAATAAATAACGTATACGCACCACAGTACGACTATACGGTGCCAACAGTAAACAATAATCGCAGCATTAATCTGAAAATGCGCACAAATCCGTCAAACTCAGAGGCATCCAATGTTTTGGGATTGTGCAAGGGAGAAAGTGGGAGAAAGTGAGAGAAGGGAGTGGAGAACAAAAGCAACATCCCAACAATGACAAACAACATTGCTAGAGATTGTCAGTATCGTGCCATCATTAATTTTAAGAACTTCTCTCTCTCTCTCTGTCTCTCTCTGTCTGATTCTCTCTCTCTCTCTCTGTTTCGCTTATCCTTTCGTCGATTTTTCAGGTAGTTGGCCTCAGCTTTAATAGCTCAAAGGGAAACAAATGTTTCGCGTCATCATAAAAGGCAATTAGACGGCATGACGCACAGGTTGATGACATCGAAAATTCTATTACCTATAATTTAATGCTTATATTGCCGTACTCTAGAAATTAATGGGGCGTGGCGACAATTATCCCGAATTGCACTCTGCATACATGTTTAAACATGTGTTTCACTTAAATTGGGTCACAGGAAGTCCGCAGATAAAATCAATTCCATTAGGATTAGTTGCTATTTGATCAGTAGACATGTGCAGCTGCCGAAGATAATGTTAAAGTAAGCAAATAAAAACGTTATTCATAAGATGCTAATGAATCATTATATTTACTTAATTTAGTTTGTGACATTACTCTTCATTACAGTTTGCAAAAGATGCATTGGATGAATTCAAATGACCCACTCAAAATAAATAGAAATATATTTATACATATGTTAATAACTTAATTAAACATTTAATGATATATATTCAAATATACACAAGTGTTTATACGAATCAATTTGCCCACAGTATTTGCCAACTATGAAAATTGATACTTCACACTCTCAGATGGCGCAAATACAAATTTTGGCCAAAAGCTCTTCAGCCACGAGGAGCCAAAGAGTCTGTGTACCACAATAACGACCAACTCTCAGAACATTGTTTACAAAGCATTGAACAAGCCACTTGACTTGAATTGTTTTATTAAAGGGCTCATTGAAATTTGTTTATATTTTTCAAGATTTCTATCGCTCTTTCACAAGTACGAGTACTTTAACATTCTAGCAGCGTCGCTTAATGAATAGAAAATTCCTCTAAAAAGTGTATCCAGGTATTTGCAATGATGGTGGTTTCACTCTTCTCTCTACTCTAGTCTTATGATGAAATGTTTTTAAATAAAAAACTTTGCACAGTAAGCTATTTATACAAACTCCCGTCGCAACGCGGGGAAGTTGAGTGTGCAGAAGCTTAAGAATTCCAAAGTAAACTATTATTATGTACTTACATTGATTATTCAACTTCTTTACTTGCAGTTACTGGAATTTAAGCAGAAAATGGAACCGAAATCCAGCTTAAGCTCACAGGAGGAACGTGCTCTGAAAAGTTCAGGTTTGTAATCAAAAATAAAACTTTCTTTGACATTTATTAAATAGAAATGATTGAAATATATACACATCCAAGACATACTGATCTATTGAAACCGAATTAGAAATTTATGATAATAACTATTTACATTAGTTGTTCAAGAAACTTAATGCCAAAGTAAGCTTTTTAGTTTATATGTGCTGAAAATCTTTGAATTCAATTTCTCACTGCTATTGCAATTGTTGCCAAAGATAACTTATAGATTTTCAAGAGGCTCCAAGAGGAATCAAATATTCAGCACCACCAAGTACCATTGCGGTGCTGGAAAAAGGAATTCAAACAGAGTAAAATAAACTTGCGGCAGGGTTTGTGTATTTTGTGTGCGGACTCGTCGACTGGGGGTATTTAGAGGGGTCCCATGCCAGCAGAATTCAGCTTCCCATTCCCTGCCCCTTACCCTTGCCCTTTGCCTTCCCCCTCTGCTCCGCCCCGTCGATAACCACACGCTTGGCCGCTGGCTGCTGAGCTAAGCAAACGTCAAGCGAAGCTGGCGAAATGTGAATTTTCGCAGCGAGTTTTTCCTTCTTTTCTCCAGTTACCTTTTCGACTTGGACTTGTTTGCGCCAAAGTTAAGGAAGGACATAAAGCGACGGGCATCCTGCCGTCGTAAAAACTGTCGTCGTGCTGGCTGTTACCGATATCGGCAGCCAAACATACTCACTAAAGACGCACACACACCCACATTCGAACACACACACACACATACACTCGCAGAAATTTAATCATAAGCACACAAGAGGATTACGTCATGCGGTGATAACCGACGAAAAACAAAACTATTTGTCGTCTTTGCCATTCATTTGAGCTCATTAGGTTTCTGGCTTTAAAGCCCCAACAGTCTGCTCCTTCAAGCACTCTAAGCCCTAACGACTCTGGCTAGCACACAGATACAAAAGTATCTAAGTATCTGCAATACATAAAACCGCCAGAACATAACATCACAGCAAAACATGTTATGTTTAGAGTAGAAAACCAAAAAAAAAAAAAACTGTTTTTCGCATTTGTTGTTTTCCCCGAATTCAATCTCCTCGTACACGAGTCGGAAAAAGTTTAAAATAACAATGTTTCGCCATTTGAAGATGTAATACCAAAAAAGGAAGACACAAAAAAAAGGATACATTCGCAACTGTTGTTTGAATGTTTGATGTCCTCATCGTCTCTGCGGCATGTAAGCTTTTGGCCAGCACATTTTTTTCTTTTCGTTTTCTTTTTTATTTTTTGACTAACGAGCCGCATTTTGGTAATCCGTCCCTTGGGTATTTCGCATGGAAATGTTACACCGTAACCAAAACCAGAACAGAAGCTGAAGCTGAAGCTGAAGACATCCCGTCATTGAATGGTTCATAGCTCTCATGAGCTCCGAAATAAAACGACTTTCGCAAAACGATTAAATGAGCCATTGGCCATTGCCATGACATTGATGCTTTGACTCTGACCCAGGCCGTTTTGCTTTTCCTTTTCATTTTGTTTTGCTTTTATTTTTTATATAAACTCGTATCTCTTTGAGATAAGCAGCAGGCAGGAAAACCGAATTAATACCGGCGAAGCTTTAACACGCTCTTAAAAGCAGGCGACACGGTTTCCCCATCATCAAAATAAAATATCGTATTCCAAATAAATGCGTGTACTGAATATTTGACCCTTCTTAGCTGTAGACACTATGTATATGCATATCCTTGACGACTGGATTCGATTACACGCTGAGTATTTCGAAATTGATGAAACACTTTAACAAGGTTTTAAAAATGATTGATACCCTCGAATTTATCAGTCGAGTTGGAAAACCACTTCGATTGTCAAGGCGGAAAAGCTTTTAAAGGAAAACCTTTTGGGAAACGTGACTTTCAGTTTGATCTATCTAAAAGTTGCCAAATGATAAAGTGCAATAAATCTTTAATCTCTATGCTAGACTCACTCAGAAGAGTAGATTAATAGTGCCAAGTCTGATTAACTTGGCCGTATAAATGCTACGCCTTGACCGGAATGTTATATAAGAGTTCCCGTATTTATTTAGGAAATGGAATTTGGAATGTGACTTAGAGAAAGGTGTGTGTCTTTTATTAAAGGCACATAAATCATGCTGAAGAGGGCGTCAATGCACTGAAGAGGGTCCTGACTGATGGGATGACGGGCGACGGGTGCAGGGCCATCAGAGTGTCGAGGGTCAGGGGGTGACATGGGAGGACAAACCCTCTTGTTAACACAAGTGTCTGTCCCTCGGGCATGGACTGAGTTGCAGGCGGGGCAACAGGCGGCCCATGTGTCCATCTCTGTCTCAGTCTCAGTCTCCGTCTCTGTCTGGAGGCCCAGGGAACTGTTTTCCGGACAAACAAATGACCTGGAAAAGCCAAACGAAAGCAAACACAAAAGAAATGGAAAAATATGGCAGTAAAATGCGAATAGTTGTTTGCAACGGAAACAATTGCAATGACTGAGCAAATGTTTAGCATCTGTCCTGGGGCAGCGCCTCACAGGAAGTGCTTCTCCTGTTGCTCCATCTCCTCCGTCTGGGAATCTCTACTTGTCAGATACGTTTATATTTCATGAATATTTCGTTTGTTGTTGTCGGAAGTAGAAATTAAGTTTGATTTCGTATCGAGTGCTTATCTGAGTGCTGTGAACTTTATTCGAGCATGCCAACTAGCCCAATCCAAAGAACCGAAGGACCTTTAGTCCGGTGGCATTTTTGGCATCTGGGCCAGAGACAAAAGCCAAGAGGAACGACAACAATAGTTTAGCTGGCTGCCCGTATAAAAAAGAAAGCACTTACTGCAATCTGATAAACTGGAATGGGCAAGAAAAATAGTTGGACCAGCAGTTGCCGTAACGGGGGCCCCGTGAAATGCATACCTAATTAGCTTAATGGCCTTTTGCCCATAAATTACAGCCGATTAGGGTGCCAAAAATTTGCATTCACCTGAAACTTTTACAACCTATTTGAAGTCCCCCTAGTCCTCGCTTCGATGCGGACTGATAAAATTATTGTCCTCCTCGGGAAAATGAGCGAAAAATGATTATAATTATTATTGCTCGAATTTGGTGCGGTCCGTTTGAAAATCAATAAATGGTCGCATGGTAAAATGCCAATTAAACTGTTTTTAATGCATATGCGATGCATAAAGCGGAAATTAATTACATAATTAGTTCAATGAATGCCCACTGGACAATGTTGATGAAGTAAATTCCCGCACGGGGACATCAACCTTATCCTACAGTTGAACTATTTCATTTGTGCGCAATTTAAAAATGATTAATTAAATGCATTTCCTGCATTACTTGTGAATACATTGTCACTTGATTTGCTCAATAAATTATGGTTTTAAAATATACATTTTACTATTTTCTGCAATTTAACCTATTTAATTCCCAGTTGATTAAATTTTCTAGCATATTTTTAACAGAGTTTGTCATTTAAAAGCAATCTCTAAAATAAACAAGCAACAAATACTATAAATGTGTTGAAATTATATTTGTAACTAATTAATTTTAGACATTTGCCCTAACCGTAACCCATTTCTGACTGTCTGTTATTTAACAAAAAAAATAGTAATTGTTATTAAAGTGACAAGTGTAATAATTAATTAGCCTTCGGTTATTGCACCAGCATCATCATTGTCAATAAATAAACAAATAAATACAATAACAAAGGAATTTATTGCAAGCTAAATAGAGTTGATATGCTTTCTACATTTAAAATTTCATTTATTTTGCTTTTGTTTGGCAAAAATGTGTTGTAGCTAAGATCCTTCTACAAAAGAGAATTTTGTGTAATTATTCCAATTAATTAAGTTAATCATGAACAGAGAAGCCCCTTTAGAGAATTAAACACAGGGTGTAATTAATCAGGAGAGCAAACTGAAATTTATGTTGGAATATATACAATACTTATTTCTGCACATACCTACGTACCAACATGCGTATACGTATTATATATGAAGCGTAATTTGCATGACACATACGCACCGTTGCCTTAAATGCTTCTGTATTAAATTATGCAAAATGCAGGCAGACATGTGAGTGTGTATGTGTTCACGTATGTGTGTCTGTGTATGTGTGTATACGAAATTTGGTGCAGTGTAAGAGGTGGAATTGAAAGTCTGAGAATGTACTATTTTGAAAGGTCCACGTTCACTGGGGAAATGATGAAGCGTGTTTTGATGTGGCAATGGCAACAATTAACACAAATATCACACGCACACAGAGGCACACCTACAGACACAATGAAAGACACAGACACACACAGAGATACGAGTTCGCATAAGCAGATACAGGAAAGGTGCATATTCAGCTGCTGTCTGTTGCCTGTTTATGCATTTGTCAGTACCAAAATAGGGTATGAGTGTGTGAGTGCGTGTGTGTGTGTGTGGGTGTGTGTGGTATGTCTTTGCCAAAGTGCACTCACTCTGCTGACAACTGCAAACTACTTACGTATGTTACTGTCACTGACATGGCGACATATTCAGATTCAGCCAGAACTCGAGCCAGTTTCGCTCGCAGAAGCGGGGGAATACGAAGGCAGGAAAGTGGAAGGGCGGTTGAACGACAAAGGTGTTAAGAAAGCCATTTCGCCTGCTAATGAGTGTCGGTGTGTAATGTCAGTATCTGTGTGTGTGTGTGTGTGTGTGTGCGTGTGAGTGTGACGAGTCCTTGTCTTGCCTTCCCTTTGCCAAGAGACTTGAGCTGAAGAGCAAACAAAAATGTTTTCATGTTTGGGCATGTCAACAGATTTGTCCCATCCAAGCTTCCAGCCCTGTTCTGCCCCTCTCCTCCCCTGTCCTGTCCAAGTCTCACTCTGCCCATTCAGCCTACGCCTGAGTTTGTTGTGTGCAGAAGCATTTTGCTTAATTAGTTACAAACATCAAAATTGCGAGTCCAAAAGGAATTATCCATCCAAGTCACAGACACCGACTAAGTTTAAGGGATCACATCCTTCTGACAGTTTAGTTAAGCGTGTCACATATTCATTCGATAAGCACACGTTGTCAAAGTCACTTTTATCCATCTCATGTCATATTGATTAATTCGTATATTTCATGTGTTGTGGTCAAATTAGGCGATAAGAAAGTCGCTCAAGTGAAAAGGTGTCACATATTGAAGTTCACAACTCTGTTTAACACATTCCTTTCTCCCTTCCCATCTGTCTCTTCAATGACTTAATTATTTTGATAGCTTACAAGGATAACCTATGTGAAAGTTACCAGATTAATATTTACAAAATGTCAAACCTATTCGAGTGTATTAATAATGTAAGCCTAAATTAGTAGGTATTTCAATCAGTTAATTCGCATGTCTGTCCGTCAGTCAGTGCTAAATAAGTTTAAGTTACATTTATAAAAATCTGACAGTTCTTTTTCGTTTTTTCTTTTGACATTTTCTAAAAAGTAAACTTCGAATTTAGCAGACTTAAAGTGTAGTGATAATATGCTGATTGGAATAAAATAAAATAAAATAAATTGTTTCATTTAACATAAAATTGTTTGTTTACTAAATATGAAACTCAGACAACTTTATAATCTGCATTGACTTACAATCAATTTAGGTTAAGCATTAACAAATCTTAAGTGAATTACAAGTTGGTTTTTTGTCATCTAAATTTCAGAGAAACTCAAAATGTTGGACATAACGCGAGATAAGCCCGTCAAGGTGTCCGTCAAAGTGGCCGTGCCGGTGCGGGATCATCCGAAAGTGAGTGAAAGATCTGGTAATCATGGTGAATCACAATGCTCAAGAAGTGCTTTTTCTTTTTTTACTTGCCCCTTTGCCAGTTCAATTTTGTTGGCAAACTGCTGGGCCCGAAGGGCAATTCCATGAAGCGTCTCCAGGAGGACACAATGTGCAAAATGGCCGTGCTGGGCAGGGGCTCGATGCGGGACCGCCGGAAGGAGGAGGAGCTGCGGGCCAGCGGCGACAGTCGTTACGCCCATCTCTTTGAAGACCTGCACGTGGAGATCTCAACGTTTGCGGCGCCCGCCGAAGCCCATGCTCGCATTGCCTACGCCCTGGCGGAAGTGCGTCGGTTTCTGGTTCCGGTAAGTGCTCAAACCCTTCGCCCACCCATCTGTCCGTCTACCCAATTGGCTTTTGTTGGCATTTCCAGTTGCCTTTTGTGCATGCCGAAAATTGTTAAAGTTGCGCCACTTTCATTGAGCACACAAAGCATCTTAAAGTTGCCGGAGCACAAAACTTAATGGTACGCCAACAGATGTGTCCAGGACCGAAACGGAGACACTTGGTAGCTGGTAGCTGGTTTCTGGTAGCTGCAAGGTTGCACTCGTTATCGACTTCAGCATCCGTGTTCGCATGGCAGCTACTGCCATTGCCACTTCCACTTCCATTGCCACTGACACTTCCACTTCCACTGCCACTGCCACTGCCCCTGCGTTATAGCATCCTCCATCAGTTGCCAACGTGGCATGCCTCCACGCGTCGCTGGCGAAATTGCATTGTGCTGTAATTACATTTGCCACCCCTTTGGCACCCGCCAAACGCGCCATAAACATTGCAGGCAACCAATGTCCATTCTGTGGCTCCTCTTGGCACGCCATCGCCATCGCCATCGCCATCGACATCGCGGCCGTCACCGTCACCTGCAGCATCAGAGTCAACGGCATCTCCATGCATCGCATGGCAGTGTGTGTGTCCTTTGCCTCTCTGCCTCAGAGGATGTCTACCATTTATTCGTCTTCTCGATGCTCGTTTGCTGTCCTTGTGCTCCCATCACTCAGATCCACGACTGCACATGTTCACATGCAACACGAAAATATTTATTTATTTATTTGTTTTACACAACATCGTAAATAAGAACTCTCTTATCTTACTTTTTGTGAAACGCTCTCTCATTGTCTTAAATATATAATATTAAGGAGAACCTTAAATTGGCTTTCTTGTGTTAAACTCTGTTGAATTTATCACTGAATGCTTCATTGTGTATTTTCAACATGCTATGGTTAATTGTTGCAGTGCACAGTGGTGCCAATAAAGTTCGTAATTCAGTTTAAGCCAATATTTAAACTTTAAGTAGGAAATTGAGATTTAAGACTTTGAATTTTTGAAAAGTTAAAAAATCAATGTTTTGAGGCAATATAAATATTTAGAGATCAAACCATGATCAAACTGACATTCCGATTGAATTTTTCAAAGTTATGAAGTTTGTTTGAATTAGGACTCATTTTCGACCTAGCAATTTACATACTTAAATTGCAATTGAGCTAAATGGATTTCTCCGCCCTTTCTCAAGTTCGACTTTCCGCTCGATTATAACTTAATTTTCTGAAAGGTAAAATGTTTGCTAGAATGGGATTTTAAGTTTTGCTTATAGCCAAAATGTTGGGCACACCACGAGAATCTCTTAAGCCTGCAAGTATTTAGGAACATGCGGTTTCGGTGGTTGCTTCGGTTGTGGCTCAAGCAGAGAATGGAGAATATTGTCAGTCCCCCAAGTAAATTTGTGCGACACGCAACTGTCAAGAACATAAATTCACTTTCGTGGCAGCCCCACAGATTTCTGATCTGATTATACAAAATTTGCATAGAAATTATTTCAATTTTATACTTGCTATGTGAGTTGAAACATAAACCGCTTCAATTTAGATAAATCTGCTGAGAGCGAGTGAGAAGAGGTGCGTAAGATGGCCAATCCTTGCAAGCCAAAGAATTGTTTATGGCAGCTGCCAGAGCAATTTCTTCACATATGTATGTGGACGAGTGTCATAAAAGTGCGAGCAAATAAAAGCAACATTCCCAAGTTCCAGTTGAATGGAAACGAACGAAATTAGTTAGTAAGATATCAGACAGATTACGGCTGATTCGACTGGGGAATACACATGCTCATCTGACTAACTGTTGAACTACAGTCGTCGCTTGGTTAATGTGCCTAATGAAAATAATATCTGCTCCCTCTGAATGTATCGTGCCAACGCCTCTCTCTCACTCCCAGCCGTAGATAGAGGCCAAAATGTGATGTGTATCCGTTGGTGCTGCTCTTACTCCATAATTGCATTAAATGCCAGCACACTCTCACACACACACACACACACACACACTCGTACATTTCTGCTTCAACGCGCACGCATGGGAGAGTGAGTGAGGCGGGGGGAGAGGCGGGAATCTAAGTGACAAAGTCAGAGCGAGTAAATCATTTGGATTGTAGGTGGAGTTGTGGCGGGGGAGCATTGCAAACTTTTAATTGACATCCAATAAAATTCGCATTTATTACGCGGCTGAATTAAATTTAATTGCTCGACGAGGCAGAATGCACTCGTAGATGTCGTGACACACGTCTAGGCCCAACGATGTGGAATCGAAATGTCGTTAATCTCTACTGTACTCTTTGTTGGCAGGACTACCACGATGACATACGACAGGAGCAGATGTGGGAGATGCAGGCAATGACATCGACGCCCACGTTGAGCCACCTCGACGACTCGCAGAGTCCGACAAACACAAATCGGGGCTTAGGCGGTGGCCTGGCCGACATGGACACGTCCAATGACGACAAATCGGACAACGATACTAGCGGCATGGACTGCCTATCACCCGATAAGCTTGACGGCAGTCAGTCCTGCAGCAGCAGCGGTGGCGATACGCAGCTCCAGCAGCAACATCCACATCAACAGCATCAACAGCATCCACAGCATCAACAGCATCCACAGCATCATCATCATCATCACCAGCCAGCGCATTTCCATCAGTTGCTTCAGACACACGGCGGAGCAGCTGCTGCGGCTGCGGCTGCCGCCGCCTGTGGTGACCATCTCGCTGGACAAACAACAACTGCAACGGCAGCTGCACGTGAGTATCTCATCAGTGAAATTAATTAACGTAATTAGCACCAAAATGGCACATGAAACATGAGCAGCGTAATGAGCTCGGACACGTTGCCAAACGGAACACTTTCGATTTAATCCAACTCAATTGATTGCATTGTGCAATTCTCGATATATGTATACATAGATATAACAGATTCAATTCAAGCTCCAATCTACATTTAAAACAAAAAAATAACACAAATTTCGCATATTTTCTTTTTAATTTTTACTAAAAGTCATAAATATCAAAAAAGAAAATTAATTTTTATAAAATATATAATAATAATATATCATAATCTTATGTTTGGTTTTTAAACAAATTATCAATTTTTAAATTAAAATTAATTGGCTTTAAAATTCAAGGGAAATCAAAAAGAGAACTGGGAAGAATCCTCATATTATTATGATAATTTCCAAGATTGATGAAATCACCTTTTCAAGCTTAGAAAAAAAGTTACATACCAGGGAGTTTAGGCATCTTAACTGATTCGTCTCTTCTAACCGAAAGATTTGTCAGTGTTATCGAACAGAACATCAGCCATTTCAAGTGTCTGCCATTTCCGTTTCAGTTCACACCACAGCCATGGCGGTGGCACTGCAGCATCAGTTGACGGCTGCCGGCATAGGCGGACTCTTGAAGCCGGCGCAGGGCGTGGGCGTGGGCATGGGAGTGGGAGTGGGCGGCGGGATGTCGGGTCTGCCGGGAGCACAGAACAGCGCCCCGTCTTTACAACTGGCTGGCGATGCTGGGGATGCGAACACATCACAGACACTGACGCTGCTGGATCCGCCAGGAGCACTGCTGCATCCCGCGCTGCGCAACGTGAAGGCCATCAACATAGGTGAGGCTGGAGGGGCAGATCCTGATGGGTTAATTGGCCAGCCGTTGCTCAACTCGATACTCGATACTCTTACAGGTGGCGGCCTTGGACGCAAGCGGCCGCTGCTGGGCGTTCCCCGGTCTGGCATGAATCCCACTAAGCGCACCGTGATGAGTTTGCTGGCGCGGGCCAAGAACTCGCAGGCGTTGCACACAGTGCGTCAACCCGTCGTCACCGCCACCAGTTATGCCGAGTAATTAGAACACTTTTGGAATTATTCATATTGGTCAAAAAAAATGTTGGTTAACTGTTGTTGTACTTAGGCCTCTGCAGATGCTGGCCTCCCCTTTCATCATTCCGCACCAGGGTATGGATCAGTCGATCATAGCGCTGCCCAAGGAGAGTCTCGCCCAAGGCGTCTAACCCTACGACTTCTATACGCTGCGCAGCACTGACGGTCCGACCTGACCGACTACAATTTGCCCCGCCTCCTTCTTCTAAAGACACACACAAAATAAGTTAAGGTTACCTACCAGTCACAATTTGTGGAGTACACGACAATGCAAATCGAATTCACCGGACGAGTTCCGACAACAAGTAGAAAAGTTGATATCCCCCCTTTGGGAAATAACTGTACACGTCTTTGAAGAAGCTCCAGCGGTAATACCAATACCAGAGAGCCTACTGTCTACACACGATTTGTTTTAAGCGAACTATAAATAAATGAAGCAAGTATTTTTAATGCGATGTTTTATTTCACAAAACCAAACAAAATATTTGACAATTTAAAAATTAAAAAAAATCTAAACAAATGGAAACTAAATGAAAACTAGAAAAATTATAATCTAAATTAGTGTCAAATTAACGAACAACTTCAATAGAATTACAATGTAAACGCAATTACTTTAAAAAAATTACTTTAAATGAAATATACACACAATGGCAAGTACCATATATACACACATATACATACAAACAAATATATATACACTACGTGCATATATGTACTTAAATCTACATACTTTAAATGTGTTTGAGTAAATAAACAAAACCGAAAAAAAAACAAAACAAAATCTAAACACAAGCCACATTAAACTTGATAATAAATTTTGGAGTACTTTAAAACAGTAATTGAATGAGGTCAGTAGAGAAGAGAAAAGCCACAGCAAAGATCATAAAAATTCGCAAATATTCTTATTGAATCCAGAATTATTCCGATGCTTACCTTTTGCATATAAAAAATCCTGGATTTAATTGATCACCACGATCCCACCGCCTTTTGCTTGTTTCAGATTAAATCCAAATGTTGTTAATGAAAATGTTAGTATTTTAGGATCAATTATTCGGTTTCAGTTTGAACGCCAGAAAAGTTTCAAAACATCGAACATAATATTCCCGACCAATTTCGGAGATTTCGCAGTACTAAAATGACATAAAGAGCTTCCGATTACTTCAATTTCGTTCTCTCTATAATTCTTTGCAATATTTAAAAAAAAAATTAAGTCAAATTTAAAATATTCCTTAATTATAATGCTCATTGGTAATTCTTGATGATAACTAGATATAATTGAATTCAAATATAAATTAAAGTTATTTGGAAAAAGTTATCTATTTTGCACAGAACGGAATGAAATTAATCTAAGTGTTTGGCAATTTGTTTGAACAGATTTAAAATACTCGATAGACAATTAAAGAAAATATTGATGATGACAAAACACGAAAGAACAAATACATAAATGAATAACATAAATGTGCACTCAATGCATTCATAGCTAAATATAATCGCAATACGAATACAAATACAAATTACATACAACCATAAATAGTATATGCATAAATGTTCAACAGTTTAATCAAAAGGCATATTTACAATTTACAATGAAATAATACCGAATATTGATATTAATATTGATGTTGAATGAAACGAACCGTGTAAAGTCCTAAAAAGCATAATGATTACTCGTACCTACATAAATACTTGCATGTAGAAACTCAAATATGAATATGCAACTTGAATTAAATACATAATTAATTAACCTAAAGAATTAAACACAATATTGATGTGAGAAATTGCAGCTACACCACCACAGCTTCGAGCTATTCCAAAATAAATGCAATATTTTAAAAATAAAATGGCGTCTTCATTTGGCATTTCCGTTTGCAGACCAACGATTGAAATTTTATTATTTTTTTATTTTTAAATTATTAAAAATAAGTGTTATCTAATTATTTTATGTGCTAGTCAAATATACCAAAAAAAGATAAGCAAAAATAGTATACATATAACAAATATTTATTTATTTTTTATTATTTTTTATTTTTATTTATGATTTATTATTTATTATTTTTTATTTTTATTTATTATTTATTATTTATTATTTATTATTTATTATTTATTATTTATTATTTATTATTTATTATTTTTATTTATTATTTATTATTTATTATTTATTATTTATTATTTATTATTTATTATTTATTATTTATTATTTATTATTTATTATTTATTATTTATTATTTATTATTTATTATTTATTATTTATTATTTATTATTTATTATTTATTATTTATTATTTATTATTTATTATTTATTATTTATTATTTATTATTTATTATTTATTATTTATTATTTATTATTTATTATTTATTATTTATTATTTATTATTTATTATTTATTATTTATTATTTATTATTTATTATTTATTATTTATTATTTATTATTTATTATTTATTATTTATTATTTATTATTTATTATTTATTATTTATTATTTATTATTTATTTATTATTTATTATGTATATTTAATTTGATTCAAAAAATCTCTATCCATAGTGAGTCTCACGTTCCAGCCAGCTGTCTGGAAAAAGCCTTAATAAATACCGACGGGCAGATTCCAAGACTATAAGTAGTATTAACGATGGCAAAATGTACAAGAATATGGAGGGGCAACTTTAATGGTAAAGAGAAATAAATTCATTTGAGGAGCTGATTCCAACAATTTCATAATACTTACATAACTGAAGAAATTCGTAAATATTTTGGAATATTCAGGAACGACAACAGAATGGCAAGACCGATCAAATAGAAGACTGCAATATTTAAGCAGGCATTTTTAAATCCATGACGTAACAGATTTGCTCGACCGGTTTTAATTAGTATCAGATTGGCGATTTGCATTATTATCAGGGTCAAGAGGGTAATCGTTGAGACCTGATATTCCAGCTGCTCACGAGCATACCTAGTCTGTAAATAAATTGAGATCAATTCAAATATCTTATTCAAAAATCAAAATATATACCCATTCTTGACCGTAGGAGTCGACAATATCATTATTGACATCATCGTACCACGCATGACCCATGCCTATCAACATTCTTGGCAGAAATCCGTTATAGGCCATGAAGACAAAGTAGGCTATAAAGACGACGCTGGCCTCAATGATGCCCACTTGTATGAAGGCAATAAAAACCAGGCTATTGAGCAAACGATATAATTATTATCGGATATATTTAGATATTATATTTATTCGATTCATTCACCGTTTGTTCAACACATAGTCATCGGAGATCTTTGGCTTTTGTCTCATTAGATTCTCTTCGGCTGGCTCGTAGAACAGCGATAGGGCGGGTAGCTTTAAGAATCATAAAATGATCAGTTGTGATCTGTTAACATTTATATCTATACAAGTGAAAAAATACATCAAAAGATCGACAAGCGATGATCAAATACTTTAACGCGATAATTTTCTGGTTTTGTTTTGGAGACTTTCTCATTTGGATTAAAAACTCGACTCATAATTCTCAAGTTGGAATTTGAATGCTTACCATGTTGACAAAGATGTCCAAAATTAAGAAAACAATCAGAAACAGTCGGAACGGAATCTTCAGCACTACAAACGCAATGTGAATTAGAATAATCGCCGTATTCGAGGACAATGAATAGGCGATGGCTTTCTTCATGTTCTCATAGAGTAGACGACTCTCCTCGATGGCGGCCACCAGCGTGACAAAGTTGCTGCCCACCAAAATGATATCGGCACAGTATTGACTTGCCTCCGATGAGGCGCCCTCGGCGACTCCAATATTCGCCTGCCGTATGGCGGATGTGTCGTGAACGGTGCTGCCAATGACGGTGACCACCGCGCCCAGTTCCTGGCACACCTCCACCACCATGTGACGCTGCTCGACAGCAATGTCTGCGAACACCAAATCCGGATGGGTGAGCAGTAATTGCTTGGTGTCCCAACGTTGATGGTGCTGCTTCTTGTACCAGTTTTGCATATCGATAACAGCCGCTGTTATCATGCTCCGCTTGACCTGGCTCTGTGGTATTTTAAGTCGCAACGCGATGTCCTCAATGGTCTCATGATCGGTGCCAATGATGCCCACCGTTTTGGCAATAGCACGGGAAAAACTCACATCAGTTCGGGTGAAAAGCACGAGTTTAATTCCCGCTGATCGGCATTTTTCCACGGCAGTATTGACATTATAAAGGGGAGGATCGTAGATGGCAATGAGGCCCAGAAAGTGCAGAGATTGCGAGAATTCGGACAAACGCTTTCGGAACGGTTCGCCGTTTTTCATATTGAAGTCGAAGGTGAGTCCGGCTATCAATTGCAGCTCCTCCGGACTCAGCACCTTGTAGGCAAAGACATTGCATTGTCGTCCGGCCCTCACCAGATTTTTTGCCTCCTCCTTAATGGTATCCCTATAATTCTCATCGAGTGGCACGATCTCTCTGTCAATGATATAGGTGGAGCACTTATTTAGCACCACACTGAAGTGACCCCTCATCAGCAGCCAGTGTTTGATGAAGCCATTGTGATACACTTTCTTGTGGATGGTCACATGCATCTGGCTAATGTTGTTGTAGGTTTGATAGGTCAACAGCTCGTGATTGTGTCGAACCTGCTGAATGTCGGATATGATGCTCATGCCGAACTTGTAGACGGCCTTGTCAAAGCTGGAGCCGTAGAGGGTTTTCAGCATTTTAGGAACGCCCCTTTGGCCCGGACTCACGGATGCATCGTTGCACAGCACTGAGATCTGAATGAGCTTCTCAAAAGATGAACTCAAAACGCTCTTGTCAATATCCTCGGCCCTCATCAGTTCGCCATCGACAAACACTTCCGAGACTCGCCACTCCTTCAGGGTCATAGTGCCGATCAGCGAACTGCAAATCACTGTAGTCTTTCCCAGAGTTGAGGCTGCCTCCATGTTGCGCACATAGCAACCCATTCCCAGCAACTTCCTCCGGGTGCGCCACAGGCCAAAGTAGACTAGAACGGGCAGATGCAGGGGAACTAAGGCAACTGTCACGCCCACATTGAACTCGATCCACATCTTTTCAAACTTGCTCTTCATGGACACCGTGAGAAAGAGGCCGGACAACATTAAAATGCCGACAATATAGGTATAAAGTCTGACCTGAGTAAGAAATCGGATAGAAAATTGAACTAAATGATATATCTATTCTAATTTCTTGAATTAAAATAAAAATAAAAACCAACATAATTCTTTACAAGATTAAATTATTTAATTAAAGACTAAAATAAAAATACAAAGAAATTGATAGAAACTCTGACCTGTTTTAGATGTATGCGCACCCTGCTCTCAGGACGAGGTCCCATGCTTAAGCGTGCCATGATCCCCACTTCGGAGTCATTGCCACAGGCAATCACAATTCCCATGCCGTGTCCCTTCATCACGTGACTGCAGGCGAAGCCAACATTGCGAGCCACCCACTTGTCCACATGAGTCACCTCCGGACTAATGACGACGGGCACGGAGATGCCAGTTAGGGCCACGTTGTTCAATTCCAAATTGTTCGATAAAATGATTCGAACATCGGCGGCAAGCCGCTCCCCATAGGTGATCATTAGAATGTCACCAAGGACCACGTCTTCCGCTCGTATGATCTGCTTACGGGCATCTCTGAGCACTGTGCAGTACATGGGCATTAGATCCTTGAAAGCCCCGACCACTTCATAGTCATTGTTCTCCTGCAGATAACGCAGGTATCCAGAGAACAGGAATGCCGCCAACAATATCACACCGGAAATGCAATATTCTGGAACGACTTTCTGGTCGTCCTCAACATCCAGATTGTACAAGAAAAGACACGATATCGAACTCAATAACGTTGCCAATCCAAAGGCATGAAAACAATTCTTCATATATCGGCGAAGTTTCGCTTCCGGCTTCACCGGAAAATTGAATCTATTCTTTCCATTGGCAGCCAGTCGACTTCTAGCCGTCGGCGTTGTTAATCCCTGAAAAAATAAAAACAATTTCAATATATTGAAATTGTATCGTACAATAAAGTTCTCACATTTGATAAATCGCTCTTGAGTTTTGCGCATATTCGTTCTGCCGGCCAAGTATGTATAAAAAGTTTCCTGTCAGCCATCTCAATTGGTCAACGAATTATTCAATATTAT
This sequence comes from Drosophila rellima, assembly GCA_035043635.1. Taxonomy (NCBI): domain Eukaryota; kingdom Metazoa; phylum Arthropoda; class Insecta; order Diptera; family Drosophilidae; genus Drosophila; species Drosophila rellima. Next base: position 10,773,411 of record JAWNMV010000145.1, on the reverse strand, counting down.
TTAATGACTTTATAAAATTACAGTACAGCAAAATAATGGAATAGAATGATTTGTTAATAGAGGCATACTTTATATTTTAGTTTGGGTTAGAAGAGATTTAGATCTGTCCAGATTCTGATTAATAAGATGATAATTATTATATTAATTTATTATTTATTTTTATTTATTATAATAATTTAATATATTTATATTGATTGCCTTTTCATATATTCAAATAATGGAAGGAGATATGGATAAAATGTTAGCTACGATTTTTTAAATAATGTGTAAACTTAACTATTTTAATTTATATGTTATGTGTATTATATCTGTATAATAAGTAATAAAACCAAACATATTTAAAAAGTATATATAAATATTTTACTAATGAGTATATAAATATGAAACATACACATATTCTCGCTTGAATCCTATTAAAATTGTTGTCGCTAGAAATCAGCAATAATCGTTAAATTTTCTGCAATGTTTACACATTAACGTGCCGGATTCGACAATTGCAACGTCTTGGCCAGGTCGATATTGACTGGTTGAAACAACTGAAATACTTTTCGATAGAAGTTGCTGTACCATAAAATTTATATCGTTTGTTCGATTGTTGTTTGCCTTCTGATTTATGGCCACATTTAATAAGCCATAAAAATTTGATTGCTTTAAAAAAAAAAACATTTACCAAAGAGAAAGCATATGCAACATATATATTCAAATGAAATAGCATAAGAAAATATTGTGAAAATATCTTAAGATTTTCAAATCAAAGCAAACTCTTTAATCATTTAGCTTTCAGAAAATTTAATGTAATATAAAGCAGTTCTTGCATTTAACTTCCAAAAGACAAACACAAAGTTAATAAGACACATACAACTCTAACTTTAAATTCGACTAAATTAAACAGATACAAAATTAAACAAGAAACGCATTTACATATTAACGACACATTTATTTAAATTTTAAGTAAATTTTCTTGAACTTAATACAATTTTGGAGGAAAATAAATATGATAAGAGTGCTCATTGCCATTTTCCTTTTTGGAACCTCGCTCCTCTTTGCTTGTGCCTCAGAATCGGAGTGTAAGTAAAAAATTCAAATAGATTTATAAGAATCTGATCTTGTTTCTTAGACAATATATTTTGCTACTGGGATGGCCAGTCGATAAATCGCAAGCATCGCAACAATTTCCAGTCCTGGGATGTGAACACGAAACTCTGCACACATTTGATATATGGCTCGTCCTTGGGCCTGGATCCGGCCGGTTCAGGCGAAGTGAAGTTCCATCATCCAGAGCAGGACATGGACTATGGCAAGTATTTAACAACGTATCCAACTATCGATCGTTTAGAGTAATAATTCCACAGAACTCTTGGCACAAGTCCGACGCTTAAGGAACATTCAACTGAAAACCATAATCTCCATTGGCAGCTGGATGGATGAATCGAAGCTGATCTCTAAAATGCTGTCGGACACAAGGAAACGTGATCAGTTTTATACATCGCTCATCAATCTGATCTATAAGAATGGGCTTCAGGGCGTCCAGATTAACTGGAAGTTTCCGGCTCATCATGGAAGCCAGCCGGAGGATCACACGAACTTTGCGACATTCTTGCATGAGCTGAAGATAATGTATGCACTGATCTCAGATGTTAATCAATACTTACTCACCTTCTTCTTCCATAGTCTTGAGGAGCACAACTTTCTGTTGATGGTTACGGTGTCTGCTCGCCTGGATGAAGCTACTCTCGACGCTTACGACATTCCCAAGATAACCAAATATGCGGATTTCGTTACCTTACTTGTCCATGACCATCAGGATCCTTATAGCCGAAGGCTTAGATACAATGCGCCTCTCTCCGGGGATAAAACCAGAAGCGTTGAGAGCTGTGTCCACCACTGGGTGGAGCACAGTGAGTCGCCATCGAAGCTACTGCTGGGTGTTCCACTGTTTGCTCAATCCTATACCATGGACTCCTCAAACTCTGACGTGGACTCGTCCAGCAAGGGACCAGGTCGTCAGCAGCAGGATTCCCTACGCCCGGGATATATGACCTATGGGGAGTTCTGCAAACGGGTTTCCAGGTGGCAGAAGAAATTCGACAATATTGCCCAGGTGCCGTATGCCTACAAGGGGGATCAGTGGGTCAGCTATGAGAATGGACGCAGCATTAGCGCCAAGATGCACCTGGTCAAGGAGCAGCGACTCGGTGGCGTTCAAGTGATATCCCTCGATGCCGATGACTTCCAAGGAGCTTGCGGGGAACGCTATTCCCTGCTGCGTGTCATCGTATCCATAATCGGTGACCCCGATACTCTGACCACTCAAAAGCCAACCACTGAGGGCAGCGGCCTTTGTCCACAGGACGGGCTCTTCCGCAACCTCTGGGATTGTCAGCAGTATTACGAGTGCCGCGATAGCAAGCGTATCGACTACGAGTGCATCCAGGGCTATTACTTTGATGCTAAGCTCGGCGAGTGCAAGCCTTCTAGCCAGGTCGAATGCAAACAGAACTTTGTCACCTGGCGGCCAGGTCAAAAGCGTTACAGCTTCGAGAACTTGCCCTTGAATCTGAAGATTGTGAATTAAATTTAAGTTGAATTGTCGAGTTCAAAGTGCACACAATAAAACCCATTAAACTTTCGGTAGTGCTGGCAAAATTAGAATTAACATTTTATTGCATCTGAATAATTACAACTGTTGGAATTCAAGTCGAATATCAGACCCGACGGACAGCTAAAGTTAAAGGTAGCTCCGGCATTGCAGTAATAGAACCTGGAACAGTTGTGCGGATCCCGCACATATCCAATATTCCCTGGACAGTGATATTCTTCGGTTTCCATAGCTGGCATGACTTGCTGCGTCTCATTTATCAGTCCCGTGGGGGTTTCCCTGCCAAACAGAACCTTATTGATTTCATGCAATAACGGATAAGTGCTGCCTCCACATTTTCCCCGGAAATCATCCGACTCTAGTGACCAAATCATGATGCCCGCCAAATGGTTGTCCAATGCATATTCTGCCTTCAACATCAGACTTTTCCCGTTCTCGTAGCCCACCCACTGGCGGTCCTTAAAGGCGTACGGCACATGCTGCTCGTCATCCCACTCCTCCTTCCACTCATCCAAAATTCCACAGAGCTCATTGTAGCCTAAAACGCCAGGTTCTCGAGAGAAAGGACCTGCAATGCCGCGTCCAATGTGAGCTGCACCCGGACTATGCTCCTCGGCGGAGGCCAAGGTGAAAGTGCGGCCGTAGAAGGGGACGCCAAGTACCAGCTTTTCTGGCGGAGCGCCAGCCCCTAGCCAATATTTGACGACGGCATCCACGTTCAATTGACTCGCTCGCCGAGAAGTGTCACCTGATCCGGCGTAGAGTGGAGCATTAATGCCAACCGTTTCATCCCAAGGACCGTGAAGATCGTAGGCCATGACGTTAATTAAATCTAAATAGGGGACAATGGCTGGAATGTCGTATGATATCTCAGCTGAGAACTCAGCCGACCCCACGGCAGCGCTGAGCAGATAACCAAACGGATCAAAGCCTTCCTTGAGTTCCTTAAGGAAAGTTACATAGTTATCGCGATCATTGTTATTCGACAGACTGTGCCGTTGTCCTGGATATTCCCAGTCCAAGTCGAGTCCATCGAAACCATGGCGCTGGATAAACTGAATAATCTGCTCGATGAAACGAGATCGTTTCTCAGGATCGCTGGCAACGATCGAGAAGCGCTTGGAGCCCTCGTTCCAACCGCCAACGGCAACGAGCGTTTTCAGCGTGGGATTCTTTAGTTTCAGGGCATTGAACTTCTTAATGTTGCCACGGCCTCCGTTGTCCTCAAGATCCAGATATGGATCGATAATGCGCAGATCGCCGGTGTCCTTGATGCCCATGAAAGCATACACCAAGTGCGTGCATAGAAACGGATTAATGTCCTCGATGCCAAATTTTCCATCACTCGGTCGATACACGGACCATGTTCCATGATAGCACACAACGTGCTCTGAGAGCGAAAGGATAAAATAAGAGGATGAGAGAATAATTAAAGAGATACTCACTCTTAACCTCTGTCATTGCTGCATCTGCAACGAGCAGCAGGCCAACAAATAGCGATATGTGGACCAACATTACACTTAAGTTTTTGAAATCGTTCTACATTCAAATAACACTTTTCCGCATTTTATACCTTTGCCGAGCGACCAAACAAAACATCAACAAGATAATCGTTAAGTGCATTGTCAGATAAAATACTTGTATGTACATATGCTACAACAACGCAGCAATAAAATATGTAGTGTTTATTCTTGCACCAACAGCAAGGCAAATAGAACGAATCATCGATACACGATTTATTCAAACAACGGTTGAAGGGCAAGCGGTAAGTGTGACCAGCCCTGGCTCCAACAAAAATGCTCCACCTAAAACTTTTTCAGCATTGACAGTTGATTGTTGCGTCGCAACGCCATTTTGCGCAAGCGGCGCCAATATTGTTTGTTGTTGGGGTCCAGTTCATCCAACGGCATGATGCGTTCGGTGTTGAGTGTCCACAGCCAGTCAGGGTACTCAGCGTCCGGTTTGATCTGCGGCAGAGCATCGTTTAGAACAATAATCAAGTGGACAAGTTACACTTACCTTGACATCCTCACCGGTTTTCATGTAGTTGCTGCCACACACATAGTTCACCAACTTGTTGGCATCCGTTTCGACGGGAATAATTTTCTTCTCCATTATGGGTCCCAGCTTGCCGAGCTTCTTTTTCTTGCCACCTTCATTGTAAGATGATTACTCTCAGTAGAACTTTTTATACATGGCTTGGTCGTGGAACTTACCTGCTGCGACAGCCGCTGGTTTGGCTGCATAGTTGCGAGTCGCTTGTGTTATTGTTGATGTAGACGTTGCTGCTGCTGCTGTTAAGCGTTGCCTCAGCAAGCCGATAGCCAGGTTCAGGTTATTCATATTTCTATAGTTTATTGTTGAGTGTACTTTTAAAATTCTTGTTTCATTTTATTTACAAAACGAACGCAATCCACACTCTTGTTGTATAATCGGCATGCAAATGAATAAACGGGCACACCTGTAAAAACTATCGAAATCGTCCCTGTACCGGCGAAAGTTCGATATCAAATTTATATGCATATTTATTATACAAGTTGGAGCCACCGAAATTATAAACATGCCATCAATAAAACTACGAATACCTTCCAATCGAACGCTAGGAAATATCTGTGTGTATGGCGCCGTTGTTTCCATTTCAGCTGTAATGTATATGCGCTGGAGGCTGCAGGATCGCGTCCGATCCACAGAATACTACAAACTCGCCATGCAAACACTGCGTCAACATAAGGGTATGAATAAAAAAATAGACAATATGTTCATGCAATCAATAATGTTAACTAAAACTACTTGTAGGAGCAGTCGGTTTGCTTGGCGAGCCTATAAGAGAATCGGGCTTTGATATGTCCAATGTGAACAACACGTGTGATGCCAATAAAGCACAGCTGGAGATTACAGTTCGTGGTCCCAAGGACAAGGGTACACTCTTCTTTTGGGCCACGAATAACATAGACAAGGGCTGGTTCATTGATCGATTGGAGCTGGAAGCGAAACAGCATCCCAATAAACGTTTCCTGCTTAAAAAGTCCGATGAGAACACCTTGATCGGGAGCCTCACTCAGTCACAACAGTATCAAGATGAGCAACAAAGGTATTTGGAGGAGGAAAGGCAATACCTTGAGAGGCAACAAAAGCATCAAAATTCATCGCAAGAGCCTGCTGCAGAACACTATTATGGCAATCGAAGTTGTAAGCAACCGCAGCCACTACATGAGGCAGAGGAGCCAACGCCATACATCCAGACAGCGGATGGGGGTCGCATGCGTTAAAAATGATGACAGTTATTTCATTAATTTATTCTCATTAAATTTGACTAATTAAGCATTTTCTATCTTGTAATAGTAATTACATTTTAGTGTACAAAATTTCTTTAAAAAAGAACCAAAGTCTTCTGTTTATTATTATTAATCTTTTATGTTTATGAAGCGCTTGTTAATACTTTAAGGCGCCAATAAATTGTTATTTATATTTGTAAATTTGCTTGCAATTTTGTATAGATGCTTTTTATTAGCTGTCGAATTAATTAAATTATTGTTTGTTTTTAATAAAATCTTTATAAATTGTATTTATCGTTATTGTTATACTGTTACTGTTTTGCAAGGTGCCGTCACTTAAGAGAGACCGATGCTCATCTAAATTTATAATACATATTAGAAAGTGCATGCATAATATTCATTATTAATAATATAAAACACGCGCTTAATGCTTTAGTTAAACGATAAAGGCGACTGTTGGTGGCGATTGTGACTGTAATTAGAGTTGGAGCTGTAACTTTAAGACTGCGGGCTGACGAACATTTATCCAAGTTGGATTGAGTTATATGTCCAATATACATATCCACTTCATCGTAAGGTAACAGATAAGAAATGTTTGCATTTTGTATATAGATATATGTATGTATGTATGTGTATATATGTATGTTTTGTATAAGGGATAAGCAAATTAAAGACAGTTATTACATAAGCGCCAACATTCAACGATCTTATATAGGGTATGATTCTTGCTGCGACTCTCGTTCATTTCTCTCGTTCTCGATCTCGCTTTGCCATTGCAAGTGGAAGACTGTTGGGTCTTTTAATATGAGACTGCGCCGGCAATGCCATTGGCAACGGGGATGCTGGCATGCCATCGGCTTCGGCTTCCGCTTGCTGTTCCTGTTCTTATTGCGTCTTCAGCTCTTTGCCAATGCTATAAGAAACGATTTTGCTCCAGTCAATCTTGGTCCTGGTTATGGGCAGCTGTCGACGCATCGCTTTAAACGTAGTGTCCGACATAGTCTGATAATTCTCCGAGATGGCAAGCTGATACTCATTCTCGGCCTCCTCAATTAGACGTATGACCTCCTTGGCCAGTTGCTGTTCATTCGATACAACAACGCTCTCGCGGCAATCCTTTGAGGACACCAGCTGAACATTGCCATCCTCATAATAGTGGACCTGCACTTTTAAGACGCCCTTCAGCTCCGCCGTGCCGCTGCCCACTTGGAAGCTAACGTGCCACTGTGAGCGCCACCTGCCATTCCAATAGTTCTTCGGTTGAAACTGATGATCCTCGATGCAAATAGTCAGTGTCACCTGATTGCCCTGCGATTTAGCAAACACGGAGCTAACCTATACACAAGATTTGAAGGTTAACCATTACACATTTCATTAACCTGTGCTTGGACATGTCTACTTACGCCGTGCCTGTAGTGGTTGGCAGTGTATGCAAGTGTTTCCAGATCCAAGGCGGCGCGCCACGACTCCGAATTGGCATCGACCTCCAGATCCTGGTAGTCGGACGCCTCTTTCCGTAGGTGGTCGTATTTGAAGGCTTGTTTCGTGCGAGGATCGTAGAAACGACCGTTACCTGTGAATGTTCAAGAATTTCTTATCAGTAAATGGAAATGGTCAATGAGACAATGCACTATGGGACAAATGTAACAAGTCCTTGGCGGGTTCATCCCTGCTAAAAAGTTAACAATATTGACTTTAGCGACTTGATAAGATAAATTGTTGTATGCTATCAGTTAATATTATTTTATCACTGACTCATTACAAGTAAACGTAATGTGTACAAATATTTCTATGCTGGAGAAAATGAATGCTAATAGCCTACATTTATTTTGTTGGCGGTTGGGGGTCTTTTGGCTCTTTTGCCCATATTTGGTAATTCACGGTAAAATTGATTCGAGGGAAACTCGCACCGCCCAACACCCACCCGACTCGATTGAAGGAGGGGGTGCAAGTTAGCGTGAAGAATTTGTACGCACCCAAATCGTTGTATTCGGAGATGATGGCGTTGTGTTCGCTGCCCTCAACGCGTACTGGAGTCAACTGGTCTTTGTTGTATTGCGAGAAGGCGTGGCTGGCGCCATCCTTCAGCAATGCATCGTTCTTCAATAATTCGCGGACATCGTTGAAAACTTCGTTGAATTCACCAGGCGGAGCATGCAGTATAAAGTCGGACACAATGCGAACCTTTTCCGCATCTGTAATCTGTGTTTGTTCCATAATGTCGTTGTTGGTGATTCACGAATTCGGGGCAGTGTTTGGTTTTTTCTTTTTACTGTTGTTGTTGTATTGTCTCCAACTTTTGTTGTTCAGTATGTATATGCAAATATACGGTTAGTTGTGGCAGTTTTAACTATCAGACATTCACGATAATATTTAGATATACTAAATTGTTTCTATATAATTAAAACAAAAGCTTATTCGGCCTTTATTCTTTTTCCAGCAATTAATGAGTCGACTATAAACCAGTGTTGCCAATTTGGCTGTTTTCACGCTAGATCTAGTGGGTTGCAGTTGGCAAATGCGGGATAAATTGTAAAATAGCGGCTAGCGGGATTTATAGCTATTTTCTAAGCAAGGTGAATCTAACCATTTTATAATAGCAGTATGCTTAAAAAGGATAGGGACCAATCAGACCTACATAAGTTCAGCTGCAGAAGACAATATGTTTGTCGAACTTGAGAAGTTTTCAAAAATACTGGATTAAGTCAATATAAATATTGTTTCAACTACTCTAGCGTTTTTTCTAGCTACTAACAAAATTTGCTGGCTATTTATAGCTGTTTTCAAAGGATTGTTTAGCTTTTTTATGACCCAAAGAGTTGGTAAAACGGTAAAAAAAAATTACAAGGTTGCCGTCAAGGCTGCCATCAACAAGGTGGCAGCCCTGGCAAAGGTTGTCAAATTAAAAAAACAGGGTGACATCCTACAAAAATACCACCATTTTACTACTTTTAGAAAAGTAATAAAGTGGTGGTTTGTTTTTTAATTTGAAAGCTAGAATTTTTTTAATTTTACCTTAATTTTTCCTTAATATTTCTCGATTTAAAAATTTTTTTTTTTTAATTTCTTACCTAACTTTGTCACGCGAAGGGTGGGTGAATTTTATTGGTCTTGTGATTTGTTCTTTCTTTATTCAATTAATTATTTCAATTTAAAAAAAATTACATTAGTCGGCTAACAGAAGCGATAACTATCGTATTGGATTTACTTTTATCGATACATCGATATTGGTTAAACTGCTTTGTCGCTTTGTCGCCGTGCTCATGATTTTGTCGCTCATTTATCGGCTTGCCGCTCATTCTGTCGCTCGCTGTTGAATCGTACGGACGCTCTCGCGGCTTCGCGTTATTGTTGATTTGGCTCGTTAAACGTTTGGTTTAAAAAACGATCGTGAAGTTGTTAGTTAATAAAATAAACAAGCACCTGATTTACGTCCATATATAAACCTCTTAGTTTAATTTACAAAACACCTACATTTAAGTGAACAATACTAAGAATAAAATCGGGCTTGTGGCTTGCAAACGTTGGTAAAAGCAACAAAAGTGCCTTTTCTCTTACTCTTGCTAACGTACACATACTTTTACATAGAGGTATGTGTGTGTGAGCCTCCGACGGGTTGGTAACAAATACAAGTGCAAACTGTCTGAACAACGCGCTCTCAGCCGTCATCTGTGTGAGTGCGCGCTTGCGTGTGTGTGAAACCACTTTTTACCTGGAATTACCTGTTTGTGCTTGTGCGAGTGAAATAAGCCGAAGAGCCAAGACGAAACAGCAAACAAAGCGGAGTTGGCAATAAAATTAATACCAAAGCAAAGTCGAATGAGTGAATGATTTTTGAAACGTACAGAGTACATGAATACATAAATAAATACATAACTCAAAATAAAATGAATTTGTATAAATAATATTAATTGCACTGTGCATAGTGTGTGGGATTCGAATTATTCGATTCAATTCAATTTAATTATGTTTGTTTGCCGTTGCCATGAAAATGCAGTCTAAACAAACTGCGAAACACACGAGCACAAACAAATAACAATTGTGAAGCGAAGAGAGAGGGAGAGAACTCGAGAATTGGAGTTCAATAGAAAACGGTGCTGTGTGGAAAGAGGAATGAGTAGAAGCGAGAACCTGCGATCGTTGTATACTACCGTCCACTCACACACACCTACACAACAATCACCTTAGATAAAATACTAAAATAAAATACTAGTTGAAATACTGGGTGATTCATAAAAAAAAGTGTTTTGTTGCCGTGATGATTTCAACTACATGAGATTGTGCACTTCCCATACTCCCCTCCATCCAGTGTAAACAGAATATAATGCAATAAAATGTCGGTTCAAACAGAGAACACCAACAACAACGAAAATCCAGCACAACAGCAGCCACATCAGCAGCACAAGCGAAAATGTCGCCGTCAAAGAAGAAAATGCAGCAACAGTTACAGTTACACCATTCACACCTGCCCACAGCCACGCCCACTAACAAGGCTGATGGCATTAGCGATAGTTTTAACAATCGCCGCATACTGTTCTCCCGCCCTACTTGTAGAAGCCATTCATGCCGGCTCCAGTTCCGGTTCCAGTTCCAGCTCGAGTGCGTCGGCTTTTCACATGGCGACGACGTCACTCGGCGGTTTCACGGGCGACAATCGGAAGCCCGCGTTTATTAATTGCGCCGGCTACGCGCCGTCCGTGAAGGAGGAGCAGCCAGAGAATACGTATGTGTTCACGGTGCACGCGGTAGATCCTGATCCCGATCAGGAGATACGCTACAGTCTCGTACAATCCGCGGTTGATCGAACAAAGTTCATTATCAATCCAGTCTCTGGCGTCATCATGACGGCGCACACCTTTGATCGCGACGAACCGATTCACGAGAAGTTCGTGTTCGTTACGGTTCAGGCCACGGATAACGGTCTGCCGCCCCTCGACGACGTCTGCACATTCAACGTGACCATCGAGGATATAAACGATAATCCGCCTGTCTTCAACAAGGCTCGCTACGACGAGTCCATGTCTGAGAATACAAATGTAAGTATTACCCTTAGTTATACGTGCCCTATGGCCATCTTAGCGCTACGTGGGTCAGACGTGCGGACCTCGGATTACTGCCGTCTGACCCTCAAGTAGACGTAGCTATGTGCCGGTGACTCTCGATTAAACAATTTATTTATTATTTACTTATTTCTTTAATAAAATAAACCAATTCCAATAATTAATCATGGGGGATAAAATATATACCCACTTTACTTTGACTTTATGTCAAACAAAAATTATTATTAAAATATATATAGGGCAAAGTTTTTAATTTGCCGAAAATAAGCTTTAATGTTCAACATTTTTAAATAAACATTTGGAAAACTTAAGAATGAAAAATAAGAATAATGAAATAGGTTGTGTATTTTTAATTAATAATATAACAATTCGCTGATAATTTATCAAATTGAACAACAAATGGATCTTACTGATATTGTAATTATAGAAAACAAAATGAAGTGTGTATATTTGAGACTATTTTTAGAGAAGAAGTTCAAGTATTTAAAATATTTAGTTAGCACCGACTCTGACTTACCAAAATGGTCGAGGATCGACGCTTGGGTGTGGGCGTTGAACTGGAAAAGCTGGTTACTCTCTGCCTAGAAAAAGAGTCACAGGTTGAGTTCATTGTTCGCGCAGCTCGATGAGTCAATCGCCCGAAACCTTGAAACTTCGCTAAGAGCAGCTCTTGAAAGCTGCCAAACAAGTCTTCAATGGGGAGAGATCCTACTGCTGCACCTACTCAGTTAGTTAGGGAACTACAATTAATGGTCTGTAAGACTTTAACTAGGGAATCTTAAGCTGGTAAACAAACTAAACTAATGAGTGGGAATTACATTAACATGTTTGAGACAGAAAGAGAACCTTGAAAGTGTGTAAATGTGCAAATATTGATTATTCTAATACTTTGACTATGTTAAACAACCCCTAGACTAGACTAGACTAGGCACCTTCTACTAGGCATTTTTAGTTAGTTTTCTGGACTAGAATCAGTTCATAGTTGTACTTTAAACTGAGAACAAAGAAAAACGTAGTTATCTCATTAAATACTTAATTAAAAACTAAAAAGATGTGCATCGTTGTGATTGGACTGTCAGTGAGCAGAGAGGAAAGTGTTTTAGGATTAGTTTTAGGGTATTCCCCAATATTCAACTGGAATCCAACCGAAATCGTTTGTCTTTTAATTGCAGCTCGACGCGGTCGTCATGTCGATCAGTGCCAGCGACTTTGATGATCGCAACAACAGCATCGTGGAGTACGAGATTCTGCGGGAACGCGACTTCCAATATTTTAAGATTGACAAGGAGTCGGGCATCATTTATCTGCAGCGTCCGATTGATAAGAAGCCTGGACAGATGTATACGATAAATGTGCGTGCTTATAATATTGTGCCTGATCCTCTGCAGGAGGCGCATATTGAGGTGCGAATACGTGTGGTGGAGTCATCGATAAAGCCGCCCTCGTTCGTCGATCCCATTGACGTGCCCATCTTTCTGAAGGAGGATCTAATGAACTTCTCGGAACCGATTGTCACTCTGCGGGCCGTTTCTAACATGCCCGACAAGCCGGAAGTGATCTTCGAGTTGATCACGGGGCGCACCGAGCAGACGAATGGCAAGAATACCTTTGTGTTTAACCAAATTGGCAACGAGGTGACCATCAGACTGGGCAAGAGTCTCGACTACGAGTCCATTACAGCCTACTCCTTGACGATGAGTGTGCGGAACACCTTCGAGTTGGCCGCCGAGCATAATATCAAGATAATGGTGGAGGATGTTAACGATAATATCCCATTCTTTACGGAAGTCAAGTCGGGCACGATCTTGGAGAACGAGCCACCAGGAACACCTGTAATGCAGGTGCGTGCCTTCGACATGGATGGAACTCCGGCCAACAATATTGTCACCTTCGAGCTGGCCGACAATCGCGAATTGTTTGCCATCGATCCCAACACCGGTAACATCACGGCTTTAACCACTTTCGATCGGGAGGAACGTGACTTTTACAACGTAAAGGTCACAGCCACGGACAACTCTCCGTCCAGCTTGTTTAACAACGGGGAACATAATCACGGCAATCAGGTCTTCCGGATATCCATTGGCGATAAGAACGATCACAAGCCGCACTTCCAGCAGACAACGTATCTGGCCGATAAGCTCCTTGAGGATGCCAATACCAACTTTGAGGTGATCGAGGTTAAGGCCGAGGACGAGGACAATGCCTCGCAGATTGTCTACAGCATTGAGAGTGGGAACGTGGGAGACGCCTTCAAGATCGGTCTCAAGACTGGCAAGATTACGGTTAACCAGCGTCTCGATTATGAAACGATCACGGAATACGAGCTCAAGGTTCGCGCCTTTGACGGCATCTACGATGATTTCACCACGGTGATCGTGAAGATCGAGGATGTCAACGACAATCCACCGGTGTTCAAGGAGGAGTACAGCAAGACAATCCAAGAGGGTCCAGTTCTGTCCAACGATTGTATCCTAAACATAGAGGCTTATGATCCGGATATCAAGGATCGCAATGCGGATCAACACATTGTGTATTCCATTGTCAAGGAGGATCACAGGAAACTGCTGACCATCGACAACTCCGGCTGTTTGCGTCTCATCCAACCGCTGGATCGCGATCCTCCGAATGGACACAAGAGCTGGCAGGTGTTGATCGCAGCCAGCGATCAGGACGGAGTTGGAACGACCCTGAAGTCGGTTAAGCCCGTGATCATCACGCTGGAAGATATCAATGACAATGCCCCATTTCTGGTCAATCAAATGCCGGTCATCTGGCCGGAAAATCGTAATGCTGGCAAGGTGGTGCAGTTGGTGGCCAACGATTACGATGAGCCACAGAATGGTCCGCCTTTTATCTTTGGCATCGACAGCGATGCCTCTGCCGACATCAGGACCAAGTTCAGCATTGACAACGATTATCTCTTTGCCAATGTTCAGTTTGATCGCGAGGAGCAGAAGGAGTATTTCATTCCAATCCGGATTAGCGATTCGGGCATTCCCAGGCAGAGCTCAGTGAGCATCCTGCATCTCATTATTGGCGATGTGAACGACAATGCCATGACGGAGGGATCCTCACGCATCTTCATGTACAATTACAAGGGCGAGGCGCAGGACACGGACATCGGTCGCGTCTTTGTAGACGATGACGATGACTGGGATTTGGATGACAAGACCTTCTACTGGAAGAACGGCGTAGGGCACGATCAGTTCCGCCTTAATCCCAGCACTGGCATGATCACAATGCTCTACGGCACCGAGGAGGGTGAATACTTCTTGACCTTCACTGTTTTCGAGGACTCGGTCCTGATACCTCGACACTCCGTGGATGCGGATGTCACAGTTCTGATCCGAACACTGCCAGAGGAAGCTGTGGACAAGAGTGGAAGCATTCGGTTCTACAACATCACCAAGGAGGAGTTCATTACCGTGAATCGGGACGTTTCAGCGGACGACAGTTTCTCGATGAAGGATCGGCTCCAGCATTCACTGGCCACGCTCTTCAACACGTCAGTGACGAACGTTGATGTCTTCACCGTGCTCCAGAATGAGAATCGTACCCTGGACGTGCGCTACTCTGCCCATGGATCACCCTACTACGCTCCCGAGAAGCTCAACGGGATCGTGGCACAGAATCAACAGAAACTGGAGAACGAACTCGACCTGCAGATGCTCATGGTGAACATTGATGAGTGTCTTATTGAAAAGCTCAAGTGCGAGAGCTCTTGCACGAACGAGCTGATCAAGAGCTCTGTCCCCTACATGATCTACTCCAACAAGAGCTCCTTTGTGGGCGTCAACGCCTTTGTCCAGGCGCAGTGCGTCTGCGAGTCGGCTTTACCCGAGTCGCCCTGCCTGAATGGCGGATCACGGCGTTATGGCGAGAACGATGCCTGCGACTGCATCGAGGGATTCACTGGACCCCACTGCGAACTGGTCTCCGTGGGCTTCTATGGCAATGGCCATGCCTTCTATGAGCCATTCTCCGCCTGCGACAACACGCGCATTAGCATGGAGATTGCGCCACAGCATGAGCAGGGTCTGGTCATGTATCTGGGACCTCTCAACTACAATCCTCTGCTGCCACTGTCGGACTTCCTGGCGCTGGAACTGGACAAGGGTTATCCGGTACTGAGTGTGGATTACGGTTCGGGCATGGTTCGCATCAAGCATAAGCATATTCAACTGCAGCCGGGTCGATCCTATCAGCTGGACATCATCCTGCAAAGGGCCAGCATCGAGATGACCGTCGACAACTGTCGCCTGTCCACCTGCATGAGTCTGGGGGCTCCGCAGGGTCCCAATGAGTTCCTCAACGTGAATTCTCCCTTGGTGCTGGGAGGTGCTCCCGTGGATCTGTCCCAGCTGGGTCGTCAGCTCAACTGGACCCACGTGCCCAATCAGCAGGGATTCTTTGGCTGTGTCCGCAATCTGACCGTGAATGAACGCACCTACAACCTGGGCATGCCGGCCCTCTCCAAGAACATTGACAGCGGGTGTCAACGGGCGGTGGCTGTCGCCGTCAGCTTTGGCATCGATCGCAACTTTATCATTGCGATCATCACATGCATTGCCCTGCTCCTGATCATCCTGCTGGCCGTCGTGGTGCAGAAGAAGCAGAAGAACGGATGGCATGAGAAGGACATTGACGACATTCGTGAGACGATCATTAACTACGAGGATGAGGGTGGCGGCGAACGGGACACGGACTACGATCTGAACGTGCTGCGCACTCAGCCCTTCTATGAGGAGAAGCTCTACAAGGATCCCCATGCGCTGCAATCGGGCATGCGGGATCCCAACGATATACCCGATATTGGCGACTTCCTTGGCGGGAAGAAGGAGAACTGTGATCGCGACACGGGCGCCTTCACAGTGGACGATGTGCGGCATTATGCCTACGAGGGCGATGGCAACTCCGACGGCAGCTTGTCTAGCCTGGCATCCTGCACCGACGACGGCGATCTCAATTTCGACTACCTGTCCAACTTTGGGCCACGTTTCCGCAAACTGGCCGATATGTACGGCGAGGAACCCTCCGATACCGACTCCAATGTGGATGACGAACAGGGTTGGCGCATCTAAGAAGGCAAGATCAGACAGAAGCAAGACCAGGATCAAGACGAAAAACAAGACCTGGATAGGTAGCGAGTACGAAATTGAAAAGACTTTTAAGTTTACGATAAGTTGTGTAGGGCGACGGGGCGCCGGCTTAGCCGGATGGATTCCAGACTCGGCGGCGAATCGACGACGTGCCGTTCGCTCTTGAAGACATTGCAAATATAAACATTATATATATATATATATATATATATATGTAATAGAGATAGTATTTTTTATAATCGAGCATCGAGGAGGATCATTGCAAGGGCATAGGAACACCTCTTTTGTTTGTAATCGCAAAAAGTGATCTTGATCTTACGTAAAGAAATCTAAATCTTAAACTAAACTTTAATTTAGCGAAGCAACTGCGAACCGAACAAAAAGCGTATTCAGCAGGAGGATTGTTGTCTGTATTTTTCGACAAAATATTGAATAGAACACACAAATACATATATACATATTACAAAATACATATATACATACACATATGTAGCACATACATTTAAGTTAATAATTTAACAAAAGAACGAAAAAATACACAAAAAAAAAGAAGAATAACAAATTATGAAAATCAATCAAAACAAATTCAACGAAAATTCCTACGAAATTAATATTAAATGAAACAGATGGCATTTGTTTTCCGCATACATATTTCCAGCAAGAACGTTTATAATTATAATTTAGTTAATAATATGTTAATTAAATGTACAAGAACTACAAAAGGCATTATGTTTAGGCTTAGACAAGAATGAAACTCCCAACTTGCGGGTCTCGAAGCTCGTTGAAACTTCCGAATAACAATTTAAATATATTTAAGACAAGTCGATATAAACTATAAATTATTATTAATTTATATTCAAAAAAAAAACATGAAAAATAAGAGAGAGATAATTACTTAAGTTTTCGCTGTAAATGTATCTTATATATATATCTATATATTCTGGATATCAATCAAAACTATCGAATCGAAGGGTTTAGCTAGACGCTGTAATTATGAATTAAAATACATATTCACATGTATGTAGATATGTCTGTGTGTGTTCCATATATAGAAATCGAAGTGAGGTAAGAAAACAAAGTTTTATGTGAAAACAAATGAAAGAAAAATGTTTAATAATAATAAATAAATGCGATATGCGATATGTATTTTTTATAAGTCGTTTTTCGTATAGAGTCCTAAACTAAGCGAATTTTTTACATGCCAACGCAGCTAAATAACTTACAAATTTATTTATATAAATAAATTTACAAACACACACACACACAACAATTGTGTAAAAATAAACAAAATGAAAAAAATATTAAATCAAATTCTTTTTATTATTATTTTACGATTTCTTAATCGACGGACAGAGAGCGGGAGATAAGCCTAGGTACGAGTATTGAAGTAAGTAAGTACGGGGGATAGTTAATCTGCTTTCAAAGGTCAGTGAGACCTGCACAGATGTATATACATATGTATGTATATATAATTGATGATATTGTCAGAATTATTCTTACAAACGCGATGCATAATGGAGGCTTTCATTACTTGAGGCTCCAAAAAAAAAAATAAACACAGACGGAATTCAGAGCAAACAGAAATTTGAAATGGCGCTGTTTACACATCGGTTTCTTTGGAGGAGTGTGTGGAAGTCATTGACTACCGTCGGCATCGGCGTTGGAGGAAGAGGCCCATTATCTTATCAGCGGGTCGAGTGGAAACTAGGCCGACGAGTCGTCGGCTTTTGAGTTGTCTGAGTGTGAGTGTGAATGTGAACAAAATCGATTGGGGCACGAGCAAATGGATTACGGCGAAACGAACGAAACGAACTGGAGCAGTTTCCAATTGATGCAGGTGCAGACTGTAGACGACTGCATTTGTATCTATATCTCGATCTAGCATTAATTTCCACATTGCAAGTCAGGGTCATTAATCTCCGCCGAAAAGCTGAAACAAACACTCTCTATTGTTCAGTGCGTTTCTTCATGCGAACCATTTTACTATACCCTGTACATCGAGAAATGTAATGAGTGCTTACATAGTCGATCATTGGCAATTTTAGCTTGGACTTTTGTGGCGACCAGATGGTCATAAATTTTCCGGAAATTGATTTTCAATTGGCTCTCGAGCGTATCAATAAATTTGTTGTGCTCAGCACACAAACGGGAGTAAAATAAGAAGACCCCAAAAAAAAAAACTAAGCCAATTGACCCCAAAAAAATACAACTCGAAACTGTACATAATATAGAGTATCTGAAAGATCGACAAACTCATATACGGATTCTTCTGGATTGCGGAAAGAATCGACAATTGCGGACAGATGCGTTTCTATCTCAAAGCAAATGTCGATAATAAAAAAAAAAAAAACAGAAAAAGTGCAAAAATTCAGGCGAAAATAACAAGGCTTCATCAGAATGCGGCCCAGGTAGAGAAGGGCAGGGGAAGGGACAGACGGGAAGGGCTCGCTCGAGAGGAAGCTACAAAAAAATGGCTGTTGAATAATCAAATAACAGACGAGTAACCTTCTGCCTTCTGCTACCTGTTCGACGCAGTGCGCAGCTGCAGCTGCTTCTCTCTCAGGTGAGGCACGGGATAGGAATTGGGATATTTAGCCAATGGATTAACATAGCAGCCGAGGAAAACGAAGCGAACAGAAAGCAAATCGGAGTGGAGAGGAGAGCAAAGAAAGGTAAAGCCAAGTTGAGAACTCGGCTCGGAATACGAGTACCTGGGAAGCAAGGTAGCAGCAGCAGCTGCTGCAGTCTAAATGTATCTCTCAGATACACACACATAGCAAAGGCACATAGATACACACACACACACACTCAGAGCCGCTGTGGCCGTTAACGGAAAAATGAAAGCAAATCTTTGCATCGAACTTGGCCGCCTGCAGAAAACCAGTATTTCAAAACGGCTTTGAGCCGAGGTGTGTATCTGTTGGATGTGCGAGTATCTTTTACTCTCTGCTCGTGTGTGCTCGAGTGAAGTTCGAGTTTGTGGTTTTGAGTGCATTCACTCGCTCACTCTTTTGCTCTGCGCTTTGTCTGCTCATTCGCCAGCTGAATTTGCCTTACACCTCTTCCCGATTCTCAGAGATTCTCCCATTCTCTCTACTCGCTGCTCTGGGAGCGAGCACGATCTGCTTGAAGCCGAACATGTCACGCACGACGCTATTGTCTAGATATTGATGGGCACGTCTTGGCGTTTTACTACCTGTTGATGATGAGCAGGATGCTGCCGGCTGTCGCTCTCGGCTGTTGACTGTTTTCTGAGTTTTTTGTCTTATGTTTTGTGCCTGTTAGCCATCGCTTGTTCTCTTTGTCTATGCTCGTCCATCGCTGCAATTTTGCATTGGCCTCGACGGAGAAACCCACACAGATTCAGGTTCAGATTCAGTTGCTGCCCCTTGATTAATAACTGCACGCTGAGGAATGCCGAGCTGAGTTGATTTGAGTTCGGGCAAAACTGTTCATTAACACTCGCTGACTATTCATCACAATTTTCAATTACCATTGGCGAGTTGACGCTCTGACCCAATGTCTGTGCCAACTCACACAATGCTCTGCCATTGTATTCAGCTCTAACTTTTGCCTCGAGTACTTCGAAGAATAGCAGACAAGAATATCTGATAACTGAAGTATACTTCTCTTTAAATTCAAGTGATACTCAATTCAATTATTCTGCTTTCTAACTTCCAGCTTTATCTAAACTTATTTATTTTTTATTTGTATTTTATTTTACCCAGTTCTAAAAGCTAACGCTTATTATTTAAGGCTCTAGTCACTATAACAAGCATACGATTTTAAAATATTATTAACATTAAAGAATTCACATCTATTAAGTTTAGTTTTAATTTTAAGACTAATACAGATTAAAATATATTTAAATATATTATTACGATACATAAGTAGAAAACTACTTAATTTAAGCACTTTTTAGTCTTTTATAATTTAATTTCTCTATAAGCGATATTTTTATTTATTGATGTTCCCTTCACCCACAGGCCTTTTAAGACGACACTAATAACTCTATGAAGCGTATTACGTGTCTGTTGTATTAAGTCGCTTATTAGTTGGCCAACATGCCACATGCCAGCAGGTAGCATTCGAATCCGACTGCCGCATAGAATACAGAATCAATAATGCAGATCGCTCATAAAGGGAAATTTTTGTAAGCTGTAGAAATGCCGTCCACTCGAGACCGAGACCGAGACCGAGACCGAGACGTGACCGTCTGAGATTCTGCTTGTCCAAGCCGGGCACGTACAACGGAGAGGCACTGTATGTCTGTACATATAAGTACATTTGGATGATATGCAACGATCGACCACTTCACCTGCTTTAAGAGAAATAAACAAGTTCCAGTGACGCATTTAATCAAACACGAACAATAAAATATGTAGATATCTCTTGAAAAATATTCATTGATTGTTGACTGGTGTGCAAAAACAACTGCGAGTTGAACAGATTGCACTGCTTGCTCTTGCCATCAAGTGCACTGCAAGCAGTTTAACTGCTCTCTCCTTGTTATTGCTGATCAAAATATGTTAATACTTAAACAGAGCACAAATGTTTTCTTTGATTTTAATGTATTTGTTGCTATTGTTTTTGCTTTTGTTGGCTTTGTTTTGTCAGCTCAAAGCGTCGCGGGCCGAAGGCGAAAACTTGGCAAAACTAGTTTAAGACCATATTTTCTGCTTAAATTGCAATGTTTCCAAGTGATTCAGTTTTCAACAGCAACTGTGGTAGAGAGATGGAGGAGGAGGGCATGGGAATGGGGCACATACTGACGACTGTCAGTGTGTTTGTGTGCCTGGCTCATTTGCATTCGTCGAGTGTGAATTGTTTCACCTTTTTTGCATCGACTTACACTGAATTTGGAATTCCTAGAATTGCTTTTGCTGTTAGCTGTTAGCTGTGCTCACCCAAACCCTTCCATTCCCATGGCCAATTGTTTGGCCCATCATCTGCAGACCGTCTTAATATAATATAAAGTTAAAATAAGAAGTCTAGGGGACTTATGAACTATAATAAAACTAACTCAAGATTTGTTCCATTCAAGTAGAAACCAAACTTTCTTTTCTCTTGTATCTGATTTGCAGTCAGAAAGTGGTAATATTTATTTGCAACATATTGCATGTGACATAATATCCGATATGAGTGCAAATAAATAGTCATAGAAATCCATACGCCAGCTGTCCGAGTATTTTGGTCATAAAAGTGCGTCAACAATTGTCGATTATTAATACGGAAAAGTGAATAATGAAATGTCTGAAACCCACGAAATGCATTTGGCACCCACCCCGTCAAGGGGAGGACGAGTCCAAAAATAACGCCAGAGACCGCAGGGTTGGAATCATGGACTTGCAGCTGAAATCGTAGCATGTCAAATAATAAAAAAAAAATGAAAACAATGCATTCGGTTTGGTTTCAATGGCCCGGCGACAACAATAAAATTAAAATGAAACTTCGCTGGAAACCCTACAAGTGAAATATGACCCTAATACAAATTAGAGTCCCCCCCCCAACAAAACACACACTCTCACAAAAGGCAGAAGCAACCCTCGCCATAAACAATATTTTATGAACAACAATGGAAGCCCAAACAAGGAATTTCCTATAGAATTGAAGCAGAAAAAGGAGTGCACAGAGAATTCGCAAACTTAATGATGTTCAGATCGGAAACAACAGATCACCAGATGCTTACATTCGGGGTATTCCTGACGGGCCAACATAAAAAGTAAAGGTAAAATAAAGTAATTTCTAGAGTTTTAATTTTCATTGGGTGCCACAATCGCCGCCTGTGCTGATAATTGATAAGCATACCGGATATCTAGGTCGCTACGCACACACACACATATGCTGATAGATAGTGTATGAAGTTGGCAAAGGGAAGATAGATATTGAAATTCCGTTTGCTTATCAAGATGTCGCCTGTTTTGCTTGTTGTTGTCCCTGTCGTCTGAGTGCATAATGCATGGGATATGGATAAACGTGTGTGTGTGTGTGTGTGTGTGTGTGTGGTTGTGGATATGGATGAATGCATGGATGGATGAGTGAGTCTCTCTCTCTCTCTCTCTCTGACAGCTTTGATGAATGCCGCTGCGGTTCAATAGCGGTAAACGACAAGGTTATGGAACCCTTAACCCCTCAGTTTCGTCTGCTTGCTGATCAACAAAGTTCCCGGTTTCATTTTTACCTAAATGCCCGCTAATTTGTTTATATTCGAACCTCACATTTGTCAATAGGCAACATTGAAAGCTCTGCTGAGGCTTAATTGATGTTAACAGCGTGTGGTGGGAGTCGAGAAAGTACAAGAAAATAAAGAAAAAACCCATTGGGCACAGAGAAACGCAAAGGAAAGTAGCTGTTCAACAGTTGTACCGGTATGCTGAACCACTCCGAAGCGAAGAATATTTGAAGGGGATTTTCCTTAACCCTTTTGAGATTAACTCTTGAAGGAAATGACACCACCACGCATAAACTTTATAACTAGTGATATAAATCTAAATTATGAATCGATGTTAAGCTCGTTAAAACAAAAATCGAGCTGTCGATATATCGTCGAAAAAACTATCGAGTTAAGGTGCTTGAGAATTGTTGCCGTGAAATTCATGTTTTCTATTTTTTGTGTATCTTTACATCAGCATTTATAACTATAAAGATAATGATATAGAGGGCAGATATCCCATTTTATATAGATATCAATAAAAAAAGGAACAACTTAGTATGTTGAACAATTTTGAAATGGGAATTCTTTTAGCCAAATGATATTCCTGACTCGATTCACTTCAATTAAAATTATATACGAAGAGCCTGTGTTGCAGCTAAGAAGTCGCGAGTTTATGTATAACCAGATATATATTATATTATATTATATTCGGCAAGCGGTAACCTTATGTTAAGTCGGAAAGAGCAAAAACTCATAAATCTGTGTGCTGCGGGTTTTTGACGACGCTGCAGAAATTCAAATCAGAGCGGCAAAAAGCAAGAAACAAAATTTGGTTTTAAAAGCGACGACGCGAAGGTTTCACTGTAAGAATTGCTTAATTGAAATAAAAGAAACAAACAGCGTCGACAAATAGAAGTAAACAAAATAAAGACATTTGAGACAGCTAAGAAAAAAAAAACAAATAAAAATAAATGAAAAAACAAGCAGAGAAGTCGACGAATTGGAGCAGACTTCGTTTCTGGACTTGGACTGGCGCTGACAACCCGCATTGCCAACGCTTCTAATAAAAAAAAAACATTGACACAAAAGACTCGGCTTACAGTGCACAAAAGTGGCCAAAAGTGAACGCTTCTAAGGCTGCCTGGCAAACTAGTCCAAAGGTCGTACCAGAGCAGATATCTCGAAAGGGTTTCAGTTGTCACAATAATCCATAATCTAGCCGTCTTCCAGAAAAACAATTACAATTACGATGGCCACAGAGACCCTTCACTTTATGAGGCACTTAGACCATCCGGGGCCACACAGCGCGAAATCTCGCACCAAATGCAGTCTCCGAACCCGATTAGACTTGACTGCGTCTTAAGACGTTTCCCATGGTCCAATGAACCAAGCGGACAGATACAAAAGTATCTACATGTGGAAAATCTTGGCATTGTTGTGTAATAATCCAAGTGGCGCACTAATGGACGCAACTCGAGCATTTGACAAATTGGTCGATCATTTGGGAATTTGATGTCAGGCCAAAGACATGAACATGGACACGGACTGACCAATTGGTCTATTGTTATTTGAGACTGGCTCGGGGCGCAACAAAGAGGCAACAATCCAATTGCAATGCGTGCGCTGTTTTTCGGATCCGCTTAGTACAAACTTGGCCAGAATGAAATTACAAACTGCTTTTACAGCGGGCCCTTTGTAAGCGCTTTTGGTATTTGCAGTTGGCCGCTTAAATGCGGGGGAACATACAAAGCCAATGTATAGATACATTTTTTTAATAGCTGAAATATTCTTTAATTAAGTTCTCCAGTTTTACAGTATCCACTGCAAACTTACGAATGCCATCAGATAGTTTATCTGAGGCCATGGCATCGTCATTGAGCTTGTATCTAAACTGAGCCTCGTCTACAGATACTTTCCGAATATCCATTTTCTTGGCACTCTCAAAAGACAAACAGGGCTTGACTTCACTCTCATCCTTTGCCAACTCCTCCAGCATGGCAGGACTAATGGTCAACAGATCACAGCCAGCTAATGCCTTGATCTGGTCAATATTTCTGAACGATGCGCCCATGACTTGTGTCTTGTACTCAAACTTCTTGTAGTAATTGTAGATCTGGGTCGTTGATATTACGCCCGGATCGTATTGAACCTCGAATTTCTTACACTCTGTATTGGCCACATACCAATCCAAGATGCGGCCAACAAACGGAGAGATCAGGGTAACTCCAGCTTCGGCACAAGCTATCGCCTGGACCATGGAGAACAAGAGTGTCAAATTGCACTGGACGCCGTGTTCTTTCTCCAGAATTTTGGCTGCCTGAATGCCTTCCCAGGTGGAAGCCAGCTTGATAAGAATCCGCTTCTTGTCCACCTGTAGGTCACTGTATAAATCCACTAATTTCAGTGCCTTCTCCACACTCCCCTTGGTGTTGAACGAGAGACGAGCATCGACTTCTGTCGAGACTCTTCCGGGCACAATCTTTAGAATCTCGCTGCCAAATAATACGGTCAAGTAATCCACAGCCTCGGATACTTGCTTATCTATTGGTCCCTCCTGACACTTTCCATACTCGATGGCTTCGCATATGAATTTCAGATTGTCTTCCTTTTTGGATGCGGCCAATACAATTGACGGATTTGTTGTTGCATCCGTCGTTTTATACTTTTTCAGTTCCTCAAAGTCACCCGTATCGGCAACTATTGTCGTTACTTTCCCCAGCTCTTTTAAGGCCGACTTCTTAGCGCAGTTATTTGACTTTTGACGATCTGACTGAATCTTTGGCAAGTTAATCAACTGCAGCCTTTGCATTGGCAGCAACATCAGCGAAGCCATTTTATAAGTATTTAATTTAAAATGATAAATAAACTAATTCACTTTTCAATTTTTCATTTTTGTTCCTACAAAAAATTGCTGTGTGAGATAAAAAGCAAAGCTGCTACTGGGGAACAATGAAAATTGATATTCGACAGATCCATCCTTTGGCAGCTATATGATATAGTAGTCCGATTTGGTCAATACAGATATGACCATCTCAGTTGCATGCTCTGTAAAATTGGTTGATATAGCTCAAAAAATATAAAGTCTATATATTAGAAATATTGACTCTTTGGAGTTTTAACAAGCACAACTTCAATTAAGCTCATCCGATTTCCATTTTGAATGTCTTATTTTTCATAATATTATTCCTACTTTAATTGTGCATTTAAATTTTATGATTCTAAGAAAATTCGAAATTTTCGAAAATTTGTCGATTTTTGCATAGTTACCCCTTTACATTTTTCGAAAATTTTAAATCTCAAATTTATTCTTCAATCGACTTAAGGTGATAAAATTGTGGCAAAAAAAGTACTTTTTGACTAAATTTCGGTTAGTTTCTTTAAGATTTATGCCAAAAACTGCAAAATGTTCCCTTATTTATAGTATTTACATGGTATTCTTTTTATTTATTTGAATAAATTTGTCAAATCTTGATCGTTTTTCAAGAGAGATGTTTTTCGGCCATTTATTACACAAATACTGATTTGGCATCAAAATTAAATGATTTTGAAAAATTCATTTTTTTCGGAAATTTTACATAGTAACCCCTTTACAAATTTTCAAAATTTTCAAAAATTTTAAATCTTAAATTTTTTCTTTAAATCGACCTCAAGTGATAAAATTAGAGTATTAACGTACTTTTAAACTGATTTTCGCTTGTTTTCTTTAAAATCTCCACGGTTTTTTCGGTCGGAATAATTTTGGTTTTTGGGTTTCGGTATAATATACAAGTTTTGTTTCGGTTACGATGTCAGTTACGGTTTTCAATTTCAATCGGTTAATACCGGTTAACGGTTACGGTTATGATTACGGGTTTTAATCCCTGATTATAAATATTATTGTAGGAATATCTATCAAGTATTTGTTTATGTATAAATATGAATGAAATTTAAATGATGTCTGCAAACCTTCATAAATTTTCAAACAAATGAATTTATTTAATTAATTATTTAAATTATTCAATGTATTTTATTTCTCCACGCATAGAATACAGGGTGCAGCTGCATTCGGTCAGTGCGAATTTGTTGTTGCTTTTTGTGTGAGTTTATGCTGCGTTCTTCAATTGTTGCTCGTTTGGCATTGCGTTTGCTTTGTTTTGTGTTTTTATGTTTTGTGTTTTTCTGCGTAAATTGCATTTTACGCAGCGCTAGAGCTAAGAATGAGGTCACGTGTCGCATGTCGCTTGTCGCTTGTCGCTTTTGGACTCGGGGATTGGGTTTGAGTTTGAGTTTGACTGCGACCTGGGGCTGATGGCGCTGCCACTGCGACTCTTAGTGCAATTGCCTATGGAAATAAGTATGCCATCAAAGTCGTTTCAAGTTTGCCGTTTAGCTGTCTGTTAATTTGGTGCTGGACGTGCCACTGCAATAGTCAACACTCAACATTCAACATTTAACAGTCGAACTGCTTGCCACGGACATGGTGGCTTCAAAGCAAGCCGTCTCCGACAGTGCACTTCCGCTGGCAGCACAATGGAATATTTGGGGATAGGTGGGCAAGGGGGAGGCAGGGGTCACTGGAGGGCCTAGAAGAGCGGCGCGTGCGCACGCACATTCCAAGAGTTCATTTTGGGGCCACGCATTTCAATTACTCCCACTTTGGTAAAAAGCATTTCAAGCAAATTAAAGTCCAATCGAACTACAAAACTGGGTACTAATAAAAGCCACGCATGTTTTGTTGCTCTTTGCTTTAGTTTTGTATTGCTTTTTATTGAACCGGAAACACGTCACTGAAGCCGAAAAGCAAATGAAGCGCGAAATTCAAATAAACAACGAGTCGAAAATCGTTCACACGAACAAAAAGGCAACCCACCATTTTTTCAACTTGTTTAAACAACAACAACAGGGGACATTAAAGATGGTTATGGTTATGCTTCAGAAATTGGGTTGGGCTCTACGTTGGTCTCTTTATTTGAAAATACTTATATTTCATTTCAAATCAGTAAGAATAAATAGTTCAGTTCTTAAGTAAACAAGATTTTGGTTTTTTATTTCTTGACCATTTGGCATACAATATAAGGTATTTTATCATTTTAATCGCATGCTTGTCTATAAAATTTAGATAAAATTTAGAGCAACGATCGCTTTGCGTCTAAACAAAGCATAAAAATGCCTTAAGATTGGAGTAAACGAAACCATTTTCGAACTCTTGCTCTTGCAAATTTCCCATAAATTAAACAAAACAGATACACAGCAGTTGAGGGAGCTCGACTATGGGATACCCTGTATGCAACACACACAGAGAAAAAAGACAAGAAAAAAGGTGAAAAGTTAAACTGATATTAATAAAAACGTGAGCTATATGTTTAAAATTTAAGCCGCATCTGGGTTTTTCAGGAACATTTTATCGTGGAAATCCAAAACAGATAAATTTGTATAGGAAAAATTTAGAAATATGAAAATGGCTTTTCAGCACCAGAGATCTCTTCTTCTGCCTGTTGCCAAAATATACCTATAGACTTAGACACTTGCTTTCCCACTTGGGTACAGGGTGTAACAGTTTTGAAAGTGTTGGCAACGCAGAATTCCGAATTCCCACCAAATTGTTTATGGCTGCATCCGCAGCTCCAGGGCGAAAAAGGTGCTTCCATATGGCAAATGGTGGCTGCTCAATTAGTTGCGCTTGCCTGGAGCTGCCAATGGATAAACAAACGTTGGCCAGCACCAAATACACGACCATGTGTACTTGACTTGTATTGTAGTATGTTAATGCCCAGAGGGCTGCCACTGAAATTGTTTACGTTTTTATTGCATTAGTTGAGTAATGTTTTTCTTTTTTGTTATGCAAATCAAGTGGTGACATTTGTCAGCGCACTGTTGTTCAAAAATAATCATAAAACAATAACAATTGAAATTCTATTTGTGGTTGTAGTCGTTGCTGTGGGAGTGGCTCCTACGAGTATTCATATTGAAATTCCATTTTCATACGTTGTTGGCTTTTTGGAGAATGTGACCGAAAAAGGTCAATTACGCGACGTCACTTTTAACAGTTTCCCAGGCCCGAAAGGCAGCCAAGCGAAGCGGAAACTGGACATGAGGAATCAGCTCCCGTCGTTGCCGTGGCCACACCCCAATGGCACACACACACACACACACGCACACTTAACACACACATCCTAACGCGACCTCAACTTCACTTTACACACTCGACTGCATTTCCCGCTGCAATTTTGTTTTGCTCTCATGCACCTACAAATTTTCGGTTGCTTGTTGTTGTGTGTGTGTTCATGTCCCCGTCATTATCATGATAAACAACCTCGCACAGGTGTCATCCGCTTTGCCGTGTTTATCATGCAGCTTGTTCAGCGTGGAATTCTGTACCTCTTTTTGCCCGCCTCGTCTGCACCTGTTGACCAACAAAGTGCAGTTCATTCCCTCCATCTAAACAGTCCATTGCTTAGCTTGGCTAATTCAGTTGTTCTTCAATTTGATGTATAACTCATTTGCACATGTTGTTGTCAACTGTGCAGCTCAAAAGTAGGCAGCAAATGAGTTGAAAATATGACGTATCAAATTACTCGTTAATTCGGTTATTCGATCCATTGACTAAGCCACAACAAATTTTGCTGATTAATTTTTAAGAAAATTGCACAATCTGCTAGCACAGAAAAAAACTTGGTCTCATTGTTTTTCTTTTTAGCTCGTACTGATGACGTGACTTCCATTTAATAATTGAGAAATAAATTCGTTGCCTTATGTTTGAGTATGAAGATACTGAAAGACACATTAACTCTTGGAAAATTTAAATAAAATGTTAATTTCTGAATCAACTTTGATTTCGGACAACAGACAAATCTTGCTCTCTCTCTCTCTCTCTGTCTGTCGTTCTCTTTCTGTCTGCCTCTTTGTTGGCCTAATCAGGCCTGAGACAATTTGGTAGCGTCTTTTCACACGCTGCATTGTGTCACATTTGGCAATACCATTGTTTTTTCTTCGCTATTACCATTTTAATTTGGACCAAAATGTACACAAAAATATTCGCATTTAAAGCGTGTTTTCGAATATTTTAATATTGTGCAAATTGCAGCTCATTTTTAACAATTTGGTTAAAGCAAAATACTATATCTTAATGTTGTCTATTACTTGGGAAAACTAGTTGATTTCTGACATCATTAAACTCTCTTACTCTGAAAAGATCTTTGACTTGAAAAGTTTTCAGTTTTTTAATATAAAATTTGAACAATAAAATGGGGTGATAGTCGTTCTCTGAGCGATGTTATCTGTCAACAGAAGGCGACATTTCTATAAATAGAACCCAAAGGTAATACTCTACCTTTACCTGGTTGGAGTGAAGTTGTTCAAATACAGATTGGCAAGAGAATGTGACACACACATAGACTTCTCTGTGCGCTCTTGTTTACCATGAGTATGCTCATAAACAAACTCCGAATCATATCTTATCTCATGCACTTTTATCTCTATTATCGGACTGATTAGGGCCTGTCAACTGTTTGTTGGTTGTGTGACATGTTCGTGTGCAACAAGAGCTATGTTGCAGCATGAGTTTCCATTCCATCAACATCCGCTGCACCCAGCACTATGTATAACTCTTTGTCAGTTCGTTCAACTCGAACCTGGGCACAAACCCTGGTCAAGTCATTACCAAACAAAGCACAGACTCAGCCGAACAACAATAAAACATTAATAAGTATGCTTTTCTGGGGAATGCACGACTACAAGATACTCAGCGTCCATGTAAATTTCAGTCAAATGATTCTAGGATGATCAATAAGACATTCTTTTTTATTTATTTAGTTTTTATATATATTTTTTAGACAACGGTACATATGTATGTATATATATTCCAAAAATAATGTCATAATAAGACATTGTTATTTATTTATTTTTAACAGTATTGTAACTTATACTATTTTTACTAGTCACTAAAGTTATTTATATTTTAATTAATAGTCACATTCTTAATAAGTTATATGATAGTTGAAATTCTAAAACTGTTCTAGACTAGGTTACATACATTTCCAAAGAGCTATAATACCCATGTTTACCCTTTTATAATATGAAAACTAAAAACTCTTGAAGGGTAACTTGAAATGCAAAATCCCCCGACGAAGCGACAACAAAGTCGAACCCAAAACTGAAACGCTCAGTGCAACAGGCAGGGGTTGGGGTCAGGCTCTCCCTCCAAACTGAAGGGTCAAGCGTGGCCGACATGCCACATATATATACATACATATAAATATACATATATACATATGTCATGCTCCTGTGCCAACTTCCGCTGCCACGTCCTGAGCTCGCCATGAGTCACGAATTCCAATCCCAATTCTAATCGCAACATTGAAAATTGAGACTCGGCAATTAACCAGTCGACCAATCGACCCGTACCGATTTTGCCGTTATTCAACACTTTGATCCAGTTACAATCACGGCAAACGTAAGCTAGATAAGATGTACAGTGTGTCAAGTAATTGTTTGGATAAAGGAACATTATTTTAGATTTTATTTACTTATTAATCTATGCTAGTTGCTTATGCTTAGAACAAGAAGCATTAAAGAAATAATGAGATCGAATCAAAAATGTATTTGTGCATATTTTTCTTTGGCAAAACAATTGCTTGACATACTGTAGCTTGATTCGCTCACTCCATCTCTTTCCCACTCTCTCAGTCCCTCTGTTGGACTTTAATCGCAGCGTGCGGCGCATGCGCGACCTCTTTCGGTTGCATGCCTCAAACTTGCACTCCTTTGTCGATGTCGATGTCGAAGTTGTTTTTGTTGCTGTTCTTGTTGCTGTTGCTAATTATGCGCAAGCAACAACAAGTTCAACTTTTTGGCTTTGTTGATTTGGCAGCAGCTGCCCAGAGTGTTTGCAGTTCTCTTTTGATTTAGTTTTTGCATTCTGCTTTCTATTTTGTTACCATTTGCTGATTTATTTGTTGCACATTCCACACCCTTTGCATTGCCATGCCCGCTGCCCCTTGCCACTGAGTCACCCCTCGTTGCACTCGAAATGTATTTTTGCCGCCACTTCAATGACTCTGAATATATTCGAATATATTCGTCGCCACTCACACATACACACTCAAACAGACACTCACACAGATACAAACACACACATTTCAGAAGCAGCTGCTGCCGTCGTGCAATTGCAATTAGTTGCAGATCGTGGAAAGGGTTGCTCCACTGCCGTCGAAAAAGGTAATGAAAACTTCTATTGATATTTAGTTGCAGCAAAACAGATCATTGAATGGAAAATTTCTCAAACTAATAAGAACACTGAATAATACAATATTTAAAAATTAATTAAAAAATTAATACTATCCATAAGTTAACTAAAAATTCCATAAATGAAAGAGGAATTTTCTTCCATATTTTAAAATTTAATTAAAACTCACATGCTATCAAAATTATTTATAGAGTGTCCTCAATTTTATCATTATTAAATCTATACCCTTTTCAGAATCTGTTTAAAATAGTTTCTATCGGCTAATGCAAGTACAATAGAAACTCGCTTTTATACGAAATTGTATATAAAACTTGTTACATTATTTCTTAAATTAATCTTTAATGAACCTATTGTCTATTGAATTAAAAAAAGATAGAAAAATAAAAATATCTTTGAGAAACCCATGCGTCATTTATAATCTCGCAGATCATTAAGATTCGGCACATATGAAATTTGTTTTTAAACGATCTTGCAATTATCCATACTCTACAATATTCCGATTTACGAAATATCTATTTGAAGTGCTCCCCCTTTTTTGTGTACTTCCCATGCCATGTCATGGGTAGAGATTTTCACTCCTAGTTGACGTTCAAATGGCAATGACTTTCCGACGGACACTTACATAGAGACTGAGAGGGGCGGGTATGGGACAAGGGAAGGGTGTCAACGTGTGTCGTTTGGTCGTCAGCCAAAACTTCCAATTAAGCACAAGCACAGCTAACATAGAATCTGAATCGGAATGAGAATCGGAATCAGACTCGTTGGGCAAAACGGCGTCGTCTAAATTAGCGCCAAAGTGCGCATTTAACTTTTATGACAGGAAAGTAAACAAACTCAGAGATGCATATATGTATCTGAAAGTAGAAGACAGACATGTTGCATGTGGCAGCCACTGGAATTACTACTTATGAAGCTACCCGTCCGATGCCACCGTGTCAGCATCCCCCAGCCACGGAAAGCGAAAGCAAGTGCCATAGACGCCGTCTCCCGCAACTGCTCCATCCCCGTTCCCATCTCCATCTGCAACTTCCCCTCCATCTCCATCTTCTACTTTTAATGTTTTGATTCCTGGTGTCGTTTAATGGGCAACTGCCACTGTCAATGGAAGGCGCAGACGCAGCCCGAAGATTTATGGGCAATTGTAAATCTCGTGCGTGTGCAGATGCAGATACAGATACAGATACACTTACTGATGCGGATGTGCCTCTGGATGTGGATGCATAATGAGGGAAACGAGGGGACGTCTCTGTTTTTGGGACAGGAGGGAATGATAAGTTTATTATTAAGTTTTGATCGAGAAATATACACACATAGTATTCAAGATTTTGTTTTGAATATCAAAAGCTGCAGCGAAGTTTGTTCGATTCTCCAACCCACTTCCCAGCGCCCGCTCCCTCAATTTCTTCTCTTCCCCCGCCCCCTTGCTGCTTGTAAGTTCTCACAGTGCCATAAATAATATGGGCGCTCTTAATTAAAATCTTTGTATTAGCTTTGGCTTTGCCCATTTTGTGTGAAATATTTCTCTGACACTTTGGTAAATGAATGCGCTTTGCCTTTTTGATAAATGCCCGGCACATTTTTGATAATTAATATGATTTTTATAGACATGCAGAGCGGGCATGACCTCTAAATAGACCGAAACTGGAACACGAGTCGAACAGATTTGATTTGATTTGAATTGCGACGGAATACCCCTACCAGAGTAATGCCTTTGAGTACATATTTATAATGAAGTTTCAAACAATATGCCGCCATGTCGAGATGTCGAGAGCTGTTAATAGACCCAGTTGAATTCCTAGAACTCGGAAACTCCTGCATCAATATTTTGTGGTAGCTTAAGAACCAGCCCACTGTCAATCACAGCGATTCCACAAATGAGGGGCGAGTTTGAATTGAATCTGAAATAATCATGCATGTGCACACACACTTACAAGTAAATATGTCTAATGGAATTCGGGTTTGAAGACTGCCTCGTCTAGTGCCTCAGCCTGACAGCTCAATGACGTTTCAGCCGGCTTCAAATTAAACTACGACACGGAGCAGTTGGAAGTTCCCATTTTGCTGCAGCTCCAAACAAAAAGATTTCAAGTTGTTTCAGCTGCACTTGAATAATATTAAATCATGAATTTCAAGGATTATCCTAAAATCATGCCTAGGAAAGGATGCCTGTTCTTAATTTATCATCTTGCTATTTAATTCAAAACTTCATTAACTTCGATTTGAATTAATTCTGCATTTAAATTTCGCTATGTTCAGAAATTTCAATATTTCGAAAAGATTTGGTTAATTTTCATACTTACCCCTTAACTTTTTTCCGATTATTTTCAAATCTCTGAACTCGATCAAAATAATACGTATTTTTATGTGGAATGTCATTCAAATCTAAAATAATATTGCATTTAAAATGCTGATATATGGTTGGTTAAATTTGATGTCTACAATTAAGATCATTACCTTTAACTGGGATCGCTGTCAAGTTTATAATTTGAAAAGGTGTCGGGGAAATTATCATATATAATCAAAGTATAATTATGCTGGGGTGTAGAAACACCAATCTCATTTTAATGGCTCTGTTATGACTCTAATTATACACAATACCTCAGATATATGTATGTATGTATGTATGTATGTATGTATGTATGTATGTATGTATGTATGTATGTATGTATGTGTGTAGTTGAGTGTGGGAGACTTCGTTTCTGTTAGCTTAACGATGGCTATTCACTTTTCAGTACGGAAATAAAATGCAATCTACAAAAGTAATTGAATACAACCAGATTTTGTTGATATATGTATGTATGTATATACTCATATATACACTCTTAGGTACATATGTATCTGCCATGATCAACTTTGACCTCTTTTGTGACTGCCAAGCCTCATTTGATTGCCAGCGTTTATGTTTATGCTTTTGCTTGTCTCTTTTCCGTTTTGTGCATTTCTCAAGTCAGCAAAACCGGTCTTCTCCCCGTCTCTTTCGCTCTTTATGGCCCTCTCAGTTACCAGTTTTCAAGTTTACCAACTGTTTGCAGTTGTTGGCCAGCTTGAAAGACCCAACAGCAACAACAATGTTAGCAACCCGACCAACTGTTGACTAACTGACTCCGACTGACTCTCTGTTGATTTTCATGCCCTCTCTTAGGGTATTCTAGCTGTATCACAAAGCTTGTCTTTTAAGAAAATTATATCAGTACAACCTCAATTTCGGACTGCTGTTATATTTTATAACGCATTCAAAGAGCATCTGTGTTTCTGTATTGCTATGAGAATTTTTCATTTTATTTTATTTTTTTATTTATCTTTCACCTTGTTTATAGATAAAAATATTTTCAAGCTTGCAGTTTTTTTTTGCGCTGCTTTTGCCTGGTTTTCTTAAGCCTGAACCTTGTGTGCTCGATTATAATTTGATGCGAGCGCTTTCAATAAAATAACTTGGTTAACTTGGTTAACTTGGCTCCCTCTCGAGTGGCGGAAGCCGTCCACATACCTGACGGCTGACACAATCCAAAAGGATCTGGGCAGTTCGGTGTTCCTAGAAGCCTCCAACCATAATATGTTACTCCAACTGTTAGTGGGGCCTCTCAACTTTCCCATTGCACTGGGGAATTGTTTTGGCGCGTGTTTTCGTGTTGAACAAGTTTTCCATGCTGCTCTTTTCCTGCACGATCGCTGGCAATTCATTGCCATTTCTATGGTGCTTCGATGCTGTGTGTTTTCCCATTTTCCTTTCGCGCTGGCGTGCGTCGATCCATTAGCGCTGGACATGGCCAATTTACACTTAAGGGCCTCCTCTTGACCGGGACAAGTTTCGCTGCCGCCAGCGCATTGTGAAGCCGACCCGGCCAAGATTAACGCCAACTCAAATGGCCAGCAGACACCACGTACCAAAGCCGTTAAGTCTCGATGGTAAAGCCATTGCAGTTGAATAAAAAAAATAAATGTACCCAAATTACATGATGAAACGACTTGAGAGACTTTTCGCAGCATTTCATAGTAAAAAGTCAACATCATCTTAATTTTAACGAGCTTAAAAATCGAATTGTTCTTTAGGACAATCAACTTTTTCTCTGCCAAATATAGCAACAGCTTATTTTAACTTACGATTTTTTTGGGCTATCATATCTTACCTGGAATGCTTGATATTTTTCTGCTGATACTTTATTTTTACCTGAATAAGTATTGGTTAAGTGAGCCATAATATATTATCTATATGTGCGCTCGTTTCTTTAAGATTTATGCCGAAAACTGCAAAAGGTTCCCTTATTTATAGTATTTACATGGTTGTATTTTTATCTTGATAGATTTTCAAAAGGGATGTTTTTTTGACCAAACTTGATCTGCGTCCGGTATACAGGAACTTACATACCAAGTTTGAAATCTCTAACTCTTATAGTCTCTGAGATCCTTTGACTCAAACAGACGGACAGAGGGACAGACAGACGGACATGGCTCATTCGACTCGGCAGTTGAAACTGATCAAGAAGGTATATACTTTATAGGGTCAGAGATGTTTCTTTCTGCCTGTTACATACATTTCACAAAACCATTATAAAATTGTTATTGTAACGTTTAACAATTCATAGCTATAATTGCTATGTCTGTATTTACATACGATATATGGTCATAAGTACCTCCTACTCCCTCCCTCACTACAGATCACATTGACACTGAATATCATTTAAGATGTAGATTTTTTATTGTTACTGTAATGTCTCGTGTTTTTGTTGTTGTTGTTCGTTTTACAGTAATTAAGTTTACGAGTTTTTGAATGAATTTAAATTGTTCTGCGCCTCGACAGCAATTATGATGACTTATCGCATTCTCTCTCTCTCCCTCTCTCTCTTCGTAGCTGAGACTTGGCCTGATCTCGAGTTGACTATGTCAAGGGCTTTCTCTCCGAAACGTAATTGCATTACGCAAGCTTTGGATATGCTTAGCTGTTCTTTGCCGCACAACAACCACAAAAACAATTATGCGAGTAGAAAACTAAAGACATGCGAAATACAGTAAATGGCAGACAACAATAACAAAAACAACAGCATCTTTTGGATATTTGTTGTTTGTGCTTTACTGTGATTTATGTACCCAGAGCTGGTCTTAAAAACAGCAACAACTTCAGGCTGACGCATTCAGTTTGCTGAAAGTTAAAACGCAAATGACATGCATACATACATACACACATATGTACACATAAATGTTTTCATTTATCAATTTCAAAAGTAACGGCAACAAAGGTGTGATTCAGCCGAAGCCCAGTTTCGGGTTCGGGATCTCAACTCGGGCTTGCGTTTGGATTTGACATTTGGAATATCTACATGTGTACATACACATGCATATGTACATACATATATGTATATGTATTTGCTTGTGTTGAGTCTACAATCATGTGCATGTGTAAATACGTGACAATTCCTATAGAAACCCGACAAAGTGTAAGGAGTAAAGCATAATGGAGAAACATGAACATAAATATCGTATGTAAGTGGAGCGAGAACTGATAGCAATTTATACATACACACATGCATATGTGCATCTGTATAAGTGACCATTGGCAAAGTGACATTGGAGCAGCAGCCCTGGAATGGCTTTTGCATGTCGTTTTTCAACACTCCCTTTGTTAGTATAAGAGCGTGTGCGAGTGTATGTGTGTGCGTGTGTGTGCATTGTGTGGGGGGAGAGCGATCATAAATAAATGTCATAATGCAATAAAAGAGAAAAGTGTCGCACTCGGCGACATGGACACGGACACGCGACCCAAAGGCGAAATGCACTCACATCTACACACATTCCCACTCGTACTCACACCCACACATGGAAATACCATGTCGAAAGGAAATCCAGTTTCATTTAAAGATATTTTGCGGCACCTCCACAACGAAGTTGCGTGTAGAATGCAAAGGAAAGAAAGATTCTATGTGAACTTGCAACGAAAGATTAAATATGCATACATCATGCTGTACATAATTCTTGAGAATGTGAGTGTGCTCCAAACTAAACAAAACTAATTTAAATGTAACAAAGTGTGGGAGCAATTGACTAACGGTAAATATTGCTTCTAAATTCCAACGAATTCGGAACTTAAAACGGAACTAATTTAAGGTGAAGTCGCTTTGTGTTTAACCCTTTCGACCCCAAGTTTTTGTGGTATGAACATTATTTTTTGTTACCTTTAATCATTATGTATAAATTTAATAAGTCTTTAGCCAAGTCCCTAAAAATATGTGTACATACATATGTACATCACGGATTATCGCCTCTAAAAATAAGGCTGACATCAAAGTCAAGTTTTTTAGCACCCGCGTAAAATAAAGCCAACAAGCTGAAGAATTCGTATTCTGGTTTTTTGCACGCAAAACGCACTGAACTGTAACCATAAACAGAACATGGCATTTCTGACTTGGCTTTGGGTGCGATCCATGAGATACAACCTATGTATATTGTATCTGGCATGCGACTTTTCAGTGACAACACATCGCTTTAAATGGCAAACAGTTTTTTCAGCTTCGGTTTTTTAGTTTTGCCCTTACGCGACAATTTGGCGACATTGCCCTCAGTCGACGGAGTTAATTTCAAGTAGAGAGTTCTGTCGGATTGAATTAGAAATACACTATGTATATTTGTACATATGTACTTATGTATCACACGCTTTCTTTTTTCTTGCCCGGCTCAGACTTTCCGGTCAGTGATTCTTTATTTTTTGCTGCTAGTTGGGTGAAAATTATAGTTTATGATTATAATTAATATAGTTTAATGTGTTGTCGGAGCCAAAAAAAACTTTGCGCACTTTGCCAACTTTCGCTTTTGATTTTTAAAAGCGTCAAGAACGAACTTTAAAAACAGTTTCCAAATGTATTTTCACAGCTGCGTAGTTAAAATAATATTGTATATTGGCTGCACTTAAAAGTAATCCACATATTTTGTTTTAGTACGAAAATCTTGTAAGTTTCGAAGACCTCAATAATTTTTAATTTTTATTTAAAAGGCAATAAGAACTTTTTCAATTGTAACTTTTACTTAGGTTAACAATTTAAATATTTATTTGAAACTTTAACGATTTGGCTGCTTCTAAAGAGGAAATTTGATATATGTGTACTTCAATTTCAAATGCAGTATTTCCCATAGATTTTTTGTTTATTTGTCTAAGGGCCAAACGTATAAAATATTCAAATATTCATGAAGTCAAGTCTTTTGCTTTGTCTGCAAAGTTATTAAAACAATATCACGCATTAAATTGGTTTCTTTCATTGCTGGAAGATGGCCATAAATATCAAGAAGACAGTTCTCGAGTCCCGAGGGTTGTATGTGTATTTGTTTATTTTGGTTTACTGGAGGACTTAACTGGAGATAAGCGGCGACTTAACAAGACCACGCTCCATTCCGTGGGCAACGGGATAAACAAACGGCCACAGAAATTGTGCCAGACAGGGAGTCATCGA
The DNA here is from genome assembly GCA_035043635.1 of Drosophila rellima. Classification (NCBI taxonomy): domain Eukaryota; kingdom Metazoa; phylum Arthropoda; class Insecta; order Diptera; family Drosophilidae; genus Drosophila; species Drosophila rellima. The sequence goes on along the minus strand of JAWNMV010000145.1, from coordinate 10,734,565 downwards.
GGGTTGTCACAACAAGAGCAGGGCGTGGCCTGGCAACCGGGGTCATCAGTTGACGCAGCTAAGTAATGAAATCAGCGAACTGTACCGAAGACCAGGACCTAATCCAGATGGTCCCCCATCTTCACGATGAATTCCAGTTGAATATCAGCCCTTTCGCTTTTGTCGATGTCCTGCGGCTCTGAAGTCCTGTGCGGCAGCTGCCGTGTGCTCCTGGGGTTAATTCCAGTTCGGTTTCAAGACGCGTGCGGAAGTCACATTACTCAACAGGCTGCGCCGCAGGATGCCCTTAAACAGTGTCCTTATGCCGTGCCAGTAATTTCATTTGCTCTTGTTTTCTTTGCCACGCGGGGGTTTCCCTTCTTTTTTTTATTTGTGCGTCTCCAGTTTACTCAAAAATTGATGCAATGCAAATAGAAAGTGGAAATGGAGTTTGAAGGGAGAAAAAGATTTCATAATAAACAGCGTATGTTTACATTTTTTGGTCATGTTTATCCAACTCCAGACCAGATTCACCCTGCTCCTCCTGATAACATTCCTAGTCATATGCACTCCATTTGCGCTCTACTTCGTTGACTTTCCGTGACAGCTTGTCTACCAGATTTTGGGAGCAACACTTTCAGGGGTAGCATTACAAATTGCTCGAGTGATTCGATTTCGATAATGTTTCAAAGGCAGTTCTATTTTCCAGTCGTGAGTAGTTTCAGGGGGTGCTGCGATGTTTGTTCTCCTCTGTTGTGGCATGTGCCATGTCCATAAATTTCGTAATACGACACACAATAAACACTAAAATGGAAATGGAAATGAAAATATAAATATATTGCGTATAGTACAATATATTACACATTTCAAGTAGTTCTGCTTTGTTTGGAAATGTGAAAATTTGACTACAATTTTATAGCACTTGATTGATGGCCATAAAAAGTGGCAATCAAATTTGTGGAAATTTATAGACCAACAAAAGATCATTAAAATGAAAGTAAGAAAAAAGTAAAAGTGAAGCTAATTCGATTATGAAAGACTCATTTTGATTTGTTACAATAGAAGAATATAGTAAAAATTTGATTATTCTCAAGTTTTATACTTTAGATTTTAAAAAGAAATTGTAAACAAACAGAACTCAAACTGAACTGACATCGAAAGAACTTTTTTCATGCGTTTTTCTTAAATTGCCACTAAAATGTTCCGAAACTTGGAACCGCCCCCGGTGCAGATGAGACGTTTTTATGTGAAATGTGCGTGATGGCAGTAATTACCACGACTTCCACATGTTCTGAGTTGTCAGCGACAAATCTCCGATGCTGGCCATAAAGTCAAGAGCATGTCGAACAGTGATAATCGACAGTGTTGAGAATCTAGCGGCAGATGTTTATTCATTATTTACAGGAACAGCAAAAACTGTAAATTTCAGATGAATGCCTCGTCAAAATGGGAATTGTCACGAATTTGCTCCGCACAGGTGACCAAGTGAGTGAGAAGCCATCGAAGCGAGACACAATACCTAAATGCGTAATTCTATGTACAATGCCCAGATGACTTACCACGCCCACCACCCACTCCGCCCCATTCGAGTGGCCACAGTGCGTCTAATAAGTAGCGCACCCATAGATAATAAAAGCGATACAATGCGATCAAAAGTAAACAGTCGAACAAAACATAATTGGCACACAAAAAACTTGGATACAACGGGATGAAAGACGACTACGATAATACCCATTAAAAAAACTGAATTAATTTCTAACTCATGTTATAAGTGGAATCATAATGAATAGCACTTAAATATTCTTATTAAAAATGTATAAATATATTAGACTCTATTAATTACATAAGAATATAGAGAGAAATCCTTTAAAGGTCATTGGAATCATAATAACTGTCATTTAAAAATAGACCTTATTAAATATGTATAAATATATTAGACTCTATTAATTTCAAAAGAATATAGAGAGAAATCCCTTAAAGGTTCTTCCATTTTTAGAGAAATCTGAAAGAATATTAAAGCAAAGGGTTGTCTTATCATATATTTAACTATATATTTCCAGTTAATTTATCTTGCTGACAGATCTTTGCCCTGTCACATTTCCCTTTCAAATAATGCATATTAACAAGCTACCCTTTGTTTGCTGGAAACACTGGGTACAAATAGCAGCAAACTAAACGGAAGCTACCCGAAATTGAAGTAACCGACGACAGATACGACAAAGCGAACGACAGACAATGACAATTAATGCGTGACACAGTGAAAAAGCTAGACGGAGACAGCCAAATGTGTTCAATAGATAACTTGGTAGCTGAACAGGGGAGAAGGCGGGAGAAGGGGGAAGAAGGGAGAGGGGAGAGAGGCGCAGTGCGGCGACCCAAAGAAGCACCGCAAATTGAACGTTGTTTTCTTGTCTTTGCTCGTCTGTACAGTGAGTGCGACTCGACAATAGATCCAAACCACAATGTAAAAGACTCGCAGACAAAACAATCGATGTCACGACTCTCCCGCCCTTACAACTCCCCCCTTCCCCCTCCATCACCAATTGTGCCAAATGAAATGGACGCCTAAGAGATGACGGAATGCGATATCTCCATGAATACGGCTATACGTATTGCACTTCTTAACCAGAAATAATATTTGGTACATTAGCATTAGTTACACTTTAGATCTGTTCCATCTTTGATTGCCCAGCTTAGATAACGTCTTGGAAATACCATTGCATTATCAAACTATATTTCCTATTCCATAAGTTAATATTTTAGTAATATTTTGTAAAATAATGTAGACATCACTGTATTTCCTTATTCAGAAATCGAATCCATAGTTAATGTGCTTTAAAACTATTCTTAATGTTCACATTTTCGATAAGATCTTTTAAGAAAAACTTCCAACTGCTCCCTTGTGTATAATAAATACACTAATAATAATGTTTTCCCTGCACAACTGTGGTATCTTAATGAACCCATTTAACTCGTATACCCTAGAGTAATCCATCAAGAAAACTATTACCCACATTTAACTGATAAAAGCAGTTTATTTCTGTTGATAGAGCAAATGTTACTGTGAATTTTTATCCACCAAAAACTTAAGCTATGATTTTCTATTCCCAATTGAAATAATTGTGAGATTTGATCAAACAAGAACTATAATTTGTTCTGCATAATTGAATCAATTGAGTGAGGGTCCCGAAATATGATTAAGTTGCCCGAATGCTTTCCCAAAAGTTATCCATATTGATCGACTACAGTTGTACTCTGTAATTGGTACTAGGAACTTTTCTAAATAATCCCAAATATTTCGAATATTTCTAAATATTATAGAAATATTTTCAGAATTCATTTCGAAATCTAGCCCCTCTAATTGATTGTAGAAAGTAAGTCGTGCATACCCCACAAATGTATTCAGTATAGTACATAATTAGTGCATTAAAACAAGTTCGGGGAAGTTTGTAAATGGAATTGTGGCACAAAGCATTGCACAGATTCTCTCTTGCCAGCATAAAAAATGAGCAAATGAAAGGCACAGAATGCAGTCCATAAATAAGTTCATACGAATAGAGGGAGAAGAATCGGGAGTCGGAGAGGAGCAGGGGCCTCAAGTAGCCCCGAGACGGTAGCGCACAATTGAAAGCTTCCAAAGTTGTAGAGATTTCAAGTAGAGATGCAGTTGCAACTGGCACTTGTGGGGCAAGTTAAGGCAGAACACTTGTGGCATGGATCGATGTCAATCGACTGCCATTAGGGGCACTTAAGAGAGAGTCGATGCAGCGGGAATTGGTTTCAAATGCCTCACAATGAAAAGTTCATTTCGCATTCGGTTAAGTTGTGATTCGTTTTGAATTGAGAGTTGGGTTCACATCGCCCACTCCCACTCCCAGTCCACGCCCATCTGAAGATTTACTGTGCGAGCGGAAGCCACTTGGAGGCGGGAGGAGACATGGAGGGGGACATGAGGAGGCATGAGGCAGCCGCTGTGGCAGCCCAAGAATGCCACTTGAGGAGCCAGCAACAATTCAAATTCATATTCGTATTCATCTTTGTATTTTCATTCGTTTTCTTGTGAGTTGAGATCGCGGAGGAATCCAGGAGGCAGACGCCCAACAAAAGCAAATTAGCAGCTGCCACAAGACTCGTTATTGAATTTATGTACAAGCTGCAACTTGGCAAACGCATCCACGAGATGCAACTAAAAGTTGCTGCTGCTGCAGCATCTTGCAACATTCACATTCACAGCAGCAACTGCAACTGCTGCCAAGTGTCGCAGATCATTTGCAACAAATGTTGCATGTCCATGTCGCTTGTGACGAATTTCAGCTTGATTTATGCATTTCTATTGCGCTTTTTATATGCCACATTTTTTCCACAGCGATTTTATGACCAAATCAAAAACCATTCATTATCAACATTGTGCAACATTCTCAGTTACAGCTGCAACAAGTCTGTTTGCCATCAGCCTCATCAGAGTGTTGGATGTTCCATTAGATCTAGCTTTTAAAAATTGTTAAGAGACATTCAGTAGATAGCTCAGTACTCACAAGTTCTCAGATTTTAAGAGTAGATATTTTCAAAGTTTCAGTTCATGATACAAGTCCGAGTTATAAATAAAGTATTTAAATTTATATCTTTTACTTTCGAACTTTAAAATCTGATTGATCTTCTTCTACAATAATTCCAACTCTTTCATTCGAATTTCTTTAAAGCATTTAAAGTTTCAGTTCATGATCCAAGTCTGTATTCTAAATAAAGTATTAAAATTTATATCTTTTAATTCTTATCTATGAATCAAGGGATTTCGAACTTTAGATGCTGATAGATAGAACATTCTTCTACAATAATTTCAACTCTTTCATTCGAATTTCTTTAAATCATTTAAAGTTTCAGTTCATGCTCCAAGTCTGGATTCTAAATAAAGTATTTAAATATATATCTTTTAATTTTTATCTACGTATCAAGTGATTTTGAACTTTAAATGATGTTAGATAAAACATTCTTCTACAATAATTTTAACTCTTCCATTCGAATTTCTTTAAAGTATTTAAAGTTTTTATTGAACTTGAGCAGCAGCCTGGTGATCTTCACTTCTGGGTGTTGCAACATTCAATTGTCAGCGACAATAGCCTCGGATTATTGAAAGATGTCAATCAAATCAACTGAAGCATACGCCAAGGCAACAGACTCTCGACCGGGCCGCGATCATTCCACGATTCGAGTGATAAAACATGTGTTGCTATACACACACACATTTAGTTAAATATATATATATGTATATACTTTTATGTAGACAACTTGGAGCACCAAAAGTGGTGCCTGGCTGCTTGCCACAAATTGATGGATGCGAAAAGGAAACGAAAAAGAAATCAATCTGTCGACCCCGTTTTGAATATTGTTATCCAACTTGAGACGGAGACTTCACATCAACCACACAGATAAATGATCGTAAGAAGACCCCAACGCGTGCTATTGTTGCCATCCCATTCAGTTTCCCAATTCCACTCCCCCGCCACTCCTCCCTGCACCCCGTCAACCATCAGCTTGGCTGTAGAATGCATTCAATCACTTCATTTATTTGTTGCGTCTCTGGGACTCGGCTTCATCTTCGTCTTCGTCTTCATCTTGAATGCTGTTGCCTAACTCGAAAATATTTTATTTACTCTGCACTTATGACCCCCATGCCGTTGCTGCTTGTCGCCGATCGGGTTAAGTGAATCTGATACGGACTCGCTCAGTGTGTAAAAGTATCTGTATCTGTATCTATTGCTTTTGCTGCATTTGCATCTCGCCAGCGACAAAGATGCTGAGCTCTGTGTAAGTCTGTTGTCTGTGTTTGCCACAGGCTACTCAGAATGTCATTGCAACGACAAACACGACACAACACATCTTTCAATCTCGCTCTCTCTCTCTCTCGTTCACTTCTTGACCGTTCTTCCCTCGCATCAATACTGCAGCTGCTGTCGCAACTGCAACTGGCTTTGAATGTGTGTGCAATGATGGATTGTGTCCCTGGCCCCATACATATTCTCATTGCCTAGGCAGTAGCAAAATCATCAGACGCACAGTGGCTCAGATTCTATTTTTCCATCTTAAAAAATACTTAGAGTTGCGGTTGACAGCAATCGTTAGTTGAACCATTTTAAAAATATTTGCAAAATAAATTTGGAAGGTTTAATAAATAAATAATAATAATGTCTTGCCTCACTGTGCCTTGCAGTTGCAGTTTGACACCGATTCAATGGCAGCAGCAACAACAACAGCATCGAATGTGTTGTTGCTGCACTCGCAGATACACACACACACACACACACACACACACACACTCGGCTTGAATGTATCTTCTTTTGTATTGCGTCTTGTCGCCGATCTTTAATTGCAGAATTGTGTTGTGTGCTGCCGACCCATAGATGATCATGAATGTGCGTTGTGGCATTTGGACCCCTTCCCTTTCCCAGTCCCGTCCTCCTCCTCCCCCCTCCTTCCGCCGCTTCCCGATCATGGTGATTAATTGACGCTGGTGTCGCGCGAGTTGCGCGGGTTTATTAAAAGGATTACAAGATGCGAATGTGCGAGGCGACTCCGTAAATGTGAAAAGCAGCAACTGGGCGGGGATGTGGGCACCATCACGAGTACCCGTAATACGATTAATTACGAGCGCCTCTCTAAAAGAAACCCAGACACAGACACAGACAAAGTGACAATATTTTGACATGACAATTACAAACTGAAAGTTCTCCATTGTATTTTCCAAGTGTCTCATTAATTAAGAAGCTTCAAGATCTGTCTGTGTATGCAAGCAATCAGCATAAACTTCAAATACTTTCCATCTAATCCCCCAGAGACATGGCCAACTGGAATCCTTGCTGGTCATTTGCATATTTACATTTTGTATCCTGTTGACACGCGAACTCTTCCTGTGCCCCAGGGGCGGGATAAGTGTCACCAGGGTCGAAAATTATATAAATTGACTTTTAATAGAAGGGCAAAAGCGTTACGCCAATTAGCTGAACGTGTCATTAAGGGTCGCATAACCATATAAACATATGTACATTCAGATGTGTATAAAATAATAAGCATCTTTTTCAGTTAACCCAAAAAAATTAACAGGATTTTAGAATATGAATATATCTGAAAGTAAATACTAACTAGTTTTAAAAGATTATTTAATGTACTTTATAATATAAAGATATTTTTAACTAAGAAGAGATGTACATATGTAAAATAATTAGCATCTTTATCAGTTAGCCCAACAAAGTTAACAGGATTTTAGAATATGAACATATCAGAATGTTTATAATTTGGAAATATTATTTAATGTACTTTAAAATATAAAGATATTTTATTTGAAAACAGTTATTTTAAAATCGTTGTAGGGTAAATTCCTCTTTTTATTTTTTGTATTTTGTATGCATATATTTATATAGAACATAACCCATGTATATTCCTGAATACCTCTCTCTGAATATTACTGTTAAATGAGACACTTCTCCGCCTCGCCGAGAAGCATTTCCGCCTGATTTTATATTTCTTGTCAACGCGTGCTACCGTAAAGAGGGAAAGTGAGAGAAGGGAAGACTGAAAGTGGCTGAAAGAAATTCACAAATGTTCCGTACAAATCTGCCATTTATTTTACTTTTAATGAATCTTTTATTTTCATTATTTTTATATTTTTGCCAATGATGATGTCATTCGCGGGGTAACAGAAAATACATACAATAAATCAGGGGCCGATCTCTCTGCGCTTATGCTCATGTTCCAGTCTGACAGCTGGAGACCCGACTGCGAGTCCGACGGCGAATGCGAATGCGACTGCAGACAGCGAAGTGGAGCAGCTGCCAGAGATTAGTCAGTTTTAGTGACTGGCGGCACTCGGCGCACTTTAATTCTCTTGGGGCAAGCTGCTCAACTGGTTTTCTCTGCCCCAAGGGGCATCGGGAGCTGAGCTGGAAGTGTGCTCAAAGATCAAGGTGAGTTTCGAAATAGATGCTTAGAATTTCAGCGTAATCTTAACAATGAAATACATTTGCATTTGTCTATAAAGCTATACAAATATCAAAAGAAACTTTTTCAAAAATATATGACATAAGAAAAACCTGATCAAAAAAACGCTTGTAACGGTCTTCAGCTTAGAGGTCAGTCACAGAACCGAACGTTTCTCCAGAAGAGGAATCCAGAAATTTTTGCTAAGAAAAAAAAACAAAGAAAAGAAAAGATGCCACAATGAAACCGCAAAATTTATGAAACACTAAAAATGAAGAGGTCTTAACCCTCATACACTCTCAGACCTCTTTCCTTTCTCAGCTCGGTGAAACGAACCGCAGCCACAGAGCGATTCTTCATGTTGAAGATACAAGATACAAGATACAAGATACAAGATCTTCTCAGCCGAGTTGCTGGCGTTGCAGTTGAATCCAAAAAGAAACGCATAATTACATATGTTATACTACAATACTTATAAACTAAACACACTAAGAACGTCTCTTAGCTAAGCTGGCTGACAGGAAATGCAACTCAACTCGGCAATTTGGTGGAATTTTCTGTTCCCGTATTTCTTGTTGGCACTTGAAACCAGCTCTCTATGGATCGCATGCCTGATCATTATAAGCTCATAATGTTTACTTAGTCACACGTTAGCAGCTGATTTGTTGACTTGCAGATCATGCGAGCCACGAGCACTTAAATATTCATATCCATGTTGTCCCAATCCAAGTCCTAATCGAAAGCATGCTGTCAGATACATATGTGTAGACATCTAGCCATGGCCATGCCACAGGCATGACTCACAGTCACGCTTGGGAAAGGTAAAATAAAGACGTAAGAGAGAAAAGGCCCCAAAATGACTAAGTGCACACTCATGGCTTTTTAACTGAACTGCCGAAGAATCAAAATAATAAACTGTTGGCTTAACACTGAGCGTGACTGAGTTCCGCGAGCTCCAACGTTGTTGTTGTTGTCGTCTGTTGTTGTTGGGCTTAATTCACGTCAAAATGCAGACATTGCCAAAACTCTTATATTTGCATAGCTTTGTGCCGTCTTCTTGGTGTTGGATTCAACTTCACCTAAAGCTGACACATGTTGTAGATTATCACCACTCACTTGGCATTTATTCGGTTGCATTTTCGAAGCTATACAAGTGCCAGTTTTCCTTTTATTACATTATTAGCTAAACAGACGCAAGAGCTTATTAACCATGGTCAGTGATTTGGCTCTTGTGCACATTTTATTTCTGCTACTACTTCTTTTCCGCGGTCCAGTTCTTGGGACGCTCGGCCATAAGAGAATAATCGTTTTCGGCAACGTTCAAGCCTCCATATTGATGCGTGGGTGTGTCCGGGAAGAATTCCCAGCCCTGTTCAATGGACATCTTCTTGATGACGCCGGCAATGCCTAGAATTAATTTATAAAATTAGAATCCATTTATCGCGAGTTCAGCGTCAACTTACCTAGGAATAGACCGGCAACTAAGCCAGCTACATGATTGTGTTTCCATGCACCAAAGACGCCACCAGCAGCAAAGCCTCCAATCAGATAGTTTATTCTGAAAGGCAAGAGACGAGTTAGCCAGAAATTCGAAATAAATTCGATTAATACTTACTTATCATCCTTGCCGCGCGCGTTGGTGGCAGCCAGAGTGGTGAGCGTAAATGCCGTGGCCATGCCCATCAGCGGGCCCGTGTTGTACGCAAAGCGACCAATCGTGGGTATGTAGCCTCTTGGCTTGGAAAGCGTCAACACGTCCACGGTGGACCACGCCAAGCCGGCGGCGAGAGCGTATCTGTTTGTGGCCACAATCTTACCAAAGGCATCTTGGCCATCGGGATGGTCGTAGTATTTGGAGCGTAAGAACGACATGTTTATCTAAATGCAAACGAAAAAGTAAATGTTACACAGATATTTAAAACATGTTGTATAAATAATCATCACAATCATTCAGATGCTATGCTACCGCTTGATTACTGACCAAGTGGTTTCGCAGTATATTTGACAATACTTTTGGCAATTGGCCATTTCACAATCAAACAGCTATATTGCTGATAACATATTAAATTCCTTAATAAACCACTTAATTTACTAACCTGCCGAATTTACGTAATTATTTCCAAACGCAGCACAGCTTGGCAAAACAGCTGTGAAACAGTGTGTACCTATTGGCAAAAAAAAAGACTTAAATATTCAATACCAGAAAAATACTGACTTTAGCTGCTACTGAAAAAACCATTCTGTAAATTAACATAGCGCCAAACTTAAAAGCTTGAAATCGAAACAGCTACAAAAAGGTATCCATTAATACATATAATAGAAAATACCGTTTGTCAAATCAAGTTTTTAATTTATTTTCAATGTATACGTATGTATTTATTTTAAACTAAATTCACAAACATTGTGGCACTAACATTAGTTCTTTAATCATAAGGTGCAATCGAACGTTTTTTTAATAAAAGTTATATGGTAGGATGTAGATTATTTCAAAGAAGTACCATTATAATTATATACGAATCAATCGATTTCAAATATGAGTTCGTTTAGTTCTTAAATCGATGGTGGTAGACTAGTATTTTTTGTTTGCATGTCGACTAAAAATATACACATAAAATCTAGTGATTTAATCAGATGCATTATGAATATCCATTTAATGAGCTTTTTGGCATACAATTAGGACTTGAGTTGACCGAATAGGAGCAGATACAAAGCAAAAACTATATGATTTCGAATAATAAAATCGATATCAAAACACAATACACAGTACATACATACATACATATAAGCATAATTATATACAAATCAAATGTCAAATAATTAACAGGTTCTTTTGTTGTTTTATCAGTCATAACATTTGCGGTGAACTTGTCATATTTCACTCATATCTTTCAATCGTGTATTGTCCGTCCTTAAATGAACTTTAAAATTGCAAGTTAGACAGAACAACAATGCGAGTGGGTTCGATTGCATCACTGCCATTGTCCAAATATTTTAGTGTTCATCATGTCCAATTATTTCAATATCATCAGCCAAGGGACTTTCGATTTCCTGTTTGTTCTCGCTACCATTTTGTTGATTTGCATCCAAATTAATCAATGATAACGTCATCTTGCTACTGAGTATAACCTATAGGAAAAAAAAAAAAAATGTTAATTTAAATGATCTTTAAATAAAGAATAAGTTGTGTCTTATTTACGGCCGGTTCTTCAGATGATCCATTCAGCTCAGAGTCATAGACCTCTTCACGTTTTGTTTGTGAATCGGCCACCAAAATCTGTGAGTCGTGTGCCAAGGCGCCTTCCAAATAAATGGACTGCGGCTCGGGTAGATTATCTTCCAATTTATTGGACTGGAAAGAAATCAAAACGGAGATGTTAAATCATTTCATAAAAATGTTAAACAACAAGTGTTATTTATGTTATCGATAAGAATAAGAAATTGAATTGTTTCGATAAATTGCTCATCGCTCATTCTGCATTATCTAATGTTAACTCAACATAACAATTCAGTTGGCTATCGTTATCGATAACTCAAGTAAGCAGTAGTGTTTTCAAAGTGTTTTGCTGTTTGGAACTTTTCTTTGACTGTGGCAGGATTCGTGAGAGTTGGCAACAAGGTGCAACAGAGGCACTTACATGTTCACTATGTGCGCGATAAACAGGCGTTGGAGGGCGTCCAGTCCACCGTTGGCCGCCCTCGCAACTGGCTGTCACCTCCATGCCAAGAACCTGCACCACACATAAATTTAAAATGAACAAATCATGCGAGTATATACAAAAATCATATCAAAAATAAAATGGTATACAGTTTTAACTTATATATGCATATATGTTTACCGTTACTTCGCGCTCAGCGCTGATGTCGCGACGTTTCCTTTGCAGTTGTTGTTGCTGTTGTTTATTCTCTTTAGCCGCCTTTGCCTTGTCCCGATCCTGATCGATGATTGTATGCCCATTGGAAATGTTTTGGTTTTCTACATTGGTCAAATTCGTATTTTCGTTGTTGTCGTGTTGCTGTTTTTGGGCCAAATATACAAAAAGTTATTGAATGCAAATACTTGGAGCTAAATAAGTAACAAAAACATGAGCATTTCTACAGTTTACGCTCGAACAAACGAAACATTCACAAAATAAAACCAAATATATTAACTTATTAAATGTTAAGTAAAAACAATGAACAAAATAAATCATATTTACTTAATAGTAGTTAAGAAAACACAACGAAAACATATTAAATCGGGGCTTTTCAGTTACATTTGCTGGTTAATAAACATTACGAAAGAGTTAAAATATAAACAACTTTCAACGATTGCTCTGGGGCGGGCCCAAGGACGACGCTAACCTTATTTAAATCAGTTTCAGTTTCAATATCAGTATCAGTTTCAATCCTCGACTTGTGCACGTCTCGAACGTTCAATTGCTCATCGGCAGCGTCTATGAGACCTTGAATCGCCGTTACAACTAATCGAATTGTGCAACATAATGGTTTAATAGACAGAGATACATACATTTACATATATAAAGAGGAAAGAGAGAGAGAGAGAGAGAGAAAGGGAGAGACATACATATATTTGTACATGAATTGACTTTAATAAACTCCTATGAATGAATTGTGAATTGTGATTTGGCATGATATAGAAATCGAAAAGTTTATTGTACATACTTATATATTATTATAGCAAGTATGTACATATGTATGTGTCTTTGATTGATTCCAATTCTCATTTGTTTTGTTTTCTAAAATATGTCCCCATCATAAGTTTTTTTTGAGTTAGAGAGCTACAGATACAATTACGTATAGTGATACATAGTACATAGCAGTTCTGAGTAGTTGGATAGTTAGTAGGGCTACAGATTTTCGCATGCCGATCGAAGATAGAGCAAAGTTAGAAAGAAAGACGGCAAATACAAGTAATTTTTTTTAGTAAGAGTGCAACAAGAAGAGACACAAACGAACAGAGAGAGAGAGAGAGACAATAGTTGAAGCATGACAAGGAGAATAAGAGAAATTGTTTTGATACCGGGAGAAGACAGGCTTCAAGATCAATCTTCTAAACCTGCGCTCTCGCATGCAACTCAAGAGCGAAGAACTTAATGCAAATGCTGAATCTTCTGCGCATGAATCTTTTTGGGGAATGTCAAACTGGCAAACCATTCAGGGATTAGGTTACAGGTACAGATCGGTTCATGTATAGGTATGGATATAACTCAGGTATTTACTAGAAATCAAAAGTAGAAACGAATTCATGTCTTGTACTTAGTTTTGGTAATTTTTCTGTGATATTTGAATATGTATTGTAGTAAATGGTTGCATTAGAAATTTGGCTGCCGCTTGAGAAACTTCATAGCAATCATCTTGAAAATGAGAATACAATAAAAACAAATATATAGCATATATAGTAATAAATGAGATTAAACGCGCATGAACGCAGTACTTGGAATTTAACGAGTCAAATAAAGATTTACAGATTTCTAGAGTGATTCATGGGATAAATGTGAATGCGATACTAATCGGTTATCCATGATCTGGAGAGGTGTTGCTAGCTACGATTGATGATGCTAACCTTTGCCTCATACTGATCGGTGTTCATTTCGGCAATTAATTTTGCCATCTCTCGCTCCGTATCCTCGAGTTTCTTGCGTAACTTTTCAATCTCCATTAACTGCTCCGTCTCCTTATTGAACAGCGTCTTTTCCACCTCGGCCAGGCTCTTCGGGGCGGTGGCCTGCTGGGCGTGGCACTGCTGTTGGTGAGCCTTCAGCGTGCTGGAGAGATTCGTGGCCAACTCAGCCGCCGACAAGGTGGCATTGTAGAGCTCCTTATCGTTGCGCCTGCCATTTGATGCACTCGTCGAGCTCCCTAAAAAGTTTGCGTAGGATTTGCTTTAACTAACAGTTAGGTTGAGGCAACAACAACAACAGCAATAGCAACTACTGTTTAAAATATATACAAAATAAGGCTTATTTACAGCATTAAAACAAAACAATAATCAAAAGTGCACTCTACTCATTTGTCATATTGCGAATGCATTCCTTGGTTGTGGATCGTGAATTAGTAGACACTTATATACATAAATACAAGTACAACATTTAGGGATATATATATACTACATATGTAAGTATCAATTAAGGGTAGTCCAGGACTACACCAAATGAGGAGGACATATTTTAAAACTCAACAGAGCGAAGAGCGATTCTCACTAAGCTCTTATATCCATACAAATTATATTATTCATTTCAGAGATGAACTTAACACTTAACCAATAAAATCAATAATCAAAAATGATCGAATCTATCTATCGGGCTTACTTGTCTGATGCTCGCGCCAACCTTTATTTCGCAAAAATGGCAACGCAGAAAGTACAAATACAAATAAACGGATTGGTTAGCTTTCAAAATGAGTTAAGAACGTGTGGTTGTGTGTGTGAGTGTGGTTGTGAGTGTGGTTGTGAGTGTGTATGCTGTACGAGTATTCAAGGGTTCAAGGGTGCAAAGTGTACAACTACAAGATATATCGATATATACTCGCAACTCGAAATCTCTCTTCAAAAATATTTTGAATTCGAGCTAACCTACAGATATTGCAACATTAACTCACCCAATTTCGTACCGCCCAAATCCTCCACCTGACTGTGATTCTGCTGGCCAAACACCTCTTGACGGAAGCTCGGATCTGTTGGAGCGGCTCCATAGGGAGCATTTGGTACTTGCTTCTTAAAAACAATCTGTAAAAATAAGTAAATGTCTTATTTAAAAATGGCAAATACTATTCGATTTATTTATACAACCTTCATAATCGTGTATCCAAAAAATACCACAATGCCAATCGTATAGAGGGGCATCAGGAATCCCATGCTGCTGCCTCCTCGTTGCTGTGGCTGATGCAAGGCGCCAGCTCCCATTGGAGGTCGCATGCCAGGTATGGGTCCGGGCTGGATATTAAATATAAACAAAAGAAATAGAATTATATTCAACCATATTGTCAGTAAGCGCAGTTCTAGAATATTGGAAATCGCTATATTGGCATACATTCATAGAGATCGACTCGCCGACTTGTCCTATACTGTTTATAGTTGTCTACGGCTACAACAAATGGAGGCGCGGGCAGGTGGCGTATAAGATTTGGCACAAGTTCAATATGAACAATATTTTGGTTGTTCTCATCCCACTCTTCTTCCTTTACAGTTTCTTCTGTGTGTATATTTTCATTGGGCTGTCTTTTCGCCTTCAATTTGCGTGCAGTGTCATAAAAACAAAACCCAAATCCAAATAAAATAAACTCATCTATTTATAGTATTTCATGCCGATGTCTCATCCCCATACCTACCCACTACCACTTCCCCCTACCACGATGTCAAATGCCAAAATGCCCCAATGCAAATTAGCAGCCTTAATCTTTGACGACGCGTCGTCGATGGAAAATGAGCTGCAAATCGAAGTCATAACTCACCCGTCCGTCAACAATCCGAGGCGGCGGATTGCTCGGCGATATCTTGCGCTCAACAATCGGTACAGTGGGCGTGGCAGGTATGGCCCGCCCACGCTCACGCATCGCCTGGTATATAGACTCCGGATGCAGATGGGCGGGACGCTCCTGACGTAAACCTATTTGGAATACAAATCGTATAATTACCATGTGGATTCGAGCTAAAGCTAAAGAAATCTTTTCAATTTGGCATTTAAATAATAAGTTAAGATTTTAAATAAAGAATTAATTACATTTTTTTATTCAAGATTTAAATGTTAAAGGTTAGAAAATTATAAATTAAATGATAAAACTAAAGTAGTATGTTATATACAATATTTTGAACATTTTCGAAAAGCCGTTAGGTTAGTAAAGCTTCAAAAGACAACACTGTTAGTTGAACTGAACGAAAGCAAAGAGAGACAGAGAGAGAAACAGAGTTTCTTCTGGGTTGCACAGTGGCGCCACCTACTTATTTCGCCTGTGTACAAATTGACTTGTTTGCGATACAAATGCGGACCAAATGGCTCAAGCGCCGGTTTGGTAGCATTCATGAACTCCTCCCTGTCAAGCACGACATCACAACAACCTGTCCACAGCAACAGACAACATCAACACACAACACGTTTACAATATTCAAAAAAAATAAAAATAAAAAAAAATTAAAAATTTAAAAAATTAGACAATACATTAAAAAGAATTAAGTTAAGAACATAAAACTCACCGCCTGGTCCGCCACGCTGTTGAGGATCCTTATAGCTTGGCTTTGGTGGCGTACCGCCAAACATCATGGGATGGAATACCTTGGGCCATAATATAGCGATGCATCCAACTACCGTGACAATCGCTATTATGCCCATTTTTCTAGGCGACATGCTCTCCTCCGTCCCTGGGCGAGATTTCGACTTCGTTCCTGCCCCAGTTGACGATGATGTTGTCGGCATTTTGTCGTTCCTCTTAAAGCTCAATACCTAAGGCAACTCTCCGTTTCTAACTGTTTGTGTGCTTGTGCTCCTGATAATGTTTCCTTGGTGGTGATCCTGATGAGACTGTGTGAGTTTCTTGATTATTTGAGGTTAACTGCGGCGTTGGCTCATTTTTGTGACGTTTATCTCTTATTGTTTTTGCATTATCTGAAAAACACACACATCACCATTACATATTTATATAAGTATGTTTTTACTATCTGGAACTATCCAGTTCGGTACACATCACTGCACACGAGCACAATTACAGCTCAAAGTAGTCGCTGTATTGTGAATTTTTATGTTGTTTTAATAGAAAATTTTATTACATAAATAGCAGTCCCGATTATTTTATTTTTAGCGCTCACACTTTTCAGTCGTTTTGCCTATCTAATAATTCTTTCTTTTTTTTGCGCTGTGAACCATAAATATATAATGCATTTTCAACTTTCAGCACAACTCTCACAATTTACGAGCACATAAGTAAACAAATACACAAAAATCAAATCGATAAAATTTAACAAACAAATACAAGGAAATAATAACAATAAATTTAAAATATTGGTTTCTTGGATATCTTTAAGATCTCTCAGCACTGAGAACGACGACTGCTTACGCAAAGATCCAATGTTGTTTCCGAACTGGCCAAGCAAAATTTTGAAACTATTAGCAAATTTTTAAAAACAGCAGCACAACGACAACGGTGTCGGAGACGGTGAATGGGATGGGGTAGGGGTAGGGGGCGCTGCTCGTTGCTCACGCTGCGGGTACTCATAAGGCCCAGTCAGTCAGTCGGTCATAATTTGAGCATTAGTCTGTTATTTTTGCCGCATTTGCCGCCAGTTGGCTGAAAAACTAAAATATAATGAATACGACAAAATAATTTGCAACATGTCCCCTGTGCTTCCCTGCGCCCTACCCCATCCCGTTTCGACACTCAGAAAAAAGTCAAGATTTCCGTATTTAAACATGGGATATTCAAATACAAGCGATCTCAAAAGCTGACTGAGTTCGGAATTTCTAATGCTGAGTTCGCGTTCCGCAATCCCGCAAATATTAAAATATGATTTTGCTGGGATACTTATTTGTGGAATATTTTTCTGAGTGTAACAGGCACTAAAAAGCGCACGCGCTGATCATCCTCATGCTGGGTGCTCCGTAATTTTCATACTTTCAAACATATATGTATGTATGTATGTATGTACTTAGAGTACATTTGTTATTGTTTGTTTTCATCTTTACCATCATTTTCCCGACCTGCTCTCTGAATTGTATAAACATACATACATAAGTATTTAAGTTAATGTTTTCGACGGGACCAAGAGGCTAACGTCTCTCAGGCAATTTTCATTTCACTTTCGAACGCACTCACTGGTGAAAGTGTGCAAAATATACTTTTTTTATTTACTTGTGTGCAATTGTTTTACTTTAATTTTAATCGCATGGCACTGCAAACATGTTCATAAATACTTTCAGTCTCTTTTTATTTATTAGTGTGGTCAAGAGATGGCCGCTCGCTGTCTGTGTCCAGCACCCGCTGGCTGTAGTTATTTTTAGAGGCACTGGCATTGTAACAAGTCAATGTCGCACAGATCACAAATGTTTTCATAATTTATTTATAAATATACAAATTTGTAAGCCTCGAGCTAATATCGTTTTCTGTTGGCATTTTTTGCTATCACGTTTTTTATTTTTGCGCTTTAAGCTCACCAACTAAATTTATATTTTTTTTATCAATATTTACCTTTATTTTGATTA
Source organism: Drosophila rellima (assembly GCA_035043635.1). Taxonomy (NCBI): domain Eukaryota; kingdom Metazoa; phylum Arthropoda; class Insecta; order Diptera; family Drosophilidae; genus Drosophila; species Drosophila rellima. Next base: position 10,716,428 of record JAWNMV010000145.1, on the reverse strand, counting down.
AATATTTCGTAAATTCTTAGTTGCTAAATTCAAACTGCAAGTTTGTCGTTATCAAGTGTAGTCGAAAAATCAATATACTTTAAACAAAACTTATTGGCCTACCACCACAAGTAATTAGCAATCGGTCAGTGCTGCAAAACGATATTCAACACAAAGCAGTTGGACCAATCAGCGGGTGTTGCATCCCTGGCATCTCCCATCTCCCGGCTTAAATGTCAACGCGTCCTCAGTACTTTCACATGTTGTAAAACAATAATTCAATAAAAAATAAATTAAATAATATAAGAACAAATCTTATTTTATATAAACAAATCATTTTATGGTAAGTTACACTAGTCACGTTCATAAATATGCACTTGTAAATGCATTTACATTTCCGTTTGTGTCGTGTTTTATATGAAAACAGCTGCTCAGTGCGCCAGAGCTGTCACCATACGCGACAAAAAAAAATTGCCTTTTGTGTTTGAGGTGTAGGACAACTCTGGTAGTGATGGTGCTCTTTGTGTTATTATTGTAGACGAAGCCTAAATAAAAGAAAAGGAAATTGCCAAATAATTATAAATAATATAAATAGATTCAAAACAAAGTGAAAATTGGAATTGAGACTAAAGTAATAGTGCGTAAAAAACTTGAAACTTGTATTTGGCTGAAAACCTAATGCGCGCTGTTGATTGGCGTCGCTCCAAATTCTCAAAATTTACTGTTGATCCGCAGACAGAGTTGGGCATAATGGACAACGAAGCATGTGCGTCTGTTGAAAAGGAACTCGATCGTGTCGTGACCAAGCTAGAGCAGCTACACGAGAATTCTGCTGCTGAGATTGGAGACATAGCTTCGCTTATGTCGGAGCTGGTCAATGTCATGGACATGGCAGAAAAAATTGGAGTCAACACGCTCAATACTGGTACGCAGATGAATGCACCTGCTGACACCAGTAGCACCGATGATCCCATGGGCGATGGTATTAACATGCAAGTTGAGACAGAGCCATCGGCTCCGCAGCGTCTCACCGATAGTCAAATGGAAAGAATCCGAGAGGCGATCGTCCAGTGTAACGACCGCGTTCAGAAGCTATCGACGGAACATCGTGAATTGCATGGTTCAGTTTCAAAGATTGGCAAGGCCATCGATCGCAACTATAGCTCGGACTTCAGTTCCACTATGCGCGTGGACGCACTGCAGGACGAGGAGAACTTAATGCTACTGAATAAGGCCATTGCTAAACATTACTGCCGTCAAGGAATGGATGAGGTGGCACGCACTCTAATTAAGGAGTGCAAAATGAGCGAGGATCATGCCCAGGATGTGTTCGACTCGGAGCGTGAGTTTGCTGAAATCTACAACATCTGGATACAGATACAAAAACGCGAACTTGCCGATGCCCTCAAATGGGTGGAACGACACTCAATCCAACTGATGGAGCGTCATTCGGTCATCGAGTTCCGACTACATCGTATGCGCTTCATGCAGCTCGTATCCTACGGTTTAAAGTCACAGAACGAAGCCATCATGTATGCCAGGACCAATTTCCAGAAGTTTGCCGTGCGTTATGAGCACGAGATTGCTAATTTGATGGCCAGCTTTATATATCTACCCGGTGGTCTGGAGAATACGCCTTACAGGATCTTCCTATCCCAGGAAATGTGGACTGAGCTATCGTTCACATTCCTCAAGGACGCCTGCCAGCTGCTGGGCATCAGCAAAAATTCAGCCCTCTCAGTTGTCGTCAACGCTGGATGCACTGCGTTGCCTGCTTTGCTAAACATCAAGCAGGTGATGCAGTCCCGCCAGGTGCTGGGTATGTGGAATGGCTGTGATGAGCTGCCAATTGAGATAGATCTACAGCCGGAGTTTCGGTTTCATTCGATATTCGCTTGCCCCATCCTACGGCAGCAAACTACTGAGGATAATCCACCGAAGAAGTTGACCTGTGGTCACGTCATTTCTAACGACGCCCTGCATAAGCTCAGCAACGGACACATTCTCAAGTGTCCCTACTGTCCCGTCGAGCAGAATGCCGAGGAGGCTGTTCGCATCTACTTTTAAACATAGTCCTTACAATTACAATTAATAACTAATAAACACAATGTGAGCCTGCTTGGAAGAAGAGCAGCGATGGATGACGGATGATTGGCTGACCGGGATGGATTATAATGTTAATTGGCAGTTTTCCTTTTACCTTAAAAGTTATATGCAATTGACAGCTCGTTTAGATTGTTCTTTAGATAAATTGGCGGACTTGTGCGAGTAATGATCCTAACAATACCCATATATAAACCCCCTAGTTCATACAAATAAGTACATATATTAATAATAATAAATAAACATTTATCTGTATTATGACATCGGTTTCTACAGTCATTTCTTTTTCTTTAATTTATTGTGCGCACAGAGATAAATTACCCACTGTGCAGCCAGGCAAACGGCAATATTGCCCACTGTATGCTCGTTACCTGCCGTCGAACCGGTTTCGAATTTTGTCGTGTCGCCGTCTCTAGTTGATTTTGTGTTTGTTTTCTTTATCGCCTGCAGTGCATATTGAAGTTTCTTGGCAGACAGCTGATCGAGATCTGAAACGGGTCAACACATTACTCCAACCACATACACATATACCTTTTTTGGGTGCTCTCTTTATCATTTTTTCCGTTTAGTGGCAACGAACTCTCAACTGTTTTCATCCTCGTCGATCATCATCATTTAAATCAATTCAATTTCAATTTCACTCAAAGAAATTAAAATGAAAAACGTTTTGGATGTCATGTCGTTGCAGCAGCACGTGGAAACAAGCAAGGCCCAAAATATGAAGCCCATCGACTATCGGTGAGTCAAATCTCTCCAGTTGCAGGTCCAATTACTGGCCCAGTATTCCTTGTGTCTGACCATTATTTATTTATTTAATGTCAATTAAATATACTAAATTAATATAAGTTTATATAATATATTTCAATTTAAACTGCAAGGATAAAAACCTAATTCATTTTATTAAATTGCAGCAAGTCCAGTAAACCTGGTCTTGTCCCGCTCTACATATTCGAGTGCGCTGCCAAGCTGAAGATGAAGCCCCTGACAGCGGCGTGTGCTGCCATTGTCTATCATCGCTTCTTCAAGGAGGTCAAACCCACCGATTACGATGAGTTTGTGAGTTGAACCTTAACCCTTCACTTCACTTGATTTCCAAGGTTAATTATCTCAAATTACAGCTAATTGCCGCCTCATCGCTTTACTTGGCCGGCAAAATCAAAGACGACGATACGGTCAAAATTCGCGATGTCATCAACGTGGCATATAGCACACTGAATCGGGGCAGTGCTCCTTTGGATCTGAACGATGAGTATTGGGCCATGCGGGATGCCATTGTCCAGGCCGAGCTGCTGATTACACGTACCCTGAGCTTTGATCTGAACATTGAGCTGGCACACAAGGTAAAACTCCAAAAGTATTTCCATTGCAACAGCAGTTTATAAAAGACTTTCTCTTTATTTTCAAACAGCACTTGTTGTACTACATGAAGACACTGCAGGATTGGGTGGGCACAGATGTGTGGAACTCGGTGCCGATTGCCAAGACTGCCGCCTCATACCTGCAGGACTTTCACCACAGTGCCAACATACTGAAATACAAGCCCACGCACGTGGCCATCGGATGCCTTTCACTGGCACTACAGACATACGGTGTGCAGGTGCCACTGACTGACGAATCTGACGAGGCTTCCATGTGGTACAAGCCTCTGGTTAAGGACTTCACCAGGGAGAATCAGTGGGAGATCATTGAAGATGTCATCGAACTGTACAAACACGAGGCCTCCCTTAAGACCATCTAAGCTGAAACTAACCCCACTGTTGGGGGTCATCATCTATTGGCTACACTGGAGCTAACACCATTCCCATACGATATTATTTATTTCCAGCACAAATCTTAAGCCAACAATATATATAATGTTTATAAGATTCTTGGCTGCTCACTGAATTTCTGAATATATGAACTTAATAACGAGTAAACATTATTATTACTTTTAATGTCGCTGCTTATGCTTGTATTTCTCGGCACGATGACGAGGCGGCGATACGCTGGTCCGTCGATTGGATCGCGAACTGTAGTTCGAAGACGTCGGTGAGGGGGATCTGCGAGTTGTGCGTCCGGAGCGTTCCGAGTAACGTTTTGGTGAATCCGATTGGCTTCGAGAGCGATTCCGCTTGACAGACCTGGCGCTGCGACTGCTCTCGCCACCGCTGTAGGGGGAATGGGAGCGCTTGCGACTGGAGCGTAGATTGGGGCTTGAACGAGAACTGCCGCTGTAAAGCGTTCCATGTCCATGTTTGCTATCAGGACTCTCGCTGCGCTGTGAACTTCTCGATTTGGAGTGCATGTAGCTCAACGGCGAGTCAACAGAATCCGTGGGCGAGGTCTGAGAATACAAGTCAAATCAGTTTAAAGTAAAGCAACTCCTTAGTGGACAACCTACCCGCTTGAGCAACCGCTTGCGATAGTATTCAACCTGTTCGGGAAGGGTCCAGCCAGGTTCCAGGCGACGTTTTCCAGATTCCATTTCATCTTGATACTGCATGACTTTCACCTCAATTTCCCGCAGTTTCTGTCGCATTTCGTCGCTATATTTCTGGGAGTTATCGCCATCGCTTTCTTCGTCCGAGCTGAAGAACTTTGGCGGGTCTGGGGGATCCAAGGTGTCCCACTTGCTGGTGGTTATAGCTTGGGCCTCAACCTGTTGTGGATCAACCGTTTCCCACTTGGATGGAATAAAACCAGGCATTTTAGACTGGGATTTTTCTGCTGGTTTCTGCACGTGCTCCATGGGGACGCCATCGAGATCCTCATCCACTGAAAGTATTTTAATAATGTATATCAAAAATTAAGAATGGTTAAAGTTCGATGGCTTACAGGGCACGCCGTCAATTTCATCATGGTATTGCTCCTGTTTTGGAGTACCGCGTTGTTGTGTGGATTCCGGCAGAACTAATTTTAGTGCACTCTTCAGAAGTGCAGCCCCGTCAAGCGGCACACCATCCAGGTCTTCATCGTCCTTTTCTTCTCCCGACAGTGGGGCACCGTCAATGTCCTCATCCAAGGCCTCCTCTGATCGCGATTCATCTGCTTGGGGCGGTGAATTGGGCTGCAATGCAAACTATTTTAACAATGTGAGAGATCTTTAATTTGAGAGCAAAGTTAATGTTCCACATACCTGACGACCTAAAAATATGCATCGAAGTTGAGATAAGAATTCCTTTGGGTAGATTGTCCACTCCTCCCAGGTCCTTATTATGTTACAAACTCTCGTCTTGAAGCCCTCTGCCTTCAACCGACTCTCAATGGCCAGATAATGGATGTGCAGACTCTCAAATATGTCCAGCAACTGCTTTTCCACGCTGTAAATAAATTAGTTAACTAAAATAGAGTCTACTTTCTGTTTTAACTTACGATTTGCGAAAGAAGGAGGCGTTGGACACCTTGACCGTGCAGTTATGAAGAATATCAGAGACAAGATACAAACGAGCTATCTTCTTAGAAGCCACTGTCTTTGGGTTGGCCAAGGACTCGGCAATGCATTCGCAGATCTCGTCGGCGGCGTCGGCATGCTCAATGCAAAATATCATAGCGTCACCAATGCGTGCCCGCTCTGGTGTTAAATGACGTATAAGATCTTCCAGACGATCGCGTTGCCTTCAAGAAAATAATCAATAAATCAACGCACAATATATGATAAGACTAAATAAATTACGCATTTGACAAGGCTCCCTTGTGGACAACGGGTGCATCAGGATCCACAACCAGTTCATCTGGCATGCCTTGAGTGTAGAAATTGGCCACTGGAGGCTTCCAAACGGGTCCGCCCTTAAACATGCGGAACTGATCTTCCCGCCACTCGGTCGGAGTATCGCCCTGCAGCAGTGAAAAGAGCTTCCAACGATAATAGATGTGCGCCGGACTCTCGTTGTCGAAGAGAAACGAAAATAGCGGATTTTCCATTTCGCGACTCATGATCAGCGCTTCGAACATCGGACCCTCACGTATTACAAATTCAATCATGCGATGGATTATATTCAGCACGGATCTAAAATTCAAATATTGCTCATGTTTAGTAAAAGAGACCATTGAGCACATTCCAAAAGATCATACTTCTCCGTCGGTATGAAAACTTTAACAACGCATTTGGCGAGAATCTGAAAATAAAATCAAATTTAAAAGATGCTGAATTTCTGACAAGATAAGTGACCTACCCTCTCCATGTTCTCCTTGTCCTCAATGCAGTCGTAATCCTTGTAGTTCTTTTTGGGTAATGTATTGGCCTCACTTGGCGGTGGTTGAGCGTTGAAAGGCAGTCCCGAGGAAGGCGGCGGCAATGTCAGCTCTAACAGGGCTTGCGGTGCAAAAATGGGTGTATTCATAATGGGAACAGTCTTTCCCCAGCCCAGACGCATCTCATAGCCCATTATATAGCGTCCGTTCAGGGTGCGCAGCGCACGCTCCGCATCTTTGCGGCTCATATATGCCACAAAGCCACAATTGCGACCACGCTGCTTTTCCTCCTCGGAACGGGGCCACATAATCTTGATGCTTGCCAGAGGACCATAGCGACCGAAAATCTCCATTAACTGTTGCTCCGAAATTTTAGGATTTAAATTGCCCAAGTAAAGATTTGTTGTATTCGGATCACCAGTGTCAAAGGAGCCACCCGCATCCCGAGAGTTACTCGACGCTTGTGTGCTGCTTGGTGTTTGTTGTTGTTGTTGCTGCTGCTGCGGTTGCTGTTGCGAAGCTGGAGGATTTGCCACTGCCATATGCTTATACTTGTGACGCTCCTCACGCTCTTCCTGTATTCTATAGAGATAAAGGAGATTTAGATTAATGTGACTTAAATTAAATCATTCACGCACTGTCTCAATTCCTCCTTAAAAAGTTCCAAGTTGCTCTTTTTCTTCTCCTGGTTCTTCTTTTTCAATGGAGCTGGATCCTTTTTGAGATCAGAGGCCAACAATTTGGCGTATTCCTCGGCCTTCTCGGAGGCGCTCTTTTCGACCAACTTAGAACCGGGCTTATATAGCTTGCCCTTTTCGCTTTTATCCTCTCGCCTGGAGCCCGCATCATAAGTGCCGGCTTTAACCCACACCTTTGATGAGGCGGTCGGTGCTTCTTGGAACGTCTCCACAAATTCCTTAAAGGCCTGAAGAAAATAATTGAAAAAGTTGTTTAGTAAGGCTCTTTTGAATAAATCATCGAATTACTTACATGTGCCGCAGCAGCTTCATCTTCCTTCTTCTTTTGTTCCTCCAACTCTTTTTTTGACTGCAAGCAAAGTTTATTGATTAATAAAAAAATGACAATCTATTTATTCTTAAGAACCTTACCAGTTGCCGCTTGGAAAATGTGCCGACAGTAAAGGCCTCCAACTTCTTTTCACTTATGCGCTAAGTACAAAGCAAGACAAAAAACATTAAGTATATGACTGCATTTAACAAGTCGTATTATTACCTTCATTTTGAGAACTGCTTAATAAGTTTTATTTATGTTGCTCTTATCCACTTTTCATTTTTCTTTCTGAGCAACTTTAGCGATTAAAGTTCTTTAAATATATCGATAGGTATCTAGCACTATCGTTGGGGATGTGAGCAGAACATGTTTACGTCATATATCGATGTATCGATATTAAATTGGTTCCCATCACACAACAGAATTAAGTTGAATTAAATTAATTTTACCAAAAATAAAACAAAGTAGGCTGTGGTGGTCTCTGGCTGCCACCGTACGTAGATAAATAATTTACTTCGCTGGCAAAGCACTTACAACCGATAGACAAGTTGCTAAAATGGAACCACAAATTTGTCGTCTGTGCTTGCGAGGCTGTGGCTCCCAGATGTGTCTCCAAATCTTCGGTGATGTAGCAGGTGCTGCAGGTAATTTGCCAAACGTTGCGGAAGTTCTACGACAGCACTTTTGGTTTGAGGTGAGCCATGTGGATTGTTATTGGTCATATCATGAACTTATTGCATTTGTTTTTTAGTTACTGCCAAACGATCCAATGTCAAAAGTTGTTTGCAATGTTTGCTGGACTCAGGTTTCCGAGTTTCATCAGTTCTATGTGTCCATTCAAGAGGCTCAGGTTATTTACGCCAACGCTCCGAAATTTAAGCAGGACCCTGATCCAGACATGTTGAGTGCATCGTGGCCAGAGGAAATATTGTTGCCAGCCAATGAACTGACTGCCGATGGGAACAACGATTGTCGCAGCACACAGCTTAATGTGAATCCCTTAGATGAATTAGACCTGGAGATATCAACGTACACAGATGTGGAGGATCAAAAAGAAATCAAATTGGAGAGACTATCGCCAGACGAGTTCGTGAACGAAATCGACGACGTGGATCTTATTGTTACACGCAGTGGCTTAAAACGTAAACGTGAAACTGAACCTATAGAGAAGCTAAAGACATCCAAAGTAAAAAGGACAGCACAGTCCAAGAGTCACGAAAAGCGCAGGACCATAGCAAAGAGGACATTCAAAAAACAGCAGTGGCCACCATTCTGTAAAGAGGACGAGGAGCTAATCAAGCGCTATGTCGTCATGGGCTGTGAACTGTGCATCTTTCTGGCTGAGGATTTCGATGGCATTCGAGATCACTTTAAGGATAAACATCCCAACGAGCGACCCTACATTAAATGTTGCGGTCGCAAGTTGAATAAACGTTGCCTTATAGTAGAGCATGCCCGACGTCACGAGAATCCCGAGTACATTAAGTATATTAATTTGCATTTAACACATAACGTATACTTTTATTAATGTGCTTCCTTTCAAGATGCAATGACTGTGGAAAAGTGTTTGCCAATTCAAGTGTTTTACGTGCCCATTGGTTAGTTCATCACGTGCCAGACGAGGAATGTGATTTTCAGTGCGAAGAGTGTGGCAAGCGATTCTCCCGCCGGAATCTCCTGGAGCTGCATAAGGGGTCACATGTGCCGGCCAACGAACGCAAGTTCATCTGTCCAGAGTGCCCTAAGCATAATGCGTGAGTATAAAGCTATACTTAACGATTAAACTTACTAAGATTGAAAATATTTTCTAGCTTTGCAACCGAATACCACATGCAGGTGCATATAAGTATGCAGCACCGCAAGGCAGCCAATATATGCCATGTTTGTGGCAAAGAGATCAAGGATAAGGCTGTTTTTGAGAAACACGTTCGCCTGCATTTCGAAGACAGCGGACCACGCATAAAATGCCCTCGTCCGGATTGCGAAAGCTGGCTGAAGGACGAGGATAATTTAAAGCAGCATTTAAGGCGACATAACGACGAGGGCAAATCGTTTATCTGCTCGGAATGTGGCAAAAGCTGTAAGAATTCGCGAGCACTCATCGGTCACAAGCGCTATTCACACTCGAATACAATATACACCTGCGAACAGTGCGGCAAGACCTTTAAAAAAGATATTAGCCTTAAGGTTCGTTTAATTATGACAACATTTAATCTATTATTATACTTAATTTAATATCTAAATTCTAGGAACACATGGCTCAGCATACTGGAGAGCCCCTTTATAAATGTCCCTTCTGTCCACGGACATTCAACTCAAATGCCAATATGCATTCCCATAAAAAGCGCATGCATCCAAATGAATGGGATCATTGGCGTAAAACAAAAACGGGAAGCTCCCAAAAGGTGCTGCCTAGTGCTCAGGTGTCACAAATGTTCAGGGATGATCCTGAAACGGCCGCCATTCCAAATATTTCAAACTTATTTTAGAAGAGAATTTGTTACATCTGTCCTGTGCTATTGTTAATATTCTTTTCTTAGTTATATAAATATGTGTATATAAATGTTTACAAAACTAATTCCTACTGTTATTAATGTGATTTTTTTGAGAAACTGTTCTTATAGCTCAAAACATAAAATAAGAGTTTTTAAAAAGAATAGAATGGTTAGTTGATTTATTTATATTTTTAAAAATATCGTAACAATAAAGAAGCAACAGATGATAGTTCACAGCAAATATATTTTTCATAATTTTATTATTTAGTATTTAAATTATCAAAAAATAAATATATCGTGCAATTGGGCTACCATATCGATAACATTTTCCAAGAATTGTGACGTAGGCACATAATAATCGAAGTATCGCGTGCCACCTTGTAGTTTATTAAACACCTGACACAAACAGCAACGTCAACAACGTAGAGATGAATGTAAGTTTTATAAATAAAGAATTTAAAATGGAAATTAAAAGATATGAATGGTTTATATGGAACTTTCATCGGTGACTGTGTAATTGCTTTTATTAATGAAAATACTTTTACCCAAATTCCAGGAGTCCGAGATTCCCATAGACATCCACACGCTAAAGCTGCAGGATTGGCTAATTAGCAGACGGATCGTGCCAAAGAATATACAGGCTACAATTAAGGATATACATGCAAAGATCAGCAATGCCCTGCAAGATATGCCAGCGAACGATCAACTAATTAAACTGCTCTCAGGATCCAGTAGGTTTACATTTTAAATAAACTCTGTTCTCGCAACTAATTCTTAGCGCTCTTTGCAGACATAAACTATCTGCACGTCAAGGAGATTATCGAGATTCTGAAGCAGACGGAGAAGGATACGAAAGGCGTTTTCGGCAACTACGGCAGCCAGCGCATGAAAGACTGGCAGGAAGTGTGTCGCCTCTATGAAAAGAACGCAACGTATCTGGCTGAAACATCGCAGATTTTTGTACGTAATGTAAACTATGAAATTCCGGGAGTGCGTAAACAAATGTCCAAGCTGGAGCAGCAAACCGATGAGTGTTTGAAACGAGCCCATGACCTTCAAAAGCCAGAGGCTCAACTGCTGGCTGAGCATGCAGCTTTACTGGAACAACTGGGCGTGAAGGGGGAAAATCTTCATGCCGAATTCACTGAAGTACTCGCAGGCTTGCCAGAACTATACACGAAATCGTTGCAGGACATTGGAAGAATACAAACAGGAATTGATTTGTATGCTGAGATTAGCGGACAAAGTCAATGCTTGCCCATACTACGTCATTTAGTTGAGCACGGAAACACTACCGTCTATCAGTACATACACAAGGAAGCACCGCTTGCTATTGAGGAGCCTGAACTGAGACTTAACTTAGCCGGCTCCAACTCGGCTAAGGAGAACGATGGCAACGAAATCGATTTCGGAACTGATGACAACGGCGGCACATCTTCGACAGTCTCGGCGGAAATTATTGACTTTGGTGACTTCCAAGAAACCGATGGCGGCAACATTGATTGGGGCATTGAAAGTGCACCTACGGATGCTGTGGAAATCAATTTCGACATTCCAGTCGAGGAATATGGCATCGTTGTCGAAGGTACCGGCATGGATGGCGGAACTGCAAAAGGTTTGCTTAATTAGATACCTAAAAAAGTTGTTTGTTATTTACAATTGATTACAATTTTTCAGGTGATCAGGCATATACGCTGTTGGACTCACCCAGCTATCGGGATCGTTTCCTGGACGAAATATACGAGTTGGAGGCATTCCTGCGCATGCGACTTTATGAACTAAACCATTTGGAGTCTTCCAGCAATATTATGTTCTCATTGATGGACAACATTGCCACCCATGATAGCGAGAGTATAGGCAAAATATTGGCAGATGTCGAGAAGATCATTCAACAGAGCTCCGATGAACAGACGCGTCATCTCTTCCAACTGAAGCATTCCCCCAAATATGCCGATCTGCTGGCCAGCAAACTCCAGCAGATGACCAAAGCCGTGGAGAAGGTGCGCGCAACTCAGGAACTGATGAAAAAACGTGCCGTCGATCTGCGGCAGCAGCGTCAACAATTGAATCCCGTTTTGGATGAGCTAATAGCCCAGACTCGGACATTGCAAACCTATATTGAACAGGATATTTCCAAGCGCTATAAAAATCGCGTTGTTAATCTTATAGGTGGCGTTAACTAAATGTTAGTTTAACTCAACTGTTCATGTCTTATGACTTTGTATGGAAAAGTGCAAATAAATTGTTGAAAATATTCAGATAATGATTAGATATACTCATTTCAAATGACCAACAAGTACATGGAATAATCGTAGTACCGACTTGTTTTAAAAGAATTTTATTTATTTTTATTTTGCTATTTTTATTAAATATACAAATTTTATTTATCTTTTTGTGTGTTTTGTTTTTGTTGTTTGTTGTTATTTTTCTTATTTTTGTATCCAGAATACAAATCTAATTTAATGTAGTTGTTGGTTGCTTTTTGTTCATAAAAGTAGCCTTACACTTGTATCGTTTTAAACTTTCACTTATGTAATGTTTCTTAGCTGAATTGAATACACAACTTGTAAAACAAGAACAACGCTATATTTTATATATATATATTCATATATGATTAACTTAAGGGGGTCTGAAGAGGGTTAAGGAAATACATACATACCAAAAAACACACGTTTTGTTGCATTTGGAAGCAAAGTAAGGAGATTTGGACATACTCGTATACTTAGGTATAACCAGATGGCATTTTAATGCCAAAAAATAAAAAAAATTACATGGAGGACATACATACATACAATCTTGACATGGGTGGATGGAAGGAAGGGGCAGAGACAGACGGGAGTAGCATGCAAGTTTTCTTTTCTCTTTTTGTTTTCATAATTATACAAGTTTTGGGTGTAAAAAGCCACAAATTGGGTATACATGATATCAACTAGACTTAGGCACTAATCTAACAAAAATGTGGCATACAAATCTAAAAAATGAAGTAAGTTTTGTATGTATGTATTCTATATGTATAATCATTGATTGTTCAACTAAATAGAAAATAACAAAGCACTATCGAAATTAAAATACATATTCATATATGCATAATTAATTATTACTTAATATTTTACGGCAAAGGGCCTCATGATATGGTTGTTTTTTAAATAAAATCTACAATCTTGTAAGGGAAGTGTTTTGGGGTTGCGACTTATATCGTATGCGTATATATAATGTTGCTTTGATTTCTATATATATATATATATTATATATATCAACGTACGTATTTGTGTTCTCATTTACTCATTAATCATTCATTATTAAGTTAAATAAGAATTAAATAATCATGCAAAATTTGTTCGAAAATTGGTTGTTTGGTTGCTGTGGTTGTTGTTGTTGTTGGTTTTGTGGTCTGCCGTTATTTGTTAGTACAGGCTTACAAGCTACATATTACATATATAACGTAATTATTTATAGTGTTTTCTGCTTATTTATTTTCCTTTTTTTTATTTGTTTTGTTTGTTTTTAACTTAAACGCTACTATGTATATATTCATGTATGTATGTGTCTGTCGTCATGTTGTTGTTATTATTATATATTTCTGATTGATTCCAGTTATTGTTTTTATTACAATATTTATTCATTTTATTGTTGTAACGATAGCATCGGTCGGATTGGAAATTAACTGAGCACTGAAGCTCCAATCTTCAAGTTATTGCTCAACGTTGCGGTTTTCAAAAGATTTCAGTTTTTATAATTGTATTTATAATATTTATAATCTTAACTAGTTAGAATCATCATCATTCTTTTTGATATCTACACAAGCACACTACAAATAGACAAAAATAGTGCTCCTTAAGGGTATCTCATTTTATCTCGTAAGAACTAAACAAATGTTTTTTTTTTAATGTTTTTTTGTTTTTTTTTTGTTTGTTTGTTAATTAATGTTTTTCAATGAAAAACATCGCCTCTCTTGGCGCCTATACCTGCTGCTGGTGCTGGCCACCAGCGCGTATGATTATGATTATGATTATGCGCGAAGTGGTGGTGCTGATGGTGGTGCCCTTGAGCCCCACCCAGCGCCGGCTACTTTGGTTGTCAATCGTTCTTCACTGGATAATAGATTAGATCCGGCTGCTGTTGTTGCATATGATGCATATAGTCATTGATCGGTGGCAGCACAGACTTTGGATCATCGCCCAACATGGGATAACCCACACCCACACCCACACCAACTCCAACGCCCACTGGCGGCACCACCGCCCTCTCATACACGCTGCCATGTGGCGGCGGCGGTGGCAACAAGTGTGTGGCAGCTGCTAACGAATGCAACGGCTGCTGTTGCAGTCCGTGTGCATGGGGATGACCATGGTATGGCTGGAAGCTGTTGTGCTTCTGCTGTTCGCTGACCAATTGGTCACTCAACCCGCTGTGGTTGTGATTGTGATGTTGCTCGTAGGACACGGCGCTACCATAAACGTTACCAGCAGCTGTGTGCCTCATTAGGCCACCTCCATAGGCACCGCTGGCATTGTGATGTTGTTGTTGTGCCGCTTGCTGTTGTTGCTGCTGTGGCTGCTGCTGCTGTTGTTGTTGCTGCTGCTGCTGCTGCGGCGGCTGCTGTTGCATTAGATCAAAATTGTACTCCAGTGGCGTGGGATTTGTATCAATGAGATTCGTGAGAATGCTGCCAATGTTGTTGTAATTATGAGCATCTCCCGGTCCGACTTGATTCGCCTGCGGCTGTGGTGTTGTTGCTTGCTGTTGCTGTTGCGGCTGCTGCTGCTGTTGTTGTGGCTGCACCTGTTGTGGCCACATGTGCTGGAAGCTCAATAAATCACTTGTCAGCGCCGGATCTTGTTGTGGTTGTTGCGGCTGCTGTTGTTGTGGTTGTTGCTGCTGTGGTTGTTGTGGTTGCTGCTGCTGTGCTTGTTGCGGCTTGTTGACAACGGCCGGTTGCTGCTGTGAGGGCGACGCTGTGGCGCCGACATTCATTGGAAGCCCAAGAAACTCGGTCGAGTCAACAATGTAGAACTTGTTGTCCTTGAGCTCAACTGGCTGACTGCTTGGAGCACCGCCAAAGCTCATGTTGCCCCACGAATCAGCCGCCGCCTGTTGCTGCTGCATGAATTGCTGCTGCTGCTGCTGTTGCGGACCAGTTGCCACCGCCGATGGCGACGGTTGCGGCTGTGGCGACTGCAATCGCGAGTGTTGATGCTGTGGCGAGTGACTGTGACGATGTTGCTGCAGAATCAGTTGATGCTGGTGGTGCATTGGCGGCATGTGGTGCGGTGAGCTAAAGTGTGGCTGTTGCTGTTGTTGCATTTGCTGTGCCTGATGCGGATGTGGATGGGGGTGTGGATGCGGATGCGGATGTGGACTTTGAGGCGTGTGACTGCGCAAATGTTGCTGCTGTTGTTGTTGCTGTTGTTGCTGCGCCTGTTGCGTATGCTGTTGCTGATACTGATTAATCAACTGATGCTGCTGATAGCTGCTGGCTGGATTGCCAGTTGGCTCAAAGTGAAACTGACTCTCCTGGCCACCAAAGCTGTTCATGCGTTGCAGGTGCAACTCCGGCGTGCTGTTGTTCGGCGTATGCGTATGGCGATGATGCGGCTGTTGTTGTTGTTGTTGTGGTGGTGGCTGTTGTTGTTGCTGAGGTGGTGGTGGCTGTGGCACCGCATGTTGCAGCGTTGGCGGTGGCGTCGCCGTAGCATGTTGTTGTTGTTGTTGCTGCTGCTGTTGTTGATGCTGCTGCTGTTGATGTTGTTGATGCAGCGCATTCTGCTGTTGTTGCTGCTGCTGCTGCGCCGGCGTCTGTTGCTGCTGCTGCAATTTGTCCGCACTAAAGCTCTGATTGTACATGGAATTCTGCTGAGATTCGCTCGTGGACACCGAGTGCTGCGACGTGGATGCCGTTGACGACTGCGAGCTGTTGCTGCTCACCATGGCGGCATTGAACGGATCCTGCTGCGAGCAACCTGGCGTCGTTGACAACGGCGGCGGCGGTGTGGGCGTGGCCCCCATGCCACCAACTCCCTTGCCAGGACCCTGCTGTGATCCAGCTACAGCTGCCGCCGATGCCTGAGATTTGGCCTTGCTGCCGGCTGACTTTTTGGTCGCCTTGACCGGAGGCGGACCTGGCATATCGGGCAGAGGCACCATATCTAAAAAACAGAAGATATATGAATCAATTGTGTTCTCCGTATATTTATTATTATCTAGGACTTACCATCTTCGTTGGCTTTGGGGAAACGCTGTTTGCCCTTTTTAGGAGGCGGCGGCTGATTTCCATGCATTGTCTGTTTATGGCGAACCAAATGCGTCTTCCACTTGAAGGTCTGTGAATTTAAAGAGTTGGCATTAGTTAGCTAGTTAGAAAAGGCTTAAGTCGAGCGAAGCCGACTGTGAGAGACCCTGTACGTATTTTATAAAAATGTGAATAATAGCAAAATTCAAATACAGACGTGTCTAAATATTGTAAGCAATCAAAATTTAATTTGTCGATTTTTACAATTTTAATATTAAGCTCGATTCACTGTTTGGATTTACATCACAATTTTGTACTACCTTTTGACGGAACCTTTAAATAACTTCAGAGATAGTTATCAGTTTTTTATTTATAATATATTTGAACTACAGTTTACATAACATGTGTTAAAACTCAGAGTCAGAGTCTAGATTCTAAATTTTGGTGTCCCTGGCTTCTATATTATCTGAGATTTGTAGACGTATAATCTTATCAGACTCTTTGTACATTTAAAGTATCAGTTTTAATGAAAAGAATGAAAAGAATATTACCTGATCGCAATGGTTGCAGCAATGCGGTCGCTCCTCGGAGTGCGAAGGCAGATGCCGTTGCAGGGACTTGGCGGATCCGAAGCGTTTGCCGCAGAGCGTGCACTTGCACTCGGAGACATCCACGTGGGCGTTGCTGTAGTGCTCCTTGAGTGCAGGATATGTAAAGTAAGAGGAGCCGCACAGGTCGCATACATAGGTGCGCTTCACCTCCGTGTGCAGCTGCACGTGCCGCTCCAGATTGGCCTTGAGTGTGAAGCGGTTATGGCAAATGTGGCACTCGAAGAAATTGTCCCGCTTATGCACACGGATGATGTGCTGATAAAGGGCATTCTTCGAGGGGAACTCGGCGCCACACACCTCACAGATGGCGCCGTCGGCCTTGTGGCCCGTCTCTTCAAAGTGCTGCTGCAGCTTCTTCTGCGACAGCTTCAAGCCGCACTCTCCGCAAGGAAACACTACAATTAATAGAAAATCAAAATTAGTTCGACTGATTCACATAAATATAACCAAATGAAAGTCCTTCTCTTTCGTTAACTGCCTGTGGCATTGGTGAAATTTACATTCACATCGACTCACTTTTGAATTCCTTCTTGTGCGACTCCACATGGGCGTGGAACTGCTGTCGACGTGAATAGGACTCGCCGCAGGTCTCGCACACAAACGGAAACTCTTTCACGTGCATCGTGCGATTGTGCTGAATGATTTCCTGCAATTACAATAAAGTCATTAATCAATACTTAATCATTTACAAATATAAAACTTATTTGCTCTGATAATCAACTGACAATCAACAGACGAAAACGGTAAGAACTAGGAGGCTACAATTTGTACACAATATATAAAACTCTTGAATTCTGACTCACTGAGCTAAAGGGCTACGATTTTTACTAGAATTTACCTCCAGCGTGTTGCCATTGGGCTGACCACAGTCGTGACAGTAGCCGGGATGCATCTTGTAGTGATCCAGCAGAGATTTACGTTTCCTATATGACTTGGGGCACAACAGGCAATTGTAGCTAGGCTTATCCTTTTTGCTCCCGGGCGTGTGCCCGCCACCAAGCTGAGAAGGCGGTGCCTGCAGGGAAGTGCTGCTGCTACTGCCACCATCGATTAGCTGCTGCTTGGCAGCGTCCATCTCATCCAGCTCATTGTCCAGCTCATCGTCATCCTCGTCACCTGACAACTCATTGTCGTCCAGCTCCAGCGAGGAGTTCAACTGTCCGCAGGCATTCGAGCCCATGACAGACGACGACAGATGTGTTGGCTGACGTGGATGAGGATGTGGATGTGGATGCAGATGTGGCTGATGATTGTTTAGCATCTGTGCATGCTGATGTTGTTGTGGAAACTGTTGATGATGCTGTTGTTGTTGTTGTTGCATTTGCATCATGCCACCCATCATCGAGAGCGGATTATTGCTTGAATTGTAATGATTGGTATTATCATTCTGTATCTGAATCTCAGTTCCTGACATTAACTGCGCCGTGGCTGACATGGCAACACCTTCGTGTCCATATCCAGTTCTCATGGGCATGGACAAATGCTGTGACTGCGACTGTGACTGATGTGACTGCTTGGAGGGATGTTCCTGTCCCAGTTGCTGATTGACCACATTGTTGCTCTTGTTTAAATTGTTGTTATTGTTGATATTGCTTGACGTAAGGCCATTGATCACAAGGTTTCCACCGACACTGGTGCTGCTACTGCTGCTGTAAAGGAAAAATGGAAAATTTAGATAATTTCATTACCAATGACTTTATCGGTTCGCTTACAGATGATGGGAATGGAGCTGCGTCCCATGGCTGGTGTCCATGAGAAGCGACGCGATTCCGTTGTCGTGGACGGCGCTGCTGTTGCTGTTGCTGTTCCCGCTGCCGGTGCCTGTAACGCTGCCCAATCCGCTGCCGGCGCCGGCCAGCATCTCATCTATTTCCGGCTCCATTTCGAGCCCATCGATGAGACGACCAGCGCCTACACCTTCGTCAATGAACTCCTCAAACTTCATAATCTCTTGTGCCGCCGATGACAGCTGTGACTCCGTCTCCGACTCGAGTTCGGAGTCGCCAAACGATATGGATCTCAGCTGGCGTGTCTCCTGATTCTCCTGCAGCTGCAGCGGCACTTCCAATTGTTGATCCAGTGGCTGGCTCTGACTCTGCTTCAGCTTGCGCTTCTCCTCCAATTCCCGCAATGCTTCCACTGCAGCCGCGGCCGCATCCTTCGCCAGCTGTCTCCGCTCCCGCTGCCGTCGCCATTCGTCTAGCCGTTGCTCGCGAAGCTCTTTCAGCACCCGGGTCGAGGGCGTAGTGCCCAGCAGACGTCCGGTGACCACAAAGTTGTCATAGAACTGCTTAAGGAAGGGCTTGTGATGCTGACTCAGCGCCAATCGTAGCAGCACCCGGAACTGCGCCTTAAAGGCCCGTTCACTAAACTCCCCGCTGCTGTGATGATATCGCAACGTGTACTGGGTATCCTCGTGGAACACGTAACCCTCCCCCAGCCGGGATCGTGTCACAGGCGCCACTACATCCATGCTGCTCAAGATGTTGTTGGTTCGTTTTCGTTTAACCAACGCCCTGGAGCGGCTTAGCTTTTGTTGCCGGCGCAGTTGGAGTTCCTCACAGCTATTGCTGTTACTCTCATTGTCCAAGTCATCTGGCTCATCGTCATCCTCTTCTTCCTCGTCGTCCTCATCGAATGTCGCCACATACTTGCGCTTCACCAGCCCACTTGCTGCTGCCGCCGCCGTATGGATCAGATCGAGGGGATCGCTGGTCAAGAGGCCTCGACCTGCAGCTGCAATCGCATCCACATTGTTGCTCCCGCTGGCGGAGCGATGGAAGTGCAGGCGCTTGCTCATGGAAGACGAGTTCTCGGTATCGGCATCGCCATCACCATCACCATCACCATCACCATCGACATCGTCATCGTTGAGGAAGTCATCCTCCTCGTCGAGGCACATAAACTCCTCTTTGCAGAGAATCTTCTCAAAGTTTTGATTCAAATCGATCGCGGATGATGCTTCATTCTCGCTCTCCCGTTTTATTTTCGATACCGGCAATGCTCCATCTGATCCCGGCTCGATCTTCTCCTTTTTGGTGCCAATCTTCGCTAGCTGCTCCGACTCCGCGTCGGCTCCATTATCATTGGGTTGGTTGTGACTGAACAGATTCCTAACGACTCGGTCGCAGGCCTCTGGATATTTGCTCTTAAGCGTTTGCAGCAGAAAATTGATTGCATCGCACCGCGACGCCGCATTCAGACTGTCCAGTAGATTCACTGACTGATCCACCTGGAAGACAGTAAAAATACAGGTTAAGTTAACTCAGATATGTTTTATTTATATAAGCTATAATTAAACTATAATTAATAAATTGTTTTGGATTTTTGAGGTACCCCAGAAAAATGTTTATTTTCTATTTCCTGTTTATAAATTCTTTAAGTTAAAAAGCAACTTTAATTTTTCTGTTTTGTTAAGAGTACAAAACAACTTTGGACTTTTAATTATTTCCCTTGGGTATTTTGTGTTAAATGTGTTTCTCAATTCCCAAGTGTTCGTCATCTCTGGTATATACTGTACTAAATAAATAAAAATACATACAGTAATACATATTTAATTATGCATTAAAGTTTCGCGTAATAAATGATCAACTTCCGTTAGGTGGTGCTTCATTTCCTGTTCGACCCACACAACCTCAGCGAATGGGGTAGATGAAAGGAAAGGTAGATAGAAGAAGATGGAAACGTATTGCAGCTCTGCCGGCCACGTGCTCCAAAAATGGTAAAGTTAAAGCCCAATTAGAGTACCAAATGATTTATGTAAATTTGCATATATGTACATGTATTTATACCAAAGTATGAGTGAGTGAAAATGTAATTGTAATTGTATTTTTACCAATGTATGTGTGAGTGGAAATGTAATTGAACAAAGGTAACATTCACACGTGCACGCCAAAGAACTGTCATCAAATGCAATTACTGATTATGATTTTCCAAACAATTTAATGCAATTAGAGCGCCAAGAGAGCGCGCGCTGTGCCTCAGTCTCCGTTCAGAACAGCTCAGCTGGCGTCAGCGTCAATGGAATCGCGGGCAGACAACGCGGCGACAGAGTCAGCGACTGCGCTGCTGACGCAAACGATTAGCGCAGAGCACGGACGAAGATGGCAAAGGCAAAAAGTGTATAAAAAATAGCAGGCAAAATAAAAACAAGCAACATTCACACTTACACTTACACACACAAAAACATACAAACATACAGACATAAAATAATAAAAAATAAAGAGCTCGCTGCCAGCAACGACGATAGCCAGAGCGGTGAGGAGGGGAAGGCAAAGAAATTAAAACAGCGCAAAATTTGTGCTACTTTTTCCCCATTCCACAATGTTGCCATCTATATGTATATATACATAGCGTATATATGTATTTGTGTATCTTTGTGTACTGGTGTGAGTCTGAGTTAAAGCAGAGAGTCAAAACTTTACGTAGTTGTAGTTGTAACAACATCGATGGCGCTCTCTAAACTGCTCTCCCACAACCCACCCACTGGCTGACATTGTTTTTTTAGAGAGCAGAAAAGAGAGGGCCGCATATACAAGCTAGCGAGAGAGGGAGAAAAATAAGTAAGTGAGAGGCAAATGAGAATAATGGGATGAGGGCAACGGCACTGAACAACACAAACATTGGCCCCGCTGGCAATTCTTAAATATGTATTTCATTCTTTTACCAGAAGCATAAAATTAATACGATGTTTATCCACTTGGGAGAACTAATTAGGAACTACATGAATAAAACAAGAGAAGATAATTTAAAAAAAAACCATTAGGGGTCGGAAAGTTAAAGTAATATTAATAGTTAGAAATGTAGAAAATCTTCCACCTCTGTTTAGTTAAATATAATTATTATTCAGTGATTGCTGATAGACTTGTATTTCCTCATTAAAATCTTGACATTGAAAATGCTATTATACTGTATCTTAAAATTATCACTAACTCATTGTTAAAATATTATTTATTTGTGAATGGTGGCAACTCTGGTCACTTGCACCCAACTGGCAATTGAGGGTAAATGTTGTTGTAAGTTTAGATTGGAGATAACACTAAAATATATGTAAGTTCCACGTGCGTTTGTGTGCGTGTATGTGTTACACTATTTCGAGAGAAAGAAAGACCGAGAGAGGGAGATAGAGTACGTACGCGCTAAATATGTATGTAAGTAAATACATACATATCTAGATATATTTATGTATGCTTGTTGTTAAGCAGAGCGCAAGCAATGCAGAGAAATGTTAAATACGATATTAATTAGATAAATACACATTTACGCATGTGTGTGTCTATGTGAATTTGTATGTATTTTTATATAGATAGTGACATTATATTTGTGCTTTAATTAAAATGTCACTTTCCTATGTATGTGGGTTATTTAGCGCTGAAGAATTTAAGTAATTATTTCATATTAATGCACTGGAGATTTTATTTAATAAATTTGTTGGATGAACTCTCTATTGAATATATATGGTAGAAATAAATATTTGAGTCCTTAAATTTTTTAATTAATTTAATCTAAAATTGCTTCCGTTCTTTCTTTTATTGTGAACTTTATAACAAGGACTTAATGCGTATAATTATTGAGTAATTCAAGATTTTATTAATATCTACGACATAATAATTTGAAAGTGTATTTTATCTTCAACATGTAGAAGGTAACGGCTTTATAGCTTATTAACAGCTGAATAAACATTTACTATATTAATAGCCTATAAATAAGTTTTACAACAAATAACTGAGAGGTAATTTCATGTTTGTCGATATTCAAAAATGTTCTTGGTCAACAAAACATAAAATAAATACGCTTGCAAAAATGCTTAAAATAACTCTGAAACTAAATTGAGCACACCAACTACATATGTACATATATACACAAGTAATGTATGCATATACATACATATTTATCTATATATAATCCCATATAAATTATATACAAAAGCTTAAAGGCTTAAAGTTTCTATGTCGCAAACAAAGGGTACATGCACGAATTTTGTTCTTTGTTTTATTCAAAATTTATGGGCTTTTCGTTCTTTGTTTCCTTTTATCGTATTTATGTAAGTCGTAACGAAGCCTTCAAGCGCAACATAATAAATTTGCCACGATATACATTTGTACATACTATATATCCAAGGAATGTAACTTTTGGCTTCAATCGGGTGTGGTCAACATATGGAATAAATTATTACATTTGTATGATAATGTTTCTATGTTCATTTCATTAAATCCAATCAAATACTTTAATTTGCTTGATGAGCTATAGATTATTAAAGTAAGCAAATAATTGGCAAATAAAAGATCGCTTTCAAATTGTGATGAAGTCATCGGTCATTAACTAGTATTCAAAGGGAAAGATATCTTTCGATGTCAGCTCAATGGCGACACTAATAGACATAAATAATCAACAAACCAGGTAAAAATTAAAGATTCCCATGAGCAAGAAAAATTTTATTGAGAATAAATGTAAAAATTCAGCCCTCGTTTCCATTTAATAAGAAATTATATTTTGTCGGCTTTCCTATTAGAAAGTTTGATTACAATTGGACAGCTGATTGCCGATTCAATCCCAATAAGAGTATGCTGTATAAATTAAAATGATTTACTAATTATACTGTTAATTATTTGTGGAATGAATCATAATTGTCTATTAAAGCTCAAGCATAAATTGACAAATATCAGCTAGGATTTCCCCCGAGTTTTTAAAGTTTACCCAAGAATAAAGGTCGGTGAAAATATCAAGTCAAGTGAGTCATGGGTTTTTTCCTTCTTAGTTGTTTTACGATTTTGGAATTTTGGTATTACAAGTGAAGACCAGTTATACAAGTAATTAAGTAGATATAATCGTAAACAACAATAATGTAACCTCACGATAAAACTTGGAATCATTCCTACAAAACGTCAGCGCACTTTCCAAAAACTTCTTAAAATATCAACTTATTCATTTTATTCTTCTCCTCCACAAAAGTTTTGGATTCTTCAATCCCGGGAATCATAAACTCTGTCGCTTATTCCTTATCGTTCATGTCGAATCGTCCCGTGCCCATTTCTAAGTCATAAATATTCATAAAATTAATGGAATCTTCTGTAGGGTATTCAATAAATGATTATCTATGTACACATGTATTTTCAATACTAATGCAGTTTGTCTTGATTTATTGGACTTAGTTGCTTCTTTTTTAGCTAGTTCGTTTTAATATTGTTATGTACCTGTTTAACACGCACACACGCACGAATACAGCGATAGAGCAACAGGGAAAGAGAGAGAGAGTGAGAGCGGTCTACACACACACACCAACACACACGCACATAAACAAACAAACATACATGTTTTAAGGTATTTGTTTACATACACATAGTACATATTTAGGTTGCCAAACTGTAAACGTTGCAGCTGTGGCAAGTGGGGCAAGAATTGCCGCTGCATTTTTAGCAAATTTATGTTTTACATTTTGTGCTCTCATGCAACGTGTACTAGCACACACACACACTCACACATAAATACACTGCATTTACGTATGCGTATACGTATGGATGTATGTATATTTTGCTAATCAAATAAAAATAGCATTTACGTTGCCCTCTTTTATTAATGAAATTGGCACAAGCGAAACAAAACTAGCTATATAATGAAAACACACACAATAACACATTTATATTGACAGTGGCTCACAGCTCTTGTGTTGGACTTAAAAGAAAAGTTTAATTAATTAAGAGTGTCTTACAACTTAAGATAGTTGCTGTCATATAAAAAGTTTATAAATCATATTATGTTCGTTGGTCATACAAATAAATTAAATTCTGCTCAAGGCGAAGAGCGGAGTAACTGTCGTTGTCCTGCTCCTTCTCTTAAGATGCTGCCTCGCAACTTCGTTCATGTCGTAAACTCAATTAGGGGCGATAAAAGTTTTAATTAAAACGTTTACAGGCTGAGTTACAGAAAACAAGAAGATCAACAAGATGAAATGCAAGACGGAACTGCAATTTAATTCTATTGGATACTTGTTTACTATTGAGCAGTAAATTTACCCAATTGGTATCAGCATCTCTCTTTTACTACAGAATAAGTCTCTTAAAAATAAGTCCAACAAGAACACAAAATACATTTTAAATCCCTACTAGAACTGAGTTGTTCCACTGTGCATGCTGTTTACAATTCTTCATTTGTGCTTTGCTCGTCCATTCGCTCTCCCCCTCACACAAACACAAACGAAAAAATATACAAACACAAACAAATTCATGCTCTCTTGCTGCTCAGTTTGAATTGCTGTTGTTGTTCTTGTTATTTTTATTGTAGTTGTAGTCAGACTGGCGCGCACAAGTTGGATTTCGTAGTATTCGTAGTATTTATGTAAATACATACATATACACCAGTATGTGCGTATGTGTGTGTATGCCTGTGCATTCAAGTAATGTAATGTTGTTATAAACTAATAAAAATAAAAATAAATATTTTCTCGAAATAACGAGGAAAACAAAACAAAAGTGAATAATAGCCAGCCCCACAACTATTACAATAACAACAACAACAAAACAAAATGGGTCGAAAGTGGGAGAAGCAAAGCTGACTGGCTTTGTGGATTTAGAAAAGGGGATTCAAAGAGGGAAACAAAACTACAATTCATTTTAGAAAAAAAGTAGAAGAGAAGAATGCCATTATGTAGCACTGTTGTGAGCATGAGGAAAGGGAGTGCTATGGGTTAGTAGGTGGGTGGAGAGTGTAGTGGGGGTGGGGATAGGGGTGGAGCAAGGGCACACAACAAACGCTGCGGAAGTTCATACACAGTTACAAGTATAAGACGTCCATGTTTGTATGTACATACATACAAATGTGCAAGTGTAAGCGTGGGGATTGTGCAAGAACTGATTGTAGGGCGGGAGTGGGAAGGTTAAACGAATGAATCTCTTAAATAATAAAATAAACAGCTGCCCCCCTCCCCACACACACATAACCGCATAAGCTGATCTAAAACAAAACATATAGAAAGAATTATGATAGACGGTTTGTTGTGTTCGCTCGTTATGTTTACATGTTTATATATATTTGGTAAATTTTTAATTGCCGGCTTCAAAGCAAACATTAAACTTAATTTACCAAACAAAATTAAAATAAATTTGTTAAAGAGATGAGACAAATTACAATAACATACAATAACATAACATTACAACAAAAATCAGGAGTATAAAAAACAACAGCTGAATTTAAACAGCCAGTGCACACTGTACTTCACTTCATTTGTTATCTCTCTTCTCCTTCTCTATCTGCCTCTGCCGCTCTCTTCTTTGCCTACGCATTACACGTTGTTTTGCCACTCTCATTTGATAGTCGCACGGAATGTAGACTTACACAAATACATACATACCTACATATTATGCTTGAGTGTATGAATGTGCACATTTATATACTAGAATATAAACGAGGGGCTTGGGGCAGGGCATTTGTTAGGAAACATTATTTAATTACCAGTAATTTAAAATCCAACTGTGTAGTTTTGTTATCCATTTTGTTGTTGGTTTCTGCATTTGGCTGAATTTTATTTATACGTTTCACTCACACACACATACACATATACACTTGCACTGCGCATACAAGCACAATTTTATGATACACCCATACATACATACAGTTCGTACGTACGTATGTATTTTATTATTTCGATTTTTCTTTGCTTGTGTTTCGCGTTTCTTCTACTTGCTCGCTACAGCGCAGCTCTTTTTTTTGTGTTATTTCATTTTCCACATTTTCTTTTGCCTTTTTATACGTTAACGTTGACGGCTACTGCGGATGTCGCTGTTGCGGCTGCTTCTACACAACCTTTCTCTGTATTGACAACATTGAGATATTGCCATTGGTTTCACATTTTCATGCATGCATGTATGCAGATTTTATAATTGCATAAATTAACAATATAAAATGATTTACAAATTTATGTACACTTAACAATTGCTGCTGCCTGATTGCCACTTTCTGTGGCACACGCACGCACACACACAGACACACACGCGCTCAATGATGATCTGCTGCGTAGGAAAAATGTCTGTACGATTACTTTTATTTATATTTCAATGTACGGAATATAATCGAGCTGTTTTCCAACAAGGGAACCCGTTTATTAACTATTTTTACAAGTGTAATTAATATTATTAAGAGCGAAAACTGCAAAAAGCGACGGAATTTCCCACAAAATGTTTTGTACGGTATTTTTTAATGCATACGAAAAAAGCGGAATATTTAGTCAATTCTACGATAAGCGCTGACAACTTGCTTGAATTGTCAGGGCTGCCATATCGCGGATTTATTTTCTTATTGATGAGCATAAAAAGTATACAAGTTAATTTTTTAAATCAAATTTATATTAAATATAATTGATAATTTAAATGATCAAAAATACAAAATTGTAAGACCTAGCTTCGAATGCTTTAAAATGTCTTTTTTTTTGGAACCCAATATTGCCACACCATTCAAAACAGTGGCGCCCCTTTTGACTTTGTTGTATATAGTTTTCTTTAAAAGTAGATTGTGACACTTTATCCCAATTTTGAAATTTTATTTCATACATGTACAAAATTAACGCAGGTTGCCATCATTAGAATAATTATAGATTATGTATGTAAACTGGCTTTTTAGGATTTCGACTGCTGAGCCTGTCTCTCCTTCTTGGCGGCTTCTGCTTCAGCCTCCAACTTATTGTACTTCTCAATCAGTTTCTCCACATCGGGTTTCTCGAGCACACTATACACGGTCGTGTTGTTAATACGCTGTAGGGTTGCCATTTCAACCTTCTCGGGAGTCAATTTTGTGGTATCCAAAGTTTTGCTCAGCACCTTGACGGCCAAATCCTTGGCTTCGTCTAGCTTAATGTTTTCCTTATCTGACAGCTCCTGCTTAAGCATCGAGATGGCGGCACCAAAGTTGTTGCCAATGCATGTGGCCTTCCAGCCGCCATAGTTGCCGCTAGGATCCGACTGATACAGCTGATAGCCATACTTGCTGTCCCAGCCCATGTAGAGCAACGAGACGCCGAATGGACGCTTGCCACCATACTGAGTGTACGCCTGCTTCACATCGCACAAGTGCGAAACGAGCTGTTCACATGGAATCACCTCGCCGTAGCTGAATTGGTAACGCTGTGCTATCAAACGCAGCTCAGATGTCAACACATTTGCATCGGACGTAATGCCTGCCACTGAACAAACCATGTTTCTACAAATGCAAATGTGTAAAGTAACCAGAATTAACTATTGCATTTGTTACACTCACTCATTCAGCCGGTAAATCTTTTCCGATGGAATGGCGTTGTCTAGCAACTTGTTTGTGCTGCGGCATTCGGCAGCTAGCACAATTCCATCTTCGGCCAAAATGCCAAGACATGTGCCAGCGTGGGATATGGCCTCCATTGCGTACTCCACCTGGTAAAGACGGCCCTCAGGCGAGAAGATTGTGGTACGGGAATCATAGCGACGCGCCTGTAAAAATGAAATGAAAATAATTGCAATGATGAATAGGCATTTTACAAATACGCAAGTTGGTCTTTGTTAATATGAATTTTACAACTTCGAGTCGCTTAGAGTTGTTGTAGCTTAAATGTTACTAACCATTTTGTATCAATTTCAATGCTAACAATTTATTAAAAAATTAAGCGATAATGCGGCTTCGAGTGTTGTTCCCTGCAAATTTACTTGTCATTGCCGAACAGAGTTGTCATTCCTTTTTCATTTTACCGAATTCAGTGCAGCTCACACAAGAGTTGTAACTAGTTGAAAAAAAGCACCATGTGGCAGCCTTGGCCAAACTTTGGCAAAACACGGTGGCAACTATCAGCCGCTGAAAAAACTCAATTTCATATTTAACTTATGATTGCTTAATTTTAAAGCTAGAATTTTGAACATTGTTGAATTTTTGGTGAGGGGACTCACCTAAAAAATTAACAAGTGAACTGTTTGCATAACATGTGGCGGTCTGTCGATATGTCGTGTATGTACGATAACTGATATAATTTCAGACAGTTGATTTACCTGAGTTGTTTATCGAAGTTTAAATTATAAAATTTAAGTAATATTTTGTTTTTTTTTTCACAGGCAAAGAAACTACTGAAACGTTGACTGGATAACAATCTGCAGTTTAAAGCTAAACTATGTTGTTTTAACCTACTTATACTAAATCATTTACATATATACTTCTATCTTGTTGTAAACAAATAATTGTTAAAAATTGTATAGATATTTGACATTAAATAAACTATAGATCATGTGTACTTAATTGGGTAAACAACATGTTTAAAGCTTGGTAAGTTGCCTTTTGTCCTCTTTAAAGTTATACGCAGTCCTAGGGAATTCATCTGCCATTGGCCCATTAACTCAGTTCAAGCAGACACTCTTATTATTTACTAGCGAAAGCAACAAGACAAATCCCTCCCACACCTCAGTTCGCTATCGGACAAAGAGAGAGAGAGAGAGAGAATGAGTGGGAGTGGGAGTGAGAGAGATGAATTAATTGTTGGCGGCACGCGACACACTGTTGCTCCTTTTCAAGAATGAAACAGACTGGCAAACACTTTAAATTCAAATGGAGCATTACAACAACAACAACAACGAGGAAAATCAAAGTTACATTTGTAATACCAACAAGTGAAAGCAGACGCACTGTAAGAAGGAAAACGATTATGTTTCGACTTGTCGTTGACATTGTTCGCTTAACCTTCGACATTCGCATTTTAATTGACGATGCCGGCTTCAAATTCGGCTCCACGAGGCGCCATTTCATCCGATTCAGACGATTTACTCAAGCGAATGCTTCTCATTGGCTGTCGCCACTCGTGTCAATGCCTTCTTCTTCTTCTCCAGCGCATATCCTTTTGCCGAACAGTGTCCTCTTTATAAAAGGGGTCCGACACTCGACTCTGGCTCATTCGATAATTCGCGACTTCCGATGTTAGTTGTATTTTACAAAATCTCTTTTGTGGGATTTTAAAATTGAAACTTAAAGTGAACTTTAATGAGATTTAAATAACATATTTTCAAAGTGAACAATTAATTTATATGTGATTTTATGTGGCTTGTGAATCTATTTAATTAATTACAAGTATTTTGACCCTTCCTTGGGAGAGCTTTAAACAACAACTGAAGTTTTGCGTCTCAATTTTTATTGTAATTCAAATTATGAATAAATTAATTTCTCGTTTCCATGTTGAATTAATGCGTTTTATTTTAATTATGATTTCTTTTTTTTTTAATTAGAGAATTTACTCTTTAAAGAAGTAACACAAATAAATATACATTTTTTAAATATGCCGAAAAGTATGCAATGTAAAAGATTATGTGGATTATATTGGAAAGATAAAAGTCAAATTGATTTCGTTTCTTTTTCAAGTTAGGAAATATGTTACTATTAAATAAAAGCCATATTGTCAGTTGCTCAATTTTAAATGTATTGACTGTTCTTTTTTTGTGATTTGTAAACTTTCAACAGTTTCTTGAAAATGCTTTAAGCAAATAAAAACTTGCGCCTCAATTTTTATTGTAATTCTTATTTGCATAAATTTCTCATTTCCATGTTGAGTTATTAAATTTGATTTTAATTGTGATTTCTGGCTTGAATTTAAGAATTTTCCACTTTGCAATTTGTGCTACAGAAGTAAGGCAACTCCGTTTATTTTTTTAATTTATAATAAAAAGAGTTCAATTTATTAATCAATATGATATATGCTTAATCGTATTGGTTTCTCTATCAAGTTATAGAAAATGCTACTGATCAATATCAGTCTGGCTGTCAGTTTGCTGATCGTCTCAAGGGGATTCACTTTGCATCAAGGTGGCAAACGAGTCGATATGAAGTCCTGGGAGGGCAGGGAGATCGCGATTGAGAGCACAAGTCACCAGGCTCGAGCCGGAAATGGCAATTTCAATGGACACCTCAATGACAGCATTGATATCAAAGTGTTTGACCGTATGAGAGAGTCGAAAAATCTCAGTGTTGCCTTTAGTGAAATGGACATTAGTGAGATGCGTGTTTATAATGTGGGTGTTTTAATGGCATCCCATTTGGGTAAGTGAACTGAAGTGGGGGGCGGGGAGTTACTAGGAACAGGATTTTACTCTGAGTGACATATCGATTAGATTCACCTTTTGACCTGGAACGCTGCGGACCGGCCGTGGACTTGGCTTTGGATGAGATTAACAGGCGTTTTCTGAGCCTCCACAACATTAGGCTGGTGAAGAAGAAGGCCAGGTGAGTTCGGCGATGATTTTGGCCAACTGTCTTTAATTGCTTGAGTTTTGCTTCCTTATTTCCATCTCAAATCGCACTTGTTGCGTGCTGCACGACTCGGTTAATTACTCGTATTTCATTGCCGCATTCTTGAGCTCTCTGAGCCTAATCCGCCCCTATTCCTCAATCCCCTTCCCCTTCCCCTTCCCCTCGTCTTCGTCCCAGACTCTTCCTGCAATGCATTTAAAGCGTGTTTTGCACAAATTGTTTGTCTCAACTAGTCTTAACCGATTATCCTATTCGCAAATCGTGACAGTTACCCATCGTGCTCGGGTGCCAAGGCGCCAGGACTCGCAGCGGACATGCATTTCAAGGACGATGTCATCGCGTTTATTGGACCCGCGTGCGCCTTTGCCCTGGAGCCGGTTGCCCGTTTGGCAGCTTACTGGAACACCCCCATTATAACGGGAATGGGCGATCAGGTGAGCGGAAGACGTGACCTCCACGGTCCCGGTCTGACCACAATTCCCGAACCCTAGAAACCTCACAGCACGTGGCTTTCAATTATGTGCTCTGCTTGATGCATAAGAGGCAACTAATCCCTCGTCCTGTTACTTGAAGAAATCATTTCAATTTCATT